>JAKCOZ010000069.1:1215000-1815000 GCA_022605955.1 Rallus limicola | reverse complement strand
CCCTCAGTGCTCCCCATGCCCCCCCTTCCCTTCCCTTCCCTTCCCTTCCCTTCCCTTCCCTTCCCTTCCCTTCCCTTCCCTTCCCTTCCCTTCCCTTCCCTTCCCTTCCCTTCCCTTCCCTTCCCTTCCCTTCCCTTCCCTTCCCTTCCCTTCCCTTCCCTTCCCTTCCCTTCCCTTCCCTTCCCTTCCCTTCCCTTCCCTTCCCTTCCCTTCCCTTCCCTTCCCTTCCCTTCCCTTCCCTTCCCTTCCCTTCCCTTCCCTTCCCTTCCCTTCCCTTCCCTTCCCTTCCCTTCCCTTCCCTTCCCTTCCCTTCCCTTCCCTTCCCCCTCTGCCTGCTGGCAGCCACTGCTGGTGACTCCATGCTTCCCGCTGTGGCTCAGCCGTGCCGAGTCAGTGGGAATCAGAAGCCCTTCCAGGCAGGGTCCTGGCGGGAGCTGCTTTGCCCGGCTGCCCCCAGCCCCCCTGGGGGGAACAGTCTGACCCTGGGGCGGGCTCAGCCCGTGCGCCAGCAGCGGGGAGTATCCAGGCACCGGGCTGTGCCCGTGTCCTCCTCGTCTCACACCGCACCGACCCGCTCGCAGTTCCCAGCTTTCCCCGTGTCCTGTGGCTGTGCCCACCCAGCCGGCTCTGGGATGGCCGGGCAGCAGCCCTGCCCTCCTGTCCCCCTGGGCTCTGGGCGCTCGGCCCTGGGTACCAGGGAGGTGAGACCCGGCCTGGGTACCCCCTGCTCAGGTGGGCGCTGGGCGTTCTGCGCTGCCTTGGACTCGGACCCTTGATGTGTGCAGGCACAGAGCGATTCCTCTGTGAAGGACAGTGTGAAGCCCAGGGCAGAGTGGAGGCTGACAGCAGCTGTCGTGGGCTGGATGGAGTCACGCTGCCCACGAGCGCTGCTGTGCTGGACATGCTGGAGCTCCAGCAGGATCTGCAGCCAGAGGCAGCACAGTGAGACGCCCCAGTTGATATCACTGCTGAATGTTTCTGGACACACTTCTGGGAGGCGATCTGCTGGTGGCTGAACCACCCCAACTCTCTCAGCCTGTCTTCGTAGGAGAGGGGCTTGAGTCCTCTAATCATCCTTGTGACCTCCTCTGCACCCACTCCAAGAGATCCATGTCCTTCTTGTGCTGCGGGCTCCAGAGCTGGACACAGCAGTGCAGGGGGGGTGAGATCTCAGCAGAGCAGAGAGGGAGAATCACCCCTTGACCTGCTGGCCACACTTCTTGGGATGCAGCCCAGGGTGCCTTGTGTTATGTAGCCCCAAGTGCTTTTCTGCAGGGCTGCTCTCTATCACATCACCCCCAGCCTGTATTGGGACCAAGGATTGTCCTGACCCAAGGGCAGGAACTTGCACTTGGCCTTGTTGAACTCCATGGGGTTTGCATGGGCCCACCTCTCCAGCTGGTCCAGGTGCCTCTGGATAACATCTCGTCCCTCTGGCATGTTGACCCTCCCCTCAGCTTGGTGCCACCTGCAACTTATGGAGGGTGCACTCGATCCCACTGTCATTGTCATTGATGAAGATATCCAACAGCACTGGTCCCAGAACGGGACCCAGTTGTGGGTCCAGGAGGGGAGTGGGCAAGGTGGAAAGTTGACTCCCATTCAGTTTCTGGGGCAGTTGGGTGGATGAGGAAGGCTTTGAGCTCTGGTTCAAGTGGCTTTAGCGTTGCTGGGTCATAAGATAAAGGACAGGGTTGGCTGCAGGGATGCTGCTGTCCCACTGGGATGGAGGGCTGTGGGGTTTGGGTAACACTCAGCATGGCTCATGCATTGGGAACCCGATAGAGTGGAACATCCACGTTCTACTTCAGAGGCTAAAAAGATTTTTAGATTCCCACCTTCAAAACCATTTGCCTATTTTAAGAAAAAGCCTGTCCTGAACCCGGGGGGTCTCTGTACCCACAAGGGATTGATCCTTTTGCCTCATCTGTTTTTATTGGATGTGGAGTTTCCTTCCCTGATTTCCCCCTTGTGCTCACTGTCTCACAATGCCACCTTAAAAATACACCACAGTGACTTTGTCTGGGCTGTGACAGCCCTCCACCTCCAGCTGGATCTGGCAATGTCCAGAGTAGGTAAGATGCTCATCAACATGGGGCATGTGGGTGCTAGGGAGTCACCTGCACCCCAACCAGAAGCTGTGGAACATGGTAGACCAGGGTGTCACATTTTTTTGTGGCTGGGTTCTGGTGGAGGGGAGGGGGGTGCAGAGATTGTTGCTGCAAGAAGCAGCTAGAAGCTCTCTGCACATCCCAGACTGTAAACACTGGCCGATTCAAGGCCAGAGTTTTTGCTGACCAAGGCCGAGCTCATCAGTGATGGTCACAGGGCCTCTGGGAATCACAGTGAGGAGAAAGAAAACTGCAAGCAGCTGCATTTTGCCACCGGAGAAGGGAGTGAGAAGATGTGAGGAGCTGTGCAGGCACCAAGGCTGGGGAAGGGGGGAGGACATGTCCCAGGCGCCAGAGAGAAAGATGCCCCTGCAGCCCCTGGAGAAACCCATGGTGCAGCGGGTGTCCCCCCACAGCCCATGGGAAAGGCCCAGACCCCACCTGCAGCCTGTGGAGAGGCCCCACACTGGAGCAAGGGGAGACAGACAGGAGATGCTGTAACCCACATTGGAACAAACCCCTGCCAGCACTTGCAGCCCATGGAGAGAGACAGAGACACAGAGATGAGCAAGGGAGAGATTTGTGCCAGAGCAGGTTTGCTGGGGGGAGGCTTGTGACCCCATGGAGTACTGGAGAGACATTGTGATTTATCACTGCCCACCATAGCAGTGACCCACGCTGGGACAGCTGATAAGGAGCTGAAGCCCTGTGGGAAAGGACTCACTCTGGAGAAGTTGCTGGAGGACTGTCTGCCATGGGTGGGATCCCACAGTGCAGCAGGAGGGGAATGAGTGCCCCACCTCCCAGCCAAGAAGGAAACAACAAATACAGAATGATGACTGATTTTGAGCGTGTTTCATTCAGCAAATCGTTCTCTCCTAGAAGGGACCTCTCTTTTCACAGGAGGGTTGAATAATTCCTGCCATTTACAATCAGTAACGGATTCACCATGAATTGTGGTAAGTGGATGTGGGGCAGAGCAGGGGCTGCACAGCCACAGATGAGTCTCCCGGCGAGCTCCAGGGACCTCCTGATGTATTGGGTGACTCTCCACGTGCTCCATCTGGGATCAGGTAGGGATCCTGCAGGGCTGGTGAGGGCTTTCACCTGCTCTGGGCGGCAGATGTGGGGCAGGGAGCTCCTGTGGAGTGAGGGGACCTCAGTCCAGTGTTTAGCCCCACATGGCTTCATTTTCCTTGGGCTCTTTCACTATATGTCCCTCACCCTGGGGTTCCCTGCAAATGGCTCCTGGGTCTGGCTGGGGTGGAGGTCATTTTATGGAGCAGGTTCCTGCTCCTGAGAAAACTCCTTCTCCTTCCAGTCCTCCCAGTCCCGCTCCAGTTTCTCCAGAGTCTCTGGACCATGGGAGGGCAAAGCAACACCCGTGGCATGGAGCGTGCCCCGCTCACACCAAGCTCAGCCCTGGCCTGCAACGGCCTCAATTAACATAGAGGCAATCTCTCTGTCTCTGTGTCCTTCTCCATGGCCAAGCTGACTTCAGAGTGGTGGGACCAGACCAGCCTCTCCGTGTCACCGTGGGGCAGGACGTTGTGCTGCCGTGTCACTTGTCCCCAGCCATGCATGCTCAGAGCTGGGACATCAGGTGGATCCGACACAGGGTCTCTGAAACGGTGCATCGCTACCAAAATGGGGAGGACGTGTCCAGGGAGCAGATGGAGCAATATGTTGGGAGGACAGAGCTGGCCAGAGATGGTCTCTCCAGTGGAAGGCTGGACTTGCGAATCTCTGGGCTGAGACCCTCTGATGATGGTCAGTACGTCTGCACTGTGACAGATGGTGCTTCTTATGGAGAAGCTTTGGTGGAGCTGGAGGTGTCAGGTTTGTATCTGGTGTGGTGTTTGCAGGGGTAGTTGTGGTGTCCCTGGGCTTGTTTGTCACTCCCAGATGTCTGTCCTGTGCTTTGGTGCCCCAGGAGAGCTGGCACAGTGTCTGGTAGCCTTGGGGGTTGCAGACACTGCCTGGAGGTGCTGAAGCTGGGCAGCTGGGTCTTGCTGTGCCGGGAGGTTGGGGGGGAGATCTGGGACCATTGGGCATCAATGCTGGGTCGTTCCTGCACAGGTTGGGGTGGGTTTGGTGGGAGCTGTGAGGGGTCTGCTCAGGGATGCGGTGGTGGCCTTGGAGCTGAGCCCATCCCTCCCTGACCCCAAGCCCGGGCTCTTCCCCAGCCACAGGCTCTTGCCCTCAGATCTCTCTGGAGGGTTACGAGGCCGGAGGCATCCGGATGCTGTGTCAATCGTCTGGATGGTTCCCACAACCGGAAGTGCTGTGGAAAGACCCCGACGGTCACCGTGTCCCCTCGGTCTCCCAGAGACGTTCCCCTGATGCCAGGGGCCTGTTTGACACTGAAGATGCCATCGTGGTGACAGGGACCAGAGAGGGGATCTGGTCCTGTGTGGTCAGGATCAGCCGCTTGGAGCAGGAGCAGGAGGCGTCCCTGCACATCTCTGGTGAGACGGCTGCAGCCAGCTCCTGCGGTGCCAGAGAAGGGCGGGGGTTGGCTGCCTGGCTTGGAGCAGCTTTGGGCTGGGCTTGAGGGGCAGCGTGGGCGTGTGGGGGCAGGGGAGGACTCTGTCCCCTTGAGGCCAGGACTCCTGGGACAAGGGCTGGGAGGTGTGGGGCGGGGGTCTCTTGGTCCTTCTCCCCACAGACACGAGTGTAAATCGGTCCCTTTCCCTGTGGATCTGTTTGTTTCCCAGCTCCCTTTTTCCACAATGCCCGTCCCTGGATGGTCGCTCTGGGTGTGCTCCTCCCGCTCTCTGTTGGGCTCCTTGGCCTCAGTGCTTATCTCTGGAGAAGAAGAGGTACGTTTGCCCCCAAGGGATGTTTTGCCTTCATTAAAATGCCCCTTGGGCCAAGAACAGAAGGGGACAAGGACACAGTGGGCGGGAGGACAGGGAGCATGGCCAGGGTGCCTGGCTGGTGGGAAAGTCCCAGAGACCCTCTGGGGCTGATCCCATTGAGGAATCCAGCTGCTCTCCTCACCTCCTCTCCCTCTGGCTTTGCTTTTCAGTGCTGCTGTTTTCCAGAGAGCTGGGTGAGTCCTTCTGGCCCCTTCCCTCAGCAAAACCTCCTGGCACAGGAGCCCCCAGCAGGGACTTGGGTTGGGTAGTTGTTGCTGTTCAGGCTGAACTCCAGAGAGCCTGGGTTGGCTTATGGGGAAATGGGCTGGCAGGGAGCCATTCCTGGGAGCAATGCAATCTTTTCCTATTCCCCAAAAAGAATGAGTTGGGCATCAGCCCGAGCTCTACCTGCTACTGTGGAGCAGCCATGGGATGAGTAGCTGTTCCCTCTGATCACACATGACTTTTTGGTTTTCTTTTCAGAGGAATGAGGTGCAGCACAAGGTGAGTCTTGTGGAGAGATTCCTGGCATTTGGGGCTTTTTCCACTTCCCAAACTGTAATTTGGGGTCTGCCTGAGCTCTGACTGCTCTTCATGCACAGTTATGGCATGACAAGATGTCCTACCAAGTTAAATATTATTTTTTCCTTCCTTCCCAGAGGAACAAGGTACAGAACTGGGTGAGTCTTGCAGAGGGACATGACTGGGGTTTGGGGTTTTTTTCATTTCCCAAACAGTAATTTGGGATCTGCAAGAGCTCTTCCTGCTCTTCTTGAACATTTCTGGGATGACTAGTTGTCCTACCTGATAAATGTTGCTTTTTGTTTTTCTTTGCAGAGGAATGAGGTTCAGCAGGGTGAGTGTCCATGGGCTCTGGCATGGTGTGGGGTCCTGTTGTGGGTGCTCTGTGATTGGCCCTTTCTCTCCCTGCCAATCCTTTCCGTCCCAGCATTCCTAGGTCTGGGAAAGCCCAAGGCCTTCTGTCGGGGAGAATGACCAGCAAAGGGAGGACAGTGTGGGGCTGGACCCACTCCCATGCTTGACATCCCATGCACCAGCCATGGGACGTGACCAGGCAGGAGCAAGCCATTCTCTTGGTTTTCAGGGCTTTTCCCATTTCCTGAATAAGCAATTTGGCTCTGCCCAAGCTCTGACTGATCTTCATGAGCAGTTATGGGATTACAAGGCATCCCATAACTGTTATTATCAAATGTTGTGGGTTTTTTTTTCTTTTCAGACTTTTACGCTGAAGATCTGAGTGAGTCTGCTTGAGTTTGGACGTGATGTGGCATCCTGTCCCAGGTGCTCTGAGATCAGCCCTTTCCCTCCTTTCCCATTGTGGTGGTTCAGCCCCACATGCTGCTCGCTCACTCCTGGAGGAGTAACAGACAGAGTCTCCATTGGTTGGGATAAGGACAGTCTACTGTTAAAATCACCATTGAAGGGAACAATAACGGCCAATTACACTCACACTCGGTGATAACACAGTGCCTTACCAACCCAAGGATTACAAAGCACTGCATGTCACAAGGAAGGACCGACCAACTGACACAATGACCAACCCACCAACCTACTGACCAGATACCCCGGGCACACTCAGACTGCTCTGCAGGCAGCCAGGCCCTGTCCCTCCCCAGCCAGCCCCTTTTAGGGGCAAGTGGCAAACAGCCCAGGCTCATCTGTGCTGGCTACTTGGGGAGGTTGACTCTGGCCTGGCCAGAACCAGGACATCCATCCTCTCCATCCCTGTACCCGTGAATCTGGGAAAGGGTGAAGTGATGTACCTGGGAGGGTGGGCATCTCTGGGAGATCGGCTTGGGGATGGACCCTCTCCCCTGCCCAGGTATTTTTGGCACAAGCTGTTTGACATAGCTAGGCTTACAGGCCTGTCAAGTTCCTGGAGTTTGGGGGGCTTCTCCCATGTCAAAGAAGGATTTGGAGGTCTGCTTCAGCTCTGACTGCTCCGTCATAAGTGCTCGAGTTGAAATGCTCTATGCAGTGAAGCTGGGGAGGTGAGGTGAGGTTGGGTGGGATTTGGTGGGGTGGGTTTGGATGGGGTGGGATTGGGTTGGATGTAATGGAGGTCACATGTCATGGGTTGGGATGGGATAGGATGCTGCTGGGAGTGGGGTCCTGGAGTGGTGAACCCTCCAGAATATGGCAATGGGCAGGTGGTGTGCACAAAGGGGCTTGGGCTGGGGCTGCGGGAGTGTAGTGGGGGTGCAGGGCAGTGTAATAAATTAGAGTTTCCTTTCCTTTATTTGGTGTTGAGTCTGATCTGCGTGTGATGCTGATTGCAGAATGATCTCTCCCTGCCCTCATTTCCACTCCTGAGCCTCTCAATATCTATCTTCTCCCCTGTCCATCTGAAAAAGCCAGTGATAGACTGACTTTGGTGGGCTTCTGGCCTCCAACCCGGGTCAAACCACCACAGTCAGACACTGATCCTTCCCTCTGGCACCCTTGTACCCTGTGCTGCTTGCACACAGCTCATTTCCCGCCCCACAACCTTCACCGTGCCCATCCACCCAGCACCTAGCACTTTCTCCCCAGTCCCTGCAGCACATGGGTTGGGGCTGCCCATGGGACGCAGAGCAGAGGTTCACATGGATGTGGGGTGCTGGGCAGAGCACGCCAAACAGATTGGAAAAGACCTTTGAGATCATTGAGTTCTACGATAAAGCTGTCTACCACTGAACTGTGGGGGCCTCATTCTGCTCCTGGGGACGAGCAGTGTTGGGATCCAGGGTCACCAACATTTGCAGGGGACAGGAGAAGCCAGAGCATCAGGGACAGAACTCGAGAAATGTGTGGCCTGCAGGTTAAGGGAGGTTCTCCTGCCCCCCTGGTTGGCCCTGGGCAGCTTTCACCACCCTTAGGCCAGGATCTGCCCCATGGGGCAGGAGACAGGACATCTCCTTCCTCTGAGTGATCCCATCCCAGAGCTGGCCCAAGCACAGCAATGATCCAGCTCGGTCTCATGGGAAGAAGTGATGCCATGAATGGCCAGAAACAAGACTCAATATCCTTGTGACCATGAAGCAGGTATTCTTTATTGCAGTGCTGGGCGCACAGGGGATCTCTCCTCTGAATGTGTGCTCAGTAAAGGGTCAGTGACACAGCTTTTATCCAAGACATATATATGCATATTCATGCTACATGCATATTGATAGAGTTTCCAAGGAATGGTTAATTTTTCCATTATAAGAGCTCATTATCCCCCAGTTACCTACCCCACCCTGATAATATCTCAGTGGGCTTCATTTACTCCTCCTCATTACAAGTCCTCTTGGTGAGTGTTAGCCTTTGTCTTGCTAACAAAGCCACAAAGCTGGTCCTGCAGACTTGAGGCCCCTCCTGTTCTTGCTCCCTTGTCTTCTCTATTGCTCCCTTCTCAGAGAGAACGTGTTTCTCCTGGGTTATCACAACACACACACTGTGCTAACATTGCAGTCCTTCAGGAGGAACACCCTTTACATTGTTGGTTAGTGACCAACCAATACTTTTTATCAATTCTTTTTTGGCAATCCAATCACCAATTACTTGGGGCAGCAGAAACTTCCCCCAGGCTGCAAGGAGAGAGGAGAGCTGGTCCCATCCCAGAGCCCGTTCCCAGCAGGAACACGGCAGGGCAGAAATTCCAACCCATGGCTGCTCTGCCCGAGCTGCTCACACTCCCAGGCACATCACCTTGGGCTTTTCTAGACCTAGGAATGCCAGGATGGAAAGGATGGAAAGAGCTCAGTACAGAGTTGCTGGGACAGGACCCCGTGCCATGCCAGAGCTCATGGAGACTCACCCAGTGCTGCAACTCGTTCCTCTGGAAGGCAAAAGCAAAAAGTGATGAATGATCAGAAAGAACAACTACTCACCCCATGGCTGATCCTGCGGGAGCAGCCAGAAATCAGGGTTGTTCCCTAATTCCATCTTTTTGGGGAATAGGACACGACCACCCGGAATGGTTCCCTGCCAGCCAATGCCCCCATCAGCCCACCCAGGCTCTCTGGAGCTCAGGCCGAATGTCAGGAACCCCCCAAAGTGAAGTTCCAGACCCCAATAGGCAATGTGGGCCCTTGATCTCCCAGAGACGTTCCCCTGACATGAGTGGCGTAGGAAGGGGACAGCCCCCGGGGTGTGAGGCAGGGGGAACCCTTGGACCCTGAGCAGACAGGGGGGAGGGGGTCTGGCTGTGGAGAGGAGGCCTGACCTCAGGGCTGGGGCTTACTGCAGGGGGAACATTGGGGAGCCGAGTTTTTCCTTTGCATTAAAAAATTCTTCATGTCCAAATTCAGGTTTTGAAGTTTAGTTCTTACTTTGGTTTTTTAATTTTCATTAATTCTTTGGTTTTAATTTTATTTCTTTGGCTTTTATTTTGGGCTTTGGGCTGGGTATAGGCCCTGAGGATGGGTCTGGGGGCCTGATCCTTGTGGCCTGAGGATGGAGCCTGGGCCTGGTTGCCTGGGAAAAGGGTGTGGTTCTGGGGCCCTTCCACGCCCTGCTCCATGGGCCTGATTCCCTGAGGGTAGGGCCTTGCTCCCAGGGCCTGGTCCTGGGCCGCTGAGGATGAGGCCTATTTGCCTGGGCCTGGGGCCAGAGGGATGTGCCGGAGGACCTGGGAGTGGGCCAGGGCCTGGGGGTCCTGGTTCATTGGGCTGGGGCCTGAGAATAGGGCCTGAAAGCCTGAGGGTATGGCCTGAGGGCCTGGGACATAGGGATGGGCTTAAGGACCTGGGGGTGGGTCCCTTGGGCCATCTTCCCCTGGATGTGTGTGGGGCCTGAGGGCCTAGTTGCCTGGGGATGGGCCTGAGGCTGGGGCCAGGATCTGGGGCCAGGGTCTGGGGCCTGGAACTGGTCCTGGCCCTGGCCCTGGTCCTGGACCCAAGCCTGGGGCTGGGTCTGAATCTGTGGCTGGGACTGGCCATTTGGCTTAGGCCTGGGACTGGTCCTTGGGCATAGGCCTGGGACTGGTCCAGGGCTGGGCCTGGAGCTACACTTAGGGCTCAGGCTGAGCCTGCAGCTGGGTTTGAGGCCTGAGGATGGTCCTAGAGGTGGGGCCTGCGGATGTGGCTCAGGACTGGTGATTGGGTCTGGGGATTGGGCCTGGTTCCCCTGTCCTGGGGACCTGGGTACAGGCCTGACAATGGGGCTGGGGCTCTGGGGAACAGCTGTGGGTCTGTGTGGCAGTATGGGGCAGGGTGGTGGTGGCTGCAGGTCCAACAGAGCCAACACTGGCCGGGCTCAAGGCTGGCCCTGCTGCTCACCACATCCGAGCCCATCAGTGCTGGTGGCAGCGCCTCTGTGATAGGAAAGAAATGCAACTGGCTACTTTCTGCTGCCAGAGAAGGGAGTGGGATGATGTGAGACACTTGGCAGACACCCAGGTTGGTGCAGAAAAGGGGGGATGAGGTGCTCCAGGCACTGGAGAAGATCATAGTGAAGCTGTTCCCCTGCAGCCCATGGAGGATGATGATGGAACAGAGATTCCACCTGCAGCCCATGGAGAAGACCATGGTGGAGCCGGCTGAGGACTGAAACAAAGGGTCTTCCACAGGCAGCTGCTTCCAGCAGGGAACAGCAGTGAGGAAGGATCCCTCCTGAGGATAGGGCCTGAGAGCCTAGGGGTATGACTTGAGGGCCTAGGCCAGAGGGACAGTCTTGACGACCTGGAGATGGGCCCTGCTTCCCTTAAGCCTTCTTCCCCTGGAGGTAGGGCCTGGGAGACTGGTCTTCTGGGGATGGGCCTGAGGCTGGAGGTGGTCCTGGGGCTGGCCCTGGAGCAGAGCTAAAGCCTGGGCTTAGGGCTGAGCCTGGGCCAGGGCCTGGGCCAGGGCCTGGGGTTGGGCCTGCAGGAGGAGCAGCTGCCCCAGCACTGCTAGGTCCTCTAGCACCCAACAGCCCTCATACACCCATTCAGATGCTCTAAGCATCCCAGCCTGGGCAGGAGGATGCTCTGCTGGGAGGTGATCTGCTGGTCCTGCCTGGGAGCTGGGGCTCAGCGGCTCTTCTGGGCTCACACTGCCCTCTCCTGACACTTGGGGGTGGAGATGTCCCCAGAGCTCCTCCAGCCCTGCCTTGTGAGTCAGAGAATAACAGAATCAAAGGCAGCGTTTGGTTGGAAGGACCTCTGGCCAAGGAACCTCTGACTAGATCAGGTTACTCAGAGCTTCATCCACCCTGACCTTGAATGTCTCCAGGGATGGAGCCTCCACCACCAAGCTGGGCAGCCTGGGCCAGTGTCCCATCACCCTCAGGGGGAAGAACTCTTCCCAATATCTAATCTAAAGGTGCTTGAAGGTCTCCCCAGGGCCTGCTCCAAGCTGAACAAGCCAGGGACTGGAAGGAACTTTCCTACTCTGAAACCATGTAGGTGGGCACTTCGAGGCCATGTGGACAAACGGTCACTGACTAAAGCAGGGACTCACCTCTGAACTATAATCGCTGCTCTTGCAGTCTTCCTTGTGCTGCTGATGGATCTGAAGAAGCCCTTCTTCTTCTCCTGAACATCCCTTGCCATTTTAATTCCAAGTGGGCCTTAGCCTTCCTTGCTGCTTGTTCCTACATTCTCTGACTACATCCCTATAGTCCTCCCAAGTGGCCGCTCCCTCTTTCCACATGCTGTAAGCTTTCTTCTTGGAGATTTTCTGGGGCTCTCTTCTCCTCCATGAAGGTCTCCTGCCTACTTTACTTGATTTCCTAGTCTTCAGGAATCATGAGTCTTCACCAATCATGAGCTCAGAAGAAATGGTGTTTGAATACTGAGGGCCCCTCTACCTTCTAGAGCCTGAACCCATGGGATTCTCCCAAAGTGGTCTTTGAAGAGGCCAAAGTTAATTCTCCTCTAATCCAGGGTTGTAATCCTACTCACTGCCCTGCTCCTTCCACTCAGGATCCTGAACTCTGCCATCTCATGGTCACTGCAGCCCATGATTCCCCTCTCCAACCTTCACATTCTCAACAATGAAGCTGTTAGTACAAGCTCCAGCTGCACCTCTCTCCTCTCTCTTTCTGTCCCATGTCTCCCCAGTCCTCTGTCCCTCCCCTGTCCCTCATGTCATGTCCCCTGTGCCCCTGCCGTGTCCGTTCTCCCTGCAGCACTCCACCGCCTCTCCCCCTTTGTCCCCAGGCAGGAGCAGCTGCCCCAGCACCGGTAGGTCCTCAGCACTCAACAGCCCTCAGACACCCATTCAGATGCTCCAAGCAGCCCAGCCTGGGCAGGAGGATGCTCTGCTGGGAGGTGATCTGCTGGTGCTGCCCGGAAGCTGGGGCTCAGCAGCTCTTCTGAGCTCACACTGCCCTCTCCTGACACTTGGGGATGGAGACATCCCCAGGGCTCCTCCAGCTCTGAGGATTCACAGACTGCTTTAGGTTGGAAGGGACCTTTAAAACCATGTAGTCCAACCCCCTGCAGAGAGCAGGGACACCTTAAACTAGAGCAGATTGCTCACTTTCATCAAGCCTGACCTTGAATGTTTCCAGGGATGGAGTGCAGAAACAATCCTCACAACCTCAGAAAGGTTCTAAAGCAGGGATATTTACTACATCCAGCTGGGTGCCAGCTGGGGCTGTTTAATCTGGAGGAGACTGAGAGGGGATCTGATCAATGCTCATCAAGATCTAAAGGTGGGTGTCAAGGGGATAGGGTCAGACTGTTGTTAGAGGTTCCCAGCAACAGGACAAGTGGCAGTGGGCACAAACTGCAACACAGGAAGGTCCATCCCAATATGAGGAAGAACTTTACTCTGCAGGTGCCCAAGCACTGGTGCAACCTGCCCAGTTATGGATTCTCCTTCTCTGGAGAGATCCCAAACCTGCCTGGATTCAATGCTGTGCAACCTGCTCGAGGTGATCCTACTCTAGCAGAGGGGTTGGACTAGATGATCTCCAGAGGTCCCTCTCAACCCCAACTGCTCTGTTAAGCTGTGCAGCTGTGATATATCAGAAAACTTTCATAGTGGGTGGTGAGGCACTGGCACAGGTTGCCCTGAGAAGCCTCATGGATACCCCATCATTGGCAGTGTTCAGGATCAAGTTGGACAGGACCTGTGAGTAACCTCGTCTAGGGGAAGACATCCCTCTCAAATCCATGGAATCCATTTGCCCCTTTCCTCTGCTTGGCAGGAGGCAGGACTCCTCCTCCTTACCAGAGCATTTGTGACACAGCTCCTGTAATTGCAACCAGGCAGCTTTTCACCCGGAGAGGAGCCCACGTCTCTTGCCTGGCTAAAGTGCAAGGACTGGTCACAGGGGTGATCCTACAGCAGCCCAACATGGCCTTTCCATGGCACTGGGTGTGAGGTTGACCCCACAGAGACATACAGCCACCAGGTCAGGATAGGGAGGGGAGGTGTCCTCAACACATCTATCCCGCCCTGGGGAATTGCTCAGCAGCAACCAGAGCAGGAATCTTCCTGGGCGGTGCCTTTTCAGCCAGTTTTCATGCTGCAGTTCTTGTACCTGGGCTTCCATGATCAAGGTAGGGGCACCATCCAGGTTCTCATGTCCTCCTCCTGGTCATGGACAGTTGGTGCCTCATTACACACACACACACACACACACACAGACACACACACACACACTCTCTTCCCTTACAGCGCCGTGGGGTCCCACCCATGCCAGAGTCGTATCCACGAACTTCTGCAGCATGAATCCTCTCCATCGGGGAGTCATCTCCTCACCACAGGCCTCTCAGCAGGGACCTTCTGAGCAGACCTCTCAGCAGACCCCTTCCTGCGACCCTTACAAGGATCTGCACAAGCGCCAAGGGCTGATAAGCTGATTAGCATGAGAAGCGAGAGTAGGCGGGTTCAGGTACTGACTATGTACAGGCGTTGATAGAATATTCATAGTTTTATTGTATAAATGTAAGATCGGTCGACTGCTTCGGCATGCACGCTTGTGGAGGAGAGATCCCCCGTGCATCTGCGCACAATAAACATCCCTACTGTAGAGCTTTCCAGTTATAGAGTCAATTTCCCTACGTCATTTGGCGAGCCAGGCAGAAGATCTCTGCTTGTCTAAGGGAGCAGCCGAGGAGCGGACGCTCCTAGGCGTCTCGAGCACTTTCCTCAGAGGAGCCCCCGCTCCCGGCCGCTCACCCGGAGAACAGACAACAACCTCCTGAAGCCACGGATAAACGGTATGTTTAGAAAAGGGGACCAAGAGGTCCAAGGGAGCCTGTAAGTCATACGCGTGGCTGGGGCAGCTGATAAATCGCGCACAGTCCCCGTGGGAAGGGTACCCTGGTTTGGTAAAGGGAGATTTGCTGACCAATAGGAGTGGCCGCTAGCGATCTTGGGAATAGATCGAGCAAATCTGGGGTCATCGCTGAATCCCGATCGGGAGCCATAACGGACCTGTCAATGGGTATATATATGTAACAGGTATATATATATATATGTGTAACGGTATATGTGTAACGGTATATATAACGGCTGGTATAAGGGACAGGACCGGGTAAGTGAACTCCACATAATTACGTCTGGTTTTATCTTTTCTATCCTTTGTGCAGCTGCTCAGCAAACATTCGTTGTAACGAAGCCGTAGAGTTTTACGTGCACGTGTAGAATAGGATCGTTGTCTTGTTGTTCTGTTGTTATGGTGCATTTGTTGTTGAAGTTTGGTGTTCGTGTGTGTATGCTACGTGAATGAGTGATCACAAAACTAAGTTCGTTGTAAAGTAAGCAGAAAAGTTATACAACCCCCCCCTTAATAGCCTTAATAGCCTCACTTAAAACCAAGTGCTCAGAGTACCATCTAGTGTTTAACAGCTTCTTGTGGTTCAGTGCCTTGACCGCATCTGTAGGACAGAGGAAAACAGGTAATAACTGGCTCTGACTGTGGCCGCCACAGACTAATCCTAAAATCATGGGTAATAATCAAAGTAGAGCCTCGAAAAAGAACCCTCTAGGGTGTGTGCTGGCCCATTGGACGGAATTGGTGGGATCAGGGGCACCGAAAATAAGAAAACACTTATTAAGTATTGTCATCAGTAGTGGCCTCTTTATAAATTGGAGGGTGGGGCTAAATGGCCACTTAACGGGACATTAGATTACAACACTTTATTACAACTAATGTTGTTTCTAAGAAGGGAAGGAAAATGGGATGAAGTCACCTATCTGGATATGTTTTACACCCTCCAAAACCATCCGGAGTGGCAAAGAGATTGTGGACTAGTCCCACCACAAGATCCTATGGTACTTGCACTCGAGAAGGAAAGTAGGAAACACCAAGGTAGGCTCAAGCGGTGCTACTCGGCGTGTAGCATAGGGCAGAGGTGTACTAGACCCGACAAAACTTACCAAGTACCTGAACAAGACCAAGATCTAATCGATTTGTTTAAGCCTCCCCCTCGACCACAGGAACAGGATGGGGACTCGGATGAGACCTCCACTTCTTCAGACGACCCTGTGTCCTCACAAACTCAAAAGAAAATCTCAACGGTCTTACAGGCACCTCTTCGAGAGGCGGTAGGACCTGAAGGGGGAACCATGTTAATTAAGGTAGCTTTTACCACTGCTGATTTAGATGCTTGGAAGAAGGCGGTCCGGCAATATCAGGCTGACCCAGTAGGTGTCGCCAAACGCTTTAAATTTATGATGAAACAACATAATCCTGATTGGGATGATATACAGTTATTATTAGAACATATGACCGAACCAGAAAAGCAGCTAATTCTGAAAACTGCAGGAGGTTTGGCTACTGATTACTATGAGAAAATGGGAGAGGATGTTAAAGATTACTTCCCTCTTCAGGACCCCAAATGGGATGCTAATAGATCGGCCCATATGGAAAGGCTAAAAGCATACCAGGATTGGATTTCTAGAGGGATGGAAAGAGCTATCCCCAAAACTATAAATTGGTCAGCCTTATATGCAATAAAACAGGGTCCTTCCGAATCCCCATCCGAATTCCTGGATCGACTGAGGGATGTGATGCGCCGCAACACACCATTAGACCCTGAGTCAGAGGTAGGAATACAGCAATTAGTATCTCTCTTTCTGGGCCAGTCTGCAGGAGACATTAGGCGCAAACTCCAAAAGTTACGTACCACAGAAAGTCGCAATTTGGAGGTTTTGTTGGAAGAGGCATGGAGAACATTTAGTAACAGAGAAGAAGGTTACAAGCTAGACCAGAAGAGGATACTAGCAATAGTGAGAAATGATGGAAATCGAAAATTTAAAGCCAGATCAACTCATGTGTTAAGACCTCTGAGTAGAGACCAGTGTGCAATATGTAAGAAAAAAGGACACTGGAAGAACAAGTGCTCTGAGCGCACTAACCGACACAACAGTCAAAGGAAAACGATAGCCCAGATTGAAACAGAAAAATGACTAACCGACCTGGATGATCCCCTGGTAAAAATAAAGCAAAGGGAAGAACAAGAGGAAGTTGAATTTCTAGTAGACATGGGAGCGACTTATTCAGTCTTAAATCAAGCTTTAATCCCCTTGGAAAATAACTATGTTTCAGTAAAGGGTGCGACTGGCCAGGCTGAGAAGGCCTACTTTTGCAAAGCTTTAAAAAACAAATTTGGGAAACAAGTAGGTTTTTGTATATGCCAAATTCTCCAAGGGCCCTTCTCGGCAGAGACTTATTAGAACACTTGGAAGCAACAATTAAATTTAGGCAAGGATAAGTTACTCTGGAGGTAAATGATCACCAATATGTTCAAATAATGAGCTTATCCTTAATGGATACTCCTGTAACTAGGAAAGTTGATACAAGGATTACCAATCAAGTGTATCCTGGAGTCTGGGCAACTGATATACCCGGGTGGGTAAAGAGAGCACCACAAATAATAATAAAATTAAAGGAAGGACAGAGTGCAGTAAGAATTAAGCAATACCCACTAAAAAGGAAGATAGAGAAGTAATTTGCCCAATTATAGAACGGTTCATAGAACTAGGGTTACTAAGGGAATGTGAATCAGAATTCAATACACCTCTCCTCCCAGTTAAGATACCTGATGGGTCCTATAGAATAGTCCAAGACTTAAGAGCTGTCAACAAAACCACAGAAGTTTCAAGACTCCATCCTTAAGCTGTTGAATGCTAGCATAAACAGACTCAGAATGATCTGAGAGATTCATACAACACATACCCTCAAGATCCTCACAACCACGGCCTTGTGCTAAAAGCAAAAACACTATAGCACCTCTATTTGGCAGCGTCGCATGACGAACACTACCCACATCTAATAAAAGGCCAGTTAGTGCGTGGCTGGTAGCGTTTGTTTGCTTGTTGTGTTAGGGGTCAGAACAGAAAGCCGACCTACGCTACATGCACCCCCTATCATGTATGAGGGGATAATTTGCCAAGCCCTATCCCCACAGATAGAAAATATCCCAGATGGTAACAAAAAGGGGGATCGCTGGATCTCGAGAAATTTGTCGCCGTATAGTTACACCAAGTACTGGCATTTCTAAAGACAGGGTGGTCAGGAGAAACATCCATCCTGGATTGTTTTTTTCCTGTATAATTAAACTGAACACAAAAATCCATTTTTACTGACCCAAGAAGCTCAATGTCTTGTGGTCCTAGGGTAGTCTGTGGGAGAGAAGGAACCCAAGTATCCCACATATCTATCAAATTTGGTGAGAGGGCAGGAAAAATCCTTACAAGACTCTCAGGTATCGGCCATCTATCTATTGGTAGACCAACAAGGCATGTAGAGAAAGGGTTATTGGGAGAAGCAGTAGCAAGACATAGAACATCTTGTCCTGTCAAATTTGCTAATGTAACCCAGGCATTAGTTTTTGGTAAAGGAGGGGGAAACAGTCCTCCCCAAAGGGGCAAAGGTCCTGGGCTCATTATCAACAACCCTGTGCCCCACATTGTAACAAACATGAGGGCTCGCGAAATCGCCCGCAAAATCGCCAGTCACTCGGGAGTGTCAGGGATGTGGTCACCCAGATTAGGGTCCCTTGGCATCTTGGTCACTTGAAGCCTCAGGGTGTCGCTGTTCCACAGGGTGTTCTGGGTTGCTAGTCACCCACTGCCACAGTGGCTCACGAAAAGGACGCACGCTCTTTGCTGGAATCCACCTGGGGCCTTGTTCTGTGCAGACACAAGCATACCCTCTCCCCCATGTTACAAGAGGATATGGCCCCACAGTCTTACCTGTTTCTGGGTCACGAACCAAAACTGGCCCTTTGATTTGTGCCTGAAGGGAAGTGTTCACATTAAAGTGTTGGACTATGGGAGGATTACTGTCTAACAGAGAACAGTTCAAAAATGTAAAACCATACAAAGCTTTCTGTAGCCGCTCCTCAGGAGTAGCAGTCCCTACCCCCTCTTTTTGCTGTTGTAATAAAGGTTTCAAAGACTGGTGAGAACGTTCAATTAGAGATTGACCCGTAGGGGAATCAGGGATGCCAGTGGTATGAGTCACACCCCAGGAGTCCAGAAAGGCTTTTGTTGCACTTGAAACATATGCAGGACCATTGTCTGTTTGTATCTGGGAGGGAATGCCCAAGGTAGCAAAAGCACGCATCAAGTGTTTCCGGACATCACGTGCTTTCTCCCCTGTGTGACAAGAAGAAAATAAGGCACCTGAAAATGTATCAATAGAAGAATGGGCATATTTCAATTTACCAAACTCTGGAGAACGTGTAACGTCCATTTGCCATAATTGTAGGCTTTGGAGTCCTCTAGGATTAATCCCTCCCGAGGGAAATGAGTGTCGTTGACAATCAGGACATACAGCAATGATATTAGACGCTTGTTGGGAGGTAATTCCAAACTCCAGCATTCTGGTGAAAAAAGGAAGGACTGAGCTTAGCTTGTGCTAAGCGATCCGGCAATACCTGTACCCACAGTGTCAAGAGATCAGCTTGTCGATTCCCTTCTGCAATAAAACCTGGTAAAGAAGTATGTGATCTGACATGCATAACAAAATAGGGGTGAGGACCAGAGTCCAGGAGAAAAATGAGTTCTTGTAACAAAGCAGAGTTCAGAGTGTGAAACGTTACGCAGTACAGATGCTTCAGCTCCTTCAACAATTCCTGCAACGTAAGCTGAATCAGGAACCAGGTTGAGCGGTATGGACCATTTAGGAAAGACTCGAACAACTGCGGTCAGTTCCACCATCTGGGGGGAGCCAGGTACAGTTTCAATGTCCGATTTCCATTGTCCACACTGGCTGTCCCACCAAAGAATGACTGATTTGTGTCATTTTCCAGATCCATCCGTAAACACTGGTAGGGCCTGCAAAGGTTGGTCACTCCTTTTCGGTTTAACTGTTAAAGAAAAGTTCGTGTTCAACAACTTATGCGAAGGTGGGTGGGGTGTGAGTTGACCTGTACAGTCAGCTAATGCCATAGCAAAGGTGTCCGATTGCTGATACACCCATTGTAAATACATGTTCGTTACAGGTAAGCAGATATATACAAAATCCAATCCTGATTACATTAACAAGCGCTGCCCAGCTTTAATTATCAAGGAAGCAAACATGTCGTGCTGTGTTGAAAGTTTTTGTAGATTGATTTGGCAACAAAATTCACTGGATAATCAAGAGTGGGTCTGATTTCTGTGGATCCCACTGAAATATCAATGCATGTGGTTGTCGTGCGCAATTTAAAATCATTAGATAAAAAGGTAATTCAGGGATGCAGCGGTGTGCTTGTCTGTTGGTGATTGCTGCAGCAACCTTTGACAAAGAATCAACAGCCTCAGGGCTTAGGCTGTGAGGGGAGCACAAATTGACATCCCCTTTAAGCAGTTCACATAGAAATCTCAAATCTGTATTAGAAATTCCCAGCAGTGGTCGGACCCAGTTAATGGTTCCCAGCAATTTCTGTACATCATGCAAGCTTTTTATGTCTGTTTGTATCTGTAAGGGCTGAGGAGCTATAGTTTGAGCTCTGATGCGCCATCCTAGGTATTTCCAAGGGGGTGTTTTTGGACCTTTTCTGGTGCAATGCAAAGGCCCACTGAATTAACAGTGGCCATGACAAGGGCTACGGCTTTCTCCATGACCTCGAGATGTTGTGCGGCTACCAGGATGTCGTCCATGTAGTGATATAACAATACATCAGGCATCGCAACTCTAACAGAGTTAAGCATCATAGCTACATCCCACTGACAAATTGTGGGACTGTTTTTCATCCCTTGTGGCAGCACAACACACTGGTACCTGAGCTGAGGGCCAGAGCCTGTGGCTGGGGAAGAGCCCGGGCTTGGGGTCAGGGAGGGATGGGCTCAGCTCCAAGGCCACCACCACATCCCTGAGCAGACCCCTCACAGCTCCCACCAACCCCACCCCAACCTGTGCAGGAACCACCCAGCGTTGATGCCCAACAGCCCCAGATCTCCCCCCAAACCTCCCGGCACAGCAAGACCCAGCTGCCCAGCTTCAGTGCCTCCAGGCAGCATCTGCACCCCCCAAGGCTGCCAGACACCATGACAGCTCTCCTGGGGCACCGGACACAAACTGATACCTCCAGCTCCACCACAGCTTCTCCATAAGAGGCACCATCTGTTACAGTGCAGATGTACAGACCATCATCAGAGGGTCTCAGCCCAGAGATTCGCAAGTCCAGCCTTCCTCTGGAGAGACCATCTCTGGCCAGCTCTGTCCTCCCAACATATTCCTCCAGCTGCTCCCTGGACACGTCCTCCCCATTTTGGTAGCGATGCACCGTTTCAGAGACCCTGTGCCGGATCCACCTGATGTCCCAGTTCTGAGCGTCCGTGGCTGGGGACAAGTGACACAGCAGCACAACATCCTGCCCCACGGTGACACGGAGAACGTGGCCTGGTCCCACCACTCTGAAGTCAGCTTGGCCATGGAGAAGGACACAGAGACATGGAGATGGTGCCTACATTAATTGAGGGCGTTGAAGGCCAAGGCTGAGCTTGGTGTAATCAAGGCACGCTCCATGCTGCAGGCGTTGCTTTGCGCTCCCATGGTCCAGAGACCACAGAGAAACTGGAGCGGGACTGGGAGGACTGGAAGGAGAAGGATTCCCAGGAGCGGGAACCTGCTCCAGAAAATGACCTCCATCCCAGCCAGCCCCTCTCTGAGCCACAGCAGGCAAGGGAAACTGAAAGCACGCAGGGTTGATCTCTGGGCTGGGCTCCCCCCGCCCCACGGCAGCTCCTGCCCCACATCTGCCACATGGAGTGGGAAAAAACCCCCACCAGCCCTGCAGGATTCCTACCTGATCCCAGCCGGAGCATATGGAGAGTCATCCAGTACCTCAGGAGGCCCCAGGGGCTCGCCAGGAGACACATCTGCAGCCACACTGGAGAGGAGGGAGGGGAAAGGAGGCAGAGGAGGGCAATGGGTGTCACAGCACCTTACAGGGGATCTGGAGAAAAAAGGCTGCCACTGCCCCAAAGAGGCTCTTAGATCCCCAAAGTCCCTGCTCCAGCACCCTGATGGCACCAGAAAATGGTGCTCGAGGGCAGGACGGGACAGCAGATGCATCTCCGGGGCAGCTCCTGCTCTGCCCCACTGCCCATCTCCAAGAGTTATCCCAAATCCAGTAACAGCTTGAAATGAAGATATATTTTTTAAACCCCTGAGGGAAAGAGAATTTGATTGTGGGAACGAAACGATCTGTCAGCTGTAGGAGGCATCTGAAAACAGCAGAAATTTGCTTATTTTGCTTTAATTATGCATGGGCAGGATTTCAGGTCCGAACCCCAGCAAGGAGCTGAAGTTCTGGATCTTCCTACCAGAGCCCAGAGTCATAAAACAAAGCTTTAACAGGCCCCAGGGACAGCTCAACGAAGGACCCCAACCCCCTCCCCATCCCTGCCTGGGTGGCGGTGCTGGAGGTGGCTTTTCCCAGAGTGGTGCCTCTCCTGGCAGCCTGTGCTCAGGAACAGCAGCACAGGAGGTTTGGCACCTCAGGAGGTCTTTTCCTTTCCAAAAAGGGCTGATGTCCTTGTGTGTGAGCACTGTCACTGAGGCTGGGAGCAAACCCTGACCAGACCCTGGTGAATTGTCCACCTGAGCCAAGGCCACTGGGTCCATCTGAGGAGGGTTGGGGGTCTCAGGACATTGGTCTGTTCTGGAGGAAAAGGCAGGAGCCTGTCAGCCCCAGGAATCAAAAAAAGGAGAAGGAAGGGGAAAGATGGTGGGACATCATGGGGAGAGGGGGAGGAGAGGACAGGATGTGCTGGGGGTTTCTTCAAGTGATGTGACAGGCCAGCAGGTGCTTGTTTTTCTCCCCTGTCCCCTCAGGGACCTCAGGTCCCTGGCGCCCAGCACGCAGGAACACCCTTTGCTCGCGCTGTGTGCTCTGTGGGCGGAAGCTCATCAAGTCAAGTTACCTTTTGAACCGTGAGAGGGACAGCGCTCTCCCTGCTCTCCCTGCCCACGCACACCGCTGAGCCAACTGCCCTGCCAGGCCCTGTTTGCCAGTCACTCCCCAGGGGCGGCTCCTGTACCCAGAGGGGTTGGTCCTGTCATCCTTTGCTCTGTCTCCAATGAGCCACCCGCTGTGTTTCATCCATGCAGGACCTGTCCTGTTGTTTCACCAGCACTCGCTGCAGGGGGAAGCTGGGTACCTCTCTGTCTCTCTCTCTTTTTCTCCCTGTGCTTTCTTTTGCCCTCACAGTTCTGGCCTCGGTTTTCCCACTATCAGGAAGGTTCCCCAGACACGATCACCCCCTCCAGAGCCCTCTGCCTCAGCAACTGCACTCTTTTCCCTTCCTTCTCCTCCTTTTTTGATTAGACATTAGGAAAAAGTTCTTCCCCAAAAGGGTTGTCAGGCAACCTGACAGGCTGCCCAGAGAGGGGGTTGGGTCACTGCCCCTGGGTGTGTTTAACAGATGGGTAGATGAGGTGCTCAGGAATGTGGGTTAGTAAAGGATGGGTCTGGTTGGACTCAGTGTTCTCAAAGGTCTTCTCCAACCTGGAGATTCTGTAATTCAATGATTCCTGGCTTCTTTCCCCTTCATTTTCCTCTTTTTTCAGTTCCTGGGGTTGACAAGCTCCTGCCTTTTCCTCCAGAACAGACCAATGTCCTGGGACTCCCAAACCCCAGGGATGGACCCAGTGGCCCTGGCCCAGGTGGATGATTCCCCAGGGTCTGGTTGGGTTTGCACACTACCTCAGTGACAGTGGTCACACACAAGGATGTCAGCTCTTTTTGGGAGGGGAAACAGCTCCAGAGGTGCCAAACCTTGCATGGTGCTGCTCCCCAGCCCAGGCTGCTGGGAGAGGTGCTGCTCCAGGAAAGCCACCTCCAGCACTGGCACCCAGGCAGGGACAGGGAGGGGGTTGGGGTCCCTTTGCTCTCTTGTCCCTGGGGCCTGATTAAAGCTTTATTTTCTGACTCTGGGCTTTGGGATGAGGATGCAGAGCTCCAGCTCATCACCTGGCAGTGGGCTCTCAAGTCCCGCCCAAATGTGGCAAATGCAAAATGGGGCAAATTTCTGTTATTTTCAGCACCCAGGTGCATCCGGCAGCTCATTTCCGTCCCATGAACAACTTCTCTTTCCACAGGGGTTTAGAACATTTCCCTTCATTTGGAGCCCCTGTCGGATTTGTGATAATTCCTGGGGAGGGTCAGTCCTGCCCTGTCACTTATCCCCAGCCATGGACAATCGGAACTCTGCCGCTGCCTCCCCATCCTGCTCCTCCACACCGCGCCACAGCCTCACCAGTGCCTGTTCCCACGGGACTGAGCTTGGCTGTGGCTGTGCTGGGACCAGCCCTGGGATGGGATCTCTTGGAGGAAGGAGGTTCCCTGTGTCCTGCCTCACGAGGCAGATCCTGGCCCCAGGGATGTGAACTCTGCCCAGCACTGAGCTCTGCCCCTGATGCTCTGGCTCCTCCTGTCCCTGCAGACGTGGTGATCCCAGATCCCAACATGGCTCATCCTGAGCTTGTCCTGTCCCAGGATGGGAGAAGTGGGAGAAGGGGAAGAGAACCCAAGGATCAGCCCAACACCCCTCAGAGATTTAAGTCTTGGTCCTGTGTGCTGGGCTGGGAGGGATTCATGGAGGGTTCATAGAAACACTGTTGGGAGGTGGAGGTGAGGGAGGAGGTGGGAGGGGATTCACGGTGGGCTGTAGGGGTGGCCAAGAACTCTCTGAACAGGATGAGAATTATGGAACTGAGCTCTGAAGAAGCGATGAGTGGTTGAGCACTGGAAAGGTCAGTTTTACTCTCTCACCTCTGCTTCCACTGCCCCGTTACGGGTCCCCAGCAGATCCTGGGTCTGTCTGGACTGCCCGCAGGGGCTGGTGACTGTCATTGACGGTCACAATGGTGTGGCATGGGGCTTGAAAAACAAAGCCTCAAGCACTGCTAGGTTAATAGGTAACACGATGGAACCTTTAGGCCATGAACCAGGGGGAAACTAACCAGAGCTGGCAACATTGGAATCAACGAAGTTGCAAGCCCCCTGCAGAGACAGGTGCCAGAAGAGGCCTTAAGAATCATGTCCTCAAAGAAAAGGCAGGCTTGCTGCCTGGAGAGGTGTTAGCATGAGAAGATGAAGTTGCTGGCGTGACAGTAGGCCGCTGACCAATCAGGTGCAGCCCGCGAGCAGGGTAGGTATGAAAGGACCCATCTGTGTGAAGCACACCATCTTCTGAGCGTATTGAAAGGAAGGATTTTATAGAGTAAATCGACTTTTGCTGGCATCAAGCTGTGTCCTGTCTCTCCGTCGCGGCAAATTGGTGACCCCGGTGTGAGGAGTGTATGAAGCGCCTGAGCTGAGCGGCATGCTGCGAGTCCCACAGAACCTTGAATGAGCTGTTGAGAGGAAACAGGAGCTGGACAGCAATCATCCCTCCGAAGAGAGAGGTGAGCTGTGGGAAAAGTGGGGAATCAAGTGTCTTTCCCCGAGAGAGACGTATCTATGGCCTTATGAAAGGTCTTCTGGAAAAGCTCCACACTGATCCCGTTGATCTGAGCTGGGCCGGTTATCCCCACTCCAGCAAGGGGACCCCGAACAGGGACCCTTCTCTCTTGTCGCCAGGATCCCGAACTAGGGCCCAGAGCGACTGGAATAGGAGAGCCTTAGTTTCAGAAATGGCAACTGATGGTCATAGCGGCTGCCCCAGCCTGGCGTCCTCCGAGACACAGGTCCTCTGAGACCTGAGTCCTCTGAGACAAGTGCAGTGCTGGAGGCATGTAAAGGGATCTCACTGTACAGAAGTCTCAGGACCGACCACCCCCCAGCCTAAGACTACAGATACCAAGAGTCACCAACTAGGGCACAGGGCAGTGCTGCCCCCACGGACAAGGAACCCATGGCCATGGACAAGGAACCTGAGGGCAGGGCCAAGAATCCGCCTTGCCTGCCATCGCATCAAGGACTCATTTTGCCTCAGTACCCAGTGCCGCCACCCCCATCACCTGGTGAACTCAGCGACACCTCCCTGTCTCCTGACGCCCAGGACACTCTGCAGAGGCTGCTTGGCACCTGGGCACGTCAGGTGGCGTCAGAAGGAGAAAAATGGCCAGATCCGGGTATTTTGATTGGGACTGAAGCAAACTCAAGTCCGGGGACAAGTTTATGTGGGGATGAGAGGGTGGTGGAAAGAGTTAATAGTGTATCCCTGGCAGGGTAATGGGACAGGGTTCTAGTGCTCAGCTGGGTCCTAGCGCTCAGCTGGGTCCTAGTGCTCCCTAGCATGGTCATGCTGCGGTTTGAAGTGGGGTGGGGGAGGGGCAGAAGCAGAGAACCACCTCCCCTCACTCCATCCACCCATCCACACCAAGTGGATGTGGCAATTCGTGTCTTGCAGTGTTATTTGTATGATAGACAGGTTTGCAGCATTCATTTCCATGTGGTGTAGTATCAGAGATGCTCTTAGTCCAATGAGAGCAAGGCTTGTTATGTTTGAGAGCCACCATGGAAAGTGGGCAGCTTATTTTAAAATTAACCTGGGAAACAGAAATCCTCGTTTGGGCTGATTAATAGCTATTTACTTGAGAAAAAATTGCCCACCTACAAGATTTAATACAGGAGCAACTGACTAAGGGACATATGAAGCCTTCCACAAGTTTGTGGAACATGCAAACATTTTAAAAGATTGGGGTTTTTTCAGAAGGTATCATTGGGTAGTGCTTCCACAGGGCATGAACAATTCACCAACTGCGTGCCAGGCTTATGTAGCCTGGGCCCTTGCTCCAGTACTGAAAGCACATCCTGATCTAATAATTTATCATTACATGGTTGATATATTGATTGGGGGAAAAAACTTGGACATTGAAAGTTTGATCCATGAGTTGACAGTGCATTTGAAAAGCAAGGGGTTACAGATTGCTCCAGAGAAAATCACAATACCACTTCTTTGTTTACTGAGGCTGAAGGGATTGCACAGTCATGCCTGGACTGTCAGCAGTTCACCAGTGGCCTTGCCCCTGGAGTGAAACCTCGTGGCACAGGCACACTTGAAGTCTTTGGAGAATAAAAAAGAACCAAAACCCCCACTTTTTTCTTTGGCAATATGGGCTACTGCAGAAATGTGGGAATCTAGTAAGCATTTCCAATGCCACTACCCCCTGAAATCAAAATGGACAACAGCCCAGGACATATAGCACAAACAACACAAACCTTTTTCCAATTGTGGGACATTACCTATGCTACAGGGACACCACATTTGCCTACAGGCCAGGCCATGGTAGAATAACTCTCAAGTGCTTTTTGCTTCACAAACAAAAAGGAGAGAGAAGGAGAACTCTCCAGCTGATCAATTAAACAGAGCTCTGACTGTTTTGAACTATTTATCTCTGCCACAGAACAGTTCGGTACCTCCAATGGTGAAACATGCAGTAGGTTTCAAAGGAAGTTTGAAAAGAAAATGAAAAAAGAAAAAGAGAAACAATTCCATGTCAGGTGTTAGTAAGAAATGAAGTTACAGGTACTAACTTGGGGGAGGAGATCTGCCTGTATCATTACAGATGCCGTGGATCCAGAAAAAAGCAAGCCTGTGTGAACCAGGAGGAGATCCTGATCCCAGTAACTGAAGTCAAGTGTTTCAACTGCAGCCACAACAGACTATGAGTTTTGCTGCAGGACATATTGAACCTGATATAGGGGGCCATATAGAAATAGAAAGAATAGCTCACAGGATTTAAGACAAGTAATTGTGTAGCCTGAAACAATTAAGGGAAAGAGGCCCACAGGAACTGGCTTGTAGGGAAGCAGACCTTCTAGGAAGCATTGTAGGAAAACAGGAATTCAGGATTTAGGAAACAGGACAAAACAAGATGATATTGATCACAGAGATGTCAATGAAGGAACAGATCGCCGGAATACGTCCATAGGCCTCCTTATCAGTTAGCCCAAACTGATAAGAACAGTGCAAGCTTGCAAGACCCTCGGACTCCAGACGAAAAGTTGACCCTCGCCCACAATTCCTGGAAGGATCGGCATAAACGTGAAGGATGATAAGCTAATTAGCATACAAGGTGAGAGTGGGTGGGTACAGGTAATTAATATATCTAGGCGTAAAATGAATATTCATTATCATGTTGTATAACTAAACGGGCAGCTTGCAGCATGGGGTGTGCGTGTTTGTGGCGGAGCGATCCCCTGCGCACCCAGCGCTGAATAAACATCCCTACTGTATAACTTCCCAGTTACAGAGTCTATTTTCCACACGTCGTTTTGGCGAGCCAGCCAGGAGATCTCTGCTCGACCGAGGGAGCAGCCGTGGAGTGGACTCTCCCAGCTGCACCCCAGGTATTTTCCTCGGAGGAGCCTCCGCTCCCGGCCGCTCACCCGGAGAACAGACAACAACCTCCTGAAGCTGCGGATATAAACGGTGTGTTTGATAAAGGTACCAAGGGGTCCAAGGGAGCCTGTAAGTCGGACGCGTGGCTGGGCAGCTGGTAAATCGTGCAGAGACGTCTGGCGTGCAGCACAGTCCCCGGGGAAGGGTACCCTGGTAGGGTAGGGGGGGATTTGCTGACCAATAGGGTTGGCCGCTAGCGATCTTGGGAGTAGATCGAGCAAATTTGGGGTAACCGCTGTATCCCTATCGGGAGCCATAACGGACCTGTGCACAGAGGGTATAAGGGACAGGAACGGGTAAGCGGCCCTCACGCAGTTACGTCTGGTTGGTTTTATCTTTTCGCAGCTGTTACTTACAAAGCTGTTCAGACACAGCTTGACGGGCACGTGTAGAATACAATCACTGTTTTGTTGTCCTGCTGCTATAGTGTCTGTGTTTGTCGTAAACCTTGCTATCTGGCGTCAATCTTGGTGTTTGGGGTGGTGTGCATGATGTGTGAATGAGGGATTGTGAACTTGAGTTCTTGTACAGTGTCATTTGTTGTTTTGTTGTTATGGTATATCTGTCATAGAATCTTGGTGCTGTGTGTATGCTGTGTGGATGAGTGATTGTGCAACTAAGTTTATCGTAAACTGAGTGAAGAATCCCCATCCGTGGTCTCATGACTCCACCAGGAGACTGGTTGGAAACAGATGGAAGAGATAAAAAACAAAGCTCTGGTGAATGTTAGGTGGAGGCTGGGATTGGTAACTTTGTAAAGGACTTAGAGATTTATTACCCTGTGTTGTTTGACTGATTTGAGTGTTGGAGTGAGTGAGACGCAGTTCGACTGCGAGTGCGGGGTCCCAATCTGCAGTTCCGAATCTCTGTCAGGAGACCGGCCAGAGACGGACGAAGCGTATGACAAATGTGTACTGCTTGTGAAAACTTTCTGTGCAAACCATTATTTGTGTTTGGGGTGGTCAGTGTGAGAGAACTCCTGTCTGTCACACAGGAGATGGGTTTGATTCACAAAGGGCGTCACTGCTCTAAGGGGCACTGATTTATTGGTATTGACTCTGGATATTGTTACAAGGAACTGTGTTTTGAAAATGGGTTTGAATTTGACAAAGTGTTTGTGGGAGTGAAATGAGTTAACTCTGGTGTGAGGAGTGAGTGACTGAGCCGCAGCATGTCTGTGTGAGAGGGAGAAATATACCCACTAGAAATTTACGGTTTGTTTTTGTTTGGTGTAATTAGTTTTGAACTGAGAATATATTAGAAGAAAAAAAAACCAAAAAAAACCAAAAAGAAAACCCAAAAAAAACCCAAACAACCCCATATAATTCTTGTTAGTATTGCTGAAGAAACCTTAACTTGTGATTTGTAAAGTACAAAGAATATTAGAGGTGGCAAAAGCTAAACTGGTGGTTTCAAAATTATAGTAAAAATCAAGCATTACATATGTTGTTGCCCCCCTGTCCCAAAATCCAGGATCAGAGGAGAGATAAAAATTTCCAGGGCTTTGGAAGGGCAGGAGGTGCTTGGCCACAAATATGGTTAAATGCAAACACTCCACTTTATTCAAGCAAGCTGCAACATTTTACACCTTCAAGGAAGACAGCTGATTCACACAGATATCTAGTTCTCATACAGGGTAGGGGCCAAGAAAAGGGGGAACCAGCTGCATGGTGTCAAAACTCCATCACTACTTTGGAATGTGAGAGCTCCTGTTCCAGCCTTGATGATTCCCATGCTTGTTAGCTTCTTATCAGTGCTCGTGCTCAAGCTGCTGTTAGGAAATGTAAAAATTACCTTGATCAATTAGCCGGTCATCCCCACAGACACAGAGCCTGGGTGAAGTTTGAGTGCTTAACCTGTCAAGAACACAGCTGCCAAAGTAGCCGGCACTTTACGTACAAGTGTCAGTGTCCTGCGTGCATCACTATTTTGTGGCTGGAAATTAGGGATAACAACCTTGTGGGAAATATCAGAGGACAGGTGGGAGAGGGATTGTTGAACAGGGTTGATGACTCATCTTGGCACATTGGAAAGATATTGTGGAAAAGGAGGGACGGAGAGCATAAAGACTCTCATCAAATATTGTAATCAGTGGTGTCTGCTTTATAAACTAAAGAGCGGGGAAAACGACCGTTGAATGGAACTCTAAATTATAACACCCTATTGCAATTGATGTTATTTCTAAGAAGAGGAGGGAAATGGGATGAAGTTACATATCTGGATATGTTTTATACCCTCCAGAACCATCCAGAGTGGCAAAGGGAGTGTGGATTAGTCCCACCACAAGATCCTGTGGTACTCACACTCGAGAGGGAAAATAAAAACCACAAAGGTAATCTGAAGCGGTGTTGCTCGGCGTGCAGCATAGGGCAGAGGTGTACCAGACCTGACAAAATTTACCAGGTACCAGAACAGGATCTAAACGATATTTTTAAGCCTCTCCCCTGGCTGCAGGAACAGGATGGAGCTTATACTTCTCAGGACAGCCCTGTATCCTCAAGAACTTGAAAGAAACCTGTCTTACAGGCACCTCTTCGTGCATGCCAGGAGTGGATTGCTAAAGGGATGGAAAGAGCTATCCCCAAAACTATAAACTGGTCAGCCCTATAAGCAGTAAAACAGGGCCCTTCCGAGTCCCCATCTGAATTCCTGGACCAACTGAGGAATGTGATGCGCCGCAGCACGCCATTGGATCCTGGATCAGAGGTAGGGATACAGCATTTAGTGTCTCTGTTTCTGGGGCAGTCCGCAGGGGATATCAGGCGCAAACTTCAAAAATTACGTCCCACAGAAAGTTGTGATCTGGAGGTTTTGCTGGAAGAAGCGTGGAGAATCTTTAGTAACAGAGAGGAAGATTGCAAACAAAACCAGAAGAGGGTACCAGCAGTAGTAAGAAATAATGAACTCCAAAGATTTAAAACCAAACCACTTCAGGGGTTAACATCTCTGAGTAGAGATCAGTGTGCGATATGCAGGAAAAAGAGACATTGGAAGGACGAGTGCCCTGAGCGCCAAAAGGACAGGAGATGGCGCACCAACCCAAGGAAAACGATAGCTCGGGTGGAAACAGAAAAATGACTAACCGACCTGAGCGATCCCCTGATAAAAACAGAGCTTGGGGAAGAACAGAAGGAAGTTGAATTTCTCATAGATACAGGAGCGACTTACTCTGTTTAAATCAAGCTTTAATGCCTTCGGAAAATACTTGTGTTTCAGTAAGGGGTGCAACTGGCCAGGCTGAGAAGGCCTACTTTTGTAAACCTTTAAAATACAAATTGGGTAAAGAAATAGGGATCCACAGATTTTTATATATGCCAAATTCTCCAAAGCCCTTCCTTGGTAAAGACTTGTTAGAACACTTGGAAGCAACAATTAAATTTAAGCAAGGGGAAGTTACTCTGGAGGTAAATGATCACCAATACGTTCAAGTCATGAGTTTATCCTTAATGGAGCTTTCTGTAGATTGAGAAACTGGCACAAGAGATGATGATCAAGTGTACCCTGGAGTCTGGGCAACTGATGTACCAGGTCCGGCAAAGAGAGCATCACCAATACTGATCAAATTAAAGGAAGGACAGAGGGCAGTAAGAATCAAATAATACCCATTGAAAAGGGAGGACAGGGAAGGAATTGGTCTAATTATAGAACGATTCATAGAACTTGGACTACTAAGGGAGAGTGAATTGGAATTCAATACACCTATCCTCCCAGTTAGGAAACCTGATGGGTCCTTTAGAATAGTCCAAGATTTAAGAGCCATCAACAAAATAACTGAATACCTACACCCGGTGGTAGCTAATCCTTATACCCTACTAACCACATTAACCCCAGATTTAGACTGGTTCACAGTCTTGGATTTGAAGGATGCTTTGTTTTGCCTCCCTCTACATGAAGCCAGCCAGAAAATTTTTCACATTTGAGTGGGAAAATCCTAAAAGTGGTCGAAAGACCCAGCTCACATGGACGGTGTTGCCACAGGGGTTCAAAAACAGCCCCACACTTTTCAGGAATCAGTTAGCCAAGAACCTGGAGTCATGGGAACCACCTTCGGAGGGAGGGAAAGTTCTACAGTACAAGGTTGATCTTCTCATCGCCACCAAAACTGAAGAATCCTGTGTCATCTGGACTGTGAGTATGTTAAATTTCCTGGGACTGCAGGGGTGCTGAGTTTCTAAGAAAAAGGCACAGGTTGTGTTACAACAGGTCCCGTACCTGGGGTACGAGATCAGCACTGGACAGCGGGTCTTAGGACAAGCTCAGAAAGAGGCCACATGCCAGAACCCCAACCACAAACTGTAAAGGAACTAAGGACATTCTTAGGCATGACGGAGTGGTGTTGACTCTGAATATGTGACTATGGTTTGCTTGTTAAGCCATTTAATGACAACCAACCAAAAGGATCTCCAGTGGGATGACGAGTTGGATCAAGCTTTTCACCAGCTAAAGACAGCCTTGATGTCAGCACAGGCACTGGGACTTCCTGATGTAAGTAAGCCATTTTTCTTATTCTCCCATGAAAAACAGGGGATAGCATTAGGTGTACTGGCACAGGAGTTGGGACCATACAGACGGGCAGTAGCATACTTCTCCAAGCAACTGGACACTGTGGTAAAAGGATGGCCCGGTTGCTTGAGAGCAGTAGCAGCTGTTCTTCTAAACATTCAAGAAGCACGAAAATTCACCCTGGGCCAGAAAATGACTGTCCGAGTTTCCCACACAGTATCCACAGATCTTGAGACAAAGGGAGGGCATTGGCTCTCCCCACAGAGATTCCTGAAATACCAAGCTATAACGGTTAAACAAGATGATGGCAAGATTGTGACCACAAATATCATTAACCCGGCTTTGTTCCTTGAGGGGAACACTGGGGAACTAGTGAGTCATGATTGTCTGGAAACAATCGAGGCCACGCACTCCAGCCACATGGATCTCAAAGATGTCTCTATCGAAGGAGCCGAACACTGGTTCACTGATGGAAGCAACTACATGCTAAATGGAAGGTGACACTCTGGATGTGCTATCACCACCTCTGAAAAGGTAATAGAGTCTGGGCCACTACCAGCTGATGTCTCAGCACAGAAGGCTGAGATCATAGAATCACAGAATCACAGAATCTTAGGGGTTGGAAGGGACCTCAAGAGATCATTGGGTCCAACCCCACCTGCCAAAGCAGGCTCCCTATCTCATATTGCATAGACAAGCATCCAGATGAGACTTGAATATCTCCAGAGAAGGAGACTCCACCACCTCCCTGGGCAGCCTATTCCACTGCTCCCTCACCCTCACTGTGAAAAAGTTCATCCGCATGTTGGTGCGAAACTTCCTGTGCTCCAGCTTACAGCCATTGCCCCTAGTCCTGTCCCCCCAGACCACTGAAAATGGGCTGGCCAATTCCCCCCGTATCCCAAGTCTAAGATATTTATAAACACTAATTAGGTCCCCCCTAAGTCTTCTCTTCTCCAGGCTGAATAGACCCAGCTCACTCAGCCTTTCCTCATAGGGGAGATGTTCCAGGCCCCTAATCATCTTCGTTGCCCTTCTCTGGACTCTCTCCAGAAGGTCCCTGTCTTTTTTATCCCAGGGAGCCCAGAACTGGACACAGTACTCCAGGTGGGGCCTGACCAACGCAGAGTAGAGGGGGAGGATCACTTCCTTCGACCTGCTGGACACACTCTTCCTGATGCATCCCAGGATCCATATCCCATCCGGATCATAGGCCTTACCAGAGCCCTGGAAAGAGCTCAAGGAAAAATTATAAATATTTGGAATGACTCTAAATATGCCTTTGGAATGGTGCATACTCACGGGGTGATTTGGAAAGACAGAGGACTGTTAAATTCTCAGGGAAAAACTACTAAACATACAGAAGAAATCCTGAAACTCCTGGATGCAGTCCTACTTCCTGAGAGGGTGGCAATTGTGCACAACAGGGCACACCAGAAGGTGAGCACAGAATTGGAAAAAGGGAATGAGCTGGCAGACAGGGAGGCAAAACAAGCAGCCAAAAGAACTGATACAGTAGGGGGCATGTTAATACCTGATGGACAACTGTCCTTAGAAGGTAAACCAGAGTATACGAAAGAAGACCGTAAGCTTATTGATAACATGGGGGGATCATATAATGAGGAAGGGTGGGCTATCACTTCTCGTGGGAGGATAGTGATCCCTTCCTACATGCTGTGGTCAGTAGTCCGTGAAAAGCATAGGAAAAGGCACTGGGGGGGGGGGGCAGAGGCCCTATACAAAGACCTTATTAAAAATATAATAGCACGAAACCTATACACTACTGTCAAACAAGTAACCCAACAATGTGATCTTTGCCTCCAGACTAACCCTAAAATTGGGAAAGGGAATGGTCCAGGACAACATTGGCAGATTGACTTCTCGGAATTCCCTAGAAAAGGGGGGTATCGATATTTGTTGGTACTAACAGACACCTTCTCAGGCTGGCCAGAAGCCTTTCCGTGCAGAACTGCTAAAGCACAGGAGGTGACTAAAATATTGCTTCAAGAGGTAATACCCAGGTTTGGAGTTCCTGCAGTAATATCCTCGGATAGGGTTCAGTATTTTGTATCCAAAATAGTGCAACAGATCAGTCACCATCTAGGAATAGGTTGGCAATTACATACTCCATACTAGACCACAATTTAGTGGCCAGGTGGAGAAAATGAACCACCTAATGAAACAACAAATTATTAGGCTGGGACAAGAGACAGATCTGACTTGGCCCCAGTCATTGCCACAAGCCCTTACCCGAATACGAACCAGACCCAGGGCAAGGGAGGGGCTCAGCCCATTTGAAATTCTGTATGGACGACCCTATGGGGTACAGAAGGGGACATCCTCACAAATAGGAGAAGAAACAATGACTTCCTACATGGTGGCACTAAATAAACAGTTGAGGAAGATTGAAAAACATGTTATGGATACTCATAGCAGGGGTCTAGATGGGCCTGTTCATAATGTACAACCAGGGGACTATGTATATGTTCCATCTTTGGCAGAGAGAACTCTGGAACCACAGTGGACCGGACCCCACCAAGTCCTTCTCACTACCTACACGGCCATCAAGGTTGAAGGGCAGAACTCTTGGATTCACCACACCTGGATCAAAAAGGCCCCTGGAGCCTCGTGGAAAGTAACTCCAGATAACGAGGGACTGAAACTGAAACTGAAACTTGTTCGGACAAACGAGAGTAAGAATAATGGAGGTGATAAGGAAGTGAATAAACTGATCTCACCATACGGCTGAGTAAACCAACCAACCTCCCCCAACCTGGTCTGTATCCTAGTTGTAATATTTAAAGAAAATTAATTTCTTTATAATATTAGATGTGTCTGAAGAACAATTAGAGTAAGAGAAGAATTGCATGTCTATCGTAGAAGCGTAGTTCATGATTCAATCTATCATTATAACCTGCTTCTGAATAACAATAGCACTTAGATCTCTAGGGGATGCTTCTCACAATCCTAATCATAATTCAAAGTTGGGAAAGTATTCTGGGCCAAGAAAATCTTAGATGGCCATGGTCCCAAGCTTATATCGGATACACTGGGTCCATGGGGAAATATTCAGCTGTAGAAAATTTCAGTCTATCCACTGTGGTTATGCATGGGAATCAAGTATATATGAGGGAAGAATGGAGCAGAGATTCAGGACAAGACATTTACCAGCTTCAAGGGAATATAGGGGAGGAAATTGGAATAGGATGCCGATTAATCAATGGCACCACTTATAAAAAGGCATCCCAAATTACAGTATCAATTATTCCTACCACTGTGAGTACCAAATTGTGTACCACTGAGGAACGAGACTGCTGGCATAATTTCACCCAAGCACAGACCTCGAGAGTGACCTGTCTTTGGGCCCATAATACTATCGGACTCTCGTTTAAATTTGAAATAAAGGCCATTACTATGTCACTTACAAGGAAAAATCCTGCAACAACCAGCACAATGCCTACCACCCAACCCATGCCAGCACCCAAACTTGAGCCCCACATTTATAAAATCGGCCCATATGTAATCAAAAACACAGGATAGCAACAAGTATTGTTTAACCCAGAATGGTCACTTAGGAGAGTAGAGTTAGAGATGCAAGTCGATGTTTCCGACATAAAACCATCCTGTTCTCCCTCCCTACGAACCTCACATGAGGGATGGACAACATGGCTAAGGAGGAAGGGAAACATTAATCAGAACCAATTAATAAGAGACAAGACTGGGGTGTTAGGAACAGGACTGGGAATATTAAATTCAATAGATTCAGAAGTGATAATGAACAAATTAGCATCTACCACGGCAGATTTATCAAAACTGCAACACCCATTGAAATCCTCATTACTGGCATTAGGAGCACACCAATGGTTAATTTCAAAAGTACTTCGCAGGTGGGAAGAAATTAATATAAATGACCACCAGCTTATTACTGAAGCCCAACACACATACTGTCACAGCTTTGGTGTTAACGATATGTGACGCAGCAGCAATTACCATACACCCCATTGTGGCCCTTGGGATTAACCATGATGGAACTCTGCTGTATCCTTTTGAACATAGAACTTGGGCCAGGAAAATGGGCAATAAGTGGCAAACAGTAGACCTTGGGTCCTGTATTATGTGAGAACAGCAAGGCTTCCTCTGCGAAAGTAATACCATAATAGCTCAGGATACTTGTTTAGATACAGATCAAAAGATAGGTCAGTTTGAGGCCCGACCAAATGCAGATTTAAAATCAATAGTTGTCTATGCAGGAAAGGGATGTGCATGTTTGAGAACAAGGTGTGACACGATAACCATAGATGAAAAGATAGAAAAACCAAAGAATTACTCAAATTATTGCATTTGTAACTTCACTACTATCACAGGTTGTGATTTCAGTTATGCAGCCCCAATAACCACCTACCAAATATTAAGATCTAGTAGTACCCTATTAGAGAGAATATCTCCTGCCCCCATAGGATTAGATATAAGGAAGATAGAAAATTTATTAAGGCATGTAGATTTACAATGAATACTAGAAGAAATCAAGGACAAAGGAAGGGAAACACTTATTACAATCCATCATGATGTGGAAGGGGTTAGGAAAATCTTAAAGAAAGTCAGACAGGACGGGAGTCATAACCGGTGGGACACTCTTTTGGGTTGGTCACCTTCTGCAACAGGGATCTCAATACCATGGTGTACCCCATTGTAATTCTATTGATAAGCCTGGGGATTGTGTTAATATTGACCCTTATGTTGTACCTGTGGGTTTGGAGAATAAAGGATCACCATTATGTATAATGCCTTATATTATTCCGGAAATCTGGCTAAGTAAAAGAATTTACTTAAGGGAATAGAAAAGGGGGGATTGATGTGCAGGCATAGGAGCAGGTATAGCATAGAGCTTGAAATTCAGCTAGATGGTCATGGTCTCGGGGGGGGTGGAGCAAGACATATCTGTTTTTATCTCATAGCAAAGTGGTCACTTCATGCTAACTCAAGGAAAAGATAAAAGGCAAGAACTCGAGGACAGAATGGTGTCACCCCACGGCTGCACCCTCGGGTGAGCAGAGCCGAGGCACGTCGCGTATCTCCTTGACAAAGAAAAACAGATGGCTGAAATACGTCCATGGGCCCCTCACAAGGACATCAATTAGCACAGACTGATAGAGGCACTGCAAGCTGGCAAGATCCTCGCATTCCAGGCAAGAGGTGAAAGTACATCACGAGGAAGACATACAGCCTTCCTCCCAGAGACCCCTGCCTGCGACCCTTACAAGGATCTGTGCAAGCGCCAAGGACTGATGAGCTGATTAGCATGAGAAGCGAGAGTAGGCGGGTTCAGGTACTGACTATGTACAGGCGCTGATAGAATATTCATAGTTTTATTGTATAAATGTAAGATCGGTCGACTGCTTTGGGATGCAGCTTGTGGAGGAGAGATCCCCCGTGCATCTGCGTGCAATAAACATCCCTACTGTATAACTTTCCAGTTATAGAGTCAATTTCTGTACATCAATATCAGTACAAGAAATTAATCTAATTGGCGGTGGGGGAGGGGTAAGGAAGTGTGCCTGGGGAAGGGGAGCCCAGGGAGGTCCTGGTGCCCCAGGGTGGAGGGGAATCAAGAGGGATCCCACTGCCTGGAAATGGAGCACTGGTGTCAGCAAAGGGGGTCTAGGGGGCTCTGGCACCCGGGTCCCCTCCCGCACTCACCGCATGCAGCCCTGCAGAGAAGTGCCAGCAGCAGCCACAGCGCCCCACAGGTCCCCATTGATCCACTCCCGTATCTGCCACCAAAAATGCAGAACACCCTCAGGGCAGCCCATAAAACACGCTGCAAACCCCACCTCGACCACTTGATTGGCTCTGCCACCCACCAATGGGAGCCTGACACCTCACTTCTTACTGCCATGGGGCTGCCTAGCCCTCAGCCCCTCCCCTCTCAGGACGCCAGAGACCCCACCTCCTCTCCCCGAGCCTGGGCTGCTCTCACAGCCTAAGGTCGAGTGCTGTGCTGTTTTCCCCTGGGTTAGAGCTGTTTTCCCCTGGGATAGAGCTGGGTTTCTTCCCAGCAGCCCAGCATGGTGCCGTGTTTAGGACTCTGCTGGGTCTGGCTGAGGGGAGTTCATTTCCCCCCAGCAGCCCTGCCTATGCTGTGCATCAGGAGTGAGCAGGGTGTTGGTACCAGCCCAGGGATTTGGCTGCTGGGGAGCAGGGCTGGCCCAGCATCCAGGCTCTATCCAGGCTGCCTCTCCAACATCCTCCTCACTGGTAGGCAGTGGGTGGGAAAGACCTTGGGAAGGGATACAGCCAGGACGGCTGACCCCAACAACCAAAGTGATATTGGAAACCCAGTGACATCTCTCAGCCATAAAAGCTGAAAGGAGGATGAACAGGGGATGTTTGTTATTTATAATGTTTGTCTTGTGGAGAACTTCTGTGTGTCCTGAATCCTGGGAGGTTACTGGACATTGGCTGCTTAGTAGACATAGAGAATAAATGTGTTTTCCCTTTGCTTCTTTCTTTATTACACATCCTTTTTTTTGACCAATGAGATCTTTTTCCTCCTGTCCCTGTCCTGCTGAGGTGAGGAGCGATGCAGCAGCATGGTGGGCCCTGCTGCCCAGCCAACATCAACCCCCTACAATGATTTGTGACCAAAACTGTGTTGGCAACACAGTGATGGATCTCAACAGTGGTGGCAGAGTGTGATGTCATGAGGGACACAAGCAGGCAGAGGACCCAAAGTAATGAGATATTTCAGGCCATACCATGTCATGGCTGAAGATAAAAAGGGAAAAGGATTTGGAGATTGGCCATCTTTTCCTGGGGAACTGCCAAGTCATCCATCTCCCTGTGGAAGTGACCAGCCCATGCAGACAAATACTGAGGTTTCCTGCTCTGAAACTGTGCAGGTGGGCACTGAGAAGGATTCCTGCCCTGAGGCCATGCAGATGGACCCTGAGAAGGTTTCTTTCTTCGAGGCCCTGTGGGCAAGCGGTCACTGACTAAAGCAGGGACTCACCTCTGAACTATAATCGCTGCTCTTGCAGTCTTCCTTGTGCTGCTGATGGATCTGAAGAAGCCCTTCTTGTTCTCCTGGACATCCCTTGCCACTTTAATTCCAAGTGGGCCTTAGCCTTCCTTGCTGCTTGTTCCTACACTCTCTGACTACATCCCTATAGTCCTCCCAAGTGGCCACTCCCTCTTTCCACATGCTGTAAGCTTTCTTCCTGATGTTTTTCTGGGGGTTCCTTGCTCATCCATGAAGGTCTGCTCCCTACTTTACTTGATTTCCTAGTTTTCAGGATGCACCAATCTTGAGCTTGGAGAAAGTAGTGCTTGAATACTGACCAGATCCCTTGGGCCCCTCTACCTTCTAGAGTCTGAACCCAAGGGGTTCTCCCAAAGCAGTCTTTGAAGAGGCCAAAGTTAGATCTCTGCTGGGGAAGGCAGCAGGCCTGCCAGCAGCCTGGCTCTCTTCACCCAAGACACAGCCCCTGACAATATCCTCGTGTTCCCCTGAGACAGGAAAAGTTCCTCATGCTGAGAGGATCTTGTACAACTGCCCTAAACCAAGAAGTTATGGGAAGGTGCTTGGGAGTAACAGAACATGTTAAGAACCAGCCACAATAAGATGGTCAAAGCAGCAGGTGTGAGGATGCTTTCAGGCATCACAGGTCAAGTAACGATATTTAGCTATAAGATATGTTTATCAGAACTCGTTATAATCACTCACCAATCAGTGGGGTGTGAACAGTGCATGTAACCAATTAGCAGTTTTTCACTTGCCACGTTAGCAGTAACAAATGTCTATAATCTGTGTGATTTCACCCAATAAACAGCTTCACCTAAAATTCATATCACATTGCATGTTGCCCATCTCCAGTCTCCGCAGGTGGGAGGATGGACACGATGTCTGAGGGCAAGAACAAAGAGCTTAGGGAATGTTTTGGCTTGCATGTGTCTGTTACTTTCCCCTACATTCCCACTCCAGTAATTCCCAGAAACCACAGAAGGTGGTCATTTCTGCCAGTAAAGATCCCAGCCTTGCTATGGGTGGCCATAATCTCATACATCACTGATCATCCCAGGATGTTTCCTCTGCCACTAACACCTCCTGAGGTACCAGATGTCTTGCAGTGCTGTTCCCCAGCACAGGCTGCTGGGAGAGTCACTGCTCTGGGAAAAGCCACCTCCAACATCAACACAGGTGGGGAAAGGGAAGATACTGGGTTCCTTTCACTCTCTTGTCCCTGGGGCCAGCTTAGAGCTTTATTTTCTCATGTGGGTATTGATAGGAAAACACAGCTTCAGCTTCCTGTCAGCGCTGCAGCCTCAGGTCCTGCCCAAACACTGTAAAACTGAAACTGGGCATGTTTCCGTTGCCTTCAGAAACCTGCTGCAGCCGGCAGCTCATTTCCTGCCCACCAGCAACTTCTCTTTCCACAGGGGAATGAGAATATCTCCATTAATTTTGAGCCTTTATTGGATAACTCCTGGAGAGGGGCCGTGAGGCAGAGCAGGGGCAGCGCCGGGGACCTGTGTCCGGTCCCATCCTGCCCTCGAGCACCAGTTTCTTGCACTGTCAGGGTGCTGGTGCAGGGACTTTGGGGATTTCTGCACCTCTTTGGGGCAGGGGCAGCCCTTCTTGACAGATCCTCTCTGGGGTGGCTGTGACCCCCTATCAGCCCCCTCTGCCTCACTTCCCCTCCCTCCTCTCCTATGCAGCCACAGATGTGTCTCCTGCTGAGCCCTGGGGGCCTCCTGAGGTACTGGATGACTCTCCACGTGCTCCGGCTGGGATCAGGTAGGGAACCTGCAGGGCTGGTGGGGGCTTTCATCCACTCCTGGAGGCAGATGTGGGGCAGGAGCTGCCATGGGGCAGACGGAGCCCAGCCTGGAGCAGGACCCCAAATGCTTTCGCTTTCCTTTGGCCATTGTGGCTGGAGCGGGGCTGGCTGGGATGGAGGTCATTTCCCAGAGCAGGCTCTTGTTCCTGGGAAACCTCCTTCTCCTTCCAGTCCTCCCAGTCCCACCCCAGTTCCTCCAGGGTCTCTGGACCATGGGAGGGCAAAGCAACACCCATGGCATGGAGCGCGTCCTCCTCACACCAAGCTCAGCCCTGGCCTGCAACGGCCTCAATTAACATAGGCACCATCTCCGTGTCTCTGTGTCCTTCTCCATGGCCAAGCTGACTTCAGAGTGCTGGGACCAGGACGCCCTCTCTGTGTCACCATGGGGCAGGATGTTGTGCTGCCGTGTCACTTGTCCCCAGCCATGGATGCTCAGAGCTGGGACATCAGGTGGATCCGGCACAGGGTCTCTGGAACGGTGCATCGCTACCGAAATGGGGAGGACGTGACCAGGGAGCAGCTGGAGGAATATGTTGGGAGGACAGAGCTGGCCAGAGATGGTCTCTCCAGAGGAAGGCTGGACTTGAGAATCTCTGGGCTGAGACCCTCTGATGATGGTCAGTACATCTGCAACGTGACAGATGGTGCCTCTTATGGAGAAGCTGCGGTGGAGCTGCAGGTGTCAGGTTTGTGTTTGGTGCTGTGTTTCCAGGGGTAGTTGTGGTGTCCTTGGGTTGGTGTGTCCCTCCCAGACCTGTGTCCTGTCCCTTGGTGCCCCAGGAGAGCTGGTACAGCATCTGGATGCCTTGGGGCTTCTTGAGCAAAAAGGGGTCAGTGTAGAAACTGCCTTGAGGCACTGAAGCTGGGCAGCTGGGTCTTGCTGTGTCAGGAGGTTTGGGGGAGATCTGGGGCCGTTGGGCATCAACGCTGGGTGGTTCCTGCACAGGTTGGGGTGGGTTTGGTGAGAGCTGTGAGGGGTCTGCTCAGGGATGCGGTGGTGGTCTTGGAGCTGAGCCCATCCCTCCCTGACCCCAAGCCCGGGCTCTTCCCCAGCCACAGGCTCTGTCCCTCAGCTCTCTCTGGAGGGTTACGAGGCTGGAGGCATCCGGGTGCTGTGTCGATCGGCCGGATGGTTCCCACAGCCGGAGGTGCTGTGGAAAGACCCCGACGGGCACCGTGTCCCCTCGGTCTCTCAGAGACGTTCCCCTGATGCCAGGGGCCTGTTTGACACTGAAGATGCCGTCGTGGTGACGGGGACCAGAGAGGGGATCTGGTCCTGTGTGGTCAGGAACAACTGCCTGGAGCAGGAGCAGGAGGCGTCCCTGCACATCTCTGGTGAGACCCTGCGGTGCCAGAGCAGGGCGGGGGTTGGCTGCCTGGCTTGGAGCAGCTTTGGGCTGGGCTTGGGGTGCAGCGTGGGGGTGTGTGGGCACGGGAGGGGTGCACACTTTTTGACCAGTTGCAGGGCACAAGAGGACATGAGCTTCGTGTGCTTAAGGGTAGCATTGATATTTCCATGGGGATATATGACTCTGTCCCCATGAGCCCAGGGCTCCCAGGACAAGGGCTGGGAGGTTTGGGGTGGTGGTCTCTTTTTTGTCCTTCTCTCCACAGAATGAAGTGTAAATCGGTCCCTTTCCCTGTGGATCTGTTTGTTTCCCAGCTCTCTTTTTCCGTGATGCCTGTACCTGGATGGCCGGTCTGGGGGTGCTCCTTGTCCTCTCCTTTGGGTTCCTTGTCCTTAGTGCTTCTCTGTGCAGAAGGAAAGGTGTGTTTGTGTCAGAGGAATGTTTGACCTTCATCAAAAACCTTTTTGGGCAAAGGACTGAAGGGAACAAGGACATAGTGGGATTTGGGTGGGAGGACAGGGGGCATGGCCAGATTCTCTGCCTGGTGAGAAGGTCCCAGAGACCCTTTTGAGCTCATCCTACTGAGGAAGCAAGCTGCATTTCTCCTGACCTCCTCTTCCTCTGGCTTTGCTTTTCAGTGCTGCTGTCCAGAGAGCTGGGTGAGTCCTTCTGGCCCCTTCCCCCACCAAAACCTCCTGGCACAGGATTCCCCAGGAGGGACTTGGCTTTGGATCTTTCCTGACATTAGGGCTTACCTCCAGAGAGCCTGGGTGGGCTGATGGGGGATAGGTTGGCAGGGAGCCATTACCTGGGTGCAAGCAGTTTTGTCCTATTCCACCAAAACAAGGAACTGGAGATGTGCTTGAGCTCTGCCAGCTCTTGCAGGAACAGCTATGGAGTAAGTAGCTGTTTGCTCTGATCATATATCACTTTTTGGTTTTGCTTTCCAGAAAAGCAAGATGTGGCACTTGGTGAGTGTCCATGAGTTCCAGCATGGTGTGGGGTCCTGTCCTGAACAGTCTGTGCTTGGCCCTTTCCCTCCTTGCCTGTCCTCTCCAACCCTGCATCTCTGGTTTTGGAAAAACCCAAGGTGATGTGACTGGAAGGGTGGGCAGCTCGAAGAGCCCAGTGCAGACTGAACCCTCTCCTCTGCCCTGATCACCAGCCATAGGATGTGAGGCTATCCTGTGGATTGGGGGGCTTTTCGCACTACCCAAACAGCAATTTGGGTTCCACCTGAGCATTGCCTCCTCCTTTGTAAGCCACAGTCCTCCCTGATTGAATACTGCTTTTCCTTTCCAGAGGAACGAGATGCAGCACTGGGTGAGTCTCCTTTGCTCTGACAGGGCACAGGGTCCTGTCCCAGGTTCTCTGTATTCAGCCCTTTACCTCCTTGCCTGTTTTTTTGTTCCTTGCATTCCTGAGTCTGGGAAATGTGTTGTGCCTGGGAGGGTGGGCAGGTCAGGGGCATCAGTGTGGGATTGACCCCTCTGCCGTGCCCAAAATCCTAAACACAAGGTATTGGATATGACAAGGGAGCTGTTCCAAGTGTTTTGGGGTCCTTTCTGACTACCAAAAAAGAAAATTGTGGAACCTCAGCAGGGGTTATTTTGCTCCTGTAGTAGCCATCATGGGATGATAAGTGGTGCCTGATGATCTGATATTCATTTCCATATTTGCTTTCCAGAGGAACGAGATGCAGAATTGAGTGAGTGTCTATGAGCTCTGGTATGGTGTCTGGTCTTGTCCCAGGCAGTCTGTTCTAGGCCCTTTACCTCTTTGACCATGCTCTGCATTGCTGCAGGCTCTAGTTTTGGAAAGCTAAAGGTGATGTGCCACGGCTGGCCACCAGCCAGGGGACTGGGGACCATGATGGATGGAGACATTCCTGGCATTTGGGTGGCTTTTTGTGCTTCTCAAACAAATTATTTGGGGTCTGCCAGAGCTCTCTTCTCTTGATAAGCATAAGCATATCCATCCATATCTGATGGATATGTCTCGCCCAATTAAATACTGATTTGTTTTTTGCTTTCCAGAGAAACGAGATGCGGCACTGGGTGAGTGTCTGTGAGCTCCAGCACTGCATGGGGTTCTTTCCCGGGTGCTCTGTGCTTGTCCCTTTCCCTTCTTGCCTGTCCTCTCCATCTCTGGGGCTGTGAAAGCCCAAAGGGATGTGCCTGGGAGGGTGGGCAGCTTGGGGAGACCAGCACCCAGATGGACCCTCTACCTGCCCGGAAATGCTGAGGACTGGCTCTAGGATGCAATCATCTCTCCGCTCTACTTGTAGCTTGGAGAGAGTTTCTGCTGCCCCACAGTCCAGGTAATTGGGTATTTTGTTGCCCTTCTGGGTGGCTCTCCTCCCTTTCCAGGTTGTACAAGGGGCATCTGGGTTGGCCAGTGTGTGGGACTGGCTGTGTTTGGGTTTCTTTGGTGACTCCCACACCCCAAACAGTGGAACTTGGCTGTTGCTCTGCTGTGTTCTTGCCTATTCCACCCCTTGTGAGCTACATCAGTGGGGCCCAGAGTAGCCATCTCCCGCCTGACACCCCAGGCACTGCCTAGTCCCAGCTGCAGCCCCTCCCATCCTGCTCTTCTGCACAGGGGCCACAGCCCCACCAGTGCCTGTTGCCATAGGACTGAACTTGACAGTGACTGAGTTCCTGCCTTGGGACTGGATCTCTAAGATGAACCAGATGCCCCTCTCCTGCCCAGCAGGGCAGATCCTGGCGCCAGGGTGGTGAAATCTGCCTAGCGCTGAGCTCTGCCCCTGATGCTCTGGCTCCTCCTGTCCCTGCAGATGTGGTGACCCTGGATCCCAACACAGCTCATCCTGAGCTTGTCCTGTCCCAGGATGGGAGAAGTGTGAGAAAGGGAAGAATGCAGCCGAACCTGCCTGACACCCCTCAGAGATTTACCTATTTCTGCTGTGTGCTGGGCTGGCAGGGGTTCATGGAGGGGAGGCACTGCTGGGAGGTGGAGGTGAAGGGGGAGGTGGGAGGTGTTTCAGAGTGGGCTGTGGGGGTGGCCAGGGACTCAGTGAACAGGATGGGGAATACAGAGCTGAGCCCTGAAGAAGGGATCTGGGGAGTGAGGCACTGCTATGGGCAGTTTCAGTCCCTCACCTCTCCTCCCACCTGCTTGTCCCTGTCCCGGGTCCCCAGCAGAGTCTGGGTCTGTCTGGACTGCCCGCGGGGGCTGGTGACTTTCATCGATGGGCACAGTGGGGCTGAGATCTTCACTTTCCCACCAGCCTCGTTCAATGCACAGACCATCCGACCATGGTTTTTGGTGTGGACAGAGGGAACTGAGCTGTGTCTGAGGGACAGCACCTCCTGACCTCCTCCCACCTTCTCCCACACTCCTCTCCTTGGTGTTACAGGAGCAGATAACCCTCCTGGCCCTGCCCCAGCCCATCCTGCCCAGGCAGAGCAGGATGGGACTCAATAAAGATCTGTAGATGAATGTGGAGTCTGGCTGTGGGGGTTCCTGAGGGGTTTTGTCCTGATTCCTGACTGCTGCTGAAGGACATTTGCAGAGGGCTTGGAGCAGGAGCACAGAGGCAGCTCCCTGCAGGGTGAGCATAGGGAAGGGGGTGGGAGGCAGGGGGCACTTGCAGCTCAAGCCTGCCCCCCCCAGCCATCTTGGTTCTGGGGACCCCCCAACTCTGCCAACACCTTGTGTTACCAGGATACCCCTGCTCTGATGGTATCCTTCCACACTGCTCAGTCCTGTTGGGAGCATGAATCACAGGTGTTGGCAGGGACCTCTGGATATCATGTTGTCCAACCCTCTGTCTGGGCAGGATCACCTTGAGCAGATGCACAGGACAGCGTCCCAGGGGGTTTTGAATGTCTCCAGAGGTAGAGACTCCCCAGCCTCTCTGGGCAGCGTGTCCCAGGGCTCTGCCACCCTCACATCCTCATGTTTATGTGGAACTTTCTCTATTCGAGTTTATGCCCCTTGTCTCTTGTTCTGTCACTGGGCACCACTGAGAAAAGACTGACACCATCCTCCTGACTCCTCAAGTCTTTGGAAGTATTGATAAGATATGTCCTCTCAGTCTTGTTTAATTTCATAATCATGAGATCACTCCCTGCCCAGCTCTCCAGATCTCACTGGATGGCAGCACAGCCTTCCACCATGTCATCCACTCCTGACAGTTTGGTGACACCAACAAACTGGCTGAGAATCCCCTCCATCCCTTCCTCCAAGTCCTTGGTGAATATATAGAGCAGGGCTGGACCTGCAACGAATATGCATGTCCTGGGATGATGTGAGGTGACTACCTAATTAAAGGGTTATGCAAACGGCTCCATCTCAGGCTCCCTCTGTGGTGCGAATAGTAGGTGATTTGGTAATTGATGCCCAATTAGTGACAATTGTGGTGGGTGCTTCTAATCCTGTAACAAGATAAACCTGATGGGGGCAAAGATCCCAACCAACCCTTTAATTGCACAAAGCAATTGAAAACTTTCTTCTGCAGCCCTAAACTTAGGGGGTTTCATCAATTTTGAGCAATGTAGTTTATTTATTTTGGGCAGACGCATAACAAAACCATCCTCTTTTTTTAAGGTTTGGGGTTTGGTGGGTTTTTTCCCACAAAGGAAATATTTTTTTTCCTGGGAAGGTTGAGACATCTTTTTGTGAGGGCGCTAAAATAATTTCTTAAACATTTAGCTCTTCCTGAGGTGGACTTTGAGTTCAGATTGTGTTTGTCAGCCTCAAATAACTTTGAATGGACATTTCAGTCATTGTCATTATGGAAGAAAAACCAGAGAAAAACAGATGGAGAAAGGGGAGGACAAAAGGAGGAAGAAGGGGGGATGTGTGAAAGTGAAAGTGGAAGGGGAAATAAGATCCAAAAAAAAAAGGAGAAGAAATGGGAAAACAGAAAGGGAGTGGAAGAAAAAAAGGGGGGGATGGAGGAGGGAAAGGGAGAAAGTAAAAATAAGAAATGTAAAAACAAAGAAAAAGGGAGGGAAGGTTAAAATAAAGGGGGAAGGGTATAAAAAGGGGATAAAGGTAAGGAGAAAAAAGGGGAAAGATGAAAAGGAGGCAAAAGGCAAAGCTGGAAAAGGTGTTTTTCTCCCCTATGGGTGGGGGCTGCCCCATCCTTCCTCACCCCTGGGGCTGGGTGGGTTCAGGTTCTCCCTCCCCACCCACGGCAGGGGCACAGGTACCACAGAGCCCCGCGCTGAGCCGGCGGGGGATGCGCGGGGCTGGGGGGTGCTGAGCCCCGGCCATGGCTGTGCTGGAGCCAGCACAGGTAGGGGGGAGCCGGGGGGTGTTGGGCAGGGGGAACCCTCAGACCCTGCACAGCCAGGGGGAGGGGAACTGGCCACAGAGGAGGGGTCTGACTTCAGCGCTGGGGGTTGCTGCGGGAGGAACTTTGAGGCGCCGAGTTTTTCCTTCCTTTGCTTTTTATAAAAAAGAAACTGTTAAGCTTTGTGACTGGCTTTGGCTTTGAAGTTTTTGTTGTCAGGTTTCAATTTTAGTTGTCAGTTTAAAAAAAATTCTTTTGTTTTGTTTACAATTTTATTTCTCTATTTTCTTTTAAGGTTAGTTCTTTGGTTTTATTTCTTATTTCAATTTTAGCTTTTTTTAAAAAATGTTATTTGGCTTCATAATTTTATTTTTGATATTTGGGGCTTTATTTCAGTTCTTAATTTTTGTCTTTCCATTGGGAATTTATAGTTTTGCTTCTTTATTGGATTGTTTGGGGTATTTTAAATTTTGATTCTTTGCTTTTTATTTTGGTTCTAGCTATCTTTTTTCCCCACCTTCTCCTTTCATCTTGGTTACTTTGGTTTTAATGGTTCAGTTTTTCAAAGGTACCCCACACCCGTGCCAGAGGCTCTCCAGGAGGTCACAGTCAGTGCCACCACTGAGAAGCCACCCAGAAGCTCAGCAGAAAGGATACTTGTGGTGATCACTCTGTTATCCTCCCCTGTGTCCCACATGTACGTCCCTGTGCCCATGACCCACCCAGGTATTCCTATGCCTCCCGTGTCCCACTCATGTCTCACTGTGCTCCATGTCCCTGCAGTCCCTCCCGTATCCACCCAGGTCTCCTGTGTCCCCTCATGTCTTTCCATATGACACTCCATGGTGCTGCCCCATGTCCTCTGTCTCCCGTTTCCTATCCCTGTATTACCCTACCCCCTTGCGTCCCCCCATACACCCCCCTTTCCTTCCTCTGTCTCCCTCCTCATCTCCCCACAATATCCTCTTCTGTCCTTCTGTTGTCGCTGCAGTCCCTCTCATATCCCCCTGTGCCCCCATTTCTCCGCATGTCCCCTGGGTTCCCCCATGTTCCCCCATCCCTATGATGTCCCCATGTCCATATGATCTCCCCCCAAACACCTGTTCTTCCTGTGTCCCACATGTCCCCCATACCCTTCCCATGTCCCCCATGACCTCATATGTCTTCCTGTGCCCCTCCCATTACCCTGTGTCCCACGCAGTGTGATACCCATGGGATGTCTTCCCATCCCCATGTCCCCCCCTCATGCGTGTCCTTTGTCCCCCGTGTTCGTCACATGTTCTTTGCCTCCCCAGTGCCCACAGTTTTCCCAGATGGGAGGAAGAGCTGCCGAGGACTGTTAGGTCCTCAGCACCCAACATCCCTCAGACACCCATTCAGATGCTCCAAGCAGCCCAGCCTGGGCAGGAGGATGCTCTGCTGGGAGGTGATCTGCTGGTGCTGCCTGGGAGCTGGGGCTCAGCGGCTCTTCTGGGCTCACACTGCCCTCTCCTGACACTTGGGGCTGGAGACATCCCCAGGGCTCCTCCAGCTCTGAGACCTCGAGTTGTGGAATCACAGAATGCTCTGGGTTGGAAGGGGCCTTCAAAGGCACCTAGTCCAACCTGCCTGCAGTGAGCAGGGACACCTTTCACTCCATAAGGATGCTCAGAGCTTCATCAAGCCTGACCTTGAATGTCTCCAGGGATGGGGCCTCCACCACCTCAGTGAGCCCTGTGTGAGGCCTGAGGGAATCGGGCACCCACAGGAGAGCTGCCCCCACCCTGCCCCGGGCCCACAGCACTCCGGGCATAACGTAAAGCTGCAGCCCCTCAGCCCCATCTCCCTGGTCGTGTTTCAGGGGCTCACACACTGCAGCACGTGTACGGCTGTGACCTCCTGGAGGACGGTAGCACTAGGGGAATGGCTCCTGATGGTTTTTCCTGATGTGTGAATGGCTCCCAATGTTTCCTGATGTCTTCTCCTGCTAGTGGAATGCTCTCCTGGTGTGTGAATGGCTCCTGATGTCTATCTTTTGGGTAATCATTAGGTCTTTGGAAGACCAAGCTGGTGGTGGTGATGTACTGTGTCAGGAATGAAGTTTGGTTAGGTGAGAGGAAAAAGGGGGAGTGGAGGTGCGGGCGGGTGGAGGGGCAGGGTTCTGTTGACAATTAGTAAGGCATATTTCCAGTACCTTACAGGGGTGCAGGCAGGATGCATCATTCTGCACATCAGACTGCAGTGACATTGGTGCCTGCGTGAGGCTTCCTGCAGCAAAACCACAGGAAACGAGCCGTTTGCTCTGTGGCTTCAGCCCCAACTCATGCACAGGTTGTAGGTCGTGGTGCCTTGTTCTGTTTACCCTATTGAGTTCCTGCACCCAAAACAGCGTCACTTGAGTGCTTCAGACATGAACAACCAGCCAGACATCACGAGGAACACCATGAGGACCACCTAAAGCTGCTTTTATAGTGGGGGCAAGAGACAGCTTCCCCCCCCAGCCCCGGGGGTGCCCGCGCTCCCCGGGAGGTTTTTACCCTTGTCCCACGTGTGTCACCCCCAAACCCCCCCAGGGGGTCAGAGCCGGGCGGGGGGAGTCACGGGGCGCCAGACGGCTGGGACCCCCCGGGACAGGCGGGACTGGGGGTCTCGGGGTGCCCCGGGGGAAGGGGCTGAGAGCGGGGCCGGGCTGGGGGGAAGAACCGCCACTTGGGGGGCCCAGGGGTGACCCCGGGCTGGGGCCGTGGGGGGGGCTGGGGCCTGAGGAGGGGGCGGGGGGCTGAGCGCTGGGCGGCCCCTTGGGGAGTCCCGGGCTGAGGGTTTGGGGGGCGGGGGGCTGTGCCCGCCCCTCCTCCCGCGCTGCTTTCGGCACTTTCGCTTCTGCCAGCCTGCCGAGCCGGGATCTGCCCGGCGCCCGGTGACGTCATAAGCACATCGTGCTGCCATTGGCGGGCGGGCAGCGGCACAGCCAATCGCAGGGCGCGGGGCGGAGCCGGCCCCGAGGTCTGTCCCGGGCGGGGCTCGTTCGGCTCCTGCGGTCGGGGATCCGGAGCGGAGCGATGAGGCCGGGCCGGGCGCTGGGTGCGGGGCTGCTGCTGTGGCTCCTCGTCGGGGCGGCGTGCGGTGAGTGCGGGCGGGGACCCGGACGGCCCCCTGCGTGCCAGAACCCCCCTGACCCCCTTCCCTGGGTTCCGCTGCTCCGTTCCCCGGGCACCGGGACCCCTCCTGACCCTCCTCCACCCCGGGCTGCCCTTTTCTGGGCTCTGGAACTCTCCCCCGGGCAAAGGGAGCCGCTGGTCCCTCCCACGGGACACCTCGTGCCCCCTTGGAATGTTCTCCACCTTCCCATGCCCCGGCCAGGTTTTGCCTTCCCCCCACTCCAACCTTCCCAAGATCTGCTTCTCCTTGGGACCCCCGGGTCTTCCCTTCCCGGGAAGCAGGACCCCCTCCTGGGCACAGCTCGGTGCCAGGACATCCCCCCAGCAGCCCCATCCCCCCCGCCTGTGGGTCCCCCCACCCCTCACCGCGCCCCGTGTCCCCGCAGAGCTCCACTCCCTGCGCTACTTCTACATCTCGGTGTCAGAGCCCAGCCCGGGGGTGCCCGAGTTTGTGTCCCTGGGGTACGTGGACGGGAACCTCATTTCACGCTACGACAGCGACACGGGGAGGGAGGTGCCCCGGGCACAGTGGATGGAGCACAACCTGGACCAGCAGTACTGGGACAGGAATACCTACACTGTACAGAAGAATCAGCAGATCCACCGTGAGAACCTGGCCACAGCGCGGGAGCGCTACAACCAGAGCGGGGGTGAGTGTGGGCTGGGCTGGGGCTCTGTGGGACGGGAGAGCTCCCACCTCCCCCAGAAGACCCTTCCCTGCCCTGTGATACTGTCCCAGCCTGTGCTGATCCTGCCCTGCCCAGCGCCACTGTCAGCAGGTTCCCAGTGGGAGGGGGTGCATTGTCCCAGAGCTGGGGAGGCCCCCCTACTGAGCAGATCCCCCTCTGCTTAGTGCCCAGCACCCCATCCCAGACCTGGCGGCCACATCCCACCCCTCACCATCCCTGTGGCAGTGGAAACCTCCAAACCCAGAGCGGCTCAATTTCATGCCCAGGCCCTCATCCATCCTATGGTACTTTGTACCCCTCACCACAGAGGCAGAGGGGCTCCCCCAACCCATGCCATCTCCTGTCCCTTCTCCCCCAACATTCAGGACCCTGTCACATCCCCTTGCTGTCACAGGGTGCCGTGGGGCTGGGTGCCAGCCCAGCCACACCCTGGGCACAGGGGGTCTGTGTCACAGCTTTATGTGACACCCCGAGTGCTGTGGGCCCTGGGCAGGGTGGGGGCAGCTCTTGTGTCAGTGCCCGACTCACTCAGGCCTCACACAGGGCTGGAGTGGGGGGTGCTGCTGGGGGGCCTTGCCCCACTGAAGGCCCACGGCTGCAGCAGCCCCTCAGCCCCATCTCCCTGGTCGTGTTTCAGGGGCTCACACACTGCAGCACATGCACGGCTGTGACCTCCTGGAGGACGGTAGCACCAGGGGGTACCTGCAGTTTGCCTACGACGGGAGGGACTTCATTGCCTTCGACAGGGACACGATGACGTTCACTGCGGCAGATGCAGCAGCACAAATCACCAAGAGGAAGTGGGAGGCAGACGGGACTGTCGCTGAGCGCGTGAAGCAATATCTGGAGAACATCTGCCCTGAGTGGCTGAGGCAATACCTGAGCTACGGGCAGGCTGTGCTGGAGAGGAAAGGTGAGGGGAGATGGGGAGCCTGGGGAGGGGCCAGCGTGGATGTGTGTGCCAGCCCTCACTGCCACCCCCTCCCCAGAGCCCCCCACGGTCCGAGTGTCGAAGAAGGAGACCCAGGGGATCCTGACCTTGCACTGCCGCGCTTACGGCTTCTACCCACGGCCCATCACCATCAGCTGGCTGAAGGATGGGGAGTTCAGGGACCAGGAGACCAAGTGGGGTGGCATCGTGCCCAACAGCGATGGCACCTACTACACCTGGGTGTCCATCGAGGCCCATCCTGGGGAGCAGGACAAGTACCGGTGCCGTGTGGAGCACGCCAGCCTGGCTGAGCCAGGGGTTTTTGTGTGGGGTGAGTCTGGTGGCCTTGGGCACGTAGAGGGGTGGGCTGGGGGGTTCCCCTTCCCCTCCTCAATACCCTGCTTGTCCCCAGAGCTGGAGTCCAACTCATCAGCCATCGTGCCGTGGGTGGTTGTTCCCCTTGCCATCCTGTCTGTCATTGGCATAACTGGATTCATCATCTGGAAGTGCAGATCAGGTAAAGCCCCAGGGTGTGGGAGGAAGGCAGAGCCAAGGGGGCTGGTAGGGACTGTGAGCACAAGCCACAGCGCTCTGAGGAGACCCCAAGCCTGAGGGTGAAGCTCAGTGGATGCTGATGCCTCTTTCTCCCTTCTCTTATGTGCACTGTGCCCTCAGTGAGCAGGAGGTGGCAGCTCGCAGCTGTTTCTCCCCCATAGGCACAGATGGGAGCTCTGGCAGCTTGGCCAAAGGTATGACATGGGACTGGGGGGTGGATGGGGCAGGCCCAGCTCTCTGTGCTGCCCCTTGAGACCCATGCATGGTCAGAGCGACACTAGGCTGCTGGTGAGGGACACTGAGACCACCATAGCAGAGGGTTGGGGACAGGGTCTTTTCCCTGGGTGACACAGTCTCTTCCTCCCATCTTTGCAGTGATCTCGGTATTACTGCTCCACAAGTGACCGGGGGGCCTGGATGTGGCCCCTGCGCTCACACTGGCTGGAGAGGCTGGGAGCTGCCTGCAGAGAGCTGATGATGCTGTGCCAGCACATGGTGCTACGCTAGTGGCTCTTCTGGCTGGGGGAAATGCCTGGTTTCCTTTACTTCGTTCCTGTGCTTCTTTCCCAGCCTTCGATCATGGGTTAGAGCTGGTTTTCTTCCCAGCAGCCCAGCATGGTGCTGTGTTTAGGACTGTGCTGGGTTTGGCTCAGGTGAGTTCATTTCCCCACAGCAGCCCTGGCCGTGCTGAGCATCAGGAGTGAGCAGGGTGTTGGTACCAGCCCATGGATTTGGCTGCTGGGGAGCAGGATTCTTTTTGTGCAACAGAGAGGGGGAGATGAAGCTTCGAACCTGGAAGAGAAAGGTGGGAATTTGGGTTCTTTGCAGCTACCAGAGAGAGATGTGTTGAGACTTGTCAGCTTCAAGCCCTGGGAGGCTCCAACAACACAGGAACTGGCTGATAAGGGATGAGACATCATTAAAAATGGCAACTTACAGGCATCATTAAAAACAGCAACTTAGGCCTAGCAGCACAACCCTCTGTACTCATTCTGGTTTTGTTTTTTGTGTGTTCTCTTGTTCCCACTTCAAGGCTGTCTAGTCCCCTTATCCCATCGGGTGTAGGACAGTCTAGTCTTCCCACAGTGTCTCATCCCTTATCAGCCAGTTCCTGTGTTGTTGTGGCCTCCCAGGGCTTGAAGCTGACAATTCTCAACACATCTCTCTCCGGTAGCTGCAAAGAACCCAAATTCCCACCTGTCTCTTCCAGGTTTGAAGCTTCATCTCCCCCTCTCTGTTGCACAAAAAGAATCTTTTTAATAGACCGACTTATCAAACATTGCAACAGACAGGGTAAAAGGAACAACAGAAGAACAAAAACAGCCAAAGCATAAACAAAAGTTTTTACCAAGCTCTTCAACCATCCAGATAAACCCCATCCTCCAAAAATTTTGTCCAGCCAATCCCATCCATCATCTTGTTGGAGTTTCAAGACTCCATCCTTAAGCTGTTGAATGCTAGCATAAACAGACTCAGAATGATCTGAGAGATTCATACAACACATACCCTCAAGATCCTCACAACCACGGCCTTGTGCTAAAAGCAAAAACTCTATAGCAGCTCTATTTGGCAGCGTCGCATGACGAACACTACCCACATCTAATAAAAGGCCAGGCAGTGCGCGGCTGGTAGCCTTTGTTTGCTTCGCAAGCCAACAACCAAGTTTCTCTAAAGCAGCTAACGCTTTCTCAGCCGCCACTCCTGGCAATAAGACAGAGGCTGCAGGGCGCCGACCAAAAGACCAAAATTCTGCCCCAACATCACAGTTAGGGCTATAGGCGTGTATACCACGCTTTGCCTGGTGGGAAAGGCGATACTGTAAAACCATAGAGGTGTTAGGGGACAGAACAGAAAGCCGACCTAGGCTACATGCACCCCCTACCATGTATGAGGGGATAATGGGCCAAGCCCTATCCCCACAGATAGAAAATATCCCAGATGGTAACAAAAAGGGGGATCGCTGGATCTCGAGAAATTTGTTGCTGTATAGTTACACCAGGTACTGGCATTTCTAAAGACAGGGTGGTCAGGAGAAACAACCATCCTGGATTGTTTTTTTCCTGTATAATTAAACTGAACACAAAAATCCATTTTTACTGACCCAAGAAGCTCAATGTCTTGTGGTCCTAGGGTAGTCTGTGGGAGAGAAGGAACCCAAGTATCCCACATATCTGTCAAATTTGGTGACAGGGCAGGAAAAATCCTTGCAAGACTCTCAGGTATCGGCCATCTATCTCATGGTAGACCAACAAGGCATGTAGAGAAAGGGTTATTGGGAGAAGCAGTAGCAAGACGTAGAACATCTTGTCCTGTCAAATTTGCTAATGTAACCCAGGCATTAGTTTTTGGTAAAGGAGGGGGAAACAGTCCTCCCCAAAGGGGCAAAGGTCCTGGGCTCATTATCAACAACCCTGCGCCCCACATTGTAACAAACACGAGGGCTCGCGAAATCGCCCACGAAATCGCCAGTCACTCGGGAGTGTCAGGGATGTGGTCACCCAGATTAGGATCCCTTGGCATCTTGGTCACTTGAAGCCTCAGGGTGTCGCTGTTCCACAGGGTGTTCTGGGTTGCTAGTCACCCACTGCCGCAGTGGCTCATGAAAAGGACGCACGCTCTTTGCTGGAATCCACCTGGGGCCTTGTTCTGTGCAGACACAAGCATACCCTCTCCCCCATGTTACAAGAGGATATGGCCCCACAGTCTTACCTGTTTCTGGGTCACGAACCAAAACTGGCCCTTTGATTTGTGCCTGAAGGGAAGTGTTCACATTAAAGTGTCAGACTATGGGAGGATTACTGTCTAACAGAACAGTTCAAAAAGTTAAAACCATACAAAGGTATCTGTAGTCGCTCCTCAGGAGCAGCAGTCCCTACCCCCTCTTTTTGCTGTTGTAATAAAGGTTTCAAAGACTGGTGGGAACGTTCAATTAGAGATTGACCCGCAGGGGAATAAGGGATGCCAGTGATAGGAGTCACACCCCAGGAGTCCAGAAAGGCTTTTGTTGCACTTGAAACATATGCAGGACCATTGTCTGTTTGTATCTGGGAGGGAATGCCCAAGGTAGCGAAAGCACGCATCAAGTGTTTCCAGACATCACGTGCTTTCTCCCCTGTGTGACAAGAAGAAAATAAGGCACCTGAAAATGTATCAATAGAAGAATGGACATATTTCAATTTACCAAACTCTGGAGAAAGTATAACGTCCATTTGCCATGATTGTAGGCTTTGGAGTCCTCTAGGATTAATCCCTCCCGCGACTGAGGGAAATGAGTGTCGTTGACAATCAGGACATACAGCAATGATATTAGACGCTTGTTGGGAGGTAATTCCAAACTCCAGCATTCTGGTGAAAAAAGGAAGGACTGAGCTTAGCTTGTGCTAAGCGATCTGGCACTACCTGTACCCGCAGTGTCAAGAGATCAGCTTGTCGATTCCCTTCTGCAATAAAACCTGGTAAAGAAGTATGTGATCTGACATGCATAACAAAATAGGGGTGAGGACGAGAGTCCAGGAGAAAAATGAGTTCTTGTAACAAAGCAAAGAGTTCAGAGTGTGAAACGTTACGCAGTACAGATGCTTCAGCTCCTTCAACAATTCCAGCAACGTAAGCTGAATCAGGAACCAGGTTGAGCGGTATGGACCATTTAGGAAAGACTGGAACAACTGCGGTCAGTTCCACCATCTGGGGGGAGCCAGGTACAGTTTCAAAGTCCGATTTCCATTGTCCACGCTGGCTGTCCCACCAAAGAATGACTGATTTGTGTCATTTTCCAGATCCATCCGTAAACACTGTTAGGGCCTGCAAAGGTTGGTCACTCCTTTTGTAGATTGATTTGGCAACAAAATCCACTCAATAATCAAGAGTGGGTCTGATTTCTGTGGATCCCACTGAAATATCAATGCATGCGGTTGTCGTGCGGGATTTAAAATCATTAGATAAGAAGGTAAATCAGGGATGCAGCGGTGTGCTTGTCTGTTGGTGATTGCTGCAGCAACCTTTGGCAAAGAATCAACAGCCTCGGGGCTTCGGCTGCGAGGGGAGCACAAATTGACATCCCCTTTAAGCAGTTCAAATAGAAATCTCAAATCTGTATTAGAAATTCCCAACAGTGGTCGGACCCAGTTAATGGTTCCCAGCAATTTCTGTACATCATGCAAGCTTTTTATGTCTGTTTGTATCTGTAAGGGCTGAGGAGCTATAGTTTGAGCTCTGATGCGCCATCCTAGGTATTTCCAAGGGGGTGTTTTTTGGACCTTTTCTGGTGCAATGCAAAGGCCCACTGAATTAACAGTGGCCGTGACAAGGGCTACGGCTTTCTCCATGACCTCGAGATGTTGTGTGGCTACCAGGATGTCGTCCATATAGTGATACAACAATACATCAGGCATCACAACTCTAACAGGGTTAAGGATCTTAGCTACATCCCACTAACAAATTGTGGGACTGTTTTTCATCCCTTGTGGCAGCACAACCCACTGGTACCTTTGCAACGGGGCTTGCATGTTGATGCTTGCAACTGAAAAAGCAAATTTAGGAGCATCATCCGAATGCAGTGGAATATTAAAAAAGCGATCTTTTAGGTCTGTCACAGTCAAATGCCGATCCCGAGTTAAGGAAATGGGTTGCCAACAGAAAAATTTGAAACATTAATCCTAAAGTGGCCCAAAAATCCACAAGTAAGTGTTAAAAATCCTATCCCTAGTGCTCCTGCACTGGATGTAACTGCCTCCTCTAAGCCACCGGAAAACTAATTCCTTCGCCTCCTGGTAGTGGGCGGGGCGGCGAAGGTTGGATTCATATTAGAAGGCTCACAGAAAACTGTTGAGGTGATTTACTGATTACTTGCTTTGTAGGACCTAAGTTAACACCAGTGACATTTTTGATAGACACAGGAGCCCAAATCTCTGCCCTTAGGACAGAGAATGTAATGCAAAGCAGCATCGGCTTGTCTAAGCAATGGATGTTTGTGGCAGATGCTTTTGGGAACACTCAAGCACAGCATGTGGCTATTGTTGGTTTACGGCTGCCTGGGGAGGATGCAGTTACTTCAGTACCAATGGTTGTGGGATCATTTCTACTGAACCTGTTGGGGCTAGATGTGTTAAAGGGCAAAGTGTGGCTGGATGATAAGGGGAGAAATTGGACTTTCGGCGTCCCACCAATTAATATACGATTGCTACACCCTGCACCTTTGCTCCCCCCTCACAACTAACAAACATTAAACCTTACCCGTTGCCTTTCGGGGCACGGAAAGGAATCACCCCAGTCTTGGAGGAACTGAAAGGGCGAGGAATTATAGTGCCAACCCACTCCCCTTTCAATTCTCCCGTGTGGCCTGTTCGTAAATCAAATGGCACATGGAGATTGACTGTGGATTATCGGAAACTTAACGCTAATACTGGTCCACTCACAGCTGCAGTGCCAAACATTGCTGAGCTCACAGCAACAATTCAGGAACAAGCTCATCCCATTCTGGCAACTATTGATGTTAAAGACATGTTCTTTATGGTCCCCCTGCAACCGGAGGACCAGGAACGCTTTGCATTCACCTGGGAAGGACAACAGTTCACTTTTACTTGCCTTCCCCAGAGATACAAACATTCCCCCACCCTGGCTCATCATGCTCTAGCACGGGAATTGGAGCTAATCCTCTTGGAAAATAGTGTAAACATTTATCAGTATATTGATGATGTACTTATTGGGGGAAATCAGATTAACACAGTTCAAACAATGCAAGACAAAATAATTTCACATCTGAAAGGTTTAGGATTGGAAATTCCACCTCAAAAGATTCAGGTACTGGCAAATGAAGTAAAGTTTTTAGATATATGGTGGAAAGGAGGGATGACATGTATCCCCCAAGATACCCTCTCCACATTAGACCAGCTAAAAATGCCTGAAACCAAAAAGGAATTACAGCATGCCCTAGGGTTGCTTGTATTTTGGAAAAAACACATTCCTGATTTTTCTATCATTGCCAGGCCTTTACATAACTTGTTGTGAAAAGGGGTATTGTGGGACTGGACCCCACTTCACGATGAAGCCTTACAGTTACTAGTGTTTGAGGCTAACAATTATCAGGCTCTGGGTCCAATCCACCCTTCTGACCCAATCCAAATTGAATGGGGGTTTGCCCACTCAGGCCTATCAGTGCACCTCTGGCAAAAGGGCCCTGACGGACCCACCCGACCTATAGGGTTTTATTCTCAAAGTTTTAAAGATGCGAGAAACGATACTCAACCTGGGAAAAAGGCCTGTTTGTGGTCAGCCTAGCCCTGAGGGAAGCTGAACGCACAATAAGTAACCAACCAATTGTGCTTAGAGGCCCATTCAAAATAATAAAACCCGTGTTAGCTGGAACACCGCCCCCTGAAGGGGTGGCCCAGCGATCTTCAGTGAGAAAATGGTATGCTCAGATTGAACATTACTGTCACGTCTTCGCAGTCACAGAAGGTACCGCCAAAATCCTGGTTATCCAGGAAAGAACTGCAACAGAAATCAAAACCAACACAGAATCCCCCGTAGTACAAGTTGCCGCCCCATTTACAGAAGAATTGCAAAATGTCTGGTTCACAGATGCTTCAGCAAGAAGAGAGGGCAAAATTTGGAAATATCGGGCTGTTGCTTTGCAGATAAAAACTGAACAGACAATTGTTACTGCAGGGGAAGGTAGTGCCCAAGTAGGGGAATTAGTAGCAGTATGGAGTGTATTTCAACATGAAGCGCAATCTACCTATCCTGTTTTTATCTATACTGACTCTTTTGCTGTCTTTAAGGGGAGTACTGAATGGCTTCTATTCTGGGAACAGAATGGGTGGGAAGTTAACCGAGTGCCTGTTTGGCAAAAAGAAAAATGGCAAGACATACTGGCTATTGCAAGACAAGGGAACTTTGCTGTGGCATGGGTAGCTGCCCACCAAAACAGTCAAACCCCTGCCTCCCAATGGACCAACCAGGCGGATGAGCTAGCAAGATTAGCTTCCCTACAGAGCGATCCTCAGTCAAAGGACTGGGACAGGCTATTAGAATGGTTGCACCTCAAAAGGGGACGCACAGGGGCAAAAGATCTCTACCAAGAAGCCCAGGCTAGGGGATGGCCAGTCACTCGAGAGAACTGCCGCACCTGCTTTTCTGCTTGTGGGCAATGCCGTAGTCGCCTAGAAAAACATCCACTGGAAGAGGCCCCCCTACATTTGAGACAAGGAAAGGGACTGTGGGAGGCCTGGCAGGTAGATTACATTGGTCCATTCCGAAGGTCGGGAAACAAATATTAGTTTTTAGTAGGAGTTGAAATAATATCAGGTTTAGTTCAAGCCACAGCGTTCAGACAAGCTAACGGAGAAAATGCAGTTAAAGCTTTGGAAATGTGGTTCAGCTACCTCCCTAAACCACATTCAATTCAGTCAGATAATGGTTCTCACTTTACTGCCGAAGTAGTTCAGGACTGGGCAAAGAGAGAGGGAATCGTATGGGTTTTGCACACCCCCTACTATCCCCAGGCAAATGGAATAGTAGAAAGAACAAATGGACTTCTCAAATGCTTTCTGAAACCCCACGAATCGGGCTGGTCAGATAGATTATGGACTGCTGTTACTCATGTGAATAACTGATGGGGAACAAATGGGTGCCATAAAATCACTGCATTCTGTCCAAAGCCTCCAACCCTCATCTCGAGTCCTAATGACTCTGACAAACCCCAGAACACTTTTCATTTTCCTGGTCAGCCAGTACTGGTAAAATTACCCACTATTGGAACTGTACCACTCGTACTTGAAACCCCTCTGAACAAATTCGCTTGGAAAGCAAAAGATGCTCATGGGAAAGAATACAAGATCAGTACTAGGTGGATTATTCCATCCTTCTAATAACCACCTAGTGTCAGTTCCCTAGAAGGAACCAAGTTCAGTTTTGTCTCCCACTGCCTCCTTTTTTTTTTTTTTATTTGTTTGGTTTGGTTTGTTTTTTGTTTTTTATCTGCTGGAAGAGAGTGCAAACTCTCTCTCTCTATCCAGTAACTAACCCTGCTCACCCCTCCTCCCCCTCCTCCCCCTCCACTCTGCCGCAAAAGCGGTGACACAGGCTCGCCCATTTCCTCCCTCCCCCTCCCCTCTGCCACAGAAGTGGTGGCACAGGCTCACCCATTTCCCCCCTCCTCCTCCCCTCTGCCACAGAAGCAGCGAGAGAGTGCTCTGCTCGCACATCCTCCCCACCGCCCCCCCCCCCCCTCCGCCCCTCCACACTGCCTTCCTTGGACTTTAACACCTTTTTTTTTTCTCTCCTTCTCTTTCTCTTCTCTCCGAGAAGTGAGTTTGTTTTTTCCATTTTTTTTTTCAGGAAAATATTTTTTTTCAGCAATTATAGCAAAATCAATAACGCCTCCTGGAAACATGAAGAAACGTGGCCAGTTCAGTTCCCCTCCAAAGGGATATACTGTTTAAACCGCACCCAAAAGGGGGGAATCAGTGTAGGAGAGAGCAAATGCCAATGGACACTGACATACCGCATTGAGCATGGCATTGGCATATGGCTCTGGCTTAATGAAGTTGGGCATAGCAGAAAAATTTACAAATACTGGTCCAACAAAAATGAGTCTTCTGACCATCGGGGGCAGGATGGCCACCGTTATGTCCAAACTTGTGAATGGCAAAATCAAACGGGTGCGTGGCGTTGTACCGGACGAACGCATATTCCCTGGTGGAAAAATATCGCCTTTCGTGGCCCTCTGGGAGACCGCAACACATCTTATTTTCAATTCCCAAGGACTGCAGTTGGACCCTTTGCTTACAGGGGCTCAGCAGGGACATTACTGGATTTGTGGATACAAGGCCTACACAACGCTACCCGCAAATTGGTCAGGGGTTTGCTATATTGGAATCATTAGGCCTCTATTTTTTCTTCTGCCAGGGGATGAGGGTCCTCAACTGGGAGTGAGACTTTATGACAATCTGGGTGATGAAGTTTTTGCACGACGCAAAAGATCTCTTGGGTTTGAAATAGGTGGATCACAAAAATGGGGCAAAGATGAATGGCCTCCTGAAAGAATAATACAATATTATGGGCTGGCCACATGGAATCCTAATGAATTAGGATTAGCAGGGGCATGGGAACCAATTTATAATCTGAACCGCATAATTCGCCTGCAGGCTGTTCTAGAAATAATTACCAACAAAACGGCCACTGCCATAGATCTCCTAAACCAACAATCCCGAGAGATGCACACTGCGATCCTGCAACACCGCATGGTTTTAGATTACCTTCTGGCTGAAGAGGGAGGAGTATGTGGGAAATTAAATATTTCTAACTGTTGTTTGCAAATCCGTGATGTGGGTGAAGTAGTCACACAACTGACAACAGATATCTGAAAGCTAGCCCATGTTCCTGTCCAAACATGGAACGGCTGGGACATCGACCTGTGGTCCTGGTTACCAGGAGCCCCGTGGCTAAAATGCCTTTTATTCTATATGATGTGTGGATTAGCAGCTCTGATGTTTTTGCCTTGTGTGATACCATGCCTGATTCAGTTGATTCAAACCTTAGTGAACCGCATGAAAATAATCACTGTAAACTCAACCAATAATGTTAAACATATCAGATTGTTAAAGCCAACCAAACATGCAGCTGTTAGAATTACATAATCAAATTGATTCTGTTTTATGTACACTGAAAAACCTTTGAATGATTGAACAATGAAACTTTTATTAAAAAACATAACTAAACAAGAAACTATTAACAAGAATTAAAAAACAACTATTTACGGTCGAAACAACAAAACAAACTAGTAAGGAATATGGAAATAATTGCAAGTAGAGAAACCCCAAACAAAGCATAAAGTAATATTGTAGAACGCCTTTTGTAAGATTCCATCTCTGTCTTAAGTTCTTGATATTTGTTATCAACATTCTGCCTAAAAGTAAACGACAAGGAAAGAAAAGGTTTTAATCCTGGCCATAATTGACCATACATGTTAACTGCTTTCAGTAACACCCACCTTGATGCTCGCTTCGGAGGGAAAATCTGCACTTTTGTCCTTTCCTCTCCAGCAAGTGACGCCACAATCTAATGGTGAAAAACATTGCACCACTGTAACTACCAGGCCATATTTATTGGCCATAAATGGTACCCATAACACACTCACTGATACGGTGGCAAGCTCAGGGAACGGGTCCGGGATCTCACACTCTGAGATCTCACCCTCACATGTGGTCGCCATCTCTCACCCCCACACAATTTGCGCATGGGGGTTTTTTTGGGTTTTTTGTTTTGTTTTGTTTTGTTTTTATATTGTCTGTGCATGCGCAATTTCTCTCCACAGAAAGCACTGGAAAGTTCTAGAAGGTGGCGCATGCGAAATCCCTATAGTGTAGCCATAATAGTGACGCAGGATGTATATGAAATTGCTTCTACGTTATTAAGTGTTAAGAATATTGTAACCCAACTTAGATTTTGTTTATGTACCACTAAACACTTTTGATTTTATAGAACTAATGTATTCTTAAAGTCAAACTGAGTGTCAGACAGTGCAACAAATTCAATGAACCACTATGCAGCCAGTAAACAAAAAACCCGGTAAAGTTCGACACAGTCCTTTAAATGGTGTCGGGGTGGTAGAAGTGTCCCACTTCTGTTGCTCACACCACTCTGGATCTGATACAGAAATCAGACAAAAACAAACGACATGCTCTGCCAATGATTAACCTTCTTTTGTTTATAAATTAGTCTCCTGCACCTCAGTTTGATATTATACAAATCTTGTAAATCGTGGAAAATTGCGAGGAGGAAGCGACATTTATCACTTACAGTCCCCCCCCAAAATGCATGATCAGCCAAAGTTTGGATCTAGACTAAATGGGGCATGAAAATCTACGTTACACCCAGCTTCCACCTCCCAATTCTCCCAAAATAAATTTACATTATATATACTGTAAAATTGTTATTATAACATTAATTCTTTTCTACACGCACACAATTTGTTATTATTGATTATTAGAAATTAATTATTAAGATTGTAGTCTATACTATTTTCTTTCTCTCTCTCTTCCTCTTTCTATTTCTGTCTTCTCTGCTGCCACCACAATACGTCATCAGTCAGAGCCATGGGGTGGAATGTAAGGAAATTCCTTGGTGCAAGCCACAGGGTTTCCAAAAACTCCGTAAATCCTTCAATAGATGCCTGTCTCTGACTGATGGTGGGATGAGCATCCATAAAGAATAGGATGCTTTGCAGACAGAAGTTTAAGGAGTTACATTTTCAAGGTCTGGACAAATAATAGACCTTAGTCTTTATCAACAGAAGCCCTGTGCTAAGGAATTTACGGAGGAAACATTTCCAAGGACTAAATAACTTTAATGCCAATTACGAAGGACCATTTGGCACTTGGAGGTTGTTAGAGGAGATACTTCTGATAATGACAATGTCCAGCTGGGATACTGGTGACTACGCACGCGTCAAGAAGAGAGGTGAAAAGTTTAACCTGATGAAGACTACAGGCCTTCATCCTGAAGACCCCAACTCACGACCACCAGAGAGCATTGCGCCTGCGCCATCAGGAGGGATTTATGGAAATGAAGCCATGAAGTTAATTTGAATACGAAGCAGGACAGGTCATGCATATGTATAGGTGTTAAGAATTCCAAACCCCTCTCCTCTATAAAAAGTCAAACAACAATGCATTCAGCGGAACTTCCCCCACCTGACATGAAGTGAAGTCGAGTCGGTCCCACAAGACATCATGGGAATCCGTGGTGGTAGCTATAACTTTCCTGTAACTTTAAGCTCCTTACCTTTCTTTCTCCATCTTTCTCACTCTCTAACACCTTTCATGAATTTTGCTGTAATAATTAAACTTCCCTATGATACGGCATTTGACCTCGTTTGTGTCTTAATCTCACTCTGGGAATTATAAAAGAATCTCGCTCCTCACTGGGCTATTCCGGAACGGGACATGAGTATCCATTACATGTTTTTCAGTTCTCCTCAATTGTTTATTTAGTGCCACCATGTAGAAAGTCATTGTTTCTTCTCCTATTTGTGAGGACGTCCCCTTCTGTACCCATAGGGTCGTCCATACAGAATTTCAGATGGGCTGAGCCCCTCCCTTGCTCTGGGCCTGGTTCGTATTCAGGTAAGGGTTTGTGGCAATGACTGGGGCCAAGTCAGATCTGTCTCTTGTCCCAGCCTAATAATTTGTTTGATTAGGTGGTTCATTTTCTCCACCTGGCCACTAGATTGTGGTCTAGTATGGAGTATGTAATTGCCAATCTATTCCTAGATGGTGACTGATCTGTTGCACTATTTTGGATACAAAATGTGGTCCCCTATCCGAGGATATTACTGCAGGAACTCCAAACCTGGGTATTATCTCTTGAAGCAATATTTTAGTCACCTCCCGTGCTTTAGCAGTTCTGCATGGAAAGGCTTCTGGCCAGCCTGAGAAGGTGTCTGTTAGTACCAACAAATATCGATACCCCCCTTTTCTAGGGAATTCCGAGAAGTCAATCTGCCAATGATTTCCTGGACCATTTCCTTTTCCGATTTTTTCCTAATTTTAGCCCTTTCACAATTTTAGGGTTAGTCTGGAGGCAAAGATCACATTGTTGGGTTACTTGTTTGACAGTAGTGTATAGGTTTTGCGCTATTATATTTTTAATAAGGTCTTTGTATAGGGCCTCTGCCCCCCAGTGCCTTTTCCTATACTCTTCTCCTATGCTCTTCTTGTGGACTACTGACCACAGCATGTAGGAAGGGATCACTATCCTCCCACCAGAAGTGATAGCCCACCCTTCCTCATTATATGATCCCCCCATGTCATCAATCAGCTTACGGTCTTCTTTCATATACTCTGGTTTACCTTCTAAGGACAGCTGTCCATCAGGTATTAACGCGCCCTCTACTGTATCAGTTCTTTTGGCTGCCTGTTTTGCCTCCCTGTCTGCCAGCTCATTCCCTTTATCCAATTTTGTGCTCACCTTCTGGTGTGCCCTGTTGTGCACAGTTGCCACCCTCTCAGGAAGTAGGACTGCATCCAGGAGTTTCAGGATTTCTTCTGCATGTTTAGTAGTTTTTCCCTGAGAATTTAACAGTCCTCTTTCTTTCCAAATCACCCTGTGAGCATGCACCACTCCGAAGGCATATTTAGAGTCATTCCAAATATTTATAACTTTTCCTGGAGCTCTTTCTAGGGCTCTGGTAAGGGCTATGATCTCAGCCTTCTGTGCTGAGACATCAGCTGGTAGTGGCCCAGACTCTATTACCTTTTCAGAGGTGGTGATAGCATATCCAGAGTGTCGGCTTCTATTTAGCATGTAGCTGCTTCCATCAGTGAACCAGTGTTCGGCTCCTTCGATAGGGGCAACTTTGAGATCCATGTGGCTGGAGTACGTGGCCTCGACTGTTTCCAGACAATCATGACTCACTAGTTCCCCAGTGTTTGGCTCCTTCGATAGGGGCATCTTTGAGATCCATGTGGCTGGAGTACGTGACCTCGATTGTTTCCAGACAATCATGACTCACTAGTTCCCCAGTGTTCCCCTCAAGGAAGGAAGCCGGGTTCATGATATTTGTGGTCACAAGCTCAACATCATCTTGTTCAACCAGAATAGCTTGGTATTTCAGGTATCTCTGTGGGGAGAGCCAATGCCCTCCCTTGCTCTCAAGAACTGTGGATACAGTGTGGGAAACTAGGACACTCATTTTCTGGCCCAGGGTGAATTTTCGGGCTTCTTGGATGTTTAGAATGACAGCTGCTACTGCTCTCAAGCAACCAGGCCACCCTTTTGCAGCGGTGTCCAATTGTTTGGAGAAGTATGCTACTGCCCGTCTGTATGGTCCCAATTCTTGTGCTAACACTCCTAGTGCTATCCCCTGTTTTTTGTGGGAGAATAGGAGAAATGGTTTACTCACATCAGGAAGTCCCAATGCCAGTGGCTTTCTTCAGCTGATGGAAAGTTTGATCTGACTCGGCATCCCACTGGAGATCTTTCTGGTTGGCTGCTATCAAGGAATAGAATGGCTGAACAAGTAAACCATAGTCGCATATCCAGAGTCGGCACCACCCTGCCATGCCTAGGAATGTTCTCAGTTCCTTTACAGTTCATGGTCAGGGGTCTGGCATATGGCCTCTTTCCGAGCCTGTCCTAGGACTCATTGTCCAGCACTGATCTCGTACCCCAGGTACGTGACCTGTTGTAACACCACCTGTGCCTTTTTCTTGGAGACCCGATACCCCTGTAATCCCAGGAAATTTAACAGACTCACGGTCCAGGTGACACAGGACTCTTCAGTTTTGGTAGCGACGAGAAGGTCATCTACGTACTGTAGAACTTTCCCTTCTTCTGATGGTGGTTCCCATGATTCCAAGTCTTTGGATAACTGGTTTCCGAAGAGCGTGGGGCTGTTTTTGAACCCCTGTGGCAACACTGTCCATGTGAGCTGGGTCTTTCGACCACTTTTTGGATTTTCCCATTCAAAAGCAAAAATGTTCTGGCTGGCTTCGTGTAGAGGGAGGCAAAAGAAAGCATCCTTTAAATCTAGGACTGTGAACCAGGCTTAATCTGGGGCTAGTGTAGTTAGGAAGGTGTAGGGGTTAGCTACCACTGGGTATAAATCTTCTGTGATTTTGTTGACAGCTCTTAAGTCTTGGACTATTCTATAGGACCCATCAGGTTTCTTAGCTGGGAGGATAGGTGTATTGAATTCCGATTCACATTCCCTTAGTAACCCTAGTTCTATGAACCGTTCTATAATTGGGCAAACTCCTTCTCTATCCTCCTTTTTCAATGGGTATTGCTTAATCTCTGCCGAGAAGGGCCCTTGGAGAATTTGGCATATACAAAAATCTGTGGATCCCTACTTGTTTCCCAAATTTGTTTTTTAAAGGTTTGCAAAAGTAGGCCTTCTCAGCCTGGTAGTCGCACCCTTTACTGAAACATAGTTATTTTCCAAGGGGATTAAAGCTTGATTTAAGACTGAATAAGTTGCTCCCATGTCTACTAGAAATTCAACTTCCCCTTGCTTTATTTTTACCAGGGGATCATCCAGGTCTGTTAGTCATTTTTCTGTTTCAATCTGGGCTATCGTTTTCCTTTGATTGTTGTGTCGGTTAGTGCGCTCAGAGCACTTGTTCTTCCAGTGTCCTTTTTTCTTACATATTGCACACTGGTCTCTACTCAGAGGTCTCAACCCCTGAGCTGATCTGGTTTTAAATTTTCAATTTTCATCATTTCTCACTATTGCTAGCATCCTTTTCTGATCTTGCTTGTAACCTTCTTCTCTGTTACTAAATGTTCTCCATGCCTCCTCCAACAAAACCTCCAAATTGCGACTTTCTGTGGTATGTAACTTTTGGAGTTTGCGCCTAATGTCTCCTGCAGACTGGCCCAGAAACAGAGACACTAATTGCTGTATTCCTACCTCTGACTCAGGGTCTAATGGTGTTTTGCGGCGCATTACATCCCTCAGTCGATCCAGGAATTCGGATGGGGATTCGGAAGGACTCTGTTTTATTGCATATAAGGCTGACCAATTTATAGTTTTGGGGATAGCTCTTTCCATCCCTCTAGAAATCCAGTCCTGGTATGCTTTTAGCCTTTCCATATGGGCCGATCTATTAGGATCCCATCTTGGGTCCTGAAGAGGGAAGTAATCTTTAAAGTCCTCTCCCCTTTTCTCATAGTAATCAGTAGCCAAACCTCCTGCAGTTTTCAGAATTAGCTGCTTTTCTGTTTCGGTCATATGTTCTAATAATAACTGTATATCATCCCAATCAGGGTTATGTTGTTTCATCATAAATTTAAAGCGTTTGGCGACACCTACTGGGTCAGCCCGATATTCCCGGGCCGCCTTCTTCCAAGCATCTAAATCAGCAGTGGTAAAAGGTACCTTAATTAACATGGTTCCCCCTTCAGGTCCTACCGCCTCTTGAAGAGGTGCCTGTAAGACCGTTGAGACTTTCTTTTGAGTTTGTGAGGACACAGGGTCGTCTGAAGAAGTGGAGGTCTCATCCGAGTCCCCATCCTGTCCCTGTGGTCGAGGGGGAGGCTTAAACAAATCGATTAGATCTTGGTCTTGTTCGGGCACTTGATAAGTTTTGTCGGGTCTAGTACACCTCTGCCCTATGCTACACGCCGAGCAGCACCGCTTCAGTCTACCTTGGTGTTTCCTACTTTCCTTCTCGAGTGCAAGTACCATAGGATCTTGTGGTGGGACTAGTCCACAATCTCTTTGCCTCTCCGGATGGTTTTGGAGGGTGTAATACATATCCAGATATGTGACTTCATCCCATTTTCCTTCCCTTCTTAGAAACAACATTAGTTGTAATAAAGTGTTGTAATCTAATGTCCCGTTAAGTGGCCATTTAGCCCCACTCTCCAATTTATAAAGAGGCCACCACTGATTGCAATACTTAATAAGTGTTTTCTTATTTTCAGTGCCCCCTGATCCCACCAGTTCCTTCCAGTGGGCTAGCACACACCCTAGAGCATTCTTTTTCGAGACTCTACTTTGATTATTGCCCATGATTTTAGTCAGAGCCTGTTATTACCTGTTTTCCTCTATTCTACAGAGGCGATCAAGGCACTGAAGCACAAGAAACTGTTAAACGCTAGATGGCACTCGGAGCACTTGGTTTTGAGTGAGGCTATTGGCCCTATTAAGGGCGTTGTATAACTTTCCTGCTTACTTTACAATGAACTTAATTTTTCAATCACTCATTCACATAGCATACACACACGAACACCAAACTTCCACAACAACAGAACAACAACACAACGATCCTATTCTACATGTGCACGTAAAACTCTACGACTTCGTTACAACGAATGTTTGCTGAGCAGCTGCACAAAAGACAGAAAAGATAAAACCAGACGTAATTACGTGGAGGTGGCTTACCCGGTCCTGTCCCTTATACCAGACTATATATATATATATATACAGTTACTTATATATACCGTTACACACATACATATATACTCATTGACAGGTCCGTTATGGGTCCCGATCGGGATGCAGCAATGACCCCAGATTTGCTCCCAAGATCGCTAGCTGCCACCCCTATTGGTCAGCAAATCTCCCTTTACCACACCAGGGTACCCTTCCCACGGGGACGGTGCTGTACGCCAGACGTCTCTGCGCGATTTATCAGCTGCCCCAGCCAGCTCCCTTGGACCCATTGGTCCCCTTTTCCAAACATACCGTTTATCCGTGGCTTCAGGAGGTTGTTGTCTGTTCTCCGGGTGAGCGGCCAGGAGCGGGGGCTCCTCCGAGGAAAGTGCTCGGGGCGCCTAGGAGCGTCCGCTCCTCGGCTGCTCCCTCGGACGATCAGAGTCCTCCTGCCTGGCTCGCCAAATGACGTAGGGAAATCGACTCTATAACTGGGAAGTTCTACAGTAGGGATGTTTATTGCACGCAGATGCACGGGGGATCTCTCCTCCACAACCGTGCATCCCGAAGCAGTCGACCGATCTTACATTTATACAATAAAACTATGAATATTCTATCAATGCCTGTACATAGTCAGTACCTGAACCCGCCTACACTCGCTTCTCATGCTAATCAGTCCTTGGCGCTTGCGCAGATCCTTGTAAGGGTTGCAGACAGGGGTCTCTGGGAGGAAGGCTGTATGTCTTCCTCGTGATGTACTTTCACCTCTCGCCTGCAATGCGAGGATCTTGCCAGGTTGCAGTGCCTCTATCAGTCTGTGCTAATTGATGTCCTTGTGAGGGGCCCATGGACGTATTTCAGCCATCTGTTTTTCTTTGTCGAAGAGATACGCGACGCGCCTCGGCTCTGCTCGCCCGAGGGAGCAGCTGTGGGCTGATAACATTCTGCCTTTGAATTCTTGCCTTTTACCTCTTTCCCGAGTTAACATGAAGTTATCACAGGCCCTTTGCTCTGAGAGAAAAGCAGATTTGTCATGCTTCCCCCCCCTCCCCCTTTTCCCAAGACCACGATCATCTAGGTAATTTTCAAGCTCTATGCTATACCTGTTTCTATACCCGTACATCACTTCCAACCAAACGCCTTCTTTGATTCTGTTATTCTCTGACTCACAAGGCAGGGCTGGAGGAGCTCTGGGGATGTCTCCACCCTCAAGAGCCGCTGAGCCCCAGCTCCCAGGCAGCACCAGCAGATCACCTCCCAGCAGAGCATCCTCCTGCCCAGGCTGGGCTGCTTGGAGCATCTGAATGGGTGTCTGAGGTCTGTTGGGTGCTGAGGACCTACCAGTGCTGGGGCAGCTGCTCCTCCTGCAGGCCCAGGCCCAGGCCCAGGCCCAGGCCCAGGGCGAGCCCTAAGCCTAGCTCCAGGCCCTGCTCCAAGCCCAGGTCAAACCCCAGCCCGCAGGCCGAGGCCCAGGCCCAGGCCTAGTTCCGGGCCTAAGCAAGAGAAGTGATTATAGTTTGGAGGTGAGTCCCTGTTTTAGTCAATGATGGCTTGTCCACATGGCCTCAGAGAAGGAGACCTTCTCAACACCCACCTGCATGGCCTCAGGGCAGGAATCTTTCTCAGTGCCCACCTGCATGGTTTCAGAGCAGGAAACCTCAGTACATGTCTGCATGTGCTCAGAGCTGGTCACTTCCATGGGGAGATGGGTGACCTGGCAGTTCCCAAGGAAATGCTGGCCAATCCACATCTCCTCTCTTTTTCCTTTTTATAGTAGAGCATGATGTGCTACAGCCTGGAGTATCTCTCGCTGCTTTGGGTCATCTGCCTGGCTGTGTCCCTCTACACATCACATTCTGCCACCACTGTTGGGATCCATCACTGTGTTGCCAACACAGTTTTGGCCACAAATCCTTGTCAGGGGTTGATGATGGCTGGACAGCAGTGCCCAACAAGCTGCTCCATCACTCCCCCTCTCAGCAGGACAGGGATGGGAGGAAAACAAGGTGGAAAAAGAACCCATTGTTCAAAATAAAGAACAGGTAATACATCAGATATTGAGAGGCTCAGGAGTCGAGATCAGGACAGGGAGAGACCATTCCACAATCAGCATCACGGGCAAAGCAAACTCAAAAAAGAATAAGGAAAAGAAAACTCTTTAATTTATGACACTGCCCTGCACCCCCAGGGACACCAGAGTGGGATTCACAGATTTACAGAATTGTAGGGGTTGGAAGGGACCTCCAGAGATCATTGAGTCCGAGCCCCCTCCCCAACAGCAGACGAAGTCCAGCAACACCCCGGGGAGCCGGGCTTCAGTACGCGCAGCGGCTGCTCCAGAGCACAAGCACTGTCAAAAATGAACATCCCCTGTTCATCCTCCTCTCAGCTTTTATGGCTGAGCAGACACCACAGGGTTTGGACTATCGCTTTGGGCAGTTGGGGTCAGCTGTCCGGGCTGTGTCCCCTCCTGAGATCTTGGAAACTGGGCAAGCCCTGCTCCCCAGCAGCCAATTCCCTGAGCTGGTAGCAGCACCCTGCTCACTCCTGATGCACAGCATGGGCAGGGCTGCTGGGGGGAAATGAACTCACCTCAGCCAGACCCAACCCAGTCCTAAACACAGCACCATGCTGGGCTGCTGGGAAGAAAACCAATTCTAGCCCAGGGAAAACCAGCTCCAGCCCAGGCAGAACAGGTACAGCCCACGACCCAAGTCTGGGAAACAGGCATAGGAATGAAGTAAGGAAAACAAGGCATTTCCCCCAGCGTAGCACCGTGTGCTGGCACAGCATCATCAGCTCTCTGCAGGCTGCTCCCAGCCTCTCCAGCCAGTGTGAGCACAGAGGCCACATCCAGGCCCCCGCTCGCTCACGGAGCAGTAAGACTGGGATCACTGCAAAGATGGGAGGAAGAGACACTGTCACACAGCGAAAAGTTCATGTCCCCAGCCCTCTGCTATGGTGGACCCAGCATCCCCCACCAGCAGCCTCATTTTTGTGTGACCATGGGTCTCAAGGGGAGCACAGAGATCTGGGCCTGCCCCATCCAGCCCCTAGTCCCATGTCATACCTTTGGCCAAGATGCCAGAGCTCCCATCTGTGCCTATGGGGGAGAAACAGCTGCGAGCTGCAACTGTGTGCTCTCTGTGGGCACAGTGCACATAAGAGAAGAGAGAAAGAGGCATCAGCGTCCACCAAGCTTCACCCTCAGGCTTGGGAGATCCCCAAAATGCTGCAGCTCATGCCCACAGCCCTTGCCAGCTCCCCAGGCTCTGCCTTCCTCCCACACCCTGGGGCTTCACCTGATGTGCGCTTCCAGATGATAAATCCAGTGATGGCAATGACAGACAGGATGGCAAGGGGAACAAACACCCACAGTATGATGGTTGTTGAGTTCGACTCTGTCTCTGGGAATGAGCAGGGTGATGAGGAGGGGAAGGGGTACCCCCCAGCCCACTCCTCCACATGCCCAAGGCCACCAGACTCACCCAACACAAAGACCCCTAGCTCAGCCAGGCTGGCGTGCTCCACACGGCACCGGTACTTGTCCTGCTCCCCAGGATGGGCCTCGATGGACACCCAGGTGTAGTAGGTGCCGTCGCTGTTGGGCACGATGCTGCCCCGCTCGGTGTCCTGGTCCCTGAGCTCCCCGTCCTTCAGCCAGCTGATGGTGATGGGCCGTGGGTAGAAGCCGTAAGCGCGGCAGTGCAAGGTCAGGATCCCCTGGGTCTCCTTCTTCGACACTCGGACCGTGGGGGGCTCTGGGGAGGGGGTGGCAGTGAGGGCTGGCACACACATCCACGCTGGCCCCTCCCCAGGCTCCCCATCTCCCCTCACCTTTCCTCTCCAGCACAGCCTGCCCGTAGCTCAGGTATTTCCTCAGCCACTCAGGGCAGGCGTTCTCCAGGTAGTGTTTCACATGCTCAGTTATAGTCTCATGTGCCTCCCAGTTCCTCTTGGTGATTTGTGCTGCTGCATCTGCCGCAGTGAACGTCATCGTGTCCCTGTCGAAGGCAATGAAGTCCCTCCCATCGTAGGCGTACTGCAGGTACCCCCTGGTGCTACCATCCTCCAGGAGGTCACAGCCGTACATGTGCTGCAGTGTGTGAGCCCCTGAAACACGACCAGGGAGATGGGGCTGAGGGGCTGCTGCAGCCCTGGGCCTTCAGTAGGGCAAGGCACCCCGGCAGCTCCCCCTATTCCAGCCTTGTGAGGTCCAGGGAGATTGAGCACCAGCAAGAGCAGTGTCCCTCTCCTGCCCAGGCCACACAGAACTCAGGGCATCACAGAAAGCTTTGACTCAGACCCTGGGAGTCTCTGGGCTGCTCCCAGCCCCACGGCACTCTGCGACAGCAACTGGCTGAGTCAGAGTCCTGAATGCTGGGGAGAGCATCTAGGAGCTGGGATGGGTTGGGGGAGCTCCTATGCCTCTAGGTTGAGCGGTACAATTCATAGAATTTCCTGAGTTGTAAGGGACTCATAAGCATCACTGAGTCCAACTCCTGGCTCCACACAGGCCAGCCAAGTCAGAGCACGGGACTGAGGGCATTGTCCTGATGCTTCTTGAACTCAGCAAAGTTCAGGACTGTGACTACTTCCCTGGGGAGCCTGTTCCAGTGCCCAACCCCCCTCTCAGTACAGAACCTCTTCCTAATATCTAACCTAAACCTGCTCTGTCACTGCTTGGGTTCTATCATAGCCAAAGAGAGGAGATCAGTGCCTGCCCCTTCACTCTCCCTAGTCAGGAAGACACAAATGACCCCTTAGCCTCCTTTTCTCCAGGCTGAACAAACCAAGGGACTTCAGTCTCTCCTCCTAAGACTTCGCCTCCTGACCATTCCCCATCCTCGTTGCCCTCTTCTGGACACTCTCCAATAGTTTTGTATCTCTCTTTTACTGTGGCACCCAAAACTGTGCCTAATACTCAAGGTGAGGCCACACCAGTGCAGTGCAGAGCAGGACAGTCCCCTCCTTGAACTGGCTGGCCACACTATGCTTGATGGACCCCAGGAGAAGCTTGGTTCTCCTGGCTGCCTGGGCACGCTGCTGGCTCCTGGGTAACTTGCTGTCAACCAAGACCCCCAAATCCCCTTCAGCATGTCTGGCCTCCATCGGAAGTACCAGAGGAAGGGGGTGGGACCTTGATACTAGGTGGGAGCGTCTCTGGTTTTGGGGGTCTTGTTCACCGTGGGGATGGGGAGGTGTGGGACTTGGCCGCCAGTCCTGGGATGGGGTGCTGGGCAGTGGGGGGAGAGTTGTGGGGGGAAAACATGCTGGGGGGGGGCACCCAGAAGCCTCTCCAGGTCTGGGGCAAGGGATCCCAAAGACCGTGTGGCTGGGACAGACAGACAGCATCCTTTGAGCAGGGGGACATGGGGCTGGGGGTCCTGTTACAATTGCACTGGACAGGGAAAGGTCAGCACAGGCCAGGCCAATAGTGTAGGGAAGGGCAGGGTCTTCATGGTGGTGGGAGCTCTCCCATCCCATGGGGCACCGTCCCAGCCCATACTCACTGCTGCTCTGGTAGTAGCGGCTCTGCAGCGTGTCCAGGTCCACACGGTAAATCTCCTGATTGTTCTCTCCAATCTGTGTATCCCTGTCCCAGTACTGCTGGTCCAGGTTGTGCTCCATCCACTCTGCCCGGGGCACCGCCCTTCCCGTGTCGCTGTCGTAGCGTGAAATGAGGTTCCCATCCACGTACCCCAGGGACACAAACTGGGGCACTCCTGGGCTGGGCTCTGACACTGCAATGTCAAAGTAGCGCAGGGAGTGGAGCTCTGTGGGGATAGAGGAGATGATAAAGGTTGGGAGCTGAGGGTGCCCAAGGTGAGGGGCTCCAGGGGTGGGCAGTGAGGTTGGGTGGGGGTCCAAGAGAGCAGATCAAAGGGTGTGGGGGACAGCTTCAGGGGAAATGTGACTGGTGGGGGGGAAGATGAGGGAGCAAGGTGTGTCCAGGAGGGGGTCCTGCTTCTTGGGATGGGACAGCCAGGGGTCCCTGGGGTCAATGAAAAGGGGGCCTGAGGTATCGAAGAAGGGGGATCAATGGTGTCCAGGAGAAGTAGATCCTAGGAAAGTTCCAAATGGGAGTGGGGGAAGGGAGTGTTCTGAGGGGGCATGTGGTCTGCAGTGAGGGGGACCAGGCAGTCCCTGAGCCAGGAGGGGTTCCCATGCCAGGGGAAGGGGAGCCCAGGCAGCTTCTGGTGCCCCAGGGTGGAGGGGGATAAAGAAGGATTCCACTGCTCCTGGAATGGAGCACCGGTGTCAGCAAAGGGGGTCCAGGGTTTTCCAGCACCCAGAAGATCACCCGGGTCCCCGCCTGTACTCACCACACGCCGACCTGCGGAGAAGGCCCAGCAGCTGCAGCAGCCGCAGCCCCAGCACCCAGCCCAACCCCATCGCTCTGATCCAGGTCCCTACCGAAAGGGTTAATCAACCCCAGCACCCTACAAACCATTCTGTAAGCCCCGCCTCCTGCCGCCTCTGACACCTGCCTGACAATGATGACTCATTTCTTACCTGAGACTGCCAAGGGTGCACCCAGCCCTCAGCCCCTCCAACCCCTCCTCAGGGCCCCAGACCCCCCACGGCCCCTTTTTGCCAGTATCCCTTAGCCTGGGGTCACCCCTGGTCCCCCAAGTCGTGGTTCTTCCCCCCCAACCTGGCACCACTCTCATCCCCTTCTCCCAAGGGACCCCAACACCCCCAGAACTGCCTGTCCTGTGGGGACCCAGATGTCTGGTGTCCCGTGTCTCTCCCCATCCGGCTCTGACACTCTGGGAGTTTGTGGGTGAAACTGATGGAACAATGGTAAAATCCTCCTTGGGAGTGTGGGGACCCGCCAGGGCTTTGGGGGGGGTGTGTGTCCCTTGTGCCCCCACTGTCCCTCATGCCCAGTGCCTCCCATGCCCAGGGCTTGACAGTGCTTCTGCCTGGCACTGCTTCTACTGCATCTCCTGCACAGGTCCATCAACTTACCAGTTCAAACCAGCACAAACACCTTCCAGAAGGAGCTGGACTGTCTTCTGCCCTGTCTCAGAGAATTCCTCTGCTCTCTTGCCCCATACGATGATGGCATCAGCGTCCTGCAGGTGCTCTGGGGCTTCTCCCCTTCCAGCACAGTCGGCATCAGCCCAGGGCAGATGGTGGGGCTGTGTTTCCACCCCTGGGGCAGTCGATTGCAGGTGGGCTGGGCACCCTCCCAGGCACAGCAAACTCTGCCCTGCTGTCTGCTGCCAAAGGCATCCAGAAACATCCAGGAGTGATATCAACTGGGGCGTCTCACTGTGCTGCCTCTGGCTGCAGATCCTGCTGGAGCTCCAGCATGTCCAGCACAGCAGCGCTCGTGGGCAGCGTGACTCCATCCAGCCCACGACAGCTGCTGTCAGCCTCCACTCTGCCCTGGGCTTCACACTGTCCTTCACAGAGGAATCGCTCTGTGCCTGCACACATCAAGGGTCCGAGTCCAAGGCAGCGCAGAACGCCCTGCGCCCAGCTGAGCAGGGGGTACCCAGGCCGGGTCTCACCTCCCTGGTACCCAGGGCCGAGCGCCCAGAGCCCAGGGGGACAGGAGGGCAGGGCTGCTGCCCGGCCATCCCAGAGCCGGCTGGGTGGGCACAGCCACAGGACACGGGGAAAGCTGGGAACTGCGAGCGGGTTGGTACGGTGTGAGACGAGGAGGACACGGGCACAGCCCGGTGCCTGGATACTCCCCGCTGCTGGCGCACGGGCTGAGCCCGCCCCAGGGTCAGACTGTTCCCCCCAGGGGGGCTGGGGGCGGCCGGGCAAAGCAGCTCCCGCCAGGACCCTGCCCGGAAGGGCTCCCGACTCCCACTGACTCGGCACGGCTGAGCCACAGCGGGAAGCGGGGAGTCACCAGCAGTGGCTGCCAGCAGGCAGAGGGGGAAGGGAAGGGAAGGGAAGGGAAGGGAAGGGAAGGGAAGGGAAGGGAAGGGAAGGGAAGGGAAGGGAAGGGAAGGGAAGGGAAGGGAAGGGAAGGGAAGGGAAGGGAAGGGAAGGGAAGGGAAGGGAAGGGAAGGGAAGGGAAGGGAAGGGAAGGGAAGGGAAGGGAAGGGAAGGGAAGGGAAGGGAAGGGAAGGGAAGGGAAGGGAAGGGAAGGGAAGGGAAGGGAAGGGAAGGGAAGGGAAGGGGGGGCATGGGGAGCACTGAGGGCTTAGGGAACCAAACACACAGAAACAGACCCCACACAGAAACAGACCCCAAACACCTTCCCCACACCTGACCACATCCTTAACGTACACCACACCCACAACCGACACCAGACAACACACAGCTCCAGGAAACCGCAGAGGAGCAGCACAGCCCGTGGTTCAGAACAGATCCCTGCCTGGCCAGGAACCAACCATTTGGGAAGGTTTTGCCATGTTTGGTTTTCTCTCACTGGATGGCTCAGTGTCTCCTTCAGCCTTTGAGGATGCCTGTAGCTCCAGCAGTTGCAGCTTGCATTAGAATCAGTTGTATTCAGCATGCCATAGTAAGGTCAGTGTCACTTGTACAATATGCTCCCTTAGGACCTGGTGATGAGACCCCCCCTAACCACAATGAGTGTTATGACTCAGCAAAGCTGCACTCCCTCTTAACGGCAGAGACAGGAGCTGATGATGGAATCCCGAGAGGGACATTCTGAGTCACTCTCTCTCAGAGCACTGGTCTATGGTCAGGGGCTCTCTCCATGGCAACTGCAGTTCATGTTCTGCAGGGATCGAGAGACCTCATCTCCTATGGCTGAGTGCTTATGCAATCTTTGGGTCATCAACCATAAACCTTGGGAGCTCCTGAGTCAATGGCGTAGTATTGACATCTTGACTGACACCCTGAACCAGTGGGTTGTTAATGCCAGATGGAGCCAGGGCCATTTCATAGTTTCAAAGATGTTTTTAGGCTGGGTTTATTTCCTTTATTTTATTGTATTCCATTGTATATTATTTTATTTCTTTTTCCTGTCAATCTGTCCTGGCCTGTTGTGTGAGGTGCTGTGACAGTTGCTCTCCTGTTTTCAGGCAAATTGCTTACTACAGGAGGGACTTCATTGCCTTCGACATGGACACGATGACGTTCACTGAGGTGGATCCAGCATCACAAATCACCAAGAGACGTGGGAGATGGACAGGACTGTCCCTGAGGACATGAAGCACTACCTGGAGAACACCTGCCCTGAGTGGCTGAGGAAATACTTGAGCTACGGGCAGGCTGTGCTGGAGAGGAAAGGTGAGAGGATCCTGACCTTGCTCTGCCATACTTACAGCTTCTACTCACAGCCCATCACCAGCAGCTGGCTGAAGGACAGGAGAAAGGCAGCGCCCAGAGGGCTGGCCGGGGCTGTGTGGGCTGTATGAGCCGCAGTGATCTGGGGAGGCCCCAAGCCCTGGGGGTGGATGCAGATGCCTCTTTCTCTCTGCAGGGAGGAAGGGCTACATCAAGGCATCAAGTGAGTCTTTGGGCCAGGTCTGGCTCCAGCCACTGCCCAGTGATGAGGCAGTCTCATGGCTGTGGTTTCTGGCTATTCACAGCATTCCCCATCCCCTTCCTCCCTGTGCCACCCCTCTGTAGCAGGGACATATGGAAGGGGCTGTGTGTCCCCTCTGGTGCTCGCGGTGCCATCCTCCTCTGCCGGTGGCTGCAGTGAGGTGATGGCTGCTGGGCCAGCTCCTGGCACATGCACTGAGCCTGCAGTGAGCACAGGGCTGGCAGCTCATGGCTGTTTCTCCCTCACAGGCACAGACAGGAGCTCTGGCAGCTTGGCCAAAGGTACAGCGTGGGACCAGGGGCTGGATGTGGCTGTGCCAGTTCTCCCCTGTGCCAATGTGCTCCCTGTGGAGCCATGGCCTGAGTCACATCAGGCTGGTGGAGGGGGATCTTGAGACCACCAGAGCCAAGTGCTGGGGACAGGGAGGTGGCCCTGCAGGACACTGTTTCTTCCTCCGGTCCCTGCAGTGATCCCTGACTGACTGTTCCACAACTGTTCCTGGGCAAGGGGCATCTGAGCTGACCAGTATGCCAGACTGGCCATGCCTGGGTGTGTTTGGTGACCCTCACATCCCAGATCGTGGCACTAATCTCTTCCCCGTCTGTTTCTTGCCTGTTCTACCCCTTGTGAGCTCCATCAGAGGGGCCAAGAGGAGCCCCAACAGCCCAGGCTCTGCCTGGACACAGCTGCTGCCTCCCCACCCTGCTCCTCTGCACTGGGACTGAAGACCTACCAGTACCTGTTGCCATGGGATCAAGCTTGGCTGTGGCCATGCTGGTGCTCTCTCAAGGATGGGGTGTCTGGGAGGAAGATGTCCCATCTCCTGCCCCGCGGAGCAGATCCTGGCCCCAGGGTGGTGAAACCTGCCCAGCGCTGAGCTCTACCCCTGATGCTGTCTACTCCTGTCCTCTGCAGCTGTGGTGACCCTGGATCCCCAGGGCCCTTTGGGAGCAACAGCTGTGGCCATGCTGGAGAGGAGGAAGGGGGAGGCAGAGGAGAGCAATGGGGGTTGCAGGTACCCCAGATGGGACAGCAAAACGGGTTGCCCATGCCCTAAAAAGACTCCAGTACCCCTTAAATGCCCTGCATGAGCACCCCAACAGTGAGAGATACAAGTCCTTGAGGACAGGATGGGACCACACAGGTCCCCGGTGCAGCCCCTGCTCTGCCCCACTGCCCCTCCCCAGGAGTTACTGCAAATCCCTTTCTGACTCTACAGGGCAGGAAATATAAATCACCTGTGCAAAGAGAAGTTGCTCACCGGGTGCTCAGGAGCTGCCGGATGCACCAGGCTGCTTTAACACCCCCTCCTTTGCTGGCTGTGAGTGCAGATTTATGTCTGTGGGCAGGGTTTGAGGCCCCACTGCCAGGCAAGGAGCTGAAATTCTGCTTTTTAGCCTCTAAAGTAGAACCTGGATGTTCCACTACATCGGGGTTCCCAATGCACGAGCCATTCTGAGTGTTGCCCAAACCCCACAGCCTTCCATCCCAGTGGGACAGCAGCATCCCTGCAGTCACCCCTGTCCTTTATCTTACGACCCAGCAACGCTAAAGCCACTTGAACCAGAGCTCAAAGCCTTCCTCATCCACCCAACTGCCCCAGAAACTGAATGGGAGTCAACTTTCCACATTGCCCACTCCCCTCCTGGACCCACAACTGGGTCCCGTTCTGGGACCAGTGCTGTTGGATATCTTCATCAATGACAATGGCAGTGGGATCGAGTGCACCCTCCATAAGTTACAGGTGGCACCAAGCTGAGGGGAGGGTCAACATGCCAGAGGGACGAGATGTCATCCGGAGGGCCTGCAAACTCCCCAGGTCAGTGAAGCAGGAGGGTCCCAGCCCTGGCCATTCGTTGTCGATTACCGGTGTGGTGGCGACAGCATTACCAGGAGTGGCTCCAAGCATTGGCACGTGCTCTGGGCAGCTGGGTTCCTGGACTCCACACTGTTCTTGGTTCCTGCAGCCACAGACTCTTCCCTGTCTCCCCCACCCCTTTCTAATCCCTTCAGGTCTCCTCCACCACCGCACCCTTCTCACAGCAGCATCCTATGGCATCCCACCCCACTGCATCCCAATACAACCCATCCAATCCAATCCCAACCCAACGCAGAGCAACCCACCTTGTGCCATCCCCACCCCATCCCACACTGCCCAGCTGTGGGTATTGTGGGCCCCAGCATCCATACCCAGACCTGGGGAAGGGGTCCAGGGTCAGGCCCATTGACCCACAGGCTGTCAGCTGCACCCAGCTCTGGGGGCCCTGGGAAGGGCAGAAGGGGGTTGGGAAGCAGAAGCAGGGCTCACAAGCCCCCAAGGTCAGTGCAGTGGTTGGGTCCCATCCCTGGTCTGGACCAGCTCTGAGCAGCTCGGTGCCCAGGCTCCACTTTGTTCTTGGTTCCCACAGCTCAAGTCCCTTCCTGTGCACTGCATCCCCCTTCCCGTACCCTGGAGAGCTCAGCCAACCCCACTCAGAGCCGTATCCCATCCCTATCCTGCTCAACCCAACCCATTAAAACCAAACCCAAGCCACCCACATCCAAACCCACCACATCCCCATCCAACACCACTGCCCCCAGGCCCTCAGCTCCACTGCCGAACCAAATCCCACAGCAGCAGCAGCAGCAGCAGCAGCAGCTACAGTGATCAATAGGGCTAAATGTGGCTTTCCAAGAGCCCCAGGCTGGGAAATTCTTTCCCTGCCCAGGAGTTTCCTCTTCTGCTGCCTCTGAAGCTGCTCTGGTACAAAGAGGCTTTCATGAATGGAGCCCAGTCCCTAAACCAGCCATGAGGCATGTGTGAAGGATCTTGACCCCACTGTGCCCATCGGTGAAAGTCACCAGCCCCTGCGGGCAGTCCAGACAGACCCAGACTCTGCTGGGGACAAGGACAGGGACAGGGGGGTGTGAGGAGAGGTGAGAGATACAAACTGCCCTTTAGAGTGTTGCAAACCCCAGATCCCCCCTTCAGGGCTCAGGTCAAAATCCCCCTTCCTGTTCACAGAGTCCCTGACCACCCCCACTTCCCTCCTCCCCCTTCACCTCAACCTCCCAGCAGTGCCTCCCCTCCATGAACACCTCTTGGCCCAGCACACAGGACCAATAAGTAAATCTCTGAGGGGTGTCGGGCAGGTCCTGGGCTTCTCTTCCCCTTCTCATGTTCCTCCCATCCTTGGACAGGACAAGCCTGGGATGAGCCGTGTTGGGCTCCAGAGTCACCATGTCTGGTGACGTGGTGTCTTGCGAGCTCTGGTCTCAAGGGGACAGAGTCCTCCCCTGCCCACACACCCCCACGCTGCACCCCAAGCCCAGCCCAAAGCTGCTCCAAGCCAGGCAGCCAACCCCCGCCCTGCTCTGGCACCGCAGGGGCTGGCTGCAGCCGTCTCACCAGAGATGTGCAGGGACGCCTCCTGCTCCTGCTCCAGGCGGCTGCTCCTGACCACACAGGACCAGATCCCCTCTCTGGTCCCCGTCACCACGATGGCATCTTCCGTGCCTTGGATGGCTCAGCCACTCCTAGACCCCACTCACAGCAGCATCCTATGGCATCCCACACCACCACATCCCAATAGAACCCATCCATGACAACTCAAATCAAGTCAAAACAGCAAGTCACCTCAAGTCACTACAAGGCAAGTCAACCCAACCAGTCATCTCAAGACAACTCATTTCAGTCTATGCAACATTAGGCAACTCAGTTCTAGTCACCTCAAGTCAAGTCAACAAGTCAGATCAAGTTAAAAAACTCAGCTCAAGGGAGCTCAGTTCAGCTGAAGTTGTCTCAAGTCACCTCAAGTCAACACGTCACCTAAAGTCAGCACAGGTCAACTAAAGTCAAGTCCAGTGAAGTCAACTCAACTTCACTCAGATCAACCCAAAACAACCCCCCACACAGCCCAAACCACCCCATCTCTATACCACCCCTCTGCCCCTGGCTCCACTGCAGCACCAAACCCCACAGTGGCAGCAGCAGCCACCCCAGTCAGTACTGGGAAATATCACTTTCCCAGAGCCCCAGGGGAGGGAAATCCTTTCCCCACTCAGGGCTTTCCTCTTCTGCTGCCCCTGAAGCTGCTCTGGTACAAAGAGGCTTTCACACACACAGCCCAGTCCCTAAACCAGCCACAAGCCACTGCCTGTACCGAGTGCCCAGCTGGGAAGGGCAGAAGGGAAAGACACCTCAGGCTTGATCCCAACAGGATTGTACCGTGTGGAAGCATGCAGAGCTGGGGTGTCCTGGTAATACAGGGGTCTTGCAGAGTTTGGGCTCTCCAGAACCAAGACAAGGGGGGCCTGAGTTGCCCAGCGTGCCCCCCACTTTCCAGCACCTGCTCACCCAGGGAAGCTGCCGGGAGCTGCCTCCAGGCTCCTGCTCCCACCACTGCTCCAAGCCCGCTGCAAATCCCCTTCAGCAGCAGCCAGGAATCAGCACAAACCCCCCAGGAATCCCCATGGCCAGACTCCATGTTCACCCACAAAGCTTTATTGAGTCCTGTCCTGCTCTGCCTGGGCAGGATGGGCTGGGGCAGGGCCAGGAGGGACATCTGATCCTGTGGCAGTGTGGAGAGGGGCATAGGCAGGGTCTGCAGAAGAGCAGGGAATCTGAAGTGTTCTTGCTTCTGGCCACAGATGCTTTGGGCTGTTCTGATCTCACAGGGATTCATCCAGAGATACCCATCCCTTTGACTCAAGGTGACACTGGAGTTGCAGTCTGTGTGGTACAGGAGCACAGGAACAGCTGTGACGCTGTGGCCATCGAGCAGCCCAGGCATACATATGGCCATTGCTGTCACCAAACTCTTCCCAGGCACAGCACGGGACACCGATCAGCTCAACAGCACTGCAGCCAGCAACAAAAGGGAAAAGCAGCCACAAATGAGCAGGGGATGTTGATGGCCAGGAAGGCAAGAGAGCTCCACAGCAAGCCACAGAGCCTGCCACCAAGAGGTAACAGCTGGCACAGCTGGAAAGACAGTGGAGCCCAGGGTGAGCAACCCTGTCCTGGCCACAGCTTGCACATCCCCACACAGCTCCTAATGTGGCATCATCACAGCGTGATCAGCTCTGCCTGCAGCAGGAATGCAACACACAGCCCATACCAGGAAAGGTGTGGAATTCAGCTCCAGCCCAGCTGAAACCTTCCCAGCCCCCTCACTGCCCCTCTGCTCCCTGGGCTGGGACGGGGCTGAGGGGGACATCTGCTCCTGTGGCAGTGAGGAGAGGAGCACGGGAAGGGTGTGCAGAAGGGCAGGGTCTCGTTGGGACTGGGGAGGTGCTCTTCCTCAGCCACAGCTCAGTGTCACATGTCCCCAACCCAAACCACGGTCGGATGGTCTCTCCGTTGAACGAGGCTGGTGGGAAAGTGAAGATCTCGACCCCACTGTGCCCATCGATGAAAGTCACCAGCCCCCGCGGGCAGTCCAGACAGACCCAGACTCTGCTGGGGACCCGGGACAGGGATACAGGGGAAGGAGAGCAGAGAGAGAAAAACTTCCCTTCCCAGTGCCCTACCCCCCAGATCCCTTCTTCAGGGCTAGGTTCCAAATGCCCCTTCCTGTTCACTGAGTCCCTGGCCACCCCCACAGCCCACCATGAATCACCTCCCACCACCCACCTTCACCTCCACCTCCCAGCAGTGCCTCCCCTCCATGAACTCCTCCTGGCCCAGCACACAGCATCGAGTAACAAATATCTGAGGGGTGTCAGGCAGGACCTGGGCTTCTCTTCCCCTTCTCACACTTCTCCCATCTTGGACAGGACAAGCTCAGGATGAGCCGTGTTGTGATCCAGGGTCACCATATCTGCAGGGACAGGAGGAGCCAGAGCATCAGGGGCAGAGCTCAGCGCAGGGCAGGTTTCATCCCCCTGGGGCCAGGATCTGCCCCATGCAGAGCAGGACATGGGACATCTCCTTCCTCCTACAGATCCCATCCCGGGGCCTGTCCCAGCATGGCCATGGCTGAGCTCAGTGCTATGGCAAAACACAACAACCCAGAGCAGCATCCAATCCCCCAATGACCTGGAGTGTGGGGATGTAGAAACTTCCTCCAGGCTACAAGGAGAGAGAAGAGCTGGTCACATCCCTGAGCTGGTCCCAGCAACTCTGGGCAGGGCAGAGGATCCATCCCCACACTGGTCTCCCTGAGCTGCCCACCCTCCCAGGCTTTGGGAGGCTGCCCACCCTCCCAGGCTTTGGGAGTGGCTTTGGGCCATTCAGGCCATTTCAGGCTGACTCACCCCCTTAGAATGGCCTGACCAGCATCCTAACCCACATGTTATGTGAACCGCTGGTCCCAGGTGCAGACCTGTAAATTTCACAATCGATACGGGAGCTCAAATAAGTGTTATACCCCTACCCAAGAGAAAATAAATGTAATAAGAGTAACTGGAGTCCCTGAAAACAGACCAATTAGTACTCTGTGTGTTTGGTCTCCAGGGGAAAACCGAATGTCTAACATAAAGGTTGTCATTGGTCCATACTGAAATATTAGGATTTGATGTCCTAGCAAAGTCTTCAGACTACCTAATGGAACAGTGTGGAGCTTTGGAGCCCCACTGTGCTTGAGGAAGCTGTTAAGTCACCTCCTTCCAGAATAACGAACGTTAATCAATATCCTTTTCCATCTGCTGCTGAGGAGGGGATCACAGAGGATTGGAGACTTGAAAACCTGAGATACTGCAGGCGGAGCGCCCTGTAAGGCTCCAGTGTGGTCAGTAGGCACAATAGAGGGGAGGGGACGGCTGGCAGTGGCAGCGCCCCGCAAGGGATCAAACAGCAACACGGTGCCACTCAGCCGCTGGTGCTGACACTGCCAGACGCAAGCTGAATATGGTGATTCCTCTTCGAGAGGAGGGTAAACATCAATCTGTGTTCACTTGGGAGGGAGTACAATATACCTTCATACAACTTCCCCAAGGATGCGAACACTCCTGCCATTGCCCATAGTGCACTGGCAAGAATATTGAAGAAAAATGATATCCTAAAGGTGAATGGCACCAGATTTCTAACCAATTCACTGTCGAGCGTATGTACGTTCGGGCAGTTCTCTTCTCTTTTAATCACAGGACTGCTCCAGTAAGAAAAAGAAAAGAGACAGCTGAAAAGAAGTGCGGTAGAGACCTCATAGGTATAAGTCTGAAATATGACCTGTACCTGGAAGAAGTTGAAGAAGTACTGAAACCTGAAGCACAGGCTGGGAGTTTTGATTTTCTGGTTTTAGTTTTGTCCGTCTGTTTGTCTATTTGTTTCAGTAAGAATGATTGATTGTAACTCAAGTTTTAATAATAAGAGCTACATCATGGCTGTAAAAAAATCTAGTATATGGAATATATACAGCCTCGAGCTTTTGAACATATGTTGATGGTTCTCTGATTATAAACCACACTGAACCAGACAATGTGATCTATATAATGATATAAGGTTTTGCTTGTATGCTTAAGTTTTCTCATGTGATTACCTGTTTGCCTTTACCACATACCCCTACTCAAGGGACCCCTATAACAGCTCTCCCTGTGGACACGGGTAAAAATTTAGATTGGCTCTGGAACCAGAATAAGTTAACAATTTGGGGAGATTTTTGAATGGAACTGGCCATTTAATAATACATTAAATCAGACCTCCATTTGGAGCCTAAATTGTTCTTATTTTCCCTTTGTTGGGACAATAAGACTTTGCAGTGCAGAGGCAAACAACTGTGATCCAGACACCCATGGGCAGATACACGAAATGGGAATAAGCCATACTGGGGAAAGCACTTGGTCCTGGGGTACGTGGAACCAGTAAACACACGGCGGTGGTGTTTTGAACTTCCTTCAACACCCAGTAATTCATGTACATGGTTCATGTTGTTTATGGTCTCAAGCCTGTGAGGAGGGGAGAAATGACAGGAGGGATTGCTACCCCTGGTGGCCTTGACACAGGGTGTCAACACAGCTTTATGTGAAAACACCTGTGGAATTGCACAAACATTATAAATTGTACCACTAATGAGAACGTAGAAAATAATTGTGGTTAATTCCTTCCTTATGGCATTTAGTCAATGCTGCCAGCTTGTGACAAAATTTCAGAAATAAAAAGGAACAGTAGCAGAAACTATAAAGATTTAGAATATACTAAGAAATCTTCCTGTCAGATCCCTCGACCTATGGGCGATTATGATGATTTAACTATTTGTGTTCCACATCAGTTAACTTGGATATGTTCAGATGGGACTATTACAGATAGGTTACTTGGGGAATGAAAGAATCATGAAGATTACCTAACAATTGGTCTGCCCAGACATGTGGATTATGTTTTACAGTTGTTAAATGGGGCAGAAGGGACGATTTAGACTGTTTCAAGGCATGCTTTTAGGGTAGTGCAAACATTTGGAATAATATGGGACAAAAAGAGGGTTAATTAACAGTAAAAGAAAGAGTTGATACATGGGGAACTGGTGAAACAGGTTACTCTTACCCAGAGAAATTGCTATCCTCCATGTAAATGGGCATCAGAAAGGGAATTCTTTTGAAGCTAGAGGGAACAGACTGGCAGGCGAGGTAGCCAAAGAGGCTGCCTTGGGGCCTGAGTTTGTTAAGATGTGTAATCCTGTTCATTGTGTATCTGACTCAAAGGAGGCTCCAATTTGCACTGAAGGAGAGAAAAAGGAATTGAAGGAATTGGGAGCTATTGAAACAAAAGGAGGAAGAGAACCAGGTTTAAGACCTTTTTCAAACGTTGGTGTATACAGCCTACCAAGAATCCTCTGCTCATCAAACTGAAGAAACAGTAATTTAAAGACTATTTGAAATACTATTTTTGTAGTAGGGACTTTGTTTAGTTTTTATTGATCTATTGTGTTTGAGGAGGGGTAAAAGGGTTGAAAATGTTCAAAATAATGTTAATGTGCTGCTTATACTTCACTATAATGGAAATAGGAATGTTGGGTCATGCTAGAAAACCCCTTAATAATCAAATGAACTTACAATTCAGCATTCCAGAGGGGACTGGAATCCAGAGCATCATGTTTGATGCTTGCCAGATTTTGAATTGTGGGAGTCTAAAAAAAAAACCCAAACAAAAAAAAAAACCACCAAAGGGCATTAAGCTATGCAGAAAAGTACATGTGTCCTGAACCAGTACAAGGTTGGACACTCTGGACAGGATCCTCCTTGCCCCTCTTGGAGCAATGTTTTGTGGACAACTCGGGTTAATGGATGGACAGCCAAGGTGAATCGAGAAAGTTGGTATTGGAAACGCTTAAAACAAATGATTACACGAATGCCTGAGTGGAATGGATAAAATACACTGTGAAAAGTTTAAACCAGAGTGATTGCTATGCATGTGCCTCAGGTCAACCTAAACCACAAGATGTACCTTTTCCCCTAGGATGGTCCAATGATCTCACAGGAATGGAGTGCATTATTGCACTATACCAGGACAAAACAGCCTGGGGAAATGACACCTGTAAAACACTTTCACTTCTGTTCCCAGCCGTGCTGAACAAGGACATTCAAACACCCTGTTGTGACAAGTGTAGTTGGAAACCACACGGCTTGTCTCTCACGACAGGGTGGAGTGGCTACACAATTTTTAGGGGAGTTCTCAGAATGCAAGAGAACATTGAATGTGACAAATGAGAAAGGTGGGAACTATTCTTCATTACAGGTTCCCAGAGCTGACCTGTGGTGGTATTGTGGAGGAAGAGTTCTGAGGAATATTCTTCCATCCAACTGGAAAAGCACTTGTGCTATTGTACAATTGGCCATCCCATTCACCCTGGCATTCCCAGAGGATAAAGCTTCTAGAGAAAAAGAGAGCAGGGCCAAAAGAAGCATATTGGGAACCTCCTTTGATGATCGAATATATATAGACTCAATTGGAGTTCCTCGAGGAGTTCCTGATGAATTTAAAGCTAGAAATCAGATTGCTGCAGGTTTTGAATCACCTTTTTTTTGGTGGGTATCAGAACAATTGGATGCCACTAGCAGAATGACCTGGGAAAATCGGATGGTTCTGGATATGATGTTAGCAGAGAAAGGAGGAGTGTGCGTTATGTAGGGGGACAGTTGCACATTTATACCAAATAATACTGCTCCTGATGGAACGATTACCAGACCTTTACAAGGTCTTACAACTTTGGCTGATGAATTAGCAGAGAATTCAGGAATAGATACTTCTCTTACTGGGTGGTTGGAATCTTGGTTTGGAAAATGGAAAGGAATGGTGGCATCAAATTTCACTTCTCTAATAGTGGTAACAGGGATATTAGTGGCCATAGGGTGTTGTATAATCGCTTGTGTTAGGGGTCTTATACAGAGTTTAATAGAAACTGCAATAACTAAGAAAATGCCTTTGAACCACCGCCTTATAATATGCTTCTCAGAGGAAAAAGAATGTGAAGCGATGTTGGCCAGGTTGGAAGATGGAACTTTGAAAAGATGCAAAAGACAACAGTGACTGTAAAGAAAAGAAGGGGTGAATTGTGGAAAACGCTGAATTGTTGCTTTTGCAAACTGAAATTCTGTATTGTATATTCTTTTGCTGACTTGTGAATTAGGACTGCCTTGTCAGAAACACTTTGTAGAGAATTTAGGATTGTTAATATAGTTTTGCTGTTGGTTGTGTTAAAGGAATTATTGCAAAACCTCTCTCTCTAATAAGGGTTCAATTCAAATACATAGCTCTGCTAAAAGAAAAAGATGATCCCGGAAGGAGTTAAAAAGTGACAGAGATCATGGGTTGGAACCTAAGGAAATGCGGCTCAGCAAACAGGCCAACTGATACTAGGCACAGAATTACCACATCAAGGCAAACAGGCAAAGCTGTGGGGTCTTGATACCATCTCTCTCTGGGACAATGCCTGTAACTTTGGCAACACTGAGGCTGCCAGATTTAGGCAAACAACCCTGTATGGAGCTTTAACTTCCTCCAACCCTAGGCCTCTGCCCCACTACTCATTTGCCAGGACATCTGCACAGACAAGAGGGATATGCAACAGTTTGGTGTTGTATAAGATAACTTTGTATTCTGAATAAGTTAAAGTAAACCCAGGACTGATAAGGAGGAAACATCCCAAGGATGGTCACACCTGGGATAGATAAGAAGGAAACATCCCAAGGATGACTGTGCATATCTGAAACAATCACAACTACGCATGTGCCAGGAAAGGAGGTAAAAAGTTCAACCTGAGGAAGATTTCGAGCCTTCATCTCTGAGACCCCCTGATGACCACCACCACAAGACAGTACGCAGGTGCAACTGGGAGGAGTTTATGGAAACGACTTCTTGGGACTCGTTTTAATACGAAGCGGGACAGGTCATGAATATGTATAGGTATAGGAGAGAAACTAATGATTTTGGACAAGATATTGTATAAAAATGCCACGAACTCCGACCAAAAGCGTGCCTACTTTGTGAGGTCACCCGCTCTTGCAAGAACGTATAGTAAATTCACTAATGTGTCTACCTTGAGTCCTTTTTTTAAGACCCTTTTGCATTTCTAACAACATGGGCCCACTTCTCCAGTTTCTCCAGGTTCCTCTGGATGACATCCCATCCTTCTAGTGTGTCAACTACATGACTCAGCTTGGTGTCATCAGCAAACTGCTGAGTCAGCAGTGTAGTATTAACATCCTGACTGACCTTCTAAACTGGTGGGTTGTTAATGTCTGTTGGAGGCAGAGCGGTTTCATTGTTTCAGTTAGAATAAAAAATATTTTGATTCTTTTTCCCCTTCTACCTTGTAGAATAACTATTTTGGGTTTTTTTTTCAGTTTAACTATCCTTACCTGATGTGTGAGGTTCTATGACTGTTGGGTATCCTATTCTAAGCAGGGTCAGAAACATTTTTCATATTGCAGTAGTTATGTGGTGGCTTTAGGATTTAGGGTGAGAATCATGTTGATACCACCGTGATGGTTTAGTTGTTGCCAAGCAAAGACTTTTCAGCTTCTCATCCTGCCCTACCACTGAGAAGGAAGGGGGGTGTGAGGGGGTGGGCAGCCAAGGATCTGGGAACACAGCTCCTCCTCCCCTCTACACATCTTACAACTGATGCGATGTGGAGTAAGTGGGCTCATTGAGGAGAAGGAAAAACAGATAAATGCCCCAAATCTCTCAGCCCTTGTCCCAGGAGCCCTGGCCTCAAGGGGACAGAGTCCTCTCTCCGCCCTGGAAATATCAATGCTACCCTGAAGCACATAAGGCTCAGCTTCTCTCGTGCCTGATCAGGTGTCCCCACACCCCACACTGCACCCCAAGCCCAGCCCAAAGCTGCTCCAAGCCAGGCAGCCAACCCCCACCCTGCTCTGGCACCGCAGGGGCTGGCTGCAGCCATCTCACCAGAGATGTGCAGGGACGCCTCCTGCTCCTGCTCCAGGCGGCTGCTCCTGACCACACAGGACCAGTTCCCCACCTCTGGTTCCTGTCACTATAATCATAGAATCTTAGAGGTTGGAAGGGACCTTGAGAGATCATAGGGTCCAACCCCCTGTCAAAGCAGCTCCCCAGCTCATACTGCACAGGGCGGTGTCCAGACAGGGCTGGAATCTCTCCAGAGAAGGAGACTCCACACCCCCTGGGCAGCCTGGCCCAGGGCTCCCTCACCCTCACTGGGGAAAAGTTATGTCCCATGTTGGTGCAGAACTCCCTGTGCTCCAACTTGCAGCCATTGCCCCTTGTCCTGTCCCCACAGACACTGAAAAGGGGCTAACTCCCCCTGCATCCCATGCTTAAGATAATTACAAATATTAATTAGGTCTCCCCTTAATCTTCTTTTCTCAAGGTTGAACAGCCCCAGCTCCCTCAGCCTTTCCTCACAGGGGAGATGCTCCAGGCCCTTCATCATCTCCACAGCCTCCTCTGGACTCTCTCCAGGAGATCCCTGTCTTTTTTATCCCAGGGAGCCCAGCACTGGACACAACACTCCAGCTGGGGCCTGAGCAGGGCAGAGCAGAGGGGGAGGATCCCCTCCTGTCACCTGCTGCCCACACTCCTCCTGATGAACCCCAGGATCCCATTGTCTCTCTCAGCCCCCAGGACACACTGCTGACTCATGGCCAACCTGCCACCCACCAGGACCCCCAGGTCCTTCCCCACAGAGCTCTTCTCCAGCAGCTCACCCCCAGCCTGTCCTGATTCCAGCAGTTATTCCTTTCCAGGTGCCAGACTCTCCACTTGCTTTAGCTGAACCTCATCTGGTTTCTTCCTGCCCAGCTCTCCAGCCTGGCCAGGCCTCTCTGGATGGCAGCGCAGTGTCCTGCATGTCAGCCACTCCTCCCAGCTTTGTATCATCCGGTACCTGCTGAGAGAGGATGCTGTTCCCTCATCAAGGTTGTCAGTGAAGATATTAAACAGGACTGGGACAATGACTTCTTCAGTGTCAAACAGGCCTCTTGCCTCAGAGGAACATCTCTGGGAGACCAATGGCAGACATTACCTGTCAGGGTCTTTCCACAGCACCACTGGTTGCAGGCACCATCCAGCCAAATGACACGGCACCTGGATGCCTCTGCCCTTGGAACCATCCAGAGAGAGCTGAGAGCCATGGCCTGTGGCTGGGCAAGGATCAGAGACACTACCACTGCTGTGGATTCTCTCAGCATTAGGCAGCAATGAGTTTGTCCTTGAGCTGGCTGGTTGGAGCTGTGGGAAGCTTCTTGCAGAAGCCACCCCTGCAGCTCCCCTTCTGCAGACCCTTGCATGCAAACCCACAACAGTCAGGTAGGGATGGCCTCAGCTCAAAGGGGAGGGACACATCTGACAGCACATCCATCATAGGTCCCAACAGACTGATCACCAAACCCACCCCAACCTATGCAGGAACAACACAGCATTAATGCCCAACAGCCCCAGATCTCCCCCCAAACATCCCAGAGAGCAAGCCCAAGCTGTCGAGCTTCAGTGCCTGAGGGCAGTGTCTGCACTGACCTGTCTCTGTTCAAGAAGCCCCGAGGCTGCCAGGAAATGTGCCAGGTCTCCAGTGGCAAAGAGGGACAGGACGGAGGTCTGGGAGGGACAGACAACTCTAGGGACATGAGGACCAACCCCTGGAAACACTGCATTGGCCACAAACCTGACACTGACAGATGCTGCAAAGCTTCTCCATAAGAGGCACGGTTTCTTACTGTGCAGACGTACTGACCATCATCAGAGGGTCTCAGCCCAGAGATTCACAAGTCCAGCCTTCCTCTGGAGAGACCATCTCTGACCAGCTCTGTCCTCCCAACATATTCCTCCAGCTGCTCCCTGGACAGATCCCCCCCATTTCAGTCATGATGCACCGTTTCAGAGACCCTGTGCTGGATCCACCTGATGTCCAAGGCCTGAGCATCCACAGGAGTGGGACAAGTGACATGTCAGCATGACATCCTGCCCCACGGTGACATGGAGAGGGTGTCCTGGTCCCACCACTCTGAATTCAGCTTGACCACAGGGAGGGATACAGAGACATGGAGATTGTGTGTTGACTGATTTAGGACGTTGCAGACAAGGGTGAAGATTGGCATGAGCAGTGCCCCATGCCACTGGTGTTGCTTTGCCCTCCAATGGTCCAGAGTCTCTGGAGAAACTGGAGCAGGTGTGGGAGGAATGAAAAGAGAAGGAGTTTTCCCTGGAGTAGGAACCTGCTCCAGGAAACAACCTCCACCCCAGCCAGCCCCAGTGCAAGCGAGAAACTTTTCAGGGGAGCACTGCAGGACAGGGCTGAAGGGGAACCCAGAGCGAGGGATGTACAGAGCAAAGAGCCCAAAGGAAAGTGAAACCCATGTGGAGCTCAGCTCTGGGCTCAGCTCCCCCTGCCCCATGGCAGCTCCTGCCCCACATCTGTTACCTGGAGTGGGTGAAAGCCCCCACCAGCCCTGCAGGATCCCTTTCTGCAGGCGCACATGGAGAGTCACCCAGTACCTCAGGGAGGTCCCCAGGGCTTGCCAGGAGCCACATCAGCATCTGTGCTGGATAGGAGGGAGGGGAAGGGAGGCAGAGGTGGGTGATGGGGATTACACCTGCCCAAGAGTGGATGGCCAAGAAGGGTCGCACCTGCCCCTAAAAGAGGCTCTGAAGTCCCCAACCCCCCTGCACAACCACACCAGTGGTGGAAGAAACCACAGCTCAATGGCAGGACAGGACCGTGCATGGGTCCCTGGTGCAGCCCCCTGCTCTGTCCCACTGTTGCTCACCAGGATTTATTGCAAATCCATTACTGGCCCTAAATGAAAGGAAATATTCTTAAGCCCTGTGGGAAGAGAAGTTGCTCAGCACATGGCCACGAGCTGCAGGATGCACCAGGCTGACTAAAACCTGGACAACCGTTAAGCCACTGTCAGTTGCAGATTTCCTGTCTGTAGCTGGCATGTCAGTCACCTTGTGCTTCTCACAGCAACTTGTGCTGGGGAGTAGCACTAGGGGAGTTTCAGCACTTTTAGAAGATGTTTCCTTCCCAAAATGGGCTGATGTTCTCAGGTATGACCATTGTTGCTGAGGCAATGAGCAGAGCCCTGACCAGACCCTGACAAATTGTTCACCTGAGCCAGTTCCACTGAGTCCATCTCTGTCACATTGGTGGTTTTAGGGCATTTGGGGATTCAGGACAATGGAGGAGAAAGGCAGGAGACCAAAGAAAAATAAAGGAGAAGAAGGAAGGGAAAAGAAGCCCAGAGGTCTTGGGGAGAAGGGAACACTGTGGCCTTCAGGAGTTTCCTCTTCTGCTGCAGAAGGGCAGAGGCTCTGTGGGGCACTTATTCCTGGCCATGGACACTTTGGGATGTCCTGCTATTCTGGGGACTCATCCATAGGTCACCATCCCTTTCTTCACTGACCTTGGTGTCTGCAAACTTTCTCACACCTTCCTCTGACAGCAAAATGCAGCCACTTGCAGGTTTTTTCCTTCTGGAATCTGTTCTCCCAGAGGCACTCCCACTACCACTGCCTGGCTCGGCGTTGGTCAGCAGTGGGTCTGTCCTTGAGCTGGCTGGTATTGGCTCTGTTGGACCTGGGGGAAGCTCCTAGGAGCTTCTTGCAGAAGTCAACTCCTACAGTCCCCACCCCCACTCGTAACACCTTGCCATGCAAAGCACAGCAGTCAGGTAGGTATGCCCTCAGCTCAAAGGCAATGAACACATCTGAGAGCAGAACCATCACAGGTCCCAAGAGGGCTGCAGGACTGGCCACCAAACCCACCCCAACTTGTGCAGAAACACAGAGCATTGATGCCCAACAGCCCCAGATCTCCCACCAAACACCCTGGCACAGCAAGACTCATCTGCTGAGATTCAGGATCTCAAGGCAGCATCTGCAACAACCCATCTTTGTTCAAGAAGCCCCAACGCTTCCAGAAAGCATGTAGAGTGTTCTGTGGCACAAATGGACAGGAGAAAGGTCTGAGAGGGAGACAAAAGCCCAGGAACACCAGAACCACCCCCTGCAAACACCACACCATGCACAAACCTGACATATCCAGATACACTGGACCCATATTTCACTGTGCAGATGTACTGACCATTGTCAGAGGGTCTCAGCCCAGAGATTCACCAGTCCAGGCTTCTCTCCAGACATGGAGAGACCATCTCTGGCCAGCTCTGTCCTCCCAACATATTCCTCCAGCTGCTCCCTGGACACGTCCTCCCCATTTCGGTAGCGATGCACCGTTCCAGAGACCCTGTGCCGGATCCACCTGATGTCCCAGCTCTGAGCATCCACGGCTGGGGACAAGTGACACAGCAGCACAAAGTCCTACCCCACCTTGACATGGACAGCACTGCCTGGTCCCACCACTCTGAAGTCAGCTTGGCAGCAGAGACATGGAGATCTAGCACAGGCGAACAAACCTGTCCAGGCCACGCCTTGCACATCCCCACATGGCTCCTAAAAATTCCATCATCACACTGCGGCAGGAATACAACACACAGCCTGTACCAGCCACTGTGGGGACATGAGCTCTAACCTGGAAAAAAGTCTTCTGAGCCCTCTCACTGCATCCCTGCTCCCTGGGCTGAGACAGGGTTCAGAGGGTCATCTGCTCCTGTGGCACCAAGGAGAGGAGCACAGGCAGGGTCTGCAGAACGGCAGGGGCTCTGCAGGGTTGTGGGGAGCGTGGAAGGGGAGTAGGAGCTGCTGTCCCTGAGGCACAGCTCAGTTCCCTCTGTCTCCACCCAAAAGAAGGGGTGGATGGTCTCTCCATTGAATGAAGCCGATGGGAAAGGGAAGGTCTTGACCACAAAGTCAGCATTGATGAAAGTTGCCAGTCCCTGTGGGCAGTCCAGACAGACCCAGACTCTGCTGGGGACCTGGGACAGGGACAGGGGGGTGAGAGGAGAGGTGAGAGACTGAAACTGCCCAAAGCAGTGCAGTACCCCCTGTATCCCCCAATCAGGGCCAAATACCCCTTCCTGATCACAGAGTATCCGGAAACCCCCAGAACCCACCCTGAATTATCTCCTACCTCCTCCTAACATCTACCTCCCAGCAGTGCCTCCCCTCATTGAACCCCTCCCAGCCCAGCACGCAGCACTGAAACATAAATCTCTGAGGGGGGTTGAGTAGGTTCTGCCATGCTCTTCCTCTTATCACACTTCTCCCATCTGCTGACAGGACAAGTTCCAGATGAGCCGTGTTGGGATCCAGGGTCACCACCTCTGCAGGAAAAGGAGGAGCCAGAGCATCAGGGGCAGAGCCCAGCACTGGGCAGGTTTTACCACCCTGGGGCCAGAATCTGCCCCGTGGGGTAGGATGGCTGGGAGCATGCCCACCAAGCCAGCTCTGGGATGGCCGGGCAGCAGCCCTGCCCTCCTGTCCCCCTGGGCTCTGGGCGCTCGGCCCTGGGTACCAGGGAGGTGAGACCCGGCCTGGGTACCCCCTGCTCAGGTGGGCGCTGGGCGTTCTGCGCTGCCTTGGACTCGGACCCTTGATGTGTGCAGGCACAGAGCGATTCCTCTGTGAAGGACAGTGTGAAGCCCAGGGCAGAGTGGAGGCTGACAGCAGCTGTCGTGGGCTGGATGGAGTCACGCTGCCCACGAGCGCTGCTGTGCTGGACATGCTGGAGCTCCAGCAGGATCTGCAGCCAGAGGCAGCACAGTGAGACGCCCCAGTTGATATCACTGCTGGATGTTTCTGGATGCCTTTGGCAGCAGAGAGCAGGGCAGAGTTTGCTGTGCCTGGGAGGGTGCCCAGCCCACCTGCAATCGACTGCCCCAGGGGTGGAAACACAGCCCCACCATCTGCCCTGGGCTGATGCCGACTGTGCTGGAAGGGGAGAAGTCCCAGAGCACCTGCAGTACGCTGATGCCATCATCGTATGGGGCAAGAGAGCAGAGGAATTCTCTGAGACAGGGCAGAAGACAGTCCAGCTGTTGCGACGGAGGGAAGACTCGGACACTCGATGTGAGTAATCAGCAAGCTCCGTTTATTGAATAGTACAGTCATCTTTTATAATAGTTCTAATTAGCTCATTACATATTGCAAAAGCCAAGCTCATTATTGGTTATTATTTTTAAGGTCAGTCCTGCCCTTAGTTCTTCATCAGTGGTCAGCTACATCCCCCTTTTCTCACGCCTGAATCAGAGAGGCATCCGGTTGTTTGCAACTCAGGTGTCCAAGAATAGCACGTCCAGTTCATATCAGCAACTAGACTAGCTGTGTACGATGCCTCCCAAATTCCAGCTCAGACAGCTGGCCCGTGTCTATGTGGCCTCTGCTAGCTAACCATTCCTCCACATCCAGCTCCTTCTGGAAGGTGTTTGTACTGGTTTGAACTGGTAAGTTGATGGACCTGTGCAGGAGATGCAATGCAAGCAGTGCCAGGCAGGAGCACTGTCAAGCCCTTGGAATGGGAGGCACTGGGTCTGAGGGACAGTGGGGGCACAAGGGACACACCCCCCCCCAAGGTCCCCACGCTCCCAAGGAGGATTTTACCATTGTTCCATCAGTTTCACCCACAAACCCCCAGAGTGTCAGAGCCGGATGGGGGGAGCCACGGGACACCAGACGTCTGGGTCCCCCCAGGACAGGCAGTTCTGGGGGTGTTGGGGTCCCTTGGGAGAAGGGGATGAGAGTGGTGCCAGGGTGGGGGGGAAGAACCGCGACTTGGGGGCCCAGGGGTGACCCCAGGCTAAGGGATACTGGCAAAAAGGGGCCGTGGGGGGTCTGGGGCCCTGAGGAGGGGTTGCAGGGGCTGAGGGCTGGGTGCACCCTTGGCAGTCTCAGGTAAGAAGTGAGTCATCATTGTCAGGCCGGTGTCAGAGGCTGCAGGAGGCGGGGCTTGCAGCATGGTTTGTAGGGTGCTGGGGTTGATTAGCCCTTTCAGTAGGGACCTGGATCAGAGTGATGAGGTCGGGCTTGGTGCTGGGGCTGCTGCTGCTGCTGCTGGGGCTTCTCTGCAGGTCGGCGTGTGGTGAGTACAGGCGGGGACCCGGGTGATCTTCTGGGTGCTGGAAACCCCTGGACCCCCTTTGCTGACACCGGTGCTCCATTCCACGAGCAGTGGAATCCTTCTTTATCCCCCTCCACCCTGGGGCACCAGAACCTGCCTGGGCTCCCCTTCCCCTGGCATGGGAACCCCTCCTGGCTCAGGGACTGCCTGGTCCCCCTCACTGCAGACCACATGCCCCCTCAGAACACTCCCTTCCCCCACTCCCATTTGGAACCTTCCTCGGATCTACTTCTCCTGGACCCCATGGATGCCTCTTCCTGGGTATCTCAGGCCCCAGGAAGGAGTTTGTGCTGGTTTGAACTGTTAAGTTGATGGACCTGTGCAGGAGATGCAGTAGAAGCTGTGCCAGGCAGGAGTGCTGCCAGGCCTGAGGCACGCTGGGCACCGGCTATGGAAGGCACAAGTGACCCAGGGCATGAGGGGCAGCGCGGGCATGAGGGACAGCGGGGGCAAGGGACACCCCCATAATCCCTAGGGGGTGCCCACAATGGTTTTTACCATTGTCCCAGCTATTTCACCCACAAACCCCCAGGGTGTCAGAGCCAGGTGAGTGGAGCCACAGGGCACCAAACCAGAAGGGGATGAGAGTGGAGCTGGGGTGGAGGGGAGATCTGCGACTTGGGGGGCCCAGGGGTGACCCCAGGCTGGGAGATACAGGTGATATGAGGCCATGGGGGCTCTGGGGCCCTGAGGAGGGCTCTGGGAGGGGGGTGTGGGGTGGGGAGGGGAGGCTGGGCGGAGCTGTGGGGGAGTCACTGGTAAGAAACATCTCATGCTCCAGTTGGGAGGTGGATGGTGGCACAGCGGGGCTTGCAGCAAAGTTTGTCCCAGAGCCGGGCTCCTTTGGCTCATGACATCGGGCACCCAGAGTGGAGGGATGAGCGATGGGGCTGGGCTGGGCGCTGGGGCTGCTGCTGCTGGGGGTCCTTGGCTGGGCGGCGTGTGGTGAGTGTGGGCAGAAACCCAGGAAACTCCCTGGATCCTGTTTCTTGACAAGGGTTTTCCATTCCCCATGTACCAGACCACCCTGGGGCACAGGGTCTCCTGGTCACACTCCCTGAACACCAGGTACCCCCTCGGAATACTCTCCTTCCATCCTTTTCCATCCCTTTCTATCCCCTTCCCAGATGCTCCTACAGGTCTGTTTTTCCTTGGTGACAAGGGACCCCCTTGGATCCCCTTCCTGGGAAACTTGGGTTCTTCACTGCCAGGGCACCCCTTTCATCATCACCAGGACCCTCAGCTTCCCTTCATGGGAAGCAGGACCCCTTTCTGGACATATATCCCCCCCACCAGACACTTCCCCTTGAAGCTGCACCCCACACCCCAAATCTTCTGTTCTGGGACTCCCACCCAGGCTCACCACCCACTCCTGCACCCTCTCACTATGGGCACTCTAACCCTGCACCCCCCACCCCTCATCTCCCATCCTTTATCATCTCCTGTGTCCCCACAGAGCTCCACTCCCTGCGCTACTTTGACATTGCGGTGTCAGAGCCCAGCCCAGGAGTGCCCCAGTTTGTGTCCCTGGGGTACGTGGATGGGAACCTCATTTCACGCTACGACAGCGACACGGGGAGGACGGTGCCCCGGGCCGAGTGGATGGAGCACAACCTGGACCAGCAGTACTGGGACCAGGAGACACAAATTGAGCAGAACAATCAGGAGATTCACACAGTGAACCTGGACACGCTGCAGAGCCGCTACAACCAGAGTGGGGGTGAGTGTGGGCTGGGAAGGGGCTCTGTGGGATGGGAAATCTCCACTCTCTCCTCCCCCATGAAGACCCTACCCTTTCCCACAATACTGCCCCAGCACATGCCAATCCTTCCCAGCCCAGTGCTGTTGGCAGAGGGCTCCCAGCACTGGTCCTCCTGCATGAGGGGTGTCAGCTGCCTGTCCCAGCACTATAGTCCTTGGGATTCTTTGTCCAAGTGTCAAGGAGACTTCTGGGTGCCTCACCAAAGACATTCCAGCCTCCCGTTCACCATGCCCTGCACCCCATCCCAGGCCTGGCTGCCACATCCCAGCCTTTACTGTCCCCATGGCAGTGGAGATCTTCAAAACCAGAGGGGCTCCCACCTTGTGTCCCAGACCCTCAGCCTTCCTTTGAAACTTTGGAGCCTCCACTGCAGACCCAGAGGGGCTTCCACAACTCATTCAATCTCTTATCCTCCCCTACCAGAATTCAGGACCCTGTCCCATGCCCTTGCTGTTGCAGGGTACTGTGGGGGTGGGTGACAGCCTGGTTTGCAGAGTGTCTGTGTCACAGCTTTATGTGACACCCTGAGTGCTGTGGGCCCTGGGCAGGGTGGGGGCAGCTCTCATGTTTGTTCCTGATTTCCTCTGGCTCACACAGGGCTGGAGTGGGGGGTGCTGCTGGGGGGCCTTGCCCCACTGAAGGCCCAGGGCTGCAGCAGCCCCTCAGCCCCATCTCCCTGGTCGTGTTTCAGGGGCTCACACACTGCAGTTCATGTACGGCTGTGACCTCCTGGAGGATGGTAGCACCAGGGGGTACCTGCAGTTCGCCTACGATGGGAGGGACTTCATTGCCTTCGACAGGGACACGATGACGTTCACTGCGGCAGATGCAGCAGCACAAATCACCAAGAGGAACTGGGAGGCAGACGGGACTGTCGCTGAGCACGTGAAGCAATATCTGGAGAACACCTGCCCTGAGTGGCTGAGGAAATACCTGAGCTACGGGCAGGCTGTGCTGGAAAGGAAAGGTGAGGGGAGATGGGGAGCCTGGGGAGGGGCCAGCGTGGATGTGTGTGCCAGCCCTCACTGCCACCCCCTCCCCAGAGCCCCCCACGGTCCGAGTGTCGAAGAAGGAGTCCCAGGGGATCCTGACCTTGCACTGCCGTGCTTACGGCTTCTACCCACGGCCCATCACCATCAGCTGGCTGAAGGACGGGGAGCTCAGGGACCAGGACACCGAGCGGGGCAGCATCGTGCCCAACAGCGACGGCACCTACTACACCTGGGTGTCCATCGAGGCCCATCCTGGGGAGCAGGACAAGTACCGGTGCCGTGTGGAGCACGCCAGCCTGGCTGAGCCAGGGGTCTTTGTGTGGGGTGAGTCTGGTGGCCTTGGGCATGTAGAGGAGTGGGCTGGGGGGTTCCCCTTCCCCTCCTCATCACCCTGCTCATTCCCAGAGCCAGAGTCCAACTCAACAACCATCATACTGTGGGGGTTTGTTCCCCTTGCCATCCTGGCTGTCATTGCCATCAGTGGATTCATCATCTGGAAGCGCAGATCAGGTAAAGCCCCAGGGTGTGGGAGGAAGGCAGAGCCTGGGGAGCTGGCAAGGGCTGTGGGCATGAGCTGCAGCACTTTGGGGATCTCCCAAGCCTGAGGGTGAAGCTTGGTGGACGCTGATGCCTCTTTCTCTCTTCTCTTATGTGCTCTGTGCCCACAGAGAGCACAAGGTGGCAGCTCGCAGCTGTTTCTCCCCGATAGGCACAGATGGGAGCTCTGGCAGCTTGGCCAAAGGTATGACATGGGACTGGGGGGTGGTTTGGGCAGGCCCAGCTCTCTGTGCTCCCCCTTGAGACCCATGGTCTTAGAAAAATGAGGCTGCTGGTGGGGGATGCTGAGACCACCATAGCAGAGGGTTGGGGACATGGACTTTTCCCTGGGTGACACTGTCTCTTCCTCCCATCTTTGCAGTGATCCCAGTCTTACTGCTCCGTGAGCGACCAGTGGGGCTGGATGTGGCCCCTGCACTGTCACCAGCTGAAGAGGCCGGGAGCAGCCTGCAGAGAGCTGATGATGCTGCCCCAGCACACGGTGCTACGCTGGGGGAAATGCCTTGTTTTCCTTACTTCATTCCTGTGCTTGTTTCCCAGCCTTGGGTCGTGGGCTGTACCTGTTCTGCCTGGGCTGGAGCTGGTTTTCCCTGGGCTAGAATTGGTTTTCTTCCCAGCAGCCCAGCATGGTGCTGTGTTTAGGACTGGGTTGGGTCTGGCTGAGGTGAGTTCATTTCCCCCCAGCAGCCCTGCCCATGCTATGCAACAGGAGTGAGCAGGGTGCTGCTACCAGCTCAGGGAATTGGCTGCTGGGGAGCAGGGCTGGCCCAGCTTCCAAGATCTCAGGAGGGGACACAGCCCGGACAGCTGACCCCAACTGACCAAAGCGATAGTCCAAACCCTGTGGTGTCTGCTCAGCCATAAAAGCTGAGAGGAGGATGAACAGGGGATGTTCATTCTTGACAGTGCTTGTGCTCTGGAGCAGCCGCTGCGCGTACTGAAGCCTGGCTCCCCGGGGTGTTGCTGGACTTCGTCTGCTGTTGGGCAGGGGGCTTGGACTCAATGATCTCTGGAGGTCCCTTCCAACCCCTACAATTCTGTAAATCTGTGAATCCCACTCTGGTGTCCCTGGGGGTGCAGGGCAGTGTCATAAATTAAAGAGTTTTCTTTTCCTTATTCTGTTTTGAGTTTGCTTTGCCCGTGATGCTGATGGCGGAATGTTCTCTCCCTGTCCTGATCTCGACTCCTGAGCTTCTCAATATCTGCGGTATTACCTGTTCTTTATTTTGAACAATGGGTTCTTTTTCCAACTTGTTTTCCTCCCATCCCTGTCCTGCTGAGAGGGGGAGTGATGGAGCAGCTTGTTGGGCACTGCTGTCCAGCCATCATCAACCCCTGACAAGGATTTGTGGCCAAAACTGTGTTGGCAACACAGTGATGGATCCCAACAGTGGTGGCAGAGTGTGATGTGTAGAGGGACACAGCCAGGCAGATGACCCAAAGCAGCGAGAGATACTCCAGGCTGTAGCACATCATGCTCTACTATAAAAAGGAAAAAGAGAGGAGATGTGGATTGGCCAGCATTTCCTTGGGAACTGCCAGGTCACCCATCTCCCCATGGAAGTGACCAGCTCTGAGCACATGCAGACAAGTACTAAGGTTTCCTGCTCTGAAACCATGCAGGTGGGTGTTGAGAAGGATTCCTGTCCTGAGGCCATGCAGGTGGGTGTTCAGAAGGTCTCCTTCTCTGAGGCCATGTGGACAAGCCATCATTGACTAAAACAGGGACTCACCTCCAAACTATAATCACTGTTCTTGCTTAGGCCCGAAGCTAGGCCTGGGCCTGGGCCTCGGCCTGCGGGCTGGGGTTTGATCTGGGCTTGGAGCTGGGCCTGTAGCTAGGCTTAGGTCTCGAGCTGGGCCTGGGCCTGGGCCTGGGTTTGGGCCTGCAGGAGGATCCATAGCCCCAGCACTGGTAGGTCCTCAGCACCCAACAGCCCTCAGACACCCATTCAGATGCTCCAAGCAGCCCAGCCTGGGCAGGAGGATGCTCTGCTGGGAGGTGATCTGCTGGTGCTGCCTGGGAGCTGGGGCTCAGCGGCTCTTCTGGGCTCACACTGCCCTCTCCTGACACTTGAGGGTGGAGACATCCCCAGAGCTCCTCCAGCCCTGCCTTGTGAGTCAGAGAATAACAGAATCAAAGAAGGCATTGGGTTGGAAGTGATGTACGGGTATAGAAACAGGTATAGCATAGAGCTTGAAAATTAACTAGATGATCGTGGTCTTGGGAAAAGGGGGGGGGAAGCATGACAAATCTGCTTTTCTCTCAGAGCAAAGGGACCATGATAACTTCATGTTAACTCGGGAAAGAGGTAAAAGGCAAGAATTCAAAGGCAGAATGTTATCAGCCCACAGCTGCTCTCTCGGGCGAGCAGAGCCGAGGCGCGTCGCGTATCTCTTCGACAAAGAAAAACAGACGGCTGAAATACGTCCATGGGCCCCTCACAAGGACATCAATTAGCACAGACTGATAGAGGCACTGCAAGCTGGCAAGATCCTCGCATTCCAGGCGAGAGGTGAAAATACATCATGAGGAAGACATACAACCTTCCTCCCAGAGACCCCTGTCTGCGACCCTTACAAGGATCTGTGCAAGCGCCAAGGGCTGATAAGCTAATTAGCATGAGAAGCGAGAGTAGGCGGGTTCAGGTACTGACTATGTACAGGTGTTGATAGAATATTCATAGTTTTATTGTATAAATGTAAGATCGGTCGACTGCTTCGGGATGCACGCTTGTGGAGGAGAGATCCCCCGTGCATCTGCGCGCAATAAACATCCCTACTGTAGAACTTCCCAGTTATAGAGTCGATTTCCCTACGTCATTTGGCGAGCCAGGCAGGAGATCTCTGCTCATCCAAGGGAGCAGCCGAGGAGTGGACGCTCCTAGGCGCCCCGAGCACTTTCCTCGGAGGAGCCCCTGCTCCCGGCCGCTCACCCGGAGAACAGACAACAACCTCCTGAAGCCACGGATAAACGGTATGTTTGGAAAAGGGGACCAAGGGGTCCAAGGGAGCCTGTAAGTCGGACGCGTAGCTGGGGCAGCTGATAAATCGTGCAGAGACGTCTGGCGTGCAGCATCGTCCCCATGGGAAGGGTACCCTGGTTTGGTAAAGGGAGATTTGCTGACCAATAGGAGTGGCCGCTAGCGATCTTGGGAGTAGATCGAGCAAATCTGGGGTCATCGCTGAATCCCGATCGGGAGCCATAACGGACCTGTCAATGGGTATATATGTATGTGTGTAATGGTATATATAAGTAACTGTATATATATATATCGGCTGGTATAAGGGACAGGACCGGGTAAGCGACCTCCACGTAATTACGTCTGATTTTATCTTTTCTATCCTTTGTGCAGCTGCTCAGCAAACATTCGTTGTAACGAAGTCGTAGTGTTTTACGTGCACGTGTAGAATAGGATCGTTGTCTTGTTGTTCTGTTGTTGTGGAAGTTTGGTGTTCGTGTGTGTATGCTATGTGAATGAGTGATTGCAAAATTAAGTTCGTTGTAAAGTAAGCAGGAAAGTTATACAACCCCCTTAATAGGGCCAGTAGCCTCACTCAAAACCAAGTGCTCAGAGTGCCATCTAGCGTTTAACAGTTTCTTGTGCTTCAGTGCCTTGATCGCCTCTGTAGAATAGAGGAAAATAGGTAATAACAGGCTCTGACTAAAATCATGGGCAATAATCAAAGTAGAGTCTCGAAAAAGAACGCTCTAGGGTGTGTGCTAGCCCACTGGAAGGAATTGGTGGGATCAGGGGGCACTGAGAATAAGAAAACACTTATTAAGTATTGCAATCAGTGGTGGCCTCTTTATAATTTGGAGAGTGGGGCTAAATGGCCACTTAACGGGACATTAGATTACAACACTTTAGTACAACTAATGTTGTTTCTAAGAAGGGAAGGAAAATGGGACGAAGTAATATATCTGGATATGTTTTACACCCTCCAAAACCATCCGGAGTGGCAAAGAGATTGTGGACTATTCCCACCACAAGATCTTATGGTACTTGCACTCGAGAAGGAAAATAGGAAACATCAAGGTAGGCTGAAGCGGTGCTGCTCGGCGTGTAGCATAGGGCAGAGGTGTACTAGACCCGACGAAACCCTGTGTCCTCACAAACTCAAAAGAAAGTCTCAACGGTCTTACAGGCACCTCTTCGAGAGGCGGTAGGACCTGAAGGGGGAACCATGTTAATTAAGGTACCTTTTACCACTGCTGATTTAGATGCTTGGAAGAAGGCGGCCCGGGAATATCGGGCTGACCCAGTAGGTGTCGCCAAACGCTTTAAATTTATGATGAAACAACAAAATCCTGATTGGGATGATATACAGTTATTATTAGAACATATGACCGAAACAGAAAAGCAGCTAATTCTGAAAACTGCAGGAGGTTTGGCTACTGATTACTATGAGAAAAGGGGAGAGGACGTTAAAGATTACTTCCCTCTTCAGGACCCCAAATGGGATGCTAATAGATCAGCCCATATGGAAAGGCTAAAAGCATACCAGGATTGGATTTCTAGAGGGATGGAAAGAGCTATCCCCAAAACTATAAATTGGTCAGCCTTATATGCAATAAAACAGGGTCCTTCCGAATCTCCATCCGAATTCCTGGATCAACTGAGGGATGTGATGCGCGGCAACACACCATTAGACCCTGAGTCAGAGGTAGGAATACAGCAATTAGTTTCTCTGTTTCTGGGCCAGTCTGCAGGAGTCATTAGGCGCAAACGTACGACAGAAAGTCGCAATTTGGAGGTTTTGTTGGAGAAGGCATGGAGAACATTTAGTAACAGAGAAGAAGGTTTCAAGCTAGACCAGAAAAGGATCCTAGCAATAGTGAGAAATGATGGAAATCGAAAATTTAAAGCCAGATCAACTCAGGGGTTAAGACCTCTGCGTAGAGACCAGTGTGAAATATGTAAAAAAAAAGGACACTGGAAGAACAAGTGCTCTGAACGCACTAACCGACACAACAATCAAAAAAAAACAATAGCCCATGTTTATCTGGCCTCGCAGAAAACTCTTGAGTGGTATTCATAAACCTCTGCTTAATATTTGACAACAACTGAACCATCTGCACCAAACCGAAAAACAGCCAAATGCTAGTTAGAATATCCCAGGGATATTGGAAGTTTTTAAAAACTGCTAGCAGAGCTGTTGTGTTTAGCCCAAAGGAAAAGAAAGCAGTACTCCCACCATACCAGCTGCCGTTATTAAACCCTCCCTGTCCAAGGAATGGGCAGGGCAGCAAGCTCTCATACAAGTACCAGCACCAGTTCAGGATCCTCGATATTCCTGTATCATAGACTGTTATCATAAAATACAAGAACAGGAGACGCAGCCTCGACATGGTAGAAAATCCTGCCAGGATTGCATACAGCACACGGTAGTTTTGCTGCCACAGCTGTGACCACAGCCATGGGAATAAATACCACAACATCGTGATCGGAGACTGCTGAAACAACAGGACTTATCACAACTTTGTCTTAATTACAATCGGGTCAGGGTCAGATCTACCATTATCCCAACCTTTCGGGCCCCACGTTGGGCACCAAACAGACTGTTGTGGTTTCACCCCGGCTGTGGGCTGAGATCCACGCAGCTGCCTGCTCCTTAAAGTAAAAGAGCAGGGGAAGAGGGAAAGGGGAGGAGGAAAAAGGGAAGGGAAAAGGAAGGGGCAAATAACTCCAAAACCAAGAAACTAAGAGGCCTGTGGGTTGGGATAAGGATAGTTTACTAAGAGAACAGAAAGATCAAATATAACAATGCCAACAGGACTTTAGAGCAAAAGAATATGAAACTATTGATACACAATGCAGTTTCTCACCGAACCACACAACTCAGGCCGCACCACCCAGAGCTGTCCCAAACCCGACCGTCCCCCAAGACCCTCACGTCCCGGCCCCGGAACCGCCCCGCTTCTTCCTCCCATCAGCCCCCCTTTATCCTGGGCAGGACGTAATTGGCATGGAATACTCTCTTTGGCCCATCTGGGTCACCTGTCCTGGCTTTGACTGTCTCACTGCAACTAGAAACATCAGGGTGTTCTCAGCACTGCTTTATTTTAACTCCCAAACACAGCATTCCATCCGCTGCTACAAATGAAATTAACACTATCCTGACTGAAACCAGGACAGGGACACTGGGTGCTGAGGACCTACCAGTGCTGGGGCAGCTGCTCTTCCTGTAGGCCCAACCCCAGGCCTAGGCCCTGGCCCAGGCTCAGCCCTAAGCCCGGGCCTAAGCCCTGCTCCAGGCCCAGACCCACAACCAACTCCAGCCTCAGGCCCATCCCCAGCAGACCAGTCTCCCAGGCCCTACCCCCAGGGGAAGAAGGCCTAAGGGAAGCAGGGCCCATCTCCCAGTCCTCAAGCCTGTCCCTCTGGCCCAGGCCCACAAGCCATACCCCTAGGACCATGAGATGGCAGAGTTCAGGATCCTGAGTGGAAGGAGCAGGGCAGTGAGTAGGATTACAACCCTGGACTGGAGGAGAGCTAACTTTGGCTTGCAAAGAAAAATACAATATAATAAAGAGACTGTGGGAAGACTGGACTGTCCTACACCGGATGGGATAAGGGGACTAGACAGCCTTGAAGCGGGAACAAGGGAAGACACAAAAAGCAGAACCAGAATGAGTACAGAGGGTTGTGCTGCTAGGCCTAAGTTGCTGTTTTTAATGATGCCTGTAAGTGTTTTTAAACCACTCAGCAAGTAGTAAAATGTAAAAACTGCTTCTGTGCTCCAGTGAAACTAAGGCACACGTGGGCTTGGCAAAGTACATAAACTTGTGATTTTCTCCCATAAATGGCCAGTTGCTTGCATCAAGCTGTGTCCCGTCTCAATCGTGGCAACTTGGTGACCCCGACGTGATCCCCACATTGGAGACCAGCGGGCGAAGGAACTGCCTAACCTGGCAGCAGGCTGCGAGCCCACAGAGCTGAGAGGAATCTGCTGAAAGGGAGCAGCAACCGCCAGCCAACAATCCCTCTACTGGAGAAAGAGAGGTGAGCTGTGGGGAACAGGGGCAATCAGATGTCTCCCCGAGAGAGAGACGGATATGAGCTCATGAAGGCTCTTTTGCAAAAGCACGGGAAAGATATTTCTAGTCATGATCTTAAGGCAACGCTTACATGGGGACAAATGAAGATACCCACCGTCACCGCCTCTAGTCTTTTCACAAAAGAAATCTGGGATGAGGTAGGAGTCAAATGGTGGGACTGAGCCACGAGGGGGGACTCTGAGGCTCAGCGGATGCTTCTGTGGTGGAGGATAATCTTTGAAACTCGTTCTGCTCAGACTAAGACTCCTGACGATGAACAGACTACAGAGGGGGCGGCCTCTAACGTTCCTTTACTGACTGCTGGGTCTCCCGAGCACTGCACGCCCCCCGACCCCCCCAACCCCAGCCTCGGTGCTCACTGGCCCCGGCCCAGCGGCTCCTCCGCCGCCCGACCGGGCTATTAACTCCGCTCCCTCCGTTCCCCGCTCTGAGACCTCCACCTCCCACCATCCTTTCGATGCGGATCTGGTAAACTCAGAAGAGGAATCAGATTGATATCCCCCGAACTCACATAACACATGGGTCACTATGAAACGTCAGGCTTTAAAGGAGGGAGATGTGGACACTGCAAAAACTATTGTGGCCCCTGTAATAGATCCCAAAAGGGGAAGGAAGCCGCAGGGGGAATCACTTACCTTCCCTGTGATTAAGGAACTGCGCCGTACGGCTAGTGAACATGGTCTTTCCTCCCCCTGTTTCGCAAGCTTGCTTTCATCTGCTTTTGAGACTTATGTTATGACTCCTCATGATCTCAAATCTTTAGCACACTTGTTATTAACTCCGACTCAATATTCGTTATGGGAATCACATTGGAAAGAGGGGCTTCAAACACTTTTACTTACTTATGCCAATCAGAGTGGTGCTGTTTCCAAGCTTTGACTATTGAACATCTTACCGGAACGGGGTCCTATGCTGATTCAGAGACACAGGCTCGAGACATACCCCGGGAGGCATTAGAAGCCGCCCGGGGAGAAGCAAAAAAGGCTCTTTTTAAAGCCCCAGACACCCGAAAGCCACAGAAGGCTTTCACAACTATTACACAGGAGCCTGGGGAGCCTCAGATGCAGTTTATAGACAGGCTAAAGCCAGCTTTGGAATACCAAATAGATAATACGGAAGCAGGAGACATTTGACTCTTACAATTGACTGTGGAAAATGCGAATGCTGACTGTAAAAAATTATTACAGTCACTCCCTAAGCAGAACCCCACACTGATAGAAATGGGGGAATCCTGCAACAGAATTGGTGCAGCGGATCACAACTTTGAAGCCATGGCTTCTACTTTGCAGCTGTGCAAGAGCTAGCAGCCCAGGAGTTTTGCTATGGCTGTGGCAAACCAGGGCATTTTAAAAGGAATTGCCCGACTGCGAACACGGGGATTAAATACCCCATGCCTGCCCGGGATTGGTATTTGACTGTGACAGACCTAAAAGATTGCTTTTTTAATATTCCACTGCATTTGGATGATGCTCCTAAATTTGCTTTTTCAGTTCCAAGCATCAACATGCAAGCCCCGTTGCAAAGGTACCAGTGGGTTGTGCTGCCACAAGGGATGAAAAACAGTCCTACAATTTGTCAGTGGGATGTAGCTAAGGTGCTTAACCCTGTTAGAGTTGCAATGCCTGATGTATTGTTGTATCACTATATGGACGACATCCTGGTAGCTGCATGTCCTGGTTTCAGTCAGGATAGAGTTAACTTCATTTGTAGCAGCGGATGGGATGCTGTGTTTGGGAGTTAAAATGAAAGCAGTGCTGAGAACACCCTGATGTTTCTAGTTGCAGTGAGACAGTCAAAGCCAGGACAGGTGACCCAGATGGGCCAAAGAGAGTATTCCATGCCAATTACGTCCTGCCCAGGATAAAGGGGGGCTGATGGGAGGAAGAAGGGGGGCGGTTCCGGGATGCGAGCGGCCAGGATGCGAGGGTCTTGGGGGACGGTCGGGTTCCGGGACGGATCTGGGTGGTGTGGCCTGAGTTGTGTGGTTGGGTGAGAAACTGCATTGTGTATCAATAGTTTCATATTCTTTTGCTCTAAAGTCCTGTTAACATTGTTATATTTTATTTTTCTGTTATCTTAGTAAACTATCCATATCCCAACCCACGGGCCTCTTAGTTTCTCGGTTTTGTAGTTATTTGTCCCTTCCTTTTCCCTTCCCTTGTTTCCCCCCCCTTTTCCCTTCTCTTCTGCTCTTTTACTTTAAGGAGCAGGCAGCTGCGTGGATCTCAGCCCACAGCCGGGGTGAAACCACGACAGGTTTTTAAAGCAGCCTGGTGCATCCGGCAGCTCCTGAGCATCGGGTGAGCAACTTCTGTTTGCACAGGAGATTTATATTTCCTGCCCTGTAGAGTCAGAAAGGGATTTGCAGTAACTCTTTGTGGTGGTTGAGCCCTGGCCAAAGGCCAGATGCCCACCAATATCAGTCCATTACTCCCTTTCGTAGTTGGACAGGGGAAAAATAATATAATTGGGCGGCTCAAGAGGCAAACTCGTTAATGACGCAAAACAGACTCAACCCTGAGTGCAGGAGAGAAAGTGATCTAATTTATTACACTGCACTAATGAGAAAGAGTGAAAAAACAGAGTCAGGAGTGCAACCAACTCTCTTGAAACAAATACAAACCAGGCAAACACTTTCCCCCCCACTCCCTCCTCAGCAGCTGGAGTTAGAAGTTTGCTCCCTTCTTCCCTCCCAGTCGAAGCCCAGGAGGGGCAGGTACTGGGGAAATGGGGGTCTGGGTAACACCTTCCCCCCACCCCTCCATTCTAAAGCAGACTGCCCTTTAGCCAGGAGTTTGCTCCCTTCTTCCCCTCTCCTGCTCATAGCACAGGACAGGGGGGCAGGGACTAGGAGATGGGGGCTTCGGTCAGTCCCTTGCAAGATGGTTTCCTTCTCGGCCGGGATGGGGGCATCCATTCCACACCCTGTAAGGAAATTCCTTAGTGCAAGCCACAGAGTTTCCAAAAACTCCGTAAATCCTTCAATAGATGCCTGTCTCTGACTGATGGTGGGATGAGCATCCATAAATAATAGGATGCTTTACAAACAGAAGTTTAAGGAGTTACATTTCCAAGGTCTGGACAAATAATAAACCTTAGTCCTTATCAATAGAAGCCCTGTGCTAAGGAATTTAAGGAGGAAACATTTCCAAGGACTAAATCACTTTAGTGCCAATTACGAAGGACCATTTGGCACTTGGAGGTTGTTAGAGGAGATACCTCTGATAGTGACAATGTCCAGCTGGGATACTGGTGACTACGCACGCGTCAAGAAGACAGGTAAAAAGTTTAACCTGATGAAGACTACAGGCCTTCATCCTGAAGACCCCAACTCACGACCACCAGAGAGCATTGCGCCTGCGTCATGAGGAGGGATTTATGGAAATGAAGCCATGAAGTTAATTTGAATACGAAGCGGGACAGGTCATGCATATGTATAGGTGTTACGAATTCCAAACACCTTTCCTTTATAAAAAGTCAAACAACAATGCATTCAGCGGAACTTCCCCCACCAGACATGAAGTGAAGTCGAGCCGGTCCCGCACGACATCATGGGAACCCGTGGTGGTAGCTATAACTTTCCTGTAACTTGAAACTCCTTACCTTTCTTTCTCTTTTTTCTTCCTTCTCTCTCACTCTCTAACACCTTTCGCGAATTTTGCTGTAACAATTAAACTTCCTTATGATACGGCATTTGACCTCGTTTGTGTCTTAATCTCACTCTGGGAATTATAAAAGAATCTCGCCCCTGACCGGGCTATTCCGGAACGGGACACACCCCCTCCCCCTGCTGTACCCTAGGATCTCACCCACCAGAGCCAGTCCTCCAGGAACTTTCTCCAAGGCAAATCTCTTCCCACCGGACTTCATCTCTGCTCTGGCAGGCAGCAATCAATCCCAGTGTCTCTCAGTCCCAGTCCTGCACAGGGCTGTGATGCCTCCCCCAGCAAACCTGTTTGGCTCATCTCTGTAGGTCGCTTGTGCTGGCAGGGGCTCATCCCAGCATCAGTCACGGCATCTTCTCTGTCTCCACCGGCTCCATCCAGCGTGGAGCCTCTCCCTGGGCTGCAGGTCGGGTCTCTGCCTCCTCCATGAGTCCTTTCCTCAGGCTACAACACCTGCTTCAGCTCTGGCTGTGGGTGCAATCTCTGTTGCCTGGGTACATGGGTGCCTACCCCTCCCCCAGCCTTCCTGGCCTGTTGTGTCTGTCAACTGCTCACATTCATATGCAAATAGACATCCCAATGCCCTTAAGGGGCCAAACTTTGCAGCCTTCCTGGCACTCTGTGTTCTGGTGGAGTCTTTGTCTCCTAAATGTGATTCTCAGGGGTGCTATTAGCAGGCCTGCAGAAGACTGTAGCAGCCATGCTCAGTAGCACATGGCCCTCTCTCAGTAGACAACTGTGCAAAACTGCAACACTCCTGGGGAGGGGCAGTGGGGCAGAGCAGGGGCTGCACCAGGGACCTGTGTGTGGTCCCATCCTGTCCTCAAGGACTTGTTTCTTTTACTGTTGGGGTGCTCATGCAGGGCATTTAAGGGGTACTGGAGTCTCTTTGCTCTCCTCTGCCTCCCCCTTCCTCCTCTCCAGCATGGCCACAGCTGTTGCTCCCAAAGGGCCCTGGGGATCCAGGGTCACCACAGCTGCAGATGACAGGAGTAGGCAGCATCAGGGGCAGAGCTCAGCGCTGGGCAGGTTTCACCACCCTGGGGCCAGGATCTGCTCCGCGGGGCAGGAGATGGGACATCTTCCTCCCAGACACCCCATCCTTGAGAGAGCACCAGCATGGCCACAGCCAAGCTTGATCCCATGGCAACAGGTACTGGTAGGTCTTCAGTCCCAGTGCAGAGGAGCAGGGTGGGGAGGCAGCAGCTGGGTCCGGGCAGTGCCTGGGCTGTTGGGGCTCCTCTTGGCCCCTCTGATGGAGCTCACAAGGGGTAGAACAGGCAAGAACACAGACGGGGAAGAGATTAATGCCATGATCTGGGGTGTGAGGGTCACCAAACACACCCAGGCATGGCCAGTCTGCCATACTGGTCAGCTCAGATGCCCCTTGCCCAGGAACAGTTGTGGAACAGTCAGGCAGGGATCACTGCAGGGACCGGAGGAAGAAACAGTGTCCTGCAGGGCCACCTCCCTGTCCCCAACACTTGGCTCTGGGGGTCTCAACATCCCCCTCCACCAGCCCGATGTGACTCAGGCCATGGGTCCACAGGGAGCACATTGGCACAGGGGAGAACTGGCACAGCCACATCCAGCCCCTGGTCCCACGCTGTACCTTTGGCCAAGCTGCCAGAGCTCCTGTCTGTGCCTGTGAGGGAGAAACAGACGTGAGCTGCCAGCCCTGTGCTCACTGCAGGCTCAGTGCATGTGCCAGGAGCTGGCCCAGCAGCCATCACCTCACTGCAGCCACCGGCAGAGGAGGATGGCACCACGAGCACCAGAGGGGACACACAGCCCCTTCCATATGTCCCTGCTACAGAGGGGTGGCACAGGGAGGAAGGGGATGGGGAATGCTGTGAAAGGCCAGAAATCAGATCCACGAGACTGTCCCAGCTCTGGGCAGTGGCTGGAGCCAGACCTGGCCCAAAGACTCACTTGATGCCTTCATGTAGCCCTTCCTCCCTGCAGAGAGAAAGAGGCATCTGCATCCACCCCCAGGGCTTGGGGCCTCCCCAGATCACTGAGGCTCATACAGCCCACACAGCCCCTGCCAGCCCTCTGGGCGCTGCCTTTCTCCTGTCCTTCAGCCAGCTGCTGGTGATGGGCTGTGAGTAGAAGCTGTAAGTATGGCAGAGCAAGGTCAGGATCCTCTCACCTTTCCTCTCCAGCACAGCCTGCCCGTAGCTCAAGTATTTCCTCAGCCACTCAGGGCAGGTGTTCTCCAGGTAGTGCTTCATGTCCTCAGGGACAGTCCTGTCCATCTCCCACGTCTCTTGGTGATTTGTGCTGCTGGATCCACCGCAGTGAACGTCATCGTGTCCCTGTTGAAGGCAATGAAGTCCCTCCTGTAGTAAGCAATTTGCCTGAAAACAGGAGAGCAACTGTCACAGCACCTCACACAACAGGCCAGGACAGATTGACAGGAAAAAGAAATACAGTACAATATAATACAATACAATACAATAAATGAAATAAACCCAGCCTAAAAAAATCCTTGAAACTATGAAATGGCCCTGGCTCCATCTGGCATTAACAACCCACTGGTTCAGGGTGTCGGTCAGGATGTCAATACTACACCATTGACTCAGGAGCTCCCAAGGTTTATGGTTGATGACCCAATGATTGCATAAGCACTCAGCCATGGGAGATGAGGTCTGTCAATCTCTGCAGAAGATGAACTGCAGTTGCCATGGGGAGAGCCCCTGACCACAGACCAGTGCTCTGAGAGAGAGTGACTCAGAATGTCCCTCTCGGGATTCCATCATCAGCTCCTGTCTCTGCCGTTAAAAGGGAGTGCAGCTTTGCTGAGTCATAACACTCATTGTGGTTGGGGGATCTCATCACCAGGTCCTAAGGGAGCATATTGTACAAGTGACCTTACTATGACCTTACTATGGCATGCTGAATACAACTGATTCTAATGCAAGCTGCAACTGCTGGAGCTACAGGCATCCTCAAAGGCTGAAGGAGACACTGAGCCATCCAGTGAGAGAAAACCAAACATGGCAAAACCTTCCCAAACGGCTGGTTCCTGGCCAGGCAGGGATCGGTTCTGAACCACGGGCTGTGCTGCTCCTCTGCGGTTTCCTGGAGCTGTGTGTTGTCTGGTGTCGGTTGTGCGCGAGCTGTACGTTAAGGATGTGGTCAAGTGTGGGGAAGGTGTGTGGGGTCGGTTTCTGTGTGGGGTCTGTTTCTGTGTGTTTGGTTCCCTAAGCCCTCAGTGCTCCCCATGCCCCTCCTTCCCTTCCCTTCCCTTCCCTTCCCTTCCCTTCCCTTCCCTTCCCTTCCCTTCCCTTCCCTTCCCTTCCCTTCCCTTCCCTTCCCTTCCCTTCCCTTCCCTTCCCTTCCCTTCCCTTCCCTTCCCTTCCCTTCCCTTCCCTTCCCTTCCCTTCCCTTCCCTTCCCTTCCCTTCCCTTCCCTTCCCTTCCCTTCCCTTCCCTTCCCTTCCCTTCCCTTCCCTTCCCTTCCCTTCCCTTCCCTTCCCTTCCCTTCCCTTCCCTTCCCTTCCCTTCCCTTCCCTTCCCTTCCCTTCCCTTCCCTTCCCTTCCCTTCCCTTCCCTTCCCTTCCCCCTCTGCCTGCTGGCAGCCACTGCTGGTGACTCCCCGCTTCCCGCTGTGGCTCAGCCGTGCCCAGTCAGTGGGAGTCGGGAGCCCTTCTGGGCAGGGTCCTGGCGGGAGCTGCTTTGCCCAGCCGCCCCCAGCCCACCTGGGGGGAACAGTCTGACCCTGGGGCGGGCTCAGCCCGTGCGCCAGCAGCGGGGAGTATCCAGGCACCAGGCTGTGCCCGTGTCCTCCTCGTCTCACACCGCACCGACCCGCTCGCAGTCCCCAGCTTTCCCCGTGTCCTGTGGCTGTGCCCACCCAGCCGGCTCTGGGATGTCCGGGCAGCAGCCCTGCCCTCCTGTCCCCCTGGGCTCTGGGCGCTCGGCCCTGGGTACCAGGGAGGTGACACCCAGCCTGGGTACCCCCTGCTCAGGTGGGCGCTGGGCGTTCTGCGCTGCCTTGGACTCGGACCCTTGATGTGTGCAGGCACAGAGCGATTCCTCTGTGAAGGACAGTGTGAAGCCCAGGGCAGAGTGGAGGCTGACAGCAGCTGTCGTGGGCTGGATGGAGTCACGCTGCCCACGAGCGCTGCTGTGCTGGACATGCTGGAGCTCCAGCAGCATCTGCAGCCAGAGGCAGCACAGTGAGACGCCCCAGTTGATATCACTCCTGGATGTTTCTGGACACACTTCTGGCAGCAGAGAGCAGGGCAGAGTTTGCTGTGCCTGGGAGGGTGCCCAGCCCACCTGCAATCGACTGCCCCAGGGGTGGAAACACAGCCCCACCATCTGCCCTGGGCTGATGCCGACTGTGCTGGAAGGGGAGAAGCCCCAGAGCACCTGCAGGACGCTGATGCCATCATCATATGGGGCAAGAGAGCAGAGGAATTCCCTGAGACAGGGCAGAAGACAGTCCAGCTCCTTCTGGAAGGTGTTTGTGCTGGTTTGAACTGGTAAGTTGATGGACCTGTGCAGGAGATGCAATGCAAGCAGTGCCAGGCAGAAGCACTGTCAAGCCCTGGGCATGGGAGGCACTGGGTCTGAGGGACAGTGGGGGCACAAGGGACATACCCCCCCCCAAGGCCTGGCGGGTCCCCACACTCCCAAGGAGGATTTTACCATTGTTCCATCAGTTTCACCCACAAACCCCCAGAGTGTCAGAGCCAGATGGGGGGAGCCACAGGACACAAGACGTCTGGGTCCCACCAGGACAGGCAGTTCTGGGGGTTTTGGGGTCCCTTGGGAGAAGGGGATGAGAGTGGTGCCAGGGTGGGGGGGAAGAACCGCGACTTGGGGGGCCCAGGGGTGACCCCAGGCTAAGGGATACTGAGAAAAAGGGGCTGTGGGGGGTCTGGGGCCCTGAGGAGGGGTTGGAGAGTCTGAGGGCTGGGTGCACCCTTGGCAGTCTCAGGTAAGAAGTGAGTCATCATTGTCAGGCCAGTGTCAGAGGCTGCAGGAGGCGGGGCTTGCAGCATGGTTTGTAGGGTGCTGGGGTTGACTAACTCTTTCAGTAGGGACCTGGATCAGAGCAATGGGGTCGGGCTGGGTGCTGGGGCTGCTGCTGCTGCTGCTGGGGCTTCTCTGCAGGTCGGCGTGTGGTGAGTACAGGCGGGGACCCGGGTGATCTTCTGGGTGCTGGAAACCCCTGGACCCCCTTTGCTGACACCGGTGCTCCATTCCACGAGCAGTGGAATCCTTCTTTATCCCCCTCCACCCTGGGGCACCAGAACCTGCCTGGGCTCCCCTTCCCCTGGCATGGGAACCCCTCCTGGCTCAGGGACTGCCTGGTCTCCTTCACTGCAGACCACATGTCCCCTCAGAACACTCCCTTCCCCCACTCCCATTTGGAACCTTCCTCGGATCTACTTCTCCTGGACCCCATGGATGCCTCTTCCTGGGTACCTCAGGCCCCAGGAAGGAGTTTGTGATGGTTTGAACTGTTAAGTTGATGGACCTGTGCAGGAGATGCAATGCAAGCAGTGCCAGGCAAGAGTGCTGCCAGGCCTGAGGCAGGCTGGGCACCGGCTATGGAAGGCACAAGTGACCCAGGGCATGAGGGGCAGCGCGGGCATGAGGGACAGCGGGGGCAAGGGACACCCCCATAATCCCTAGGGGGTGCCCACAATGGTTTTTACCATTGTCCCAGCTATTTCACCCACAAGCCCCCAGGGTGTCAGAGCCAGGTGGGTGGAGCCACTGGGCACCAAACCAGAAGGGGATGAGAGTGGAGCTGGGGTGGAGGGGAGATCTGCGACTTGGGGGGCCCAGGTGTGACCCCAGGCTGGGAGATACAGGTGATATGAGGCCATGGGGGGCTCTGGGGCCCTGAGGAGGGCTCTGGGAGGGGGGTGTGGGGTGGGGAGGGGAGGCTGGGCGGTGCTGTGGGGGAGTCATTGGTAAGAAGCATCTCATGCTCCAGTTGGGAGGTGGGTGGTGGCACAGCCAATCACGGGCTGAGGGGCGGGGCTTGCAGCAAAGTTTGTCCCAGAGCCGGTCTCCTTTGGCTCATGACATCTGGCACCCAGAGTGGAGCGATGAGCGATGGGGCCGGGCCGGGCGCTGGGGCTGCTGCTGCTGGGGGTCCTTGGCTGGGCAACGTGTGGTGAGTGTGGGCAGAAACCCAGGAAACTCCATGGATCCTGTTTCTTGACAAGGGTTCTCCATTCCCCATGCACCAGACCACCCTGGGGCACAGGGTCTCCTGGTCACACTCCCTGAACACCTGATGCCCCCTCGGAATACCCTCCTTCCAACATTTTCCATCCCTTTCTATCCCCTTCCCAGATGCTCCTACAGGTCTGTTTCTCTTTCGTGCCAGGGACCACCTTGGACCCCACCTTCCTGGGCACTTCGGGTTATTCACTGCCAGGACCCCCCTTTCATCATCACCAGGAACCCCTGGCTTCCCTTCATGGGAATCAGGAACCCCTCTCTGGACACATATTCCCCCCAACAGAGGTTTACCCTTGAAGCTGCCCCTAACACTCCCCATCTGCTGCCCTGAGACCCTCACCCAGGCTCACCACCCACTCCTGCACCCTCTCACTATGGGCACTCTAACCCTGCACCCCCCAACCCTCATCTCCCATCCTTTATCATCTCCTGTGTCCCCACAGAGCTCCACTCCCTGCGCTACTTCGACATTGCTGTGTCAGAGCCCAGCCCAGGAGTGCCCCAGTTTGTGTCCCTGGGGTACGTGGATGGGATCCTCGTTTCACGCTACGACAGCGAGAAGGGGAGGACGGTGCCCCGGGCAGAGTGGATGGAGCACAACCTGGACCAGCAGTACTGGGACCAGGAGACACAGATTGAGCAGAACAATCAGGAGATTCACACAGTGAACCTGGACACGCTGCAGAGCCGCTACAACCAGAGTGGGGGTGAGTGTGGGCTGGGAAGGGGCTCTGTGGGATGGGAAATCTCCACTCTCTCCTCCCCCATGAAGACCCTACCCTTTCCCACAATACTGCCCCAGCACATGCCAATCCTTCCCAGCCCAGGGCCTATCCCAGGCCTGGCTGCCACATCCCAGCCTTTACTGTCCCCATGGCAGTGGAGATCTTCAAAACCAGAGGGGATCCCACCTTGTGTCCCAGACCCCCACCATTCCTTTGAAACTTTATACCCTCCAGCCTAGACCCAGAGGGGCTTCCACAACTCATCCAATCTCTGATCCTCCTCTTCCAGAATTCAGGACCCTGTCCCATCCCCTTGCTGTTGCAGGGTACCGTGGGGGTGGGTGACAGCCTGGTGCACAGGGTGCCTGTGTCATAGCTTTATGTGACACCCCGACTGCTGTGGGCCCTGGGCAGGGTGGGGGCAGCTCTCCTGTGGGTGACCAATTCCCTCAGGCCTCACACAGGGCTGGAGTGGGGGGTGCTGCCAGGGGTGCTTTGCCCCACTGAAGGCCCAGGGCTGCAGCAGCCCCTCAGCCCCATCTCCCTGGTTGTGTTTCAGGGGCTCACACACTGCAGCGCATGCACGGCTGTGACCTCCTGGAGGACGGTAGCACCAGGGGGTACCTGCAGTTCGCCTACGACGGGAGGGACTTCATTGCCTTCGACAGGGACACGATGACGTTCACTGCGGCAGATGCAGCAGCACAAATCACCAAGAGGAACTGGGAGGCAGACGGGACTGTCGCTGAGCACATGAAGCAATATCTGGAGAGCATCTGCCCTGAGTGGCTGAGACAATACCTGAGCTACGGGCAGGCTGTGCTGGAGAGGAAAGGTGAGGGGAGATGGGGAGCCTGGGGAGGGGCCAGCGTGGATGTGTGTGCCAGCCCTCACTGCCACCCCCTCCCCAGAGCCCCCCACGGTCCGAGTGTCGAAGAAGGAGGCCCAGGGGATCCTGACCTTGCACTGCCGCGCTTACGGCTTCTACCCACGGCCCATCACCATCAGCTGGCTGAAGGACGGGGAGCTCAGGGACCAGGACACCGAGCGGGGCAGCATCGTGCCCAACAGCGACGGCACCTACTACACCTGGGTGTCCATCGAGGCCCATCCTGGGGAGCAGGACAAGTACTGGTGCCGTGTGGAGCACGCCAGCCTGGCTGAGCCAGGGGTCTTTGTGTGGGGTGAGTCTGGTGGCCTTGGGCATGTGGAGGAGTGGGCTGGTGGTTTCCCTTTCCCCTCCTCATCACCCTGCTCATTCCCAGAGCCAGAGTCCAACTCAACAACCATCATACTGTGGGTGTTTGTTCCCCTTGCCATCCTGGCTGTCATTGCCATCACTGGATTTATCATCTGGAAGTGCAGAACAGGTAAAGCCCCAGGGTGTGGGAGGAAGGCTGGGGAGCTGGCAAGGGCTATGGCATGATCTGCAGCGCTCTGGGGATCCCCCAAGCCTGAGGGTGAAGCTTGGTGGACACTGATGTCTCTTTCTTTCTTCTCTTATGTGCACTGTGCCCACAGAGAGCACACAGTGGCAGCTCGCAGCTGTTTCTCCCCCATAGGCACAGATGAAAGCTCTGGCAGCTTGGCCAAAGGTATGACATGGGACTGGGGGCTGGATGGGGCAGGCCCAGCTCTCTGTGCTCCCCCTTGAGACCCATGGTCACAGAAAAATTACACTGCTGGAGGGGGATGCTGAGACCACCATAGCAGAGGGTTGGGGACATGGACTTTTCCCTGGGTGAGTGTCTCTTCCTCTCATCTTTGCAGTGATTCCAGTCTTACTGCTCAATGAGCGACCAGGGGGGCTGGATATGGCCCCTGCACTGTCACCTGCTGAAGAGGCCAGGAGCAGCCTGCAGAGAGCTGATGATGCTGCCCCAGCACACGGTGCTACGCTGGGGGAAATGCCTTGTTTTCCTTACTTCATTCCTGTGCTTGTTTCCCAACCTTGGGTCGTGGGCTGTACTTGTTCTCCCCGGGCTGGAGCTGGTTTTCCCTGGGCTAGAACTGGTTTTCTTCCCAGCAGCCCAGCATGGTGCTGTGTTTAGGACTGGGTTGGGTCTGGCTGAGGTGAGTTCATTTCCCCCCAGCAGCCCTGCCCACGCTGTGCATCAGGAGTGAGCAGGGTGCTGCTACCAGCTCAGGGAATTCGCTGCTGGGGAGCAGGACTGGCCCAGCATCCACGATCTCAGGAGGGGACACAGCCCGGACAGCTGACCCCAACTGACCAAAGCGATAGTCCAAACCCTGTGGTGTCTGCTCAGCCATAAAAGCTGAGAGGAGGATGAACAGGGGATGTTCATTCTTGACAGTGCTTGTGTTCTGGATCAGCCGCGGCGCGTACTGAAGCCCGGCTCCCCGGGGTGTTGCTGGACATCATCTGCTGTTGGGCAGGGGGCTTGGACTCAATGATCTCTGGAGGTCCCTTCCAACCCCTACAATTCTGTAAATCTGTGAATCCCACTCTGGTGTCCCTGGGGGTGCAGGGCAGTGTCATAAATTAAAGAGTTTTCTTTTCCTTATTCTGTGTTGAGTTCGCTTTGCCCGTGATGCTGATGGCGGAATGGTCTCTCCCTGTCCTGATCTCGACTCCTGAGCCTCTCAATATCTGTTGTATTACCTGTTCTTTATTTTGAACAATGGGTTCTTTTTCCATCTTGTTTTCCTCTCATCCCTGTCCTGCTGAGAGGGGGAGTGATGGAGCAGCTTGTTGGGCACTGCTGTCCAGCCATCATCAACCCCTGACAAGGATTTGTGGCCAAAACTGCGTTGGTAACACAGTGATGAATCCTAACAGTGGTGGCAGAGTGTGATGTGTAGAGGGACACAGCCAGGCAGATGACCCAAAGCAGTGAGAGATACTCCAGGCTGTAGCACATCATGCTCTACTATAAAAAGGAAAAAGAGAGGAGATGTGGATTGGCCAGCATTTCCTTGGGAACTGCCAGGTCACCCATCTCCCCATGGAAGTGACCAGCTCTGAGCACATGCAGACAAGTACTGAGGTTTCCTGCTCTGAAAGCATGCAGGTGGGTGTTGAGAAGGATTCCTGTCCTGAGGCCATGCAGGTGGGTGTTGAGAAGGTCTCCTTCTCTGAGGCCATGTGGACAAGCCATCATTGACTAAAACAGGGACTCACCTCTAAACTATAATCACTTCTCTTGCTTAGGCCCGGAGCTAGGCCTGGGCCTGGGCCTGGGCCTGCGGGCTGGGGTTTGATCTGGGCTTGGAGCTGGGCCTGGAGCTAGGCTTAGGTCTCGGCCTGGGCCTGGGCCTGGGCCTGGGGTTGGGACAGCAGGAGGAGCCACAGCCCCAGCACTGGTAGGTCCTCAGCACCCAACAGCCCTCAGACACCTATTCAGATGCTCCAAGCATCCCAACCTGGGCAGGAGGATGCTCTGCTGGGAGGTGATCTGCTGGTGCTGCCTGGGAGCTAGGGCTCAGCGGCTCTTCTGGGCTCACACTGCCCTCTCCCGACCCTTGAGGGTGGAGACATCCCCAGAGCTCCTCCAGCCCTGCCTTGTGAGTCAGAGAATAACAGAATCAAAGAAGGCGTTGGGTTGGAAGTGATGTACGGGTATAGAAACAGGTATAGCATAGAGCTTGAAAATTAACTAGATGATCGTGGTCTTGGGAAAAGGGGGGGGGGGAAGCATGACAAATCTGCTTTTCTCTCAGAGCAAAGGGCCTGTGATAACTTCATGTTAACTCGGGAAAGAGGTAAAAAGGCAAGAATTCAAAGGCAGAATGTTATCAGCCCACGGCTGCTCTCTCGGGCGAGCAGAGCCGAGGCGCGTCCCGTATCTCTTCGACAAAGAAAAACAGATGGCTGAAATACGTCCATGGGCCCCTCACAAAGACATCAATTAGCACAGGCTGATAGAGGCACTGCAAGCTGGCAAGATCCTCGCATTCCAGGCGAGAGGTGAAAATACATCATGAGGAAGACATACAGCCTTCCTCCCAGAGACCCCTGTCTGCGACCCTTACAAGGATCTGCGCAAGCGCCAAGGACTGATGAGCTGATTAGCATGAGAAGTGAGAGTAGGCGGGTTCAGGTACTGACTATGTACAGGCGTTGATAGAATATTCATAGTTTTATTGTATAAATGTAAGATCGGTCGACTGCTTTGGGATGCAGCTTGTGGAGGAGAGATTCCCCGTGCATCTGCGTGCAATAAACATCCCTACTGTAGAACTTTCCAGTTATAGAGTCGATTTCCGTACGTCATTTGGTGAGCCAGGCAGGAGATCTCTGCTCATCCAAGGGAGCAGCCGAGGAGCGGACGCTCCTAGGTGCCCCGAGCACTTTCCTTGGAGGAGCCTCCGCTCCCGGCCGCTCACCCGGAGAACAGACAACAACCTCCTGAAGGCACGGATAAACGGTATGTTTGGAAAAGGGGACCAAGGGGTCCAAGGGAGCCTGTAAGTCGGACGCGTAGCTGGGGCAGCTGATAAATCGTGCAGAGACGTCTGGCGTGCAGCATCGTCCCCGTGGGAAGGGTACCCTGGTATGGTAAAGGGGGATTTTCTGACCAATAGGAGTGGCCGCTAGCGATCTTGGGAGTAGATCGAGCAAATCTGGGGTCATCGCTGAATCCCGATCGGGAGCCATAACGGACCTGTCAATGGGTATATATGTATGTGTGTAATGGTATATATAAGTAACTGTATATATATATATCGGCTGGTATAAGGGACAGAACCGAGTAAGCGACCTCCACGTAATTACGTCTGGTTTTATCTTTTCTATCCTTTGCGCAGCTGCTCAGCAAACATTCGTTGTAACGAAGCAGTAGAGTTTTACGTGCACGTGTAGAATAGGATCGTTGTCTTGTTGTTCTGTTGTTGTGGAAGCTTGGTGTTCGTGTGTGTATGCTATGTGAATGAGTGATTGCAAAATTAAGTTCGTTGTAAAGTAAGCAGGAAAGTAATACAACGCCCTTAATAGGGCCAATAGCCTCACTTAAAACCAAGTGCTCAGAGTGCCATCTAGCGTTGAACAGTTTCTTTTGCTTCAGTGCCTTGATAGCCTCTGTAAAATAGAGGAAAATAGGTAATAACAGGCTCTGACTAAAATCATGGGCAATAATCAAAGTAGAGTCTCGAAAAAGAACGCTCTAGGGTGTGTGCTAGCCCACTGGAAGGAACTGGTGGGATCAGGGGGCACTGAGAATAAGAAAACACTTATTAAGTATTGCAATCAGTGGTGGCCTCTTTAAAAATTGGAGAGTGGGGCTAAATGGCCACTTAACGGGACATTAGATTACAACACGCTATTACAACTAATGTTGTTTCTAAGAAGGGAAGGAAAATGGGACAAAGTAATATATCTGGATATGTTTTACACCCTCCAAAACCATCCGGAGTGGCAAAGAGATTGTGGACTATTCCCACCACAAGATCCTGTGGTACTTGCACTCGAGAAGGAAAATAGGAAACATCAAGGTAGACTGAAGCGGTGCTGCTCAGCGTGTAGCATAGGGCAGAGGTGTACTAGACCCGACAAAACTTACCAAGTACCTGAACAAGACCAAGATCTAACCGATTTGTTTAAGCCTCCCCCTCGACCACAGGGACAGGATGCGGACTCGGATGAGACCTCCACTTCTTCAGACGACCCTGTGTCCTCACAAACTCAAAAGAAAATCTCAACGGTCTTACAGGCACCTCTTCGAGAGGCGGTAGGACCTGAAGGGGGAACCATGTTAATTAAGGTACCTTTTACCACTGCTGATTTAGATGCTTGGAAGAAGGTGGCCCTGGTGTATCGGGCTGACCCAGTAGGTGTCGCCAAACGCTTTAAATTTATGATGAAACAACATAATCCTGATTGGGATGATATACAGTTATTATTAGAACATATGACCGAAACAGAAAAGCAGCTAATTCTGAAAACTGCAGGAGGTTTGGCTACTGATTACTATGAGAAAAGGGGAGAGGACGTTAAAGATTACTTCCCTCTTCAGGACCCAAGATGGGATCCTAATAGATCGGCCCATATGGAAAGGCTAAAAGCATACCAGGATTGGATTTCTAGAGGGATGGAAAGAGCTATCCCCAAAACTATAAATTGATCAGCCTTATATGCAATAAAACAGGGTCCTTCCGAATCCCCATCCGAATTCCTGGATTGACTGAGGGATGTGATGTGCCGCAAAACACCATTAGACCCTGAGTCAGAGGTAGGAATACAGCAATTAGTGTCTCTGTTTCTGGGCCAGTCTGCAGGAGACATTAGGTGCAAACTCCAAAAGTTACGTACCACAGAAAGTCGCAATTTGGAGGTTTTGTTGGAAGAGGCATGGAGAACATTTAGTAACAGAGAAGAAGGTTACAAGCTAGACCAGAAGAGGATACTAGCAATAGTGAGAAATGATGAAAATTGAAAATTTAAAACCAGATCAGCTCAGGGGTTGAGACCTCTGAGTAGAAACCAGTGTGCAATATGTACGAAAAATGGACACTGGAAGAACAAGTGCTCTGAGCGCACTAACCGACACAACAATCAAAGGAAAACAATAGCCCAGGTTGAAACAGAAAAATGACTAACCAACCTGGATGATCCCCTGGTAAAAATAAAGCAAAGGGAAGAACGAGAGGAAGTTGAATTTCTAGTAGACATGGGAGCAACTTATTCAGTCTAAAATCAAGCTTTAATCCCCTTGGAAAATAACTATGTTTCAGTAAAGGGTGCGACTGGCCAGGCTGAGAAGGCCTACTTTTGCAAAGCTTTAAAAAACAAATTTTGGAAACAAGTAGGGATCCACAGATTTTTGTATATGCCAAATTCTCCAAGGGCCCTTCTCGGCAGAGACTTATTAGAACACTTGGAAGCAACAATTAAATTTAGGCAAGGAGAAGTTACTCTGGAGGTAAATGATCACCAATATGTTCAAATAATGAGTTTATCCTTAATGGATACTCCTGTAACTAGGAAAGTTGATACAAGGATTACCGATCAAGTGTATCCTGGAGTCTGGGCAACTGATATACCGGGGTGGGTAATAAGAGCACCACAAATAATAATAAAATTAAAGGAAGGACAGAGTGCAGTAAGAATTAAGCAATACCCACTGAAAAAGGAGGATAGAGAAGTAATTTCCCCAATTATAGAATGGTTCATAGAACTAGGGTTACTAAGGGAATGTGAATCAGAATTCAATACACCTCTCCTCCCAGTTAAGATACCTGATGTGTCCTATAGAATAGTCCAAGACTTAAGAACTGTCAACAAAATCACAGAAGTTTCAAGACTCCATCCTTAAGCTGTTGAATGCTAGCATAAACAGACTCAGAATGATCTGAGAGATTCATACAACACATACCCTCAAGATCCTCAGAACCACGGCCTTGTGCTAAAAGCAAAAACACTATAGCACCTCTATTTGGCAGCGTCGCATGACGAACACTACCCACATCTAATAAAAGGCCAGTTAGTGCGTGGCTGGTAGCATTAGTTTGCTTGTTGTGTTAGGGGTCAGAACAGAAAGCCGACCTAGGCTACATGCACCCCCTATCACGTATGAGGGGATAATTTGCCGAGCCCTATCCCCACAGATAGAAAATATCCCAGATGGTAACAAAAAGGGGGATCGCTGGATCTCGAGAAATTTGTCGCTGTATAGTTACACCAAGTATTGGCATTTCTAAAGACAGGGTGGTCAGGAGAAACATCCATCCTGGATTGTTTTTTTCCTGTATAATTAAACTGAACACAAAAATCCATTTTTACTGACCCAAGAAGCTCAATGTCTTGTGGTCCTAGGGTAGTCTGTGGGAGAGAAGGAACCCAAGTATCCCACATATCTGTCAAATTTGGTGAGAGGGCAGGAAAAATCCTTACAAGACTCTCAGGTATCGGCCATCTATCTATTGGTAGACCAACAAGGCATGTAGAGAAAGGGTTATTGGGAGAAGCAGTAGCAAGACATAGAACTTCTTGTCCTGTCAAATTTGCTAATGTAACCCAGGCATTAGTTTTTGGTAAAGGAGGGGGAAACAATCCTCCCCAAAGGGGCAAAGGTCCTGGGCTCATTATCAACAACCCTGTGCCCCACATTGTAACAAACATGAGGGCTCGCGAAATCGCCCGCAAAATCGCCAGTCACTCGGGAGTGTCGGGGATGTGGTCACCCAGATTAGGAACCCTTGGCATCTTGGTCACTTGAAGCCTCAGGGTGTCGCTGTTCCACAGGGTGTTCTGGGTTGCTAGTCACCCACTGCCACAGTGGCTCACGAAAAGGATGCACGCTCTTTGCTGGAATCCACCTGGGGCCTTGTTCTGTGCAGACACAAGCATACCCTCTCCCCCATGTTACAAGAGGATATGGCCCCACAGTCTTACCTGTTTCTGGGTCACGAACCAAAACTGGCCCTTTGATTAGTGCCTGAAGCGAAGTGTTCACATTAAAGTGTCAGACTATGGGAGGATTACGTCTAACAGAGAACTGTTCAAAAAGGTAAAACCATACAAAGCTTTCTGCAGTCGCTCCTCAGGAGTAGCAGTCCCTACCCCCTCTTTTTGCTGTTGTAATAAAGGTTTCAAAGACTGGTGAGAACGTTCAATTAGAGATTGACCCGTAGGGGAATAAGGGATGCCAGTGATAGGAGTCACACCCCAGGAGTCCAGAAAGGCTTTTGTTGCACTTGAAACATATGCAGGACCATTGTCTGTTTGTATCTGGGAGGGAATGCCCAAGGTAGAGAAAGCACGCATCAAGTGTTTCCAGACATCATGTGCTCTTTCCCCTGTGTGACAAGAAGAAAATAAGGCACCTGAAAATGTATCAATAGAAGAATGGACATATTTCAATTTACCAAACTCTGGAGAACGTGTAACGTCCATTTGCCATAATTGTAGGCTTTGGAGTCCTTTAGGATTAATCTCTCCCGCTATTGAGGGAAATGAGTATCGTTGACTATCAGGACATACAGCAATGATATTAGACGCTTGTTGGGAGGTAATTCCAAACTCCAGCATTCTGGTGAAAAAAGGAAGGACTGAGCTTAGCTTGTGCTAAGCGATCCGGCAATACCTGTACCCGCAGTGTCAAGAGATCAGCTTGTCGATTCCCTTCTGCAATAAAACCTGGTAAAGAAGTATGTGATCTGACATGCATAACAAAATAGGGGTGAGGACCAGAGTCCAGGAGGAAAATGAGTTCTTGTAACAAAGCAAAGAGTTCAGAGTGTGAAACGTTACGCAGTAGAGATGCTTCAGCTCCTTCAACAATTCCTGCAACGTAAGCTGAATCAGGAACCAGGTTGAGCGGTATGGACCATTTAGGAAAGACTGGAACAACTGCGGTCAGTTCCACCATCTGGGGGGAGCCAGGTACAGTTTCAAAGTCCGATTTCCATTGTCCACGCTGGCTGTCCCACCAAAGAATGACTGATTTGTGTGATTTTCCAGATCCATCCGTAAACACTGGTAGGGCCTGCAAAGGTTGGTCACTCCTTTTCGGTTTAACTGTTCAAGAAAAGTTCGTGTTCAACAACTTAGGCGAAGGTGGGTGGGGTGTGAGTTGACCTGTACTAATGCCATAGCAAAGGCGTCCGATTGCTGATACACCCATTGTAAATACATGTTCGTTACAGGTAAGCAGATATATACAAAATCCAATCCTGATTACATTAACAAGCGCTGCCCAGCTTTAATTATCAAGGAAGCAAATATGTCGTGCTGTGTTGAAAGAGTTTCTGTAGATTGATTTGGCAACAAAATCCACTGGATAATCAAGAGTGGGTCTGATTTCTGTGGATCCCACTGAAATATCAATGCATGCAGTTGTCGTGCGGGATTTAAAATCATTAGATAAGAAGGTAAATCAGGGATGCAGCGGTGTGCTTGTCTGTTGGTGATTGCTGCAGCAACCTTTGGCAAAGAATCAACAGCCCCGGAGCTTCGGCTGCGAGGGGAGCACAAATTGACATCACCTTTAAGCAGTTCAAATAGAGCTCTCAAATCTGTATTAGAAATTCCCAACAGTGGTCGGACCCAGTTAATGGTTCCCAGCAATTTCTGTACATCATGCAAGCTTTTTATGTCTGTTTGTATCTGTAAGGGCTGAGGAGCTATAGTTTGAGCTCTGATGCGCCATCCTAGGTATTTCCAAGGGGTGTGTTTTGGACCTTTTCTGGTGCAATGCAAAGGCCCACTGAATTAATAGTGGCCATGACAAGGGCTACGGCTTTCTCCATGACCTCGAGATGTTGTGTGGCTACCAGGATGTCGTCCATATAGTGATACAACAATACATCAGGCATCACAACTCTAACAGGGTTAAGCATCTTAGCTACATCCCACTAACAAATTGTGGGATTGTTTTTCATCCCTTGTGGCAGCACAACCCACTGGTACCTTTGCAACGGGGCTTGCATGTTGATGCTTGGAACTGAAAAAGCAAATTTAGGAGCATTATCCGAATGCAGTGGAATATTAAAAAAGCAATCTTTTAGGTCTGTCACAGTCAAATGCCTATCCCGAGTTAAGGAAATGGGTTGCCAACAGAAAAATTTGAAACATTAATCCTAAAGTGGCCCAAAAATCCACAAGTAAGTGTTAAAAATCCTATCCCTAGTGCTCCTGCACTGGATGTAACAGCCTCCTCTAAGCCACCCGAAAACTAATTCCTTCGCCTCCTGGTAGTGGGCGGGGCGGCGAAGGCTGGATGCATATTAGAAGGCTCACAGAAAACTGTTGAGGTGATTTACTGATTACTTGCTTTGTAGGACCTAAGTTAACACCAGTGACATTTTTGATAGACACAGGAGCCCAGATCTCTGCCCTTAGGACAGAGGATGCAATGCAAAATGGCATCGTCTTGTCTAAGCAACGGATGTTTGTGGCAGATGCTTTTGGGAACACTCAAGCACAGCCTGTGGCTATTGTTGGTTTACAGCTGCCTGGGGAGGATGCAGTTACTTCAGTACCAATGGTTGTGGGATCATTTCTACTGAACCTGCTGGGGCTGTATGTGTTAAAGGGCAAAGTGTGCCTGGATGATAAGGGGAGAAATTGGACTTTCGGCGTCCCACCAATTAATATACGACTGCTACACCCTGCACCTTTGCTCCCCCCTCACAACTAACAAACATTAAACCTTACCCGTTGCCTTTCGGGGCACGGAAGGGAATCACCCCAGTCTTGGAGGAACTGAAAGGGCGAGGAATTATAGTGCCAACCCACTCCCCTTTCAATTCTCCCGTGTGGCCTGTTCGTAAATCAAATGGCACATGGAGATTGACTGTGGATTATCGGAAACTTAACGCTAATACTGGTCCACTCACAGCTGCAGTGCCAAACATTGCTGAGCTCATAGCAACAATTCAGGAACAAGCTCATCCCATTCTGGCAACTATTGATGTTAAAGACATGTTCTTTATGGTCCCCCTGCAACCGGAGGACCAGGAACGCTTTGCATTCACCTGGGAAGGACAACAGTTCACTTTTACTTGCCTTCCCCAGGGATACAAACATTCTCCCACCCTGGCTCATCATGCTCTAGCACGGGAATTGGAGTTAATCCTCTTGGAAAATAGTGTAAACATGTATCAGTATATTGATGATGTACTTATTGGGGGAAATCAGATTAACACAGTTCAAACAATGCAAGACAAAATAATTTCACATCTGAAAGGTTTAGGATTGGAAATTCCACCTCAAAAGATTCAGGTACTGGCAAATGATACATTTCTCTATTCATGGTGGAGGTTGGAGGGGGAATAGTAAAACTGCTACCTTAGACTTCCGGAGGGCGGACTTTGATTTGTTCAAGAGACTGGTAGGGGGAGTCCCTTGGCATTCAGTCTTAGCGAACAAAGGGGTACAAGAGAGCTCGTTGCTCTTCAAGAAGGAAGTCTTAAGGGCGCAGGAGCAGGCGGTCCCCCTGAGCCGCAAAATGAGCCGGCGGGGAAGAAGACCGGCGTGGATGAATAGGGAGTTATTCTTGAAGCTCCGGGAGAAAAAGAGAATCTACCGCCTGTGGAAGGAGGGATGGGCAACTGAGAATGAATTCAAAGAAGTTGCCAGGATATGTAGAGGTGAAATCAGAAAGGCAAAAGCCCAGCTTGAACTTAACCTGGCCGCTGGGGTGAAAAGGAATAACAAACTCTTTTATAAGTACATTAACAGTAAGAGGAGGACAAAGGAGAATATCCACTCATTACTGGATGAGGCTGGGAATGTGATCACTGAGGATAAGGATAAGGCAGAGGTTCTGAATGCCTTCTTCACGTCTGTCTTTAAAGGTCAGACCAGTTATCCTCAGGGTACTCCTCTCTCTGACCTGGTAGTCTCGGCTGGGGAGCATGCTAACTCCCCTGTGATTCTGGAAGAGACGGTCAGAGACTTCCTACTCAAACTAGACTGCCACAAGTCCATGGGGCCAGATGAGATCCACCCGAGAGTGCTGAGGGAACTGGCAGAGGTGGTAGCCGAGCCGCTTTCCATTATCTATCAACTCTCCTTGTTGACTGGTGAGGTCCCGGAAGACTGGAGGCTCGCCAATGTGACTCCCATTTACAAGAAAGGTTGTAAGGAGGATCCGGGGAACTACAGGCCTGTTAGCCTGACCTCGGTTCCAGGGAAGGTTATGGAACAGATAGTCTTGAGGGAGATCATGCGGCATGTGCGGGATGGCCGGGGGATCAGGCCTAGCCAGCATGGGTTCATGAAGGGCAGGTCCTGTATGACCAACCTGATCTCCTTCTATGACCTAGTGACCCATCTGCTGGATGAGGGAAAGGCTGTTGATGTGGTCTACCTAGACTTCAGCAAAGCCTTTGACACTGTCTCCCACGGTATTCTCCTGCAGAAGCTGGCAGCCCGTGGCTTGGATGGGTACACCCTTGGTTGGGTAAGGAGCTGGCTGGAGGGCCGGGCTCAGAGAGTGGTAGTAAATGGAGTTAAATCCAGCTGGCGACCGGTCACGAGTGGTGTTCCCCAGGGCTCGGTGCTGGGGCCTGTCCTCTTCAATATCTTTATTGATGACCTAGATGAGGGCATTGAGTGCACCCTCAGTAAGTTTGCAGATGACACTAAATTGGCTGGGAGTGTGGATCTGCCTGGGGGTAGCGAGGCCCTACAGAGGGATCTGGACAGGCTGGAGAGCTGGGCTGAAGTAAATGGCATGAGGTTCAACAAGAGCAAGTGCCGAGTCCTGCACTTTGGCCACAACAACCCCAGGCAGCGCTATAGGCTTGGGGCGGAGTGGCTGGAAGACTGTGTGGAGGAAAGGGACCTGGGGGTACTGATTGATGCACGGCTGAACATGAGCCGACAGTGTGCGCAGGTGGCCAAGAAGGCCAACGGCGTCCTGGCTTGCATCAAAAACAGTGTTACTAGTAGGAACAGGGAGGTAATTGTCCCCCTGTACTCAGCACTTGTGAGGCCGCATCTCGAGTACTGTGTTCAGTTTTGGGCCCCTCATTACAGGAAAGACATTGAGGCCCTGGAACGCGTTCAGAGGAGGGCTACTAAGCTGGTGAGGGGTCTGGAACACAGGCCTTACGAGGAGCGGCTGAGGGAGCTGGGATTGTTTAGCCTGGAGAAGAGGAGGCTCAGGGGAGACCTTATAGCTCTCTATAACTTCCTGAAGGGAGGTTGTGATGAGCTGGGGGTCGGCCTCTTCTCCCGTGTAGACAGTGATAGAACTAGAGGGAATGGTGTCAAGCTGCGCCAGGGGAGATTCAGGCTGGACATTAGGAAGCACTACTTCTCAGAAAGGGTAGTCAGGCACTGGAATGCACTGCCCAGGGAGGTGGTGGAGTCACCAACCCTGGGGGTGTTCAAGGATGTTGTATTGAGGGACATGGTTTAGTGGGAGCTGGTAGCAATAGGTGAATGGTTGGACTGGATGATCTTTTAGGACTTTTCCAACCTTGATAATTCTGTGATTCTGTGATTCTGTGAAATGAAGTAAAATTTTTAGGTATATGGTGGAAAGGAGGGATGACATGTATCCCCCAAGATACCCTCTCCACATTAGACCAGCTAAAAATGCCTGAAACCAAAAAGGAATTACATCATGCCCTAGGGTTGCTTGTATTTTGGAGATTTTTCTATCATTGCCAGGCCTTTACATAACTTGTTGCGAAAAGGTGTATTGTGGGACTGGACCCCACTTCACGATGAAGCCTTACAGTTACTAGTGTTTGAGGCTAACAATTATCAGGCTCTGGGTCCAATCCACCCTTCTGACCCAATCCAAATTGAATGGGGGTTTGCCCACTCAGGCCTATCAGTGCACCTCTGGCAAAAGGGCCCTGACGGACCCACCCGACCTATAGGGTTTTATTCTTGAAGCTTTAAAGATGCCGAGAAATGATACTCAACCTGGGAAAAAGGCCTGTTTGTGGCCAGCCTAGCCCTGAGGGAAGCTGAACGCACAATACGTAACCAAACAATTGTGCTTAGAGGCCCATTCAAAATAATAAAACCCGTGTTAGCTGGAACACCGCCCCCTGAAGGGGTGGCCCAGCGATCTTCAGTGAGAAAATGGTATGCTCAGATTGAACATTACTGTCACGTCTTCGCAGTCACAGAAGGTACCGCCAAAATCCTGGTTATCCAGGAAAGAACTGCAACAGAAATCAAAACCAACACAGAATCCCCCGTAGTACAAGTTGCCGCCCCATTTACAGAAGAATTGCAAAATGTCTGGTTCACAGATGCTTCAGCAAGAAGAGAGGGCAAAATTTGGAAATATCGGGCTGTTGCTTTGCAGATAAAAACTGAACAGACAATCATTACTGCAGGGGAAGGTAGTGCCCAAGTAGGGGAATTAGTAGCAGTATGGAGTGTATTTCAACATGAAGCGCAATCTACCTATCCTGTTTTTATCTATACTGACTCTTTTGCTGTCTTTAAGGGGTGTACTGAATGGCTTCTATTCTGGGAACAGAATGAGTGGGAAGTTAACCGAGTGCCTGTTTGGCAAAAAGAAAAATGGCAAGACATACTGGCTATTGCAAGACAAGGGAACTTTGCTGTGGCATGGGTAGCTGCCCACCAAAACAGTCAAACCCCTGCCTCCCAATGGACCAACCAGGCGGATGAGCTAGCAAGATTAGCTTCCCTACAGAGCGATCCTCAGTCAAAGGACTGGGACAGGCTATTAGAATGGTTGCACCTCAAAAGGGGACGCACAGGGGCAAAAGATCTCTACCAAGAAGCCCAGGCTAGGGGATGGCCAGTCACTCGAGAGAACTGCCGCACCTGCTTTTCTGCTTGTGGGCAATGCCGTAGTCGCCTATAAAAACATCCACTGGAAGAGGCCCCCCTACATTTGAGACAAGGAAAGGGACTGTGGGAGGCCTGGCAGGTAGATTACATTGGTCCATTCCGAAGGTCGGAAAACAAATATTAGTTTTTAGTAGGAGTTGAAATAATATCAGGTTTAGTTCAAGCCACAGTGTTCAGACAAGCTAACGGAGAAAATGCAGTTAAAGCTTTGGAAATGTGGTTCAGCTACCTCCCTAAACCACATTCAATTCAGTCAGATAATGGTTCTCACTTTACTGCCGAAGTAGTTCAGGACTGGGCAAAGAGAGAGGGAATCGTATGGGTTTTGCACACCCCCTACTATCCCCAGGCAAATGGAATAGTAGAAAGAACAAATGGACTTCTCAAATGCTTTCTGAAACCCCACGAATCGGGCTGGTCAGATAGATTATGGACTGCTGTTACTCATGTGAATAACCGATGGGGAACAAATGGGTGCCATAAAATCACTGCATTCTGTCCAAAGCCTCCAACCCTCATCTCGAGTCCTAATGACTCTGACAAACCCCAGAACACTTTTCATTTTCCTGGTCAGCCAGTACTGGTAAAATTACCCACTATTGGAACTGTACCACTCGTACTTGAAACCCCTCTGAACAAATTCGCTTGGAAAGCAAAAGATGCTCATGGGAAAGAATACAAGATCAGTACTAGGTGGATTATTCCATCCTTCTAATAACCACCTAGTGTCAGTTCCCTAGAAGGAACCAAGTTCAGTTTTGTCTCCCACTGCCTCCTTTTTTTTTTTTTTATTTGTTTGGTTTGGTTTGTTTTTTGTTTTTTATCTGCTGGAAGAGAGTGCAAACTCTCTCTCTCTATCCAGTAACTAACCCTGCTCACCCCTCCTCCCCCTCCTCCCCCTCCACTCTGCCGCAAAAGCGGTGACACAGGCTCGCCCATTTCCTCCCTCCCCCTCCCCTCTGCCACGGAAGTGGTGGCACAGGCTCACCCATTTCGCCCCTCCTCCTCCCCTCTGCCACAGAAGCAGCGAGAGAGTGCTCTGCTCGCACATCCTCCCCACCGCCCCCCCCCCTCTCCGCCCCTCCACACTGCCTTCCTTGGACTTTAACACCTTTTTTTTTTCTCTCCTTCTCTTTCTCTTCTCTCTGAGAAGTGAGTTTGTTTTTTCCATTTTTTTTTTCAGGAAAATATTTTTTTTCAGCAATTATAGCAAAATCAATAACGCCTCCTGGAAACATGAAGAAACGTGGCCAGTTCAGTTCCCCTCCAAAGGGATATACTGTTTAAACCGCACCCAAAAGGGGGGAATCAGTGTAGGAGAGAGCAAATGCCAATGGACACTGACATACCGCATTGAGCATGGCATTGGCATATGGCTCTGGCTTAATGAAGTTGGGCATAGCAGAAAAATTTACAAATACTGGTCCAACAAAAATGAGTCTTCTGACCATCGGGGGCAGGATGGCCACCGTTATGTCCAAACTTGTGAATGGCAAAATCAAACGGGTGCGTGGCGTTGTACCGGACGAACGCATATTCCCTGGTGGAAAAATATCGCCTTTCGTGGCCCTCTGGGAGACCGCAACACATCTTATTTTCAGTTCCCAAGGACTGCAGTTGGACCCTTTGCTTACAGGGGCTCAGCAGGGACATTACTGGATTTGTGGATACAAGGCCTACACAACACTACCTGCAAATTGGTCAGGGGTTTGCTATATTGGAATCATTAGGCCTCTATTTTTTCTTCTGCCAGGGGACGAGGGTCCTCAACTGGGAGTGAGACTTTATGACAATCTGGGTGATGAAGGTTTTGCACGACGCAAAAGATCTCTTGGGTTTCAAATAGGTGGATCACAAAAATGGGGCAAAGATGAATGGCCTCCTGAAAGAATAATACAATATTATGGGCTGGCCACATGGAATCCTAATGAATTAGGATTAGCAGGGGCACGGGAACCAATTTATAATCTGAACCGCATAATTCGCCTGCAGGCTGTTCTAGAAATAATTACCAACAAAACGGCCACTGCCATAGATCTCCTAAACCAACAATCCCGAGAGATGCGCACTGCGATCCTGCAACACCGCATGGTTTTAGATTACCTTCTGGCTGAAGAGGGAGGAGTATGTGGGAAATTAAATATTTCTAACTGTTGTTTGCAAATCCGTGATGTGGGTGAAGTAGTCACACAACTGACAACAGATATCTGAAAGCTAGCCCATGTTCCTGCCCAAACATGGAACGGCTGGGACATCGACATGTGGTCCTGGTTGCCAGGAGCCCCGTGGCTAAAATGCCTTTTATTCTATATGATGTGTGGATTAGCAGCTCTGATGTTTTTGCCTTGTGAGATACCATGACTGATTCAGTTGATTCAAACCTTAGTGAACCGCATGCAAATAATCACTGTAAACTCACCCAATGATGTTAAACATATCAGATTGATAAAGCCAACCAGACATGCAGCTGTTAGAATTATATAATCAAATTGATTACGTTTTATGTACACTGAAAAACCTTTGAATGATTGAACAATGAAACTTTTATTATAAAACATAACTAAACAAGAAACTATTAACAAGAATTAGAAAACAACTATTTACGGTCGAAACAACAAAACAAACTAGTAAGGAATATGGAAATAAGAGCAAGTAGAGAAACCCCGAACAAAGCATAAAGTAATATTGTAGAACGCCTTTTGTAAGATTCCATCTCCATCTTAAGTTCTTGATATTTTTTATCAACATTTTGCCTAAAAGTAAACGACAAGGAAAGAAAAGGTTTTAATCCTGGCCATAATTGACCATACAGGTTAACTGCTTTCAGTAACACCCACCTTGATGCTTGCTCTGGAGGGAAAATCTGCACTTTCGTCCTTTCCTCTCCAGCAAGTGACGTCACAATCTAATGGTGAAAAACATTGCACCACTGTAAATACCAGGCCATATTTATTGGCCATAAATGGTACCCTTAACACACTCACTACGGTGGCAAGCTCAGGGAACGGGTCCGGAATCTCACACTCTGAGATCTCACCCTCACATGTGGTCGGCATCTCTCACCCCCACACGATTTGCACATGTTTTTTTGGGGGGGATTTTTTTTTTGGTTTTATATTGTCTGCGCATGCGCGATTTCTCTCCACAGAAAGCACTGGAAAGTTCTAGAAGGTGGCGCATGCGAAATCCCTATAGTGTAGCCATAATAGTGACGCAGGATGTATATGAAATTGCTTCTACGTTATTAAGTGTTAAGAATATTGTAACCCAACTTAGATTTTGTTTATGTACCACTAAACACTTTTGATTTTATAGAACTAATGTATTCTTAAAGTCAAACTGAGTGTCAGACAGTGCAACAAATTCAATGAACCACTATGCAGCCAGTAAACAAAAAACCCGGTAAAGTTCGACACAGTCCTTTAAATGGTGTTGGAGTGGTAGAAGTGTCCCACTTCTGTTGCTCACACTACTCTGGATCTGATACAGAAATCAGACAAAAACAAACGACATGATCTGCCAATGATTAACCTTCTTTTGTTTTTAAATTAGTCTCCTGCACCTCAGTTTGATATTATACAAATCTTGTAAATCGTGGAAAATTGCGAGGAGGAAGCGACATTTATCACTTACAGTCCCCCCCCAAAATGCATGATCAGCCAAAATTTGGATCTAGACTAAATGGGGCATGAAAATCTACGTTACACCCAGCTTCCACCTCCCAATTCTCTCAAAATAAATTTACATTATATATACTGTAAAATTGTTATTATAACATTAATTCTTTTCTACACACACACAATTTGTTATAATTATCAATTATATTATTGATTATTAGAAATTCATTATTAAGATTGTAGTCTATACTATTTTCTTTCTCTCTCACTTCCTCTTTCTATTTCTGTCTTCTCTGCTGCCACCACAATACGTCATCAGTCAGAGCCACGGGGTGGAATGTAAGGAAATTCCTTGGTGCAAGCCACAGGGTTTCCAAAAACTCCGTAAATCCTTCAATAGATGCCTGTCTCTGACTGATGGTGGGATAAGCATCCATAAATAATAGGATGCTTTGCAGACAGAAGTTTAAGGAGTTACATTTTCAAGGTCTGGACAAAGAATAGACCTTAGTCTTTATCAATAGAAGCCCTGTGCTAAGGAATTTAAGGAGGAAACATTTCCAAGGACTAAATAACTTTAGTGCCAATTACGAAGGACCATTTGGCACTTGGAGGTTGTTAGAGGAGATACCTCTGATAATGACAATGTCCAGCTGGGATACTGGTGACTACGCATGCGTCAAGAAGAGAGGTGAAAAGTTTAACCCGATGAAGACGACAGGCCTTCATCCTGAAGACCCCAACTCACGACCACCAGAGAGCACTGCGCCTGCGCCATTAGGAGGGATTTATGGAAATGAAGCCATGAAGTTAATTTGAATATGAAGCGGGACAGGTCATGCATATGTATAGGTGTTACGAATTCCAAACACCTCTCCTCTATAAAAAGTCAAACAACAATGCATTCAGTGGAACTTCCCCCACCAGACATGAAGTGAAGTCGAGTCGGTCCCGCAAGACATCATGGGAATCCGTGGTGGTAGCTGTAACTTTCCTGTAACTTTAAACTCCTTACCTTTCTTTCTCTTTTTTTTTCCTTCTCTCTCACTCTCTAACAACTTTCGCGAATCTTGCTGTAATAATTAAACTTCCCTATGATACGGCATTTGACCTCGTTTGTGTCTTAATCTCACTCTGGGAATTATAAAAGAATCTCGCCCCTGACCGGGCTATTCCGGAACGGGACATGAGTATCCATTACATGTTTTTCAGTTCTCCTCAATTGTTTATTTAGTGCCACCATGTAGGAAGTCATTGTTTCTTCTCCTATTAGTGAGGACGTCCCCTTCTGTACCCATAGGGTCGTCCATACAGAATTTCAAATGGGCTGAGCTCCTCCCTTGCTCTGGGTCTGGTTCGTATTCGGGTAAGGGCTAGTGGCTAGTGTCAGGATATTACTGCAGAGACTCCAAACCTGGGTATTACCTCTTGAAGCAATATTTTAGTCACCTCCCGTGCTTTAGCTGTTCTGCACGGAAAGGCTTCTGGCCAGCCTGAGAAGTTGTCTGTTAGTACCAACAAATATCGATACCCCCCTTTTCTAGGGAATTCCGAGAAGTCAATCTGCCAATGTTCTCCTGGACCATTCCCTTTCCTGATTTTAGGGTTAGTCTGGAGGCAAAGATCACATTGTTGGGTGACTTGTTTGACAGCAGTGTATAGGTTTCGTGCTATTATATTTTTAAAAAGGTCTTTGTATAGGGCCTCTGCCCCCCAGTGTCTTTTCCTATGCTCTTTACAGACTACTGACCACAGCATGTAGGAAGGGATCACTATCCTCCCACCAGAAGTGATAGCCCACCCTTCCTCATTATATGATCCCCCCATGTAATCAATAAGCTTACGGTCTTCTTTCGTATACTCTGGTTTACCTTCTAAGGACAGTTGTCCATCAGGTATTAATGCGCCCTCTACTGTACCAGTTCTTTTGGCTGCCTGTTTTGCCTCCCTGTCTGCCAGCTCATTCCCTTTGTCCAATTCTGTGCTCACCCTGTTGTGCACAATTGCCACCCTCTCAGGAAGTAAGACTGCATCCAGGAGTTTCAGGATTTCTTCTTCATATTTAATAGTTTTTCCCTGATAATTTAACAGTCCTCTCTCTCTCCAAATCGCCCCGTGAGCATGCACCACTCCGAAGGCATATTTAGAGTCAGTCCAAATATTTATAACTTTTCCTTGAGCTCTTTCTAGGGCTCTGATCTCAGCCTTCTGTGCTGAGACATCAGCTGGTAGTGGCCCAGACTCTATTACCTTTTCAGAGGTGGTGATAGCATATCCAGAGTGTCGCCTTCCATTTAGCATGTAGCTGCTTCCATCAGTGAACCAGTGTCCGGCTCCTTCGATAGGGGCATCTTTGAGATCCATGTGGCTGGAGTACATGGCCTCGATTGTTTCCAGACAATCATGACTCACTAGTTCCCCAGTGTTCCCCTCAAGGAACGAAGCCAGGTTAATGACATTTGTGGTCACAAGCTCAACATCATCTTGTTTAACCAGAATAGCTTGGTATTTCAGGAATCTCTGTGGGGAGAGCCAATGCCCTCCCTTTTTCTCAAGAACTGTGGATACTGTGTGGGAAACTAGGACAGTCATTTTCTGGCCCAAGGTGAGTGTTCGGGCTTCTTGGATGTTTAGAATGACAGCTGCTACTGCTCTCAAGGAACCGGGCCACCCTTTTGCAGCGGTGTCCAATTGTTTGGAGAAATATGCTACTGCCTGTCTACAGCTACTGCTACAGCTTTATCTGACTTGCTATCCCACTGGAGATCTTTCTGGTTGGCTGCTATCAAGGAATAGAGTGGCTGAACAAGTAAACCATAGTCGCATATCCAGAGTTGGCACCACCCTGTCATGCCTAGGAATGTTCTCAGTTCCTTTACAGTTCATGGTTGGGGGGTCTGGCATATGGCCTCTTTCCAAGCCTGTCCTAGGACTCATTGTCCAGCACTGATCTCGTACCCCAGGTACGTGACCTGTAGTAACACCACCTGTGCCTTTTTCTTGGAGACCCGATACCCCTGTAACCCCAGGAAATTTAACAGACTCACGGTCCAGGTGACACAGGACTCTTCAGTTTTGGTAGCGACGAGAAGGTCATCTACGTACAGTAGAACTTTCCCTTCTTCTGATGGTGGTTCCCATGATTCCAAGTCTTTGGATAACTGGTTACCGAAGAGCGTGGGGCTGTTTTTGAACCCCTGTGGCAACACTGTCCATGTGAGCTGGGTCTTTCGACCACTTTTGGGATTTTCCCATTCAAAAGCAAAAATGTTCTGGCTGGCTTCATGTAGAGGGAGGCAAAAGAAAGCATCCTTTAAATCTAGGACTGTGAACCAGGCTAGATCTGGGGCTAGTGTAGTTAGTAAGATGTAGGGGTTAACTACCACTGGGTATAGATCTTCTGTGATTTTGTTGACAGCTCTTAAGTCTTGCACTATTCTATAGGACCCATCAGGTTTCTTAACTGGGAGGAGAGGTGTATTGAATTCTGATTGGCATTCCCTTAGTAACCCTAGTTTTATGAACCGCTCTATAATTGGGCAAATTCCTTTTCTATCCTCCTTTTTCACTGGGTATTGCTTAATTCTTACTGCACTCTGTCCTTCCTTTAATTTTACTATTATTGGTGGTGCTCCTTTTGCCCACCCTGGTACATCAGTTGCCCAGACTCCAGGATATACCTGATCAGTAGTCCTCGTATCGATTTTCCCAGCTACAGGAGTATCCATTAAGGATAAACTCATTATTTGAACATATTGGTGATCATCTACTTCCAGAGTGACTTCTCCTTGCTTAAATTTAATTGTTGCTTCCAATTGTTCTAATAAGTCTCTGCCAAGAAGGGCCCTTGGAGAATTGGGCATATACAAAAATCTGTGGATCCCTACTTGTTTCTCCAATTTGTCTTTTAAAGGTTTGCAAAAGTAGGCCTTCTCAGCCTGGCCAGTCACACCCTTTACTGAAACATAGTTATTTTCCAAGGGGATTAAAGCTTGATTTAAGACTGAATAAGTTGCTCCCGTGTCTACTAGAAATACAACTTCCTCTCGTTCTTCCCCTAGCTTTATTTTTACCAGGGGATCATCCAGGTCGGTTAGTCATTTTTCTGTTTCAATCTGGGCTATCGTTTTCCTTTGATTGTTGTGTCAGTTAGTGCGCTCAGAGCACTTGTTCTTCCAGTGTCCTTTTTTCTTACATATTGCACACTGGTCTCTACGCAGAGGTCTCAACCCCTGAGCTGATCTGGCTTTAAATTTTCAATTTTCATCATTTCTCACTATTGCTAGTATCCTTTTCTGGTCCTGCTTCTAACCTTCTTCTCTGTTACTAAATGTTCTCCATGCCTCCTCCAACAAAACCTCCAAATTGCGACTTTCTGTGGTACGTAACTTTTGGAGTTTGCACCTAATGTCTCCTGCAGACTGGCCCAGAAACAGAGACACTAATTGCTGCATTCCTACCTCTGACTCAGGGTCTAATGGTTTTTTGCGGCGCATTACATCCCTCAGTCGATCCAGGAATTCGGATGGGGATTCGGAAGGACCTTGTTTTATTGCATATAAGGCTGACCAATTTATAGTTTTGGGGATAGCTCTTTCCATCCCTCTAGAAATCCAATCCTGGTATGCTTTTAGCCTTTCCATATGGGCCGATCTATTAGCATCCCATCTTGGGTCCTGAAGAGGGAAGTAATCTTTAACGTCCTCTCCCCTTTTCTCATAGTAAGCAGTAGCCAAACCTCCTGCAGTTTTCAGAATTAGCTGCTTTTCTGTTTCGGTCATATGTTCTAATAATAACTGTATATCATCCCAATCAGGATTATGTTGTTTCATCATAAATTTAAAGTGTTTGGCGACACCTACTGGGTCAGCCTGATATTCCCGGGCCGCCTTCTTGTAATCTAATGCCCCGTTAAGTGGGCATTTAGCCCCACTGTCCAATTTATAAAGAGGCCACCACTGATTGCAATACTTAATAAGTGTTTTCTTATTTTCAGTGCCCCTGATCACACCAATTCCTTCCAGTGGGCTAGCACACACTCTAGAGGGTTCTTTTTCGAGACTCTACTTTGATTATTGCTCATGATTTTAGTCAGAGCCAGTTATTACCTGTTTTCCTCTATTTTACAGATGCGGTCAAGGCACTGAAGCACAAGAAACTGTTAAACACTAGATGGTACTCTGAGCACTTGGTTTTAAGTGAGGCTACTGGTCCTATTAAGGGGGTTGTATAACTTTCCTGCTTACTTTACAACGAACTTAATTTTGCAATCACTCATTCACATAGCATACACACACGAACACCAAACTTCCACAACAACAGAACAACAACACAACGATCCTATTCTACACGTGCACGTAAAACTCTACGACTTCGTTACAATGAATGTTTGCTGAGCAGCTGCGCAAAGGATAGAAAAGATAAAACCAGACGTAATTACCTGGAGGTGGCTTACCCATTCCTGGCCCTTATACCAGCCGATATATATATATACAGTTACTTATATATACCGTTACACACATACATATATACCCATTGACAGGTCCCTTATGGCTCCCGATCGGGATTCAGCGATGACCCCAGATTTGCTCGATCTACTCCCAAGATCGCTAGCGGCCACTCCTATTGGTCAGCCAATCCCTCCCTAACACACCAGGGTACCCTTCCCACGGGGACGGTGCTGCACGCCAGACGTCTCTGCACGATTTATCAGCTGCCCCAGCCACGCGTACGACTTACAGGCTCCCTTGGACCCCTTGGTCCCCTTTTCCAAACACACCGTTTATCCGTGGCTTCAGGAGGTTGTTGTCTGTTCTCCGGGTGAGCGGCCAGGAGCGGAGGCTCCTCCGAGGAAAGTGCTCGGGGCGCCTAGGAGCGTCCACTCCTCAGCTGCTCCCTTAGACAGGCAGAGATCTCCTGCCTGGCTCGTCAAATGACGTAGGGAAATCGCCTCTATAACTGGGAAAGTTCTACAGTAGGGATGTTTATTGCGCACAGATGCACGGGGGATCTCTCCTCCACAAGCGTGCATCCCGAAGCAGTCGACCGATCTTACATTTATACAATAAAACAATGAATATTCTATCAATGCCTGTACATAGTCAGTACCTGAACCCACCTACTCTCGCTTCTCATACTAATCAGCTTATCAGTCCTTGGCGCTTGCGCAGATCCTTGTAAGGGTCGCAGACAGGGGTCTCTGGGAGGAAGGCTGTATGTCTTCCTCGTGATGTACTTTTCCCTCTCGCCTGGAATGCGAGGATCTTGCCAGCTTGCAGTGCCTCTATCAGTCTGTGCTAATTGATGTCCTTGTGAGGGGCCCATGGACGTATTTCAGCCATCTGTTTTTCTTTGTCGAAGAGATACGCGACGCGCCTCGGCTCTGCTTGCCCGAGGGAGCAGCTGTGGGCTGATAACATTCTGCCTTTGAATTCTTGCCTTTTACCTCTTTCCTGAGTTAACATGAAGTTATCACAGGCCCTTTGCTCTGAGAGAAAAGCAGATTTGTCATGCTTCCCCCCCCCCCTTTTCCCGAGACCACAATCATCTAGTTAATTTTCAAGCTCTATGCTATACCTGTTTCTATACCCGTACATCACTTCCGACCCAACGCCTTCTTTGATTCTGTTATTCTCTGACTCACAAGGCAGGGCTGGAGGAGCTCTGAGGATGTCTCCACCCTCAAGTGTCAGGAGAGAGCAGTGTGAGCCCAGAAGAGCTGCTGAGCCCCAGCTCCCAGGCAGCACCAGCAGATCACCTCCCAGCAGAGCATCCTCCTGCCCAGGCTGGGATGCTTATAGCATCTGAATGGGTGTCTGAGGGCTGTTGGGTGCTGAGGACCTACCAGTGCTGGGGCTGCAGCTCCTCCTGCAGGCCCAGGCCCAGGCCGAGCCCTAAGCCTAGCTCTAGGCCCTGCTCCAAGACCAGGTCAAACCCTAGCCCACAGGCCGAGGCCCAGGCCCAGGCCTAGCTTCGGGCCTAAGCAAGAACAGTGATTATAGTTTGGAGGTGAATCCCTGTTTTAGTCAATGATGGCTTGTCCACATGGCCTCAGAGAAGGAGACCTTCTCAACACCCACCTGCATGGCCTCAGGACAGGAATCCTTCTCAACACCCACCTGCATGGTTTCAGAGCAGGAAACCTCAGTACTTGTCTGCATGTGCTCAGAGCTGGTCACTTCCATGGGGAGATGGGTGACCTGGCAGTTCCCAAGGAAATGCTGGCCAATCCACATCTCCTCTCTTTTTCCTTTTTATAGTAGAGCATGATGTGCTACAGCCTGGAGTATCTCTCACTGCTTTGGGTCATCTGCCTGGCTGTGTCCCTCTACACATCACACTCTGCCACCACTGTTGGGATCCATCACTGTGTTGCCAACACAGTTTTGGCCACAAATCCTTGTTAGTTGTTGATGATGGCTGGACAGCAGTGCCCAACAAGCTGCTCCATCACTCCCCCTCTCAGCAGGACAGGGATGGGAGGAAAACAAGATGGAAAAAGAACCCATTGTTCAAAATGAAGAACAGGTAATACAGCAGATATTGAGAGGCTCAGGAGTCGAGATCAGGACAGGAAAAGAAAACTCTTTAATTTATGACACTGCCCTGCACCCCCAGGGACACCAGAGTGGGATTCACAGATTTACAGAATTGTAGGGGTTGGAAGGGACCTCCAGAGATCATTGAGTCCGACCCCCCTGCCCAAAAGCAGACGATGTCCAGCAACACCCCGGGGAGCCAGGCTTCAGTACGCGCAGCGGCTGCTCCAGAGCACAAGCACTGTCAAGAATGAACATCCCCTGTTCATCCTCCTCTCAGCTTTTATGGCTGAGCAGACACCACAGGGTTTGGACTATTGCTTTGGTCAGTTGGGGTCAGCTGTCCGGGCCGTGTCCCCTCCTGAGATCGTGGAAGCTGGGCCAGCCCTGCTCCCCAGCAGCGAATTCCCTGAGCTGGTAGCAGCACCCTGCTCACTCCTGATGCACAGCATGGGCAGGGCTGCTGGGGGAAATGAACTCACCTCAGCCAGACCCAACCCAGTCCTAAACACAGCACCATGCTGGGCTGCTGGGAAGAAAACCAGTTCTAGCCCAGGGAAAACCAGCTCCAGCCCAGGGAGAACAAGTACAGCCCACGACCCAAGGCTGGGAAACAAGCACAGGAATGAAGTAAGGAAAACAAGGCATTTCCCCCAGCGTAGCACCGTGTGCTGGGGCAGCATCATCAGCTCTCTGCAGGCAGCTCCCAGCCTCTTCAGCTGGTGACAGTGCAGGGGCCACATCCAGCCCCACTGGTCACTCACGGAGCAGTAAGACTGGGATCACTGCAAAGATGGGAGGAAGAGACTGTGTCACCCAGGGAAAAGTCCATGTCCCCAACCCTCTGCTATGGTGCTCTCAGCATCCCCCACCAGCAGCCTAATTTTGCTGTGACCATGGGTCTCAAGGGGGAGCACAGAGAGCTGGGCCTGCCCCATCCAGCCCCCAGTCCCATGTCATACCTTTGGCCAAGCTGCCAGAGCTCCCATCCGTGCTTATGGGGGAGAAACAGCTGCGAGCTGCCACCTTGTGCTCTCTGTGGGCACAGTGCACATAAGAGAAGAAAGAAAGAGACATCAGCATCCACCAAGCTTCACCCTCAGGCTTGGGGGATCCCCAGAGCAATGCAGCTTATGCCCATAGCCCTTGCCAGCTCCCCAGGCTCTGCCTTCCTCCCACACCCTGGGGCTTTACCTGATCTGAACTTCCAGATGATGAATCCACTGATGGCAATGACAGCCAGGATGGCAAGGGGAACAAACAGCCACAGCACGATGGTTGTTGAGTTGGACTCTGGCTCTGGGAATGAGCAGGGTGATGAGGAGGTGAAGGGGAACCCCCCAGCCCACTCCTCTACATGCCCAAGGCCACCAGACTCACCCCACACAAAGACCCCTGGCTCAGCCAGGCTGGCGTGCTCCACACGGCACCGGTACTTGTCCTGCTCCCCAGGATGGGCCTCGATGGACACCCAGGTGTAGTAGGTGCCGTCGCTGTTGGGCACGATGCTGCCCCGCTCAGTGTCCTGGTCCCTGAGCTCCCCGTCCTTCAGCCAGCTGATGGTGATGGGCCGTGGGTAGAAGCCGTAAGCGCGGCAGTGCAAGGTCAGGATCCCCTGGGTCTCCTTCTTCGACACTCGGACCGTGGGGGGCTCTGGGGAGGGGGTGGCAGTGAGGGTTGGCACATACATCCACGCTGGCCCCTCCCCAGGGTTCCCATCTCCCCTCACCTTTCCTCTCCAGCACAGCCTGCCCGTAGCTCAGGTATTGCCTCAGCCACTCAGGGCAGAGGTTCTCCAGATACTGCTTCATGTGCTCAGCGACAGTCCCGTCTGCCTCCCAGTTCCTCTTGGTGATTTGTGCTGCTGCATCTGCCGCAGTGAACGTCATCGTGTCCCTGTCGAAGGCAATGAAGTCCCTCCCGTCGTAGGCGATTTGCCAATACCCCCTGGTGCTATTGTCCTCCAGGAGGTCACAGCTGACTATGCTCTGCAGTGTGTGAGCCCCTGAAACACGACCAGGGAGATGGGGCTGAGGGGCTGCTGCAGCCCTGGGCCTTCAGTGGGGCAAGGCCCCCCAGCAGCACCCCCACTCCAGCCATGTGTGAGGCCTGAGGGACCTTGACACTGACACATGAGCTGCCCCCTGCCCAGGGCTCACAGCACTAGGGGTGTCACATAAAGCTGTGACACAGACCTCTTGTACCCAGGGCATGGCTGGGCTGGTACCCATCCCCATGACACCCTGTGACAGCAAGGAGATGGGACAGGGTCCTGAATGCTGGGGGAGGGAGCAGATAGGAGATGGCATGGGTTGGGTAAGCCCCTCTGGCTGTGGGGTTGGAGTGGATCCCATGGAGTGTAGGGCTGGGGGACAGGGGTGCTTGGAGCCCTCTGCCAACAGCAGTGGGTTAGGAAGGATAGTGCTTTTATGAGGGAGGAGGGGGTGGAGATTCCCATCCCACAGAGCCCCTTCCCAGCCCACACTCACCCCCACTCTGGTTGTAGCGGCTCTGCAGCGTGTTCAGGTTCACTGTGCAAATCTCCTGATTGTTCTGCTCAATCTGGGTCTGCTGGTCCCAGTACTGCTGGTCCAGGTTGTGCTCCATCCACTCTGCCCGGGGCACCGCCCTCCCCTTCTTTCTGTCGTAGCGTGAAATGAGGTTTCCGTCCACGTACCCCAGGGACACAAACTGGGGCACTCCTGGGCTGGGCTCTGACACTGCAGTGTGGAAGTAGCGCAGGGAGTGGAGCTCTGTGGGACATGGGGGCAACAAGGGGTGGGGGGTTCAGGGTGAGGGTGCCCATAGTGATGGGGTGCAGGAGTGGGTGGTGAGCCTGGGTGGAAGTCCCAGAACAGAAGATTTGGGGTGTGTGGGGCAGCTTCAAGGGGCAGTCTCTGGTGGGGGGGAATATGTGTCCAGAGAGGGGTCCTGCTTCCCATGAAGAGAAGCCGGGGTTCTTGGTGATGATGAAAGGGGGGTCCTGGCAGTGAAGAACCCAAGATTCCCAGGAAGGGGGTCGAAGGGGGACCCCGGCATCAAGGAGAAACAGACCTGTAGGAGAATCTGGAAGGGGATGGAAAGGGATGGAAAAGGATGGAAGGAGAGTATTCCGAGGGGGCACCTGGTGTTCAGGGAGTGTGACCAGGAGACCCTGCGCCCCAGGGTGGTCTGGTGCATGGGGAATGGAGAACCCTTGTCAAGAAACAGGATCCAGGGAGTTTCCTGGGTTTCTGCCCACACTCACCACACGCTGCCCAGCCAAGGAGCCCCAGCAGCAGCAGCAGCTCCAGCGCCTGGCCCGGCCCCATCGCTCATCGCTCCACTCTGGGTGCCCGATGTCATGAGCCAAAGGAGCCCGGCTCTGGGACAAACTTTGCTGCAAGCCCCGCCACTCAGCCCGCGATTGGCTGTGCCACCACCCACCTCCCAACTGGAGCATGAGATGTTTCTTACCAGTGACTCCCCCACAGCACCTCCCCACCCCACACCCCCCTCCCAGAGCCTTCCTCAGGGCCCCAGAGCCCCCCATGGCCTCATATCACCTGTATCTCCCATCCTGGGGTCACCCCTGGGCCCCCCAAGTCGCAGATCTCCCCTCCACCCAAGCTCCACTCTCATCCCATTCTGGTCTGGTGCCCTGTGGCTCCCCCCACTTGGCCCTGACACCCTGGGGGTTTGTGGGTGAAATAGCTGGGACAATGGTAAAAACCATTGTGGGCACCCCCTAGGGATTATGGGGGTGTCCCTTGCCCCCACTGTCCCTCATGCCCCCGCTGCCCCTCATGCCCTGGGTCACTTGTGCCTTCCATAGCCGGTGGCCAGTGTGCCTCCGGCCTGGCAGGAATCCTGCCTGGCACTGCTTCTACTGCATCTCCTGCACAGGTCCATCAACTTAACAGTTCAAACCAGCACAAACACCTTCCTGGGGCCTGAGGTACCCAGGAAGGGGGATCCATGGGGTCCAGGAGAAGTAGATCCGAGGAAGGTTCCAAATGGGAGTGGGGGAAGGGAGTGTTCTGAAGGGGGCATGTGGTCTGCAGTGAGGGGGACCAGGCAGTCCCTGAGCCAGGAGGGGCTCCCATGCCAGGGGAAGGGGAGCCCAGGCAGGTTTTGGTGCCCCAGGGTGGAGGGGGATAAAGAAGGATTCCACTGCTCGTGGAATGGAGCACCGGTGTCAGCAAAGGGAGTCCAGGGGTTTCCAGCACCCAGAAGATCACCCGGGTCCCCGCCTGTACTCACCACACTCTGACCTGCAGACAAGCCCCAGCAGCTGCAGCCACAGCCCCAGCACCCAGCCCGACCCCATCACTCTGATCCAGGTCCCTACCAAAAGGGTTAATCAACCCCAGCACCCTACAAATCATGCTGCAAGCCCCGCCTCCTGCCGTCTCTGACACCAGCCTGACAATGATGACTCACTCACTGGATGGCTCAGTGTCTCCTTCAGCCTTTGAGGATGCCTGTAGCTCCAGCAGTTGCAGCTTGCATTAGAATCAGTTGTATTCAGCATGCCATAGTAAGGTCAGTGTCACTTGTACAATATGCTCCCTTAGGACCTGGTGATGAGACCCTCCCAACCACAATGAGCGTTATGACTCAGAAAAGCTTCACTCCCTTTTAACGGCAGAGACAGGAGCTGATGATGGAATCCCGAGAGGGACATTCTGAGTCACTCTCTCTCAGAGCACTGGTCTGTGGTCAGGGGCTCTCTCCATGGCAACTGCAGTTCATCTTCTGCAGAGATTGACAGACCTCATCTCCCATGGCTGAGTGCTTATGCAATCTTTGGGTCATCAACCATAAACCTTGGGAGCTCCTGAGTCAATGGCGTAGTATTGACATCCTGACCGACACCCTGAACCAGTGGGTTGTTAATGCCAGATGGAGCCAGGGCCATTTCATAGTTTCAAGGATTTTTTTAGGCTGGGTTTATTTCCTTTATTGTATTGTATTGTATATTATTTTATTTCTTTTTCCTGTCAATCTGTCCTGGCCTGTTGTGTGAGGTGCTGTGACAGTTGCTCTCCTGTTTTCAGGCAAATTGCTTACTACAGGAGGGACTTCATTGCCTTCGACAGGGACACGATGACGTTCACTGAGGTGGATCCAGCAGCACAAATCACCAAGAGACGTGGGAGATGGACAGGACTGTCCCTGAGGACATGAAGCACTACCTGGAGAACACCTGCCCTGAGTGGCTGAGGAAATACTTGAGCTACGGGCAGGCTGTGCTGGAGAGGAAAGGTGAGAGGATCCTGACCTTGCTCAGCCATACTTACAGCTTCTACTCACAGCCCATCACCAGCAGCTGGCTGAAGGACAGGAGAAAGGCAGCGCCCAGAGGGCTGGCAGGGGCTGTGTGGGCTGTATGAGCCGCAGTGATCTGGGGAGGCCCCAAGCCCTGGGGGTGGATGCAGATGCCTCTTTCTCTCTGCAGGGAGGAAGGGCTACATCAAGGCATCAAGTGAGTCTTTGGGCCAGGTCTGGCTCCAGCCACTGCCCAGAGCTGGGACAGTCTCATGGATCTGGTTTCTGGCCATTCACAGCATTCCCCATCCCCTTCCTCCCTGTGCCACCCCTCTGTAGCAGGGACATATGGAAGGGGCTGTGTGTCCCCTCTGGTGCTCGCGGTGCCATCCTCCTCTGCCGGTGGCTGCAGTGAGGTGATGGCTGCTGGGCCAGCTCCTGGCACATGCACTGAGCCTGCAGTGAGCACAGGGCTGGCAGCTCACGGCTGTTTCTCCTTCACAGGCACAGACAGGAGCTCTGGCAGCTTGGCCAAAGGTACAGCGTGGGACCAGGGGCTGGATGTGGCTGTGCCGGTTCTCCCCTGTGCCAATGTGCTCCCTGTGGACCCATGGCCTGAGTCACATCGAGCTGGTGGAGGGGGATGTTGAGACCCCCAGAGCCAAGTGTTGGGGACAGGGAGGTGGCCCTGCAGGACACTGTTTCTTCCTCCTGTCCATGCAGTGATCCCTGCCTGACTGTTTGTCCTGGTTTCAGTCAGAATAGAGTTAATTTCATTTGTAGCAGCGGATGGAATTCTGTGTTTGGGAGTTACAATGAAAGCAGTGCTGAGAACACCCTGATGTTTCCAGTTGCAGTCAGACAGTCAAAGCCAGGACAGGTGACCCAGATGGGCCAAAGAGAGTATTCCATGCCAATTACGTCCTGCCCAGGATAAAGGGGGGCTGATGGGAGGAAGAAGGGGGGCGGTTCCGGGGCGGAGTGGCCGGGACGCGAAGGTCTTGGGGGACGGTCGGGTTCTGGGGCGGCTCTGGGTGGTGCGGCCTGAGTTGTGTGGTTGGGTGAGAAACTGCATTGTGTATGAATAGTTTCATATACTTTTGCTCTAAAGTCCTGTTGGCATTGTTATATTTGATCTTTCTTTTCTCTTAGTAAACTATCCTTATCCCAACCCACGGGCCTCTTAGTTTCTTGGGTTTGGTGTTATTTGCCCCTTCCTTTTCCCTTCCCTTGTTTCCCCCCCCCCCCCCCCCCCCCTTTCCCTCTTCCCCTGCTCTTTTACTTTAAGGAGCAGGCAGCTGCGTGGATCTCCTCGGCCCACAGCCGGGGTGAAACCACGACACTCTTTCTGGGTCACGACCCAAAACTGGCCCTTTGATTTGTGCCTGAAGGGAAGTGTTCACATTAAAGTGTTGGACTATGGGAGGATTACGTCTAACAGAGAACAGTTCAAAAATGTAAAACCATACAAAGCTTTCTGTAGTTGCTCCTCAGGAGTAGCAGTCCCTACCCCCTCTTTTTGCTGTTGTAATAAAGGTTTCAAAGACTGGTGAGAACGTTCAATTAGAGATTGACCCGCAGGGGAATAAGGGATGCCAGTGATAGGAGTCACACCCCAGGAGTCCAGAAAGGCTTTTGTTGCACTTGAAACATATGCAGGACCATTGTCTGTTTGTATCTGGGAGGGAATGCCCAAGGTAGCAAAAGCACGCATCAAGTGTTTCCAGACATCACGTGCTTTCTCCCCTGTGTGACAAGAAGAAAATAAGGCACCTGAAAATGTATCAATAGAAGAATGGACATATTTCAATTTACCAAACTCTGGAGAACGTGTAACGTCCATTTGCCATAATTGTAGGCTTTGGAGTCCTCTAGGATTAATCTCTCCCGCTATTGAGGGAAATGAGTATCGTTGACTATCAGGACATACAGCAATGATATTAGACGCTTGTTGGGAGGTAATTCCAAACTCCAGCATTCTGGTGAAAAAAAGGAAGGACTGAACTTAGCTTGTGCTAAGCGATCCGGCAATACCTGTACCTGCAGTGTCAAGAGATCAGCTTGTCGATTCCCTTCTGCAATAAAACCTGGTAAAGAAGTATGTGATCTGACATGCATAACAAAATAGGGGTGAGGACCAGAGTCCAGGAGAAAAATGAGTTCTTGTAACAAAGCAAAGAGTTCAGAGTGTGAAACGTTACGCAGTACAGATGCTTCAGCTCCTTCAACAATTCCTGCAACGTAAGCTGAATCAGGAACCAGTTGAGTGGTATGGACCATTTAGGAAAGACTCGAACAACTGCGGTCAGTTCCACCATCTGAGGGGAACCAGGTACAGTTTCAATATCCGATTTCCATTGTCCACGCTGGCTGTCCCACCAAAGAATGACTGATTTGTGTCATTTTCCAGATCCATCCGTAAACACTGGTAGGGCCTGCAAAGGTTGGTCACTCCTTTTCGGTTTAACTGTTAAAGAAAAGTTCGTGTTCAACAACTTATGCGAAGGTGGGTGGGGTGTGAGTTGACCTGGACAGTCAGCTAATGCCATAGCAAAGGCGTCCGATTGCTGATACACCCATTGTAAATACATGCTCGGTACAGGTAAGCAGATATATACAAAATCCAATCCTGATTACATTAACAAGCGCTGCCCAGCTTTAATTATCAAGGAAGCAAACATGTCGTGCTGTGTTGAAAGAGTTTTTGTAGATTGATTTGGCAACAAAATCCACTGGATAATCAAGAGTGGGTCTGATTTCTGTGGATCCCACTGAAATATCAATGCATGCGGTTGTCGTGTGGGATTTAAAATCATTAGATTAAAAGGTAAATCAGGGATGCAGCGGTGTGCTTGTCTGTTGGTGATTGCTGCAGCAACCTTTGGCAAAGAATCAACAGCCTCGGGGCTTAGGCTGCAAGGGGAGCACATATTGACATCCCCTTTAAGCAGTTCAAATAGAGCTCTCAAATCTGTATTAGAAATTCCCAGCAGTGGTCGGACCCAGTTAATGGTTCCCAGCAATTTCTGTACATCATGCAAGCTTTTTATGTCTGTTTGTATCTGTAAGGGCTGAGGAGCTATAGTTTGAGCTCTGATGCGCCATCCTAGGTATTTCCAAGGGGGTGTTTTTGGACCTTTTCTGGTGCAATGCAAAGGCTCACTGAATTAACAGTGTCTGTGACAAGGGCTACGGCTTTCTCCATGACCGCGAGATGTTGTGCGGCTACCAGGATGTCGTCCATGTAGTGATACAACAATACATCAGGCATCACAACTCTAACAGGGTTAAGCACCTTAGCTACATCCCACTGACAAATTGTAGGACTGTTTTTCATCCCTTGTGGCAGCACAACCCACTGGTACCTTTGCAACGGGGCTTGCATGTTGATGCTTGCAACTGAAAAAGCAAATTTAGGAGCATCATCCGAATGCAGTGGAATATTAAAAAAGCAATCTTTTAGGTCTGTCACAGTCAAATGCCAATCCCGAGTTAAGGAAATTCCTTGGTGCAAGCCACAGGGTTTCCAAAAACTCTGAAAATCCTTCAATAGATGCCTGTCTCTGACTGATGGTGGGATGAGCATCCATAAATAATAGGATGCTTTGCAGACAGAAGTTTAAGGAGTTACATTTCCAAGGTCTGGACAAAGAATAGACCTTAGTCTTAATCAACAGAAGCCCTGTGCAAAGGAATTTAAGGAGGAAACATTTCCAAGGACTAAATAACTTGAATGCCAATTACGAAGGACCATTTGGCACTTGGAGGTTGTTAGAGGAGATACCTCTGAGAGTGACAATGTCCAGCTGGAATACTGGTGACTACGCATGCGTCAAGAAGAGAGGTGAAAAGTTTAACCCGATGAAGACTACAGGCCTTCATCCTGAAGACCCCAACTCACGACCACCAGAGAGCACTGCGTCTGCGCCATCAGGAGGGATTTATGGAAATGAAGCCATGAAGTTAATTTGAATATGAAGCGGGACAGGTCATGCATATGTACAGCTGTTACGAATTCCAAACCCCTCTCCTCTATAAAAAGTCAAACAACAATGCATTCAGCGGAACTTCCCCCACCTGACATGAAGTGAAGTCGAGTCGGTCCCGTGAGATGTCGTGGGAACCCGTGGTGGTAGCTATAACTTTCCTGTAACTTTAGGCTCCTTACCTTTCTTTCTCTTTTTTTCCTTCGCTCTCTCACTCTCTAACACCTTTCGCGAATTTTGCTGTAATAATTAAACTTCCTTATGATGCAGCATTTGACCTCGTTTGTGTCTTAATCTCACTCTGGGAATTATAAAAGAATCTTGCCCCTGACTGGGCTATTCCAGAACGGGACAACTGCATAGAGCATTTCAACTCGAGCACTTATGACGGAGCAGTCAGAGCTGAAGCAGACCTCCAAATCCTTCTTTGACATGGGAGAAGCCCCCCAAACTCCAGGAACTTGACAGGCCTGTAAGCCTAGCTATGTCAGACAGCTTGTGCCAAAAATACCTGGGCAGGGGAGAGGGTCCATCCCCAAGCCCATCTCCCAGAGATGCCCACCCTCCCAGGTACATCACTTCACCCTTTCCCAGATTCATGGGTACAGGGATGGAGAGGATGGGTGTCCTGGTTCTGGCCAGGCCAGAGTCAACCTCCCCAAGTAGCCAGCACAGATGAGCCTGGGCTGTTTGCCACACCACCTGACATCACTTGCCCATAAAAGGGGCTGGCTGGGGAGGGTCAGGGCCTGGCTGCCTGCAGAGCAGTCTGAGTGTGCCCGGGGTATCTGGTCAGTAGGTTGGTGGGTTGGTCATTGTGTCAGTTGGTCGGTCCTTCCTTGTGACATGCATTGCTTTGCAATCCTTGGGTTGGTAAGGCATGGTGTTATCACGGAGTGTGAGTGTAATTGGCCGTTATTGTTCCCTTCAATGGTGATTTTGCCAGTAGACTGTCCTTATCCCAACCAATGGAGACTCTGTCTGTTACTCCTCCAGGAGTGAGCGAGCAGCATGTGGTGCTCAGCCACTGGCTGGGGCTGAACCACCACAATGGGAAAGGAGGGAAAGGGCTGATCTCAGAGCACCTGGGACAGGATGCCACATCATGTCCAAACTCAAGCAGAGTCACTCAGATCTTCAGCGTAAAAGACTGAAAAGAAAAAAAAACCCACAACATTTGATAATAACAGTTATGGGATGCCTTGTAATCCCATAAATGCTCATGAAGATCATTCAGAGCTTGGGCAGAGCCAAATTGCTTATTCAGGAAATGGGAAAAGCCCTGAAAACCAAGAGAATGGCTTGCTCCTGCCTGGTCACGTCCCATGGCTGGTGCACAGGATGTCAAGCATGGGAGAGGGTCCAGCCCCACACTGTTCTCCCTTTGCTGGTCATTCTCCCCGACAGAGGCCTTGGGCTTTCCCAGACCTAGGAATGCTGGGATGGAAAGGATCGGCAGGGAGAGAAAGGGCCAATCACAGAGCACCCACAACAGGACCCCACACCATGCCAGAGCCCATGGACACTCACCCAGTGCTGAATCTCATTCCTCTGCAAAGAAAAACAAAAAGCAACATTTATCAGGTAGGACAACTAGTCATCCCAGAAATGCTCAAGAAGAGCAGGAAGAGCTCTTGCAGATCCCAAATTACTGTTTAGGAAATGAAAAAAACCCAAACCCCAGTCATGTCCCTCTGCAAGACTCACCCAGTTCTGTACCTTGTTCCTCTGGGAAGGAAGGAAAAAATAATATTTAACTTGGTAGGACATCTTGTCATGCCATAACTGTGCATGAAGAGCAGTCAGAGCTCAGGCAGACCCCAAATTACAGTTTGGGAAGTGGAAAAAGCCCCAAATGCCAGGAATCTTTCCACAAGACTCACCTTGTGCTGCACCTCGTTCCTCTGAAAAGAAAACCAAAAAGCGATGTGTGATCAGAGGGAACAGCTACTCATCCCATGGCTGCTCCACAGTAGCAGGTAGACCTCGGGCTGATGCCCAACTCATTCTTTTTGGGGAATAGGAAAAGACCGCATTGCTCCCAGGAATGGCTCCCTGCCAGCCCATTTCCCCATAAGCCAACCCAGGCTCTATGGAGTTCAGCCTGACAACTACCCAACCCAAGTCCCTGCTGGGGGCTCCTGTGCCAGGAGGTTTTGCTGAGGGAAGGGGCCAGAAGGACTCACCCAGCTCTCTGGACAGCAGCACTGAAAAGCAAAGCCAGAGGAAGAGGAGGTGAGGAGAGCAGCTGGATTCCTCAATGGGAACAGCTCCAGAGGGTCTCTGGGACTTTCCCACCAGCCAGGCACCCTTGCCATGCTCCCTGTCCTCCCGCCCACCGTGTCCTTGTCCCCTTCTGTTCTTGGCCCAAGGGGCATTTTAATGAAGGCAAAACATCCCTTGGGGGAAACGTACCTCTTCTTCTCCAGAGATAAGCACTGAGGCCAAGGAGCCCAACAGAGAGCGGGAGGAGCAAACCCAGAGCGACCATCCAGGGACGGGCATTGTGGAAAAAGGGAGCTGGGAAACAAACAGACCCACAGGGAAAGGGACCGATTTACACTCGTGTCCGTGGGGAGAAGGACCAAGAGACCCCCGCCCCACACCTCCCAGCCCTTGTCCCAGGAGTCCTGGCCTCAAGGGGACAGAGTCCTCCCCTGCCCCCACACGCCCACGCTGCCACCCAAGCCCAGCCCAAAGCTGCTCCAAGCCATGCAGCCAACCCCCGCCCTTCTCTGGCACCGCAGGGGCTGGCTGCAGCCGTCTCACCAGAGATGTGCAGGGACGCCTCCTGCTCCTGCTCCAGGCGGCTGCTCCTGACCACACAGGACCAGTTCCCCTCTCTGGTCCCTGTCACCACGATGGCATCTTCAGTGTCAAACAGGCCCCTGGCATCAGGGGAACGTCTCTGGGAGACCGAGGGGACACGGTGCCCGTTGGGGTCTTTCCACAGCACCTCCGGTTGTGGGAACCATCCGGCCGATCGACACAGCACCCGGATGCCTCCGGCCTCGTAACCCTCCAGAGAGATCTGAGGGCAAGAGCCTGTGGCTGGGGAAGAGCCCGGGCTTGGGGTCAGGGAGGGATGGGCTCAGCTCCAAGGCCACCACCGCATCCCTGAGCAGACCTATCACAGCTCCCACCAAACCCACCCCAACCTGTGCAGGAACCACCCAGCGTTGATGCCCAAGGGCCCCAGATCTCCCCCCAAACCTCCCGGCACAGCAAGACCCAGCTACCCAGCTTCAGCACCTCCAGGCAGTGTCTGCAACCCCCAAGGCTACCAGACACCATGCCAGCTCTCCTGGGGCACCAAAGCACAAGACAGACATCTGGGAGTGACAAACAAGCCCAGGGACACCACAACTACCCCTGCAAACACCACACCAGATACAAACCTGACACTGACAGATCCACCAAAGCTTCTCCATAAGAGGAACCATCTCTCACAGTGCAGACGTACTGACCATCATCAGAGGGTCTCAGCCCAGAGATTCGCAAGTCCAGCCTTCCACTGGAGAGACCATCTCTGGCCAGCTCTGTCCTCCCAACATATTCCTCCAGCTGCTCCCTGGACACGTCCTCCCCATTTCGGTAGCGATGCACCGTTTCAGAGACCCTGTGCCGGATCCACCTGATGTCCCAGCTCTGAGCGTCCATGGCTGGGGACAAGTGACACGGCAGCACAACGTCCTGCCCCACGGTGACACGGAGAGGCTGGTCTGGTCCCACCACTCTGAAGTCAGCTTGGCCATGGAGAAGGACACAGAGACAGAGAGATTGCCCCTACGTTAATTGAGGCCATTGCAGGCCAGGGCTGAGCTTGGTGTGAGCGGGGCACGCTCCATGCCACGGGTGTTGCTTTGCCCTCCCATGGTCCAGAGACTCTGGAGAAACTGGAGCGGGACTGGGTGGACTGGAAGGAGAAGGAGTTTTCCCAGGAGCAGGAACCTCCTCCATAAAATGACCTCCACCCCAGCCAGACCCAGGAGCCATTTGCAGGGAACCCCAGGGTGAGGGACATATAGTGAAAGAGCCCAAGGAAAATGAAGCCATGCGGGGCCAAACACTGGACTGGGGTCCCCCCACTCCACAGGAGCTCCCTGCCCCACATCTGCCGCCCAGAGCAGGTGAAAGCCCCCACCAGCCCTGCAGGATCCCTACCTGATCCCAGATGGAGCATGTGGAGAGTAACCGAATACATCAGGAGGTCCCTGGAGCTCGCCGGGAGACTCATCTGTGGCTGTGCAGCCCCTGCTCTGCCCCACATCCACTTACCACAATTCATGGTGAATCCATTACTGATTGTAAATGGCAGGAATTATTCAACCCTCCTGTGAAAAGAGAGGTCCCTTCTAGGAGAGAACGATTTGCTGAATGAAACACCCTCAAAATCAGTCATCATTCTGTATTTGTTGTTTCCTTCTTGGCTGGGGGGTGGGGCACTCATTCCCCTCCTGCTGCACTGTGGGATCCCACCCATGGCAGACAGTCCTCCAGCAACTTCTCCAGAGTGAGTCCTTTCCCACAGGGCTTCAGCTCCTTATCAGCTGTCCCAGCGTGGGTCACTGCTATGGTGGGCAGTGATAAATCACAATGTCTCTCCAGTACTCCATGGGGTCACAAGCCTCCCCCCAGAAAACCTGCTCTGGCACAAATCTCTCCCTTGCTCATCTCTGTGTCTCTGTCTCTCTCCATGGGCTGCAAGTGCTGGCAGGGGCTTGTTCTAATGTGGGTTACAGCATCTCCTGTCTGTCTCCCCTTGCTCCAGTGTGGGGCCTCTCCACAGGCTGCAGGTGGGGTCTGGGCCTTTCCCATGGGCTGTGGGGGGACACCCGCTGCACCATGGGTTTCTCCAGGGGCTCCAGGGGCATCTTTCTCTCTGGCGCCTGGGACATGTCCTCCCCCCTTCCCCAGCCTTGGTGCCTGCACAGCTCCTCACATCTTCTCACTCCCTTCTCCGGTGGCAAAATGCAGCTGCTTGCAGTTTTCTTTCTCCTCACTGTGATTCCCAGAGGCCCTGTGACCATCACTGATGAGCTCGGCCTTGGTCAGCAAAAACTCTGGTCTTGAATCGGCCAGTGTTTACAGTCTGGGATGTGCAGAGAGCTTCTAGCTGCTTCTTGCAGCAACAATCCCTGCACCCCCCTCCCCTCCACCAGAACCCAGCCACAAAAAAATGTGACACCCTGGTCTACCATGTTCCACAGCTTCTGGTTGGGGTGCAGGTGACTCCCCAGCACCCACATGCCCCATGTTCATGTTGAGGAGCATGGTACCTGCTCTAGACATTGCCAGATCCAGCTGGAGATGGAGGGATGTCACAGCCCAGACAAAGTCACTGTGGTGTATTTTTAAGGTGGCATTGTAAAAATCCGATGAGAGACAGTGAGCACAAGGGGGAAATCAGGGAAGGAAACGCCACATCCAGTAAAAACAGATGAGGCAAATGGATCAATCCCTTGTGGGTACAGAGACCCCCTGGGTTCAAGACAGGCTTTTTCTTAAAATAGGCAAATGGTTTTGAAGGTGGGAATCCTTTACCTTACGACCCAGCAACGCTAAAGCCACTTGAACCAGAGCTCAAAGCCTTCCTCATCCACCCAACTGCCCCAGAAACCTTGCCCTCTCCCCTCCTGGACCCACAACTGGGTCCCGTTCTGGGACCAGTGCTGTTGGATATCTTCATCAATGACAATGGCAGTGGGATCGAGTGCACCATCCACAAGTTGCAGATGGCACCAAGCTGAGGGGAGGGTCAACATGCCAGAGGGATGAGATGTTATCCAGAAGCACCTGGACAAGCTGGAGAGGTGGGCCCATGCAAACCCCATGGAGTTCAACAAGGCCAAGTGCAAGTTCCTGCCCTTGGGTCAGGACAATCCTTGGTCCCAATACAGGCTGGGGGTGATGTGATAGAGAGCAGCCCTGCAGAAAAGCACTTGGGGCTACATAACACAAGGCATCCTGGGCTGCATCACAAGAAGTGTGGCCAGCAGGTCAAGGGCTGATTCTCCCTCTCTGCTCTGCTGAGATCTCACCCCCACTGCACTGCTGTGTCTAGCTCTGGAGCCCTCAGCACAAGAAGGACATGGATCTCTTGGAGTGGGTGCAGAGGAGGTCACAAGGATGATTAGAGGACTCAAGCCCCTCTCCTATGAAGACAGGCTGAGAGAGTTGGGGTGGTTCAGCCACCAGCAGATCGCCTCCCAGAAATGTGTCCAGAAACATCCAGCAGTGATATCAACTGGGGCGTCTCACTGTGCTGCCTCTGGCTGCAGATCCTGCTGGAGCTCCAGCATGTCCAGCACAGCAACGCTCGTGGGCAGCGTGACTCCATCCAGCCCACGACAGCTGCTGTCAGCCTCCACTCTGCCCTGGGCTTCACACTGTCCTTCACAGAGGAATCGCTCTGTGCCTGCACACATCAAGGGTCCGAGTCCAAGGCAGCGCAGAACGTCCAGCGCCCACCTGAGCAGGGGGTACCCAGGCCGGGTCTCACCTCCCTGGTACCCAGGGCCGAGCGCCCAGAGCCCAGGGGGACAGGAGGGCAGGGCTGCTGCCCGGCCATCCCAGAGCCGGCTCAACAGGCACAGCTCTGGCAGCACAGCCAGCAGTTCAGAACTGATCCTTGTTGGGACAGGAACAAGCCATTTGGGGAGAGGTTTTGCCATGTTTGGTTTTCTCTCACTGGATGGCTCAGTGTCTCCTTCAGCCTTTGAGGATGCCTGTAGCTCCAGCAGGTGCAGCTTGCATTAGAATCAGTTGTATTCAGCATGCCATAGTAAGGTCAGTGTCACTTGTACAATATGCTCCCTTAGGACCTGGTGATGTAAATGCCATCCCAATACAGCCAGAGGACAAGTGGGACACCCCAACCACAATGAGCGTTAAGACTCAGCAGGGCTGAGTCCCTTTTAATGGCAGAGGCAGGAGCTGATGGTAGAAATGGAATTCCCAGGAGTGCTGTTCTGAGTCACACTCAGAGCACTGGTGTGTGGTCAGGGGCTCTCTCCATGGGTTGGGATGGCACCTACAGTTCATTTTGTGCAGGGATCAAGAGACCTCATCTCCCAAGGCTGAGTGCTTATGCACACTGTGTCATCAACCACAAATACCAAGAACTCTTAATGAAGTGGTGACATCCTAACAGACATCCTGAAAGGTTGGTTTGTTACAGTGAAATAGAGCCTGAGTGGTTTCACAGTTTCAGGAGGTTTTCTTTGAGTTGTTTTTTTTTTTTGGGGGGTGGTGTGTATTTTTTTCCTGTCAATCTGTCCTGGCCTGTTGTGTGAGGTTCTGTGACAGTTGCTGTCCTGTTATGAGCAGGGTTAGAGTTCATGTTAATCTTGTAGTGAGTGGGTCTGGCCCCACCTGGTCTTTTGGTCAGGCCTCACCTGGAGTACTGTGTCCAGTTCCTGGGATAAAAAAGACAGGGACCTTCTGGAGAGAGTCTAGAGAAGGGCAACGAAGATGATTAGGGGCCTGGAACATCTCCCCTATGAGGAAAGGCTGAGTGAGCTGGGTCTGTTCAGCCTGGAAAAAAGAAGACTTAGGGGGGACCTGATTAGTGTTTATAAATATCTTAGACTTGGGATGCAGGGGGAATTGGCCAGCCCGTTTTCAGTGTCTGTGGGGACAGGACTGGGGGCAATGGCTGTAAGCTGGAGCATAGGAAGTTCCGCACCAACATGCAGATGAACTTTTTCACAGTGAGGGTGAGGGAGCAGTGGAATAGGCTGCCCAGGGAGGTGGTGGAGTCTCCTTCTCTGGAGACATTCAAGTCTTGTCTAGATGCCTATCTATGTAATATGAGATAGGGAGCCTGCTTTGGCAGGGGGGTTGGACCCGATGATCTCTTGAGGTCCCTTCCAACCCCTAAGATTCTGTGATTCTGTGATTCTGTGATTCTGTGAGTGTGGTGCTGAGTTTGGGATTTAGGGTGTTGGTAATGCCCTGATGGTTTAGTTGTTGCCAAGCAGTCAAGGACTTTCCAGCTTCTCATCCTGCCCTGTCTCTGTGGAAGGGGAGGCAGTCAAGAAGCTGGGAGCACTGCTCCTCCTGGCACCCCAACTGCCTCTGCTGGGCTGGATGTTCAAAGCCCTCACGGTTCCCGTGGCAGACAAGACCCCCAGAACCAGAGGGGCTCCTACACCCTAGGTGCTGGGGGTCTGTGTCACAGCTTTATGTGATGCCCAAGTGCTGTGGGCACTGGGCAGGGTGGGGGCAGCTCTTGTGTCAGTGCCAAGGTCCCTCAGGCCTCACACAGGGCTGGAGTGGGGGCTGCTGCCGGGGGGCCTTGCCACACTGAAGGCCCAGGGCTGCAGCAGCCCCTCAGCCCCATCTCCCTGGTCGTGTTTCAGGGACTCACACACTGCAGAGCATAGTCAGCTGTGACCTCCTGGAGGACGGTAGCACCAGGGGGTACCTGCAGTTCACCTACGACAGGAGGGACTTCATTGCCTTCGACAGGGACACGATGACGTTCACTGCGGCAGATGCAGCAGCACAAATCACCAAGAGGAACTGGGAGGCAGACGGGACTGTCGCTGAGCGCATGAAGCAATATCTGGAGAACATCTGCCCTGAGTGGCTGAGGCAATACCTGAGCTACGGGCAGGCTGTGCTGGAGAGGAAAGGTGAGGGGAGATGGGGAGCCTGGGGAGGGGCCAGCGTGGATGTGTGTGCCAGCCCTCACTGCCACCCCCTCCCAAGAGCCCCCCATGGTCCGAGTTTCGAAGAAGGAGACCCAGGGGATCCTGACCTTGCACTGCCGTGCTTACGGCTTCTACCCACGGCCCATCACCATCAGCTGGCTGAAGGACGGGGAGATCAGGGACCAGGACACCGAGCGGGGCAGCATCGTGCCCAACAGCGATGGCACCTACTACACCTGGGTGTCCATCGAGGCCCATCCTGGGGAGTAGGACAAGTACCGGTGCCGTGTGGAGCACGCCAGCCTGGCTGAGCCAGGGGTCTTTGTGTGGGGTGAGTCTGGTGGCCTTGGGCACGTGGAGGGGTGGGCTGGGGGGTTCCCCTTCCCCTCCTCATCACCCTGCTCTTCCACAGAGCTGGAGTCAAACTCATCACCCATCGTGCTGTGGGTGTTTGTTCCCCTTGCCATCCTGTCTGTCATTGCCAGCACTGGATTCATCACCTCGAAGTGCAGATCAGGTAAAGCCCCAGGGTGTGGGAGGAAGGCAGAGCCAAGGGGGCTGGTAGGGACTGTGAGCACAAGCCACAGCGCTCTGGGGAGACCCCAAGCCTGAGGGTGAAGCTCAGTGGACACTGATGCCTCTTTCTCCCTTCTCTTATGTGCACTGTGACCACAGAGAGCAGGAGGTGGCAGCTCGCAGCTGTTTCTCCCCCATAGGCACAGATGGGAGCTCTGGCAGCTTGGCCAAAGGTATGACATGGGACTGGGGGGTGTTTGGGGCAGGCCCAGCTCTCTGTGCTCCCCCTTGAGACCCATGGTTGCAGCAACACTGGGCTGCTGGTGAAGGACACTGAGACCACCACAGCAGAGGGTTGGGGACATGGACTTTTCCCTGGGTGACACAGTCTCTTCCTCCCATCTTTGCAGTGATCTCGGTCTTACTGCTCCACAAGTGACTGGGGGGCCTGGATGTGGCCCCTACGCTCACACTGGCTGGAGAGGCTGGGAGCTGCCTGCAGAGAGCTGATGATGCTGTGCCAGCACACGGTGCTACGCTGGTGGCTCTCCTGGCTGGGGGAAATGCCTTGTTTCCTTTACTTCATTCCTGTGCTTCTTGCCCAGCCTTAGATCATGGGTTAGAGCTGGGTTTCTCCCCAGCAGCCCAGCATGGTGCCATGTTTAGGACTGTGTTGGGTCTGGCTCAGGTAAGTTCATTTCCCCCCAGCAGCCCTGGCCGTGCTGAGCATCAGGAGTGAGCAGGGTGTTGGTATCAGCCCAGGGATTTGGCTGCTGGGGAGCAGGGCTGGCCCAGCATCCAGGCTGTCTCTCCAACATGCCCCTCACCAGTAGGCTGTGGGTGGGCAAGGCCTTGGGAGGTGATACAGCCAGGACAGCTGACCCCAATAACCACAGTGATATTCCAAACCCTGTGACATCTGCTCGCTTATAAAAGCTGAGAGGAAGGAGGATGAGCAGAGGGTGTTTGTTATTTACAGGGTTGGCTTTCTAGAGCAACTGCTGCTCATACTGGAGCCCCTTTTCCTGGGAAGTGGCCAGACATCACCTGCTGATGGTGAATAAATGCTGATGGAGAAATGGTGAATACAACTTTTGGTTTTCCTTTTCTTCTGCCTGGGGCTTTTGCTGTATTCAACTGCCTTGGTATGGAGTTTGTTCCTGTTCCATCTTTTCTTCCTCCCCTCCCTGCCCTGCTGAGGAGAGGGGTGATGGAGAAGCTTGATGGGCACCTTCTGTGCAGCCACAGCCAACCCCTTACAAGGATTTTTGATACAACCTGGATTGGTGTCACAGGGATGGGTCTCAGCAGTGGTGGCACAGTGTGATGGCATAAGCAGACACAACCACGCACGTGCCCCAGTCTGATGAGAAATATCCCAGGCTGTAGCACATCTTGCCTGATGTTACAGAGGGAAAAGAGAGGGGTTGGGGGTTTGGCCAACTCTTCTTGGGCCATGGCTGGTCATCCATCTCCCCGTGGAGGTGATGAGCTCTGAGCCCTCACAGACAGGTACTGAGAGGAGAATTTCTTCCTCTGGAACCATCTAGGTGTGCACTAAGGAGGCCTCCTGCTTGGAGGCCACACAGACAGTTATTGCAAAGAAGTCTCTTGCCCTGAGGTCTTGCAGATGGGCACTGAGAAGAAAGGCTCCTGCCCTGAGGCAAATGAGGAGACATGGTGGATGTCCACCCAATGGACTCTTGGCCTGAGAGGGAGCAGAGGCAGAAGCAACCTGGTCCCATCCCTGACAGGGCTGTGAGATGTGGGCAACACTTCATCCATCAGGCAGGTGGAGACATCTGTTCCCTGGTGGCTCCCATGCTGGCATGGTGGGGCTAAGAGGGGGGAACAAGAAGGCAGGGAAAGCCCAGCATTCATCTCTTGCTGGGGACTATGGGATTGCTGGATCAGAATGGTGCAGCCTCTGGAGATGGCTCCAGCTGAGCGTGAAGGCAAAGTATCCTCTCCAGGAAGATCCTGTAACCCAGAGAGGGAAGTGTTCCACCAGTGTGGAACCAATTGAGGCACCAACTGTCCATGACCATGGAGAGAACATGAGAATATGAATGGTGCCCCTACCTCAGTTTTGGAAGCCCAGGTACAAGAACTGCAGCATGAAAACTGGCTGAAAAGGCACCATCAGGATGATTCCTGCTCCAGTTGCTGCTGAGCAGTTCCCCAGGGCTGGTGGATGTGCTGAGGACACCTCTCCTCATCCTGAACAGGTGGCTCTAAGTCTCTGATAAAGCAGGATCACCTCCAGTAGGTCACACAGGATCGTGTCCCAGCAGGTTTGGGATCTCTCCAGGGAAGGAGAACCCATAACTGGGCAGCCTGCTGCAGCCCTCAGGCACCCACAAGGGTGAAGCACTTTTCCCTCGTGTTGGGATGGACATTCCTCTGTTCCAGTTTGTGCCCGTTGCCCCTTGTCCTATTGCTGGGTCCCACTGAGAAGAGTCTGGTCCCTTCCCCTTGACACCTGCTGTTAGATATTGATGAGCATTGATCAGATCCCCTCTCGGTCTTCTCCAGATTAAACAGCCCCAGCTCCATCAGCCTTTCCTCATAGGAGAGATGCTCCAGTCTCCCCATCATCTGCACACCCTCTGCTGGACTAACTCCAGCAGTTCCAGTAGTTGGTGAATCCATGCTGACCATTCCTGATAACCTTTGTTTCCTCTACATGGTTACTGATGACCCCCAGAAGAAGCTGTTCCATCATCTTTCCAGGGATGGAGGTGAGACTGACTGGCCTGCAGTTTCCTTCATCCTCCTCCTTGCCCTTCTGGAAGGCTGGAGTAACGTTGGCTTTCCTCCAGTCTTTCTTCAAGGGGAGCCTGTGCTGTGAGGGCCCCCCACCTCCTACCCCTGTACGATGCTCATCCTGTCAGGAGCTGTTCCCCGGCTCCTGCTCCAACCACTGCTCCAAGCCCACTGCAAATCCCCTTCAGCAGCAGCCAGGAATCAGCACAAACCCCCCAGGAACCCCCACGGCCAGACTCCATGTGCACAAGGAAAGCTTTATTGAAGTCTGTCCTGCTCTGCCTGGGCAGGATGGGCTGGGGCAGGGCTGAGAGGGACATCTGCCCCTGTAGCGCTGGGGAGAGGAGCACGGGCAGGGTCTGCAGAAGGGCAGGGGCTCTGCAGGGGACTCTGCCGGCCCCAGATGCTTCAGGCTGCCCTGATCTTGTGAGGACTCATCCACAGATCACCCGTCCCTTTGACTTGAGGTGACACTGGAGTTGCAGCCTGTGCAGTGCAGCGGCACAGGAACAGCCACAATGCCCTGGACATTGGGCAGCCCAGGGGTATGTACAGCCATTGCTGTCACCAAACTCTTCCCAGGCACAGCACGGGACACTGATCAGCTCAGCAGCACTGCAGCCAGCAGCAAAAGGGAAAAGCAGCCGTTGAACGGGAAACTGATATCCAGGAGGGCAAGCAAGCCCCATGGCAGGCCCCATGCCTGCCACTGAGAGATAACAGCAGTGACAGTTGGAAATACAATCTAGCACAGGGTGAGCAGACCTGTCCTGGCTATGCCCTGCCTATCCCCACATGGCTACTGACGACTGCATCATCACACTGTTCTCAGCTCTGCCTGCAGCAGGAATACAACACACAGCCCGTACCAGGGACCTGGGGAAATGAGCTCCAGCCCAGCCGAAAGCCTCAGAGCCCCCTCAGTGCCCCCCTGCTCCCTGGGCTGGGGCAGGGCAGGGAGAAACATCTGCTCCTGCACCTCTGAGAAGCAGAGCATGGACAGTGTCTGCAGAAGGACAGGGGGTCTTTGGGGCTGGGGGGTGGGTGGAAGGGGGTCAGGAAGTGGAATCCCTGAGGCACAGCTCGGTTCCCTCTGTACGCAGCCATAACCAGGGACGGATTGTATCTCCATTAAATGAGGCTGGTGGGAAAGTGAAGATCTCAGCCCCACTGTGCCCATCGATGAAAGTCACCAGCCCCCGCGGGCAGTCCAGACAGACCCAGACTCTGCTGGGGACTGGGGAAAGGGAGAGTGGCGTGGGAGGAGAAGTGAGAGACACAAACTGCCCAAACCAGTGCTCCACAGCCCATATCCCTCTTTCAGGACTCATGTCTGTATCATCCTCCTTGTTCACAGAGTCCCGGGCCACCCCACAGCCCACCCTGAATCACCTCCCACCTCCCCCTTCACCTCCACCTCCCAGCAGTGCCTCCCCTCCCTGAACCCCTCCTGGCCCAGCACACAGCAAACACGGGTGAATTTCTGAGAGGTGTTGAGCACTCCCTGCCATGCTCTTCCCCATCTCACACTTCTCCCATCCTGGGACAGGACAAGTTGGGGATGAGCCGTGTTGGGATCCAGGGTCACCACATCTGCAGGAACAGGAGGAGCCAGAGCATCAGGGGCAGAGCTCAGCGCTGGGGAGGTTTCACCACCCTGGGGACAGGATGTGCCCCCTTGGGCAGGAGACTGGGCATCTCCTTCATCCTAGAGACCTTGTCACAGGGTCGGGCCCAGCACAATCTGGCCATGTACGAGCTCAGTCCCATGGGACCAGGCAACAGTGGGGCTCTGGCCCCTGTGGGGAGGAGCAGGATGGGGTGTCATTAGGTGGGTCTGTGCAGTGCCTGGGGTGTCACTGGGGAGAAGGCTCCTCTTGGCCCCACTGATGGAGCTCATAACAGGTAGAACAGGCTCACAAGGGGTAGAACAGGCAAGAACACAGTGGAGGAACAGGCCAGTACCTGTTCCTGTACACGATGACGTTCACTGAGGTGGATCCAGCAGCACAAATCACCAAGAGACGTGGGAGATGGACAGGACTGTCCCTGAGGACATGAAGCACTACCTGGAGAACACCTGCCCTGAGTGGCCGAGGAAATACTTGAGCTACGGGCAGGCTGTGCTGGAGAGGAAAGGTGAGAGGATCCTGACCTTGCTCTGCCATACTTACAGCTTCTACTCACAGCCCATCACCAGCAGCTGGCTGAAGGACAGGAGAAAGGCAGCGCCCAGAGGGTTGGCAGGGGCTGTGTGGGCTGTATGAGCCGCAGTGATCTGGGGAGGCCCCAAGCCCTGGGGGTGGATGCAGATGCCTCTTTCTCTCTGCAAGGAGGAAGGGCTACATCAAGGCATCAAGTGAGTCTTTGGGCCAGGTCTGGCTCCAGCCACTGCCCAGTGCTGGGACAGTCTCATGGATCTGGTTTCTGGCCATTCACAGCATTCCCCATCCCCTTCCTCCCTGTGCCACCCCTCTGTAGCAGGGACATATGGAAGGGGCTGTGTGTCCCCTCTGGTGCTCGCGGTGCCATCCTCCTCTGCCGGTGGCTGCAGTGAGGTGATGGCTGCTGGGCCAGCTCCTGGCACATGCACTGAGCCTGCAGTGAGCACAGGGCTGGCAGCTCACGGCTGTTTCTCCCTCACAGGCACAGACAGGAGCTCTGGCAGCTTGGCCAAAGGTACAGCATGGGACCAGGGGCTGGATGTGGCTGTGCCAGTTCTCCCCTGTGCCAATGTGCTCCCTATGGACCCATGGCCTGAGTCACATCGGGCTGGTGGAGGGGGATGTTGAGGCCCCCAGCCCAAGTGCTGGGGACAGGGAGGTGGCCCTGCAGGACACTGTTTCTTCCTCCGGTCCCTGCAGTGATCCCTGACTGACTGTTCCACAACTGTTCCTGGGCAAGGGGCATCTGAGCTGACCAGTATGCCAGACTGGCCATGCCTGGGTGTGTTTGGTGACCCTCACACCCCAGATCATGGCACTAATCTCTTCCCCGTCTGTGTTCTTGCCTGTTCTACCCCTTGTGAGCTCCATCAGAGGGGCCAAGAGGAGCCCCAACAGCCCAGGCAGTGCCCGGACCCAGCTGCTGCCTCCCCACCCTGCTCCTCTGCACTGGGACTGAAGACCTACCAGTACCTGTTGCCATGGGATCAAGCTTGGCTGTGGCCATGCTGGTGCTCTCTCAAGGATGGGGTGTCTGGGAGGAAGATGTCCCATCTCCTGCCCAGCGCTGAGCTCTGCCCCTGATGCTGTCTACTCCTGTCCTCTGCAGGTGTGGTGACCCTGGATCCTCAGGGCCCTTTGGGAGCAACAGCTGTGGCCATGCTGGAGACGAGGAAGGGGGAGGCAGAGGAGAGCAATGGGGGTTGCAGGTGCCCCAAATGGGACAGCAAAACGGGCTGCCCATGCCCTAAAGAGGCTCCAGTACCCCTTAAATGCCCTGCATGAGCACCCCAACAGTGAAAGAAACAAGTGCTTGAGGACAGGATGGGACCACACACAGGTCCCTGGTGCAGCCCCTGCTCTGCCCACTGCCCCTCCCCAGGAGTTACTGCAAATCCCTTTCTGACTCTACAGGGCAGGAAATATAAATCTCCTGTGCAAAGAGAAGTTGCTCACCGGGTGCTCAGGAGCTGCCGGATGCACCAGGCTGCTTTAAAACCCCCTCCTTTGCTGGCTGTCAGTGTAGATTTATGTCTGTGGGCAGGGTTTGAGGCCCCACTGCCAGGCAAGGAGCTGAAATTCTGCTTTTTAGCCTCTAAAGTAGAACCTGGATGTTCCACTGCATCGGGGTTCCCAATGCACGAGCCATGCTGAGTGTTGCCCAAACCCCACAGCCCTCCATCCCAGTGGGACAGCAGCATCCCTGCAGCCACCCCTGTCCTTTATCTTACGACCCAGCAACGCTAAAGCCACTTGAACCAGAGCTCAAAGCCTTCCTCATCCACCCAACTGCCCCAGAAACTGAATGGGAGCCAACTTTCCACCTTGCCCACTCCCCTCCTGGACCCACAACTGGGTCCCATTCTGGGACCAGTGCTGTTGGATATCTTCATCAATGACAATGGCAGTGGGATCGAGTGCACCCTCCCCAAGTTGCAGATGGCACCAAGCTGAGGGAAGGATCAACACGCCAGAGGGACGAGATGTCATCCGGAGGGCCTGCAAACTCCCCAGGTCAGTGAAGCAGGAGGGTCCCAGCCCTGGCCATTCTTTGTAGATTTACCAGTGTGGTGGCAACAGCATCACCAGGAGTGGCTCCAAGCATTGGCACGTGCTCTGGGCAGCTGGGTTCCTGGACTCCACACTGTTCTTGGTTCCTGCAGCCCCAGACTCTTCTCTGTCTCCCCCACCCCTTTCTATGCCCTTCAGGTCTCCTCCACCACCGCACCCTTCTCACAGCAGCATCCTATCGCATCCTACCCACCTTGTGCCATCCCCACCCCATCCCACACTGCCCAGCTGTGGGTATTGTGGGCCCCAGCATCCATACCCAGACCTGGGGAAGGGGTCCAGGGTCAGGCCCATTGACCCACAGGCTGTCAGCTGCACCCAGCTCTGGGGGCCCTGGGAAGGGCAGAAGGGGGTTGGGAAGCAGAAGCAGGGCTCACAAGCCCCCAAGGTCAGTGCAGTGGTTGGGTCCCATCCCTGGTCTGGACCAGCTCTGAGCAGCTCGGTGCCCAGGCTCCACTTTGTTCTTGGTTCCCACAGCTCAAGCCCCTTCCTGTGCACTGCATCCCCCTTCCCGTACCCTGGAGAGCTCAGCCAACCCCACTCAGAGCCGTATCCCATCCCTATCTTGCTCAACCCAACCCATTAAAACCAAACCCAAGCCACCCACATCCAAACCCACCACATCCCCATCCAACACCACTGCCCCCAGGCCCTCAGCTCCACTGCAGAACCAAATCCCACAGCAGCAGCAACAGCAGCAGCAGCAGCTACAGTGATCAATAGGGCTAAATGTGGCTTTCCAAGAGCCCCAGGCTGGGAAATTCTTTCCCTGCCCAGGAGTTTCCTCTTCTGCTGCCTCTGAAGCTGCTCTGGTACAAAGAGGCTTTCATGAATGGAGCCCAGTCCCTACACCAGCCATGAGGCATGTGTGAAGGATCTTGACCCCACTGTGCCCATCGGTGAAAGTCACCAGCCCCCGCGGGCAGTCCAGAAAGACCCAGACTCTGCTGGGGACCCAGGACAGGGACAGGGGGGTGGGAGGAGAGGTGAGAGATACAAACTGCCCTTTAGAGTGTTGCAAACCCCAGATCCCCCCTTCAGGGCTCAGGTCAATATCCCCCTTCCTGTTCACAGAGTCCCTGGCCACCCCCAGAGCCCACTCTGAATCACCTCCCTCCTCCACCTTCACCTCCACCTTCCAGCAGTGCCTCCCCTCCCTGAACCCCTCTTGGCCAAGCACAAAGGACCAATAAGTAAATCTCTGAGGGGTGTCGGGCAGGTCCTCCCCTGCCCACACACCCCCGCGCTGCACCCCAAGCCCAGCCCAAAGCTGCTCCAAGCCAGGCAGCCAACCCCCGCCCTGCTCTGGCACCGCAGGGGCTGGCTGCAGCCATCTCACCAGAGATGTGCAGGGACGCCTCCTGCTCCTGCTCCAGGCGGCTGCTCCTGACCACACAGGAACAGTTCCCACCTCTGGTTCCTGTCACTATAATCATAGAATCTTAGAGGTTGGAAGGGACCTTGAGAGATCATAGGGTCCAACCCCCTGTCAAAGCAGCTCCCCAGCTCATACTGCACAGGGCGGTGTCCAGACAGGGCTGGAATCTCTCCAGAGAAGGAGACTTCACACCCCCTGGGCAGCCTGGCCCAGGGCTCCCTCACCCTCGCTGGGGAAAAGTTATGTCCCATGTTGGTGCAGAACTCCCTGTGCTCCAACTTGCAGCCATTGCCCCTTGTCCTGTCCCCACATACACTGAAAAGGGGCTGACTAACTCCCCCTGCATCCCATGCTTAAGATAATTACAAATATTAATTAGGTCTCCCCTTAATCTTCTTTTCTCAAGGTTGAACAGCCCCAGCTCCCTCAGCCTTTCCTCACAGGGGAGATGCTCCAGGCCCTTCATCATCTCCACAGCCTCCTCTGGACTCTCTCCAGGAGATCCCTGTCTCTTTTATCCCGGGGAGCCCAGCACTGGACACAACACTCCAGCTGGGGCCTGAGCAGGGCAGAGCAGAGGGGGAGGATCCCCTCCTGTCACCTGCTGCCCACACTCCTCCTGATGAACCCCAGGATCCCATTGTCTCTCTCAGCCCCCAGGACACACTGCTGACTCATGGCCAACCTGCCACCCACCAGGACCCCCAGGTCCTTCCCCACAGAGCTCTTCTCCAGCAGCTCACCCCCAGCCTGTCCTGATTCCAGCAGTTATTCCTTTCCAGGTGCCAGACTCTCCACTTGCTTTAGCTGCACCTCATCTGGTTTCTCCCTGCCCAGCTCCCCAGCCTGTCCAGGTCTCTCTGGGTGGCAGCGCAGTGTCCTGCATGTCAGCCACTCCTCCCAGCTTTGTATCATCTGGTACCTGCTGAGAGAGGATGCTGTTCCCTCATCAAGGTTGTCAGTGAAGATATTAAACAGGACTGGGACAATGACATCTTCAGTGTCAAACAGGCCTCTTGCCTCAGAGGAACATCTCTGGGAGACCAATGGCAGACATTACCTGTCAGGGTCTTTCCACAGCACCACAGGTTGCAGGCACCATCCAGCCAAATGACACAGCACCTAGATGCCTCTGCCCTTGGAACCATCCAGAGAGAGCTGAGAGCCACGGCCTGTGGCTGGGCAAGGATCAGAGACACTACCACTGCTGTGGATTCTCTCAGCATTAGGCAGCAATGAGTTTGTCCTTGAGCTGGCTGGTTGGAGCTGGGGGAAGCTTCTTGCAGAAGCCACCCCTGCAGCTCCCCTTCTGCAGACCCTTGCATGCAAACCCACAACAGTCAGGTAGGGATGGCCTCAGCTCAAAGGGGAGGGACACATCTGACAGCAGATCCATCATAGGTCCCAACAGACTGATCACCAAACTCACCCCAACCTATGCAGGAACAACACAGCATTAATGCCCAACAGCCCCAGATCTCCCCCGAAACATCCCAGAGAGCAAGCCCAAGCTGTCGAGCTTCAGTGCCTGAAGGCACTGTCTGCACTGACCTGTCTCTGTTCAAGAAGCCCCGAGGCTGCCAGGAAATGTGCCAGGTCTCCAGTGGCAAAGAGGGACAGGACGGAGGTCTGGGAGGGACAGACAACTCTAGGGACATGAGGACCGACCCCTGGAAACACTGCATTGGCCACAAACCTGACACTGACAGATGCTGCAAAGCTTCTCCATAAGAGGCACGGTTTCTTAATGTGCAGACGTACTGACCATCATCAGAGGGTCTCAGCCCAGAGATTCACAAGTCCAGCCTTCCTCTGGAGAGACCATCTCTGGCCAGCTCTGTCCTCCCAACATATTCCTCCAGCTGCTCCCTGGACAGATCCTCCCCATTTCAGTCATGATGCACCGTTTCAGAGACATGGTGATGGATCCACCTGATGTCCAAGGTCTGAGCATTCACAGGAGTGGGACAAGTGACATGTCAGCATGACATCCTGCCCCACGGTGACATGGAGAGGGTGTCCTGGTCCCACCACTCTGAATTCAGCTTGACCACAGGGAGGGATACAGAGACATGGAGATTGTGTGTTGACTGATTTAGGACGTTGCAGACAAGGGTGAAGATTGGCATGAGCAGTGCCCTGTGCCACTGGTGTTGCTTTGCCCTCCAATGGTCCAGAGACTCTGGAGAAACTGGAGCAGGTGTGGGAGGAATGAAAAGAGAAGGAGTTTTCCCTGGAGTGGGAACCTGCTCCAGGAAACAACCTCCCCCCCAGCCAGCCCCAGTGCAAGCGAGAAACTTTTCAGGGGAGCACTGCAGGGCAGGACTGAAGGGGAACCCAGGGCAAGGGATGTACAGAGCAAAGAGCCCAAAGGAAAGTGAAACCCATGTGGAGCTCAGCTCTGGGCTCAGCTCCCCCTGCCGCATGGCAGCTCCTGCCCCACATCTGTTACCTGGAGTGGGTGAAAGCCCCCACCAGCCCTGCAGGATCCCTTTCTGCAGGAGCACATGGAGAGTCACCCAGTACCTCAGGGAGGTCCCCAGGGCTTGCCAGGAGCCACATCAGCATCTGTGCTGGATAGGAGGGAGGGGAAGGGGGGCAGAGGTTGGTGATGGGGATTACACCTGCCCAAGAGGGGATGGCCAAGAAGGGTCGCACCTGCCCCTAAAAGAGGCTCTGAAGTCCCCAACCCCCCTGCACAAGCACCCCAGTGGTGGAAGAAACCAGAGCTCAATGGCAGGACAGGACCGTGCATGGGTCCATGGTGCAGCCCCCTGCTCTGTCCCACTGTTGATCACCAGGATTTATTGCAAATCCGTTACTGGCCCTAAATGAAAGGAAATATTCTTAACCCCTGTGGGAAGAGAAGTCGCTCAGCACATGGCCACGAGCTGCCGGATGCACCAGGCTGAATAAAACCTGAACAACCGTTAAGCCACTGTCAGGTGCAGATTTACTGTCTGTAGCTGACATGTCAGTCACCTTGTGCTTCTCACAGCAACTTGTGCTGGGTAGTTGCACTAGGGGAGTTTAAGCACTTTTAGAAGATGTTTCCTTCCCAAAATGGGCTGATGTTCTCATGTATGACCATTGTTGCTGAGGGAATGAGCAGAGCCCTGACCAGACCCTGACAAATTGTTCACCTGAGCCAGTTCCACTGAGTCCATCTCTTTCACATTGGTGGTTTTAGGGCATTTGGGGATTCAGGACAATGGAGGAGAAAGGCAGGAGACCAAAGAAAAATAAAGGAGAAGAAGGAAGGGAAAAGAAGCCCAGAGGTCTTGGGGAGATAGGGAGAAGGGAACACCGTGGCCGCAAACCCCCAGAGTGTCAGAGCCGGATGGGGGGAGCCATGGGACACCAGACGTCTGGGTCCCCCCGGGACAGGCAGATCTGGGGGTGTTGGGGTCCCCTGGGGACAGGAATACACAGATTGGAGAGAACAATCAGGAGATTTACCGTGTGGACCTGGACACGCTGCAGAGCCGCAACAACCAAAGCAGCAGTGAGTATGGGCTGGGACGGTGCCCCATGGGATGGGAGAGCTCCCACCCCCATGAAGACCCTGCCCTTCCCTACACTATTGGCCTGGCCTGTGCTGACCCTTCCCTGTCCAGCGCCATTGTCAGAGGGCTCCCAGACCCCCTGTCCCCCAGCTCAAAGGATGCTGGCTGTCTGTCCCAGCCACACGGTCTTTGAGATCCCTTGTCCCAGAACTGGAGAGGCTTCTGGGTGCCCCACACAGCATGTTTTCCCCCACAACTCTCCCCCCACTGCCCAGCACCCCATCCCAGGACTGGCCACCACATCCCACACCTCACCATCCCTGTGGCATTGGAGACTGCTGGAAGGCAGGAAGGCTCTGCAGAGGGACCTGAACAGGCTGAATCAGTGGGCAGAGGTAATTTTATGGGGTTCAACACAGCCAAGTGCTAGATGCTGCACTTTGGTTGCAATAACCCCAGTCAATGGCACAGGGTTGGGGCAGAGTGGCTGGAGAGCTCCCTGAAGGAAAAGAACCTGGGGTGTTAGAGGACAGCTGGCTCAACATGAGTTGGCAGTGTGCCCATGTGGCCAAGAAGGCCAACAGCATCCTGGCATGTGTGACCAGCAGGAATAGGGAAGTGATGGTTCTGTTATACTCCGCTCTGGTGAGGCCGCACCTCAAGCACTGTGTCCAGTTTTGGGCCCCTCACTACAAGAATGATGTGAAGATGCTGGAGCACATTCAGAGAAGGGTGATGAAGCTGGTGAAGGGTCTGGAACACAAGTCCTATGAGGAGTGGCTGAGGGAACTGGGGTTTTTAGTCTTAAGTAAAGGAGGCTGAGGGGAGACCTTACCGCTCTCTATAATTACCTGCAAGGAGGGTGTAGGGAGGTGGGGGTCAGTCTCTTCTCTTCGGTAAAAAATGACAGGATGAGAGGAAATGGTTTCAAACTGCACCAGGGGAGGTTAAGTATCAGAAATAATTTCTTTGCTGAAAGGGTAGTTAAGTATTGCAACAGCATGGAGTCACCATCCCTGGAGCTATTTCAAAGGCGTGTAGATACTGTGCTTGGGAACATGGTCTAGAGGTGGACTAGGCAGGGTTAGGCTGTGGTTGGACTCCAAAGTCTTGAAGGTCTCTTCCAACCCAAGTGATTCTATGAGAGGCTCCAACCACATATCCCAGCACCTGGAGGTCAGCCATGCTGAGAGGGATTTGAGGATCTTGGTTGACAGCAAGTTACCCATGAGCTAGCAGTGTGCCCAGGCAGCCAGGAGGGCCAAGCTCATCCTGGGGTGCATCAAGCAGATTGTCCCGCTCTGCACTGCTCTGGTGTGGCCTCACTTTGAGTACTGGGTGCAGTTTTGGGCGGCACAGTACAAGAGAGACACAAAACTGTTGGAGAGTGTCCAAAGGAGGGCAACGAGAATGAGGAAAGGGCTGGAGGGGAAGTCTTATGAGGAGAGGCTGAAGTCCCTTGGCTTTTTCAGCCTGGAGAAAAGGAGGCTAAGGGGAGACCCCATGGCCATCTGTGGCTTCCTGAGAAGGGGGAGTGAAGGGGCAGGCACTGATCTCCTCAATTTGGCTATGATGGAACCCAAGGGAATTACATGACCCCCGCTGTGACAGGGGAGGTTAAGGTTGGCTGTCAGAAAGAGGTTCTGTACTGAGAGGGGATTGGGCACTGGCACAGGCTACCCAGGGAAGTGGTCACAGCCCCGAACTTGGCTAAGGTCAAGAAGTGTCTGGACGATGCGCTCAGTCCCTTGTCCTGTGTAGAGCCAGGACTTGGAATCTGTGATTCTGATGGGTCCCTTATAACTCAGAAGATTCTATGATTTGTACTTCCCAACATAGAGGCACAGGGGTTCCCCAACCCATCCCACCTCCTAACCCCACTCCCACAACATTCAGGACCCCGACCCATCCCCTTGCTGTCACAGGGTGCTGTGGGGATGGGTGCCAGCCCAGCCATGCCCTGGGTGCTGGGGGTCTGTGTCACAGCTTTATGTGATGCTGAGTGCTGTGGGCCCTGGGCAATGGAGAGGCAACACTCTTGCTGATGCCTAAACCCCCTGTGCCTCACAGGGCTGGAATAGTGGGTGCTGCCAGGGGGCCTTGCCCCACTGAAGGCCCAGGGCTGCAGCAGCCCCTCAGCCCCATCTCCCTGGTCGTGTTTCAGGGGCTCACACACTGCAGAGCATAGTCAGCTGTGACCTCCTGGAGGACAATAGCACCAGGGGGTATTGGCAAATCGCCTACGACGGGAGGGACTTCATTGCCTTCGACAAGGACACGATGACGTTCACTGCGGCAGATGCAGCAGCACAAATCACCAAGAGGAACTGGGAGGCAGATGGGACTGTCGCTGAGCACGTGAAGCAATATCTGGAGAACACCTGCCCTGAGTGGCTGAGGCAATACCTGAGCTACGGGCAGGCTGTGCTGGAGAGGAAAGGTGAGGGGAGATGGGAACCCTGGGGAGGGGCCAGCGTGGATGTGTGTGCCAGCCCTCACTGCCACCCCCTCCCCAGAGCCCTCCACGGTCCGAGTGTCGAAGAAGGAGACCCAGGGGATCCTGACCTTGCACTGCCGCGCTTACGGCTTCTACCCACGGCCCATCACCATCAGCTGGCTGAAGGACGGGGAGCTCAGGGACCAGGACACCGAGCGGGGCAGCATCGTGCCCAACAGTGACGGCACCTACTACACCTGGGTGTCCATCGAGGCCCATCCTGGGGAGCAGGACAAGTACCGGTGCCGTGTGGAGCACGCCAGCCTGGCTGAGCCAGGGGTCTTTGTGTGGGGTGAGTCTGGTGGCCTTGGGCACGTGGAGGGGTGGGCTGGGGGGTTCCCCTTCCCCTCCTCATCACCCTGCTTGTCCCCAGAGCTGGAGTCCAACTCATCAGCCATCGTGCCGTGGGTGGTTGTTCCCCTTGCCATCCTGGCTGTCATTGGCATAACTGGATTCATCATCTGGAAGTGCAGATCAGGTAAAGCCTCAGGGTGTGGGAGGAAGGCAGAGCCTGGGGGGCTGGTAGAGATTGTCAGCACAAGCCACAGCGCTCTGGGGAGACCCCAAGCCTGAGAGTGAAGCTTGGTGGATGCTGATGCCTCTTTCTGTCTTCTCTTATGTGCACTGTGCCCACAGACAGCACAAGGTGGCAGCTCGCAGCTGTTTCTCCCCAATAGGCACAGATGGGAGCTCTGGCAGCTTGGCCAAAGGTATGACATGGGACTGGGGGCTGGATGGGGCAGGCCCAGATCTCTGTGCTCCCCCTTGAGACCCATGGTCGGAGCAACACTAGGCTGCTGGTGAGGGACACTGAGACCACCATAGCAGAGGGTTGGGGACATGGACTTTTCCCTGGGTGACACAGTCTCTTCCACCATCTTTGCAGTGATCTCAGTCTTACTGCTCCACAAGTGACCGGGGGGGCTGGATGTGGCCCCTGCGATCACACTGGCTGGAGAGGCTGGGAGCTGCCTGCAGAGACGTGATGATGCTGCACCAGCACATGGTGCTACGCTGGTGGCTCTTCTGGCTGGGGGAAATGCCTTGTTTCCTTTACTTCATTCCTGTGCTTCTTTCCCAGCCTTAGATCATGGGTTAGAGCTGGGTTTCTTCCAAGCAGCCCAGCATGTTGCCGTGTTTAGGACTGTGCTGGGTCTGGCTGAGGTGAGTTCATTTTCCCCCCAGCAGCCCTGGCCATGCTGAGCATCAGGAGTGAGCAGGGTGTTGGTACCAGCCCAGGGATTTGGCTGCTGGGGAGCAGGGCTGGCCCAGCATCCAAGCTGTCTCTCCAACATGCCCCTCACCAGTAGGCTGTTGGTGGGCAAGGCCTTGGGAGGTGATACAGCCAGGACAGCTGACCCCAATAACCATAGTGATATTCCAAACCCTGTGACATCTGCTCGCTTATAAAAGCTGAGAGGAAGGAGGATGAGCAGAGGGTGTTTGTTATTTACAGGGTTGGCTTTCTAGAGCAACTGCTGCTCATACTGGAGCCCCTTTTCCTGGGAAGTGGCCAGACATCACCTGCTGATGGTGAATAAATGCTGATGGAGAAATGGTGAATACAACTTTTGGTTTTCCTTTTCTTCTGCCTGGGATTTTTGCAGTATTCAGCTGCCTTGGTTTGGAGTTTGTTCCTGTTCCATCTTTTCTTCCTCCCCTCCCTGCCCTGTGAGGAGAGGGGTGATGGAGAAGCTTGGTGGGCACCTTCTGTGCAGCCACAGCCAACCCCTTACAAGGATTTTTGATACAACCTGGATTGGTGTCACAGTGATGGGTCTCAACAGTGGTGGCACAGTGTGATGGCATAAGCAGACACAACCACGCACGTGCCCCAGTCTGATGAGAACTATCCCAGGCTGTAGCACATCTTGCCTGATGTTACAAAGGGAAAAGAGAGGGGTTGGGGGTTTGGCCAACTCTTCTTGGGCCATGGCTGGTCATCCATCCCCCCATCTCCCTCTTGGCCTGAGAGGGAGCGGAGGCAGAAGCAACCTGGTCCCATCCCTGACAGGGCTGTGAGATGTGGGCAACACTTCATCCATCAGGCAGGTGGAAACATCTGTTCCTGGTGGCTCCCATGCTGGCATGGTGGGGCTAAGAGGGGGGAATAAGAAGGCAGGGAAAGCCCAGCATTCATCTCTTGCTGGGGACTATGGGATTGCTGGATCAGAAGGGGGCAGCCTCGTGCAGCCTCTGGAGATGGCTCCAACTGAGCGTGAAGGCAAAGTAACCTCTCCAGGAAGATCCTGTAACCCAGAGAGGGAAGTGTTCCACCAGTGTGGAAGGTACCTGGTACCTGAGGGCATTTGTGGTGGGCTGCAGTGACCCAGACAATACTCAGGCCCCCAAAGATCAGGATGACACCCAGCATGCAGAGTCTGTACAGCAGATGTTGGTGTGCTGTACAGTGATGGGTGCCAGCAAACTGGCTGTGGTGGACTGGGACGACATTGAGCCACCAACTGTCCATGACCATGGAGGGAACATGAGAACATTGATGGTTTCCCTACCTCAGGTGTGGAAGCCCAGCTGCAAGAATTGCAGAGAAAAACTGTCTGGAAACAGACCATCAGGAAGATTGAAAGATCCCTGCTCTGGTTGTGGCTGAGCAACTCCCCAGGGCTGATGGATGTGCTGAGGACCCCTCTCCTCAACCTGACCAGGTGGCTGTATGTCTATAGAGAGTCAACCTCACACCCATTGCCATGGAAAGGCCATGTTGGGCCACTGTAGGATCATCCCTGTGACCAGTCCTTGCACTTTAGCCGGACAAGAGACGTGGGCTCCTCTCCGGGTGAAAAGCTGCCTGGTTTGCAATTACAGGAGCTGTGTCACAAATGCTCTGGTAAGGAGGAGGAGTCCTGCCTCCAGCCAAACAGAGGAAAGGGGCAAATGGATTCCATGGATTTGAGAGGGATGTCTTCCCCTAGACCAAGTTACTCACAGGTCCTGTCCAACCTGATCCTGAACACTGCCAATGATGGGGTAGCCATGAGGCTTCTCAGGGCAACCTGTGCCAGTGCCTCACCACCCACTATGAAAGTTTTCTGATATATCACAGCTGCTCACCTTCACAGAGCAGTTGGGGTTGAGAGGGACCTCTGGAGATTGTCTAGCCCAACCCCTCTGCTAGAGCAGGATCACCTCGAGCAGGTTGCACAGCATTGAATCCAGGCAGGTTTGGGATCTCTCCAGAGAAGGAGAATCCGTAACTGGGCAGGTTGCACCAGGGCTTGTGCACCTGTAGAGTAAAGTTCTTCCTCATATTGGGATGGACCTTCCTGTGTTCCAGTTTGTGCCCACTGCCACTTGTCTTGTTGCTGGGAACCTCTAACAACAGTCTGACCCCATCCCCTTGACACCCACCTTTAGATCTTGATGAGCATTGATCAGATCCCCTCTCGGTCTCCTCCAGATTAAACAGCCCCAGCTGGCACCCAGCTGGATGTAGTAAATATCCCTGCTTTAGAACCTTTCTGAGGTTGTGAGGATTGTTTCTGCACATCAGCTCCATCCCTGGAAACATTCAAGGTCAGGCTTGATGAAAGTGAGCAATCTGCTCTAGTTTAAGGTGTCCCTGCTCTCTGCAGGGGGTTGGACTACATGGTTTTAAAGGTCCCTTGCAACCTAAAGCAGTCTGTGAATCCTCAGAGCTGGAGGAGCCCTGGGGACATCTCCACCCCAAGTGTCAGGAGAGGGCAGTGTGAGCCCAGAAGAGCCGCTGAGCCCCAGCTCCCAGGCAGCACCAGCAGATCACCTCCCAGCAGAGCATCCTCCTGCCCAGGCTGGGCTGCTTGGAGCACCTGAACGGGTGTCTGAGGGCTGTTGGGTGCTGAGGACCTACCAGTGCTGGGGCAGCTGCTCCTGCCTGGGGACAAAGTGGGAGAGGCGATGGAGTGCTGCAGGGAGAATGGACATGGCAGGGGCACAGGGGACATGACATGAAGGACAGGGGAGGGACAGAGGACTGGGGAGACATGGGATAGAAAGAGAGAGGAGAGAGGTGCAGCTGGAGCTTGTACTAACAGCTTCATGGTTGAGAATGTGAAGGTTGGAGAGGGGCATCATGGGCTGCAGTGACCATGAGATGGCAGAGTTTGGGATCCTGAGTGGAAGGAGCAGGGCAGTGAGTAGGATTACAACCCTGGACTGGAGGAGAGCTAACTTTGGCTTGCAAAAAAAAAAAAAAAAAGAGACTGTGGGAAGACTGGACTGTCCTACACCGGATGGGATAAGGGGACTAGACAGCCTTGAAGCGGGAACAAGGGAAGACACAAAAAGCAGAACCAGAATGAGTACAGAGGGTTGTGCTGCTAGGCCTAAGTTGCTGTTTTTAATGATGCCTGTAAGTGTTTTTAAACCACTCAGCAAGGAGTAAAATGTAAAAACGGCTTCTGTGCTCCAATGAAACTAAGGCACACGTGAGCTTGGCAAAGTACATCAACTTGTGATTTTCTCCCATAAATGGCCAGTTGCTTGCATCAAGCTGTGTCCGGTCTCAATCGCAGCACACGCTGTCCATGGTGCTGCAGTGTTGTACATGCTGGAACTGCAGAATGAAAGAGAGTCAAAAGCAGCCAACTGTCGTGCTGTGTTGAAATAGTTTTTGTAGATTGATTTGGCAACAAAATCCACTGGATAACCAACAGTGGGTCTGATTTCTGTGGATCCCACTGAAATATCAATGCATGCGGTTGTCGTGCGGGATTTAAAATCATTAGATAAAAAGGTAAATCAGGGATGCAGCGGTGTGCTTGTCTGTTGGTGATTGCTGCAGCAACTTTTGGCAAAGAAACAACAGCCTCGGGGCTTCGGCTTCGAGGGGAGCACAAATTAACGTCCCCTTTAAGCAGTTCAAATAGAGCTCTCAAATCTGTATTAGAAATTCCCAAGAGTGGTCAGACCCAGTTAATGGTTCCCAGCAATTTCTGTACATCATGTAAGCTTTTTATGTCTGTTTGTATCTGTAAGGGCTGAGGAGCTATAGTTTGAGCTCTGATGCGCCATCCTAGGTATTTCCAAGGGGGTGTTTTTGGACCTTTTCTGGTGCAATGCAAAGGCCCACTGAATTAGCAGTGGTCGTGACAATGGCTACGGCTTTCTCCATGACCTCGAGATGTTGTGCAGTCACCAGGATGTCGTCCATATAGTGATACAACAATACATCAGGCATCGCAACTCTAACAGGGCTAAGCACCTTAGCTACATACCACTAACAAATTGTAGGACTGTTTTTCATCCCTTGTGGCAGCACAACCCACTGGTACCTTTGCAACGGGGCTTGCATGTTGATGCTTGCATCTGAAAAAAATTAGGAGCATCATCCCTTTGCAGTGGAATATTAAAAAAGCAATCTTTTAGGTCTGTCACAGTCAAATGCCGATCCCGAGGAATCATAGTAGGGGATGGGAGTCCTGGCTGAAGGGCTCCTGTATCTTCTAGAGCATTGTTAATTTTTCGGAGGTCATGGAGCAAGCGCCACTTGCCTGTTGGTTTCCTGATAACAAAAACAGGTGAATTCCAGGGGCTGGTAGAGGGTACAATATGTCCCTTTATTAACTGTTCAGTGACCAATTTTTGGAGGGCGCAAAGCTTTTCCAGTGGCAGGGGTCATTGATCTACCCAAATAGTAGTCAGTTTTCCATGTCAATTTAAGGGTGTTTCGCGCTTCAATGGGTTTGAATAGACATTCCCCACTGGGAGAGCACATCCCGCCCCCACAAAATCACTGGTACAGGTAACACAAAAGGTGCCCCTCAGGACCTTGAATTTGAATTAATGCCAAGCTTTGATGGCCGTCACCAGTCCCCCCAATTCCAGCTAGAGCCTGGGAAACACTGTCAGAATCGATGACTCCTGGCAAGACAAAAAGCCCTGATAAGGTGGTAGATGATCTTCCTAACATGGTAGATGATCTTCCTGTGTTTTAGGGGGTAATGGTGCTGATATACCTGTTGACAATAAGTGGACCGAAGAATCAAGCAACGTTACTGCATGGGTGGTTGCCAGGTCCAGCCCTGCACTTCCAATTGTTCCTAGGCAAAGGCTTGTGGCACTGCCCTTTCCCTCTGTGGCAGTGGGGGTGTTGGCTGCGGCATTTGTGTCTGCGCCTGTCTCTGCCCCGCGCTCCGCGATCGGTTTCCCTGAATCAGTCTGCCCTGGATGCTACACTTTGATCTACACTGATTCACACAGTGACGCCCTTTTCGGCATCTGGGGCAAATCGCAGGCATGGGGTATTTAATCCCCGTGTTCGCAGTCGGGCAATTCCTCTTAAAATGCCCTGGTTTGCCACAGCCATAGCAAAACTCCTGGGCTGCTAGCCATTGCATAGCTGCAAAGCAGAAGCCATGGCTTCAAAGTTGTGATCCATGGCACCAATTCTGTTGCAGGCTTCCCCCATTTCTACCAGTGTGGGGTTCTGCTTAGGGAGTGACTGTAATAATTTTTTACAGTCAGCATTCGCATTTTCCACAGCCAATTGTAAGAGTCAAATGTCTCGTGCTTCCGTATTATCTATTTGGTATTCCAAAGCTAGCATTAGCCTGTCTATAAACTGCATCTGAGGCTCCCCAGGCTCCTGTGTAATAGTTGTGAAAGCCTTCTGTGGCTTTCGGGTGTCTGGGGCTTTACAGAGAGCCTTTTCTGCTTCTCCCCGGGCGGCTTCTAATGCCTCCCGGGGTATGTCTCGAGCCTGTGTCTCTGAATCAGCATAGGACCCCGTTCCGGTAAGATGTTCAATAGTCAAAGCTTGGAAACAGCATCACTCTGATTGGCATAAGTAAGTAAAAGTGTTTGAAGCCCCTCTTTCCAATGTGATTCCCATAACAAATATTGAGTCAGAGTTAATAACAAGTGTGCTAAAGATTTGAGATCATGAGGAGTCATAACATAAGTCTCAAAAGCAGATGAAAGCAAGCTTGCGAAACAGGGAGAGGAAAGACCATGTTCAGTAGCTGTACGGCGCAGTTCCTTAATCTAAGGGAAGGTAAGTGATTCCCCCTGCGGCTTCCTTCCCCTTTAGGGATCTATTACAGGGGCCACAATAGTTTTTGCAGTGTCCACATCTCCCTCCTTTAAAGCCTGACGTTTCATAGTGACCCATGTGTTATGTGAGTTCGGGGGATATCAATCTGATTCCCCTTCTGAGTTTACCAGATCCGCATCGAAAGGATGGTGGGAGGTGGAGGTCTCAGAGCGGGGAACGGAGGGAGCGGAGTTAATAGCCCGGTCGGGCGGCGGAGGCGCCGCTGGGCCGGGGCCGGTGAGCGCCGGGGCCAGGGTTGGGGGGTCGGGGGGCGCACAGTGCTCGGGAGACCCAGCAGTCAGTAAAGGAACGTTAGAGGCCGCCCCCTCTGTAGTCTGTTCATCGTCAGGAGTCTTAGTCTGAGCAGAACGAGTTTCAAAGATTATCCTCCACCACGGAAGCATCCGCTGAGCCTCAGAGTCCCCCCTCGTGGCTCAGTCCCACCATTTGACTCCTACCTCATCCCAGATTTCTTTTGTGAAAAGACTAGAGGCGGTGACGGTGGGTATCTTCATTTGTCCCCATGTAAGCGTTGCCTTAAGATCATGACTAGAAATATCTTTCCCGTGCTTTTGCAAAAGAGCCTTCATGAGCTCATATCCGTCTCTCTCTCGGGGAGACATCTGATTGCCCCTGTTCCCCACAGCTCACCTCTCTTTCTCAAGTAGAGGGATTGTCGGCCGGCGGTTACTGCTCCCTTTCAGCACATTCCTCTCAGCTCTGTGGGCTCGCAGCCTGCTGCCAGGTTAGGCAGTTCCTTCGCCCGCTGGTCTCCAATGTGGGGATCATGTCGGGGTCACCAAGTTGCCGCGATTGAGACGGGACACAGCTTGATGCAAGCAACTGGCCATTTATGGGAGAAAATCACAAGTTGATGTACTTTGCCAAGCCCACGTGTGCCTTAGTTTCACTGGAGCACAGAAGCCGTTTTTACATTTTACTCCTTGCTGAGTGGTTTAAAAACACTTACAGGCATCATTAAAAACAGCAACTTAGGCCTAGCAGCACAACCCTCTGTACTCATTCTGGTTCTGCTTTTTGTGTCTTCCCTTGTTCCCGCTTCAAGGCTGTCTAGTCCCCTTATCCCATCCGGTGTAGGACAGTCCAGTCTTCCCACAGTCTCTTTATTTATTTTTTTTTGCAAGCCAAAGTTAGCTCTCCTCCAGTCCAGGGTTGTAATCCTACTCACTGCCCTGCTCCTTCCACTCAGGATCCCAAACTCTGCCATCTCATGGTCACTGCAGCCCATGATGCCCCTCTCCAACCTTCACATTCTCAACCATGAAGCTGTTAGCACAAGCTCCAGCTGCACCTCTCTCCTCTCTCTTTCTGTCCCATGTCTCCCCAGTCCTCTGTCCCTCCCCTGTCCCTCATGTCATGCCCCCTGTGCCCCTGCCCTGTCCATTCTCCCTGCAGCACTCCAACGCCTCTCCCACTTTGTCCCCAGGCAGGAGCAGCTGCCCCAGCACTGGTAGGTCCTCAGCACCCAACAGCCCTCAGACACCTGTTCAGGTGCTCCAAGCATCCCAGCCTGGGCAGGAGGATGCTCTGCTGGGAGGTGATCTGCTGGTGCTGCCTGGGAGCTGGGGCTCAGCGTCTCTTCTGGGATCACACTGCCCTCTCCTGACACTTGGGGCTGGAGACATCCCCAGGGCTCCTCCAGCTCTGAGAGTTCACAGAGTGGTTTAGGTTGGAAGGGACCTTTAAAAACATGTAGTCCAACCCCCTGCAGAGAGCAGGGACATCTTAAACTAGAGCAGATTGCTCATTTTCATCAAGCCTGACCTTGAATGTTTCCAGGGATGGAGTGCAGAAACAATCCTCACAACCTCAGAAAGGTTCTAAAGCAGGGATATTTACTACATCCAGCTGGGTGCCAGCTGGGGCTGTTTAATCTGGAGGAGATTGAGAGGGGATCTGATCAATGCTCATCAAGATCTAAAGGTGGGTGTCAAGGGGATGGGGTCAGACTGTTCTTAGAGGTTCCCAGCAACAGGACAAGTGGCAGTGGGCACAAACTGGAACACAGGAAGGTCCATCCCAATATGAGGAAGAACTTTACTCTGCAGGTGCCCAAGCACTGGTGCAACCTGCCCAGTTATGGATTCTCCTTCTCTGGAGAGATCCCAAACCTGCCTGGATTCAATGCTGTGCAACCTGCTCGAGGTGATCCTGCTCTAGCAGGGGGGTTGGACTAGACGATCTCCAGAGGTCCCTCTCAACCCCAACTGCTTGGTGAAGCTGTGCAGCTGTGATATATCAGAAAACTTTCATAGTGGGTGGTGAGGCACTGGCACAGGTTGCCCTGAGAAGCCTCATGGCTACCCCATCATTGGCAGTGTTCAGGATCAAGTTGGACAGGACCTGTGAGTAACCTGGTCTAGGGGAAGACATCCCTCTCAAATCCATGGAATCCATTTGCCCCTTTCCTCTGCTTGGCTGGAGGCAGGACTCCTCCTCCTTACCAGAGCATTTGTGACACAGCTCCTGTAATTGCAAACCAGGCAGCTTTTCACCCGGAGAGGAGCCCACGTCTCTTGCCTGGCTAAATTGCAAGGACTGGTCACAAGGGTGATCCTGCAGCAGCCCAACATGGCCTTTCCATGGCACTGGGTGTGAGGTTGACTCTATTTAGACATACAGCCACCAGGTCAGGATAGGGAGGGTAGGTGTCCTCAACACATCTATCCAGCCCTGGGGAATTGCTCAGCAGCAACCAGAGCAGGAATCTTCCTGGGCGGTGCCTTTTCAGCCAGTTTTCATGCTGCAGTTCTTGTACCTGGGCTTCCATGATCAAGGTAGGGGCACCATCCAGATTCTCATGTCCTCCTCCTGGTCATGGACAGTTGGTGCCTCATTACACACACACACACACACACACACACACACACTCTTCCCTTACAGCGCCGTGGGGTCCCACCCATGCCAGAGTCGTATCCACGAACTTCTGCAGCGTGAATCCTCTCCATCGGGGAGTCATCTCCTCACCACAGGCCTCTCAGCAGGGACCTTCTGAGCAGACCTCTCAGCAGACCCCTGTCTGCGACCCTTACAAGGATCTGTGCAAGCGCCAAGGACTGATAAGCTGATTAGCATGAGAAGCGAGAGTAGGCGGGTTCAGGTACTGACTATGTACAGGCGTTGATAGAATATTCATAGTTTTATCGTATAAATGTAAGATCGGTCGACTGCTTTGGGATGCACGCTTGTGGAGGAGAGATCCCCCGTGCATCTGCGCGCAATAAACATCCCCACTGTAGAACTTTCCAGTTATAGAGTCGATTTCCCTAAGTCATTTGGCGAGCCAGGCAGAAGATCTCTGCTTGTCTAAGGGAGCAGCCGAGGAGCGGACGCTCCTAGGCGTCTCGAGCACTTTCCTCGGAGGAGCCCCCGCTCCCGGCCGCTCACCCGGAGAACAGACAACAACCTCCTGAAGCCACGGATAAACGGTATGTTTGGAAAAGTGGACCAAGGGGTCCAAGGGAGCCTGTAAGTCGTACGCATGGCTGGGGTAGCTGATAAATCGCGCAGGGACGTCTGGCGTGCAGCACCATCCCCGTGGGAAGGGTACCCTGGTATGGTAAAGGTGGTTTTGCTGACCAATAGGGGTGGCCGCTAGCGATCTTGGGAGTAGATCGAGCAAATCTGGGGTCATTGCTGAATCCCGATCGGGAGCCATAACGGACCTGTCGGTGGGTATATATAACGGCTGGTATAAGGGACAGGAACGGGTAAGCGACCTCCACGTAATTACGTCTGGTTTTATCTTTTCTATCCTTTGTGCAGCTGCTCAGCAAACATTCGTTGTAACGAAGTTGTAGAGTTTTACGTGCACGTGTAGAATAGGATCGTTGTCTTGTTGTTCTGTTGTTATGGTGCATTTGTTGTGGAAGTTTGGTGTTCGTGTGTCTATGCTACGTGAATGAGTGATCACAAAACTAAGTTTGTTGTAAAGTAAGCAGGAAAGTTATACAACCCTGAGAATGAACCCCCCTTAATAGGACCAGTAGCCTCACTTAAAACCAAGTGCTCAGAGTGCCATTTAGCATTTAACAGTTTCTTGTGGTTCAGTGCCTTGACCGCATCTGTAGGACAGAGGAAAACAGGTAATAACTGGCTCTGACTGTGGCCGCCGCAGACTAATCCTAAAATCATGTGTAATAGTCGAAGTAGAGCCTCGAAAAAGAACCCCCTAGGGTGTGTGCTGGCCCATTGGAAGGAATTGGTGGGATCAGGGGGCACTGAAAATAAGGAAACACTTATTAAGTATTGTAATCAGTGGTGGCCTCTTTATAAATTGGAGGATGAGGCTAGGGGAAGAACAAGAGGAAGTTGAATTTCTAGTAGACACGGGAGCAACTTATTCAGTCTTAAATCAAGCTTTAATCCCCTTTGAAAATAACTATGTTTCAGTAAAGGGTGCAACTGGCCAGGCTGAGAAGGCCTACTTTTGCAAACCTTTAAAAGACAAATTGGGGAAACAAGTAGGGATCCACAGATTTTTGTATATGCCAAATTCTCCAAGGGCCCTTCTCAGCAGAGACTTATTAGAACAATTGGAAGCAACAATTAAATTTAAGCAAGGAGAAGTCACTCTGGAGGTAGAGGATCACCAATACATTCAAATAATGAGTTTATCCTTAATGGATACTGCTGTAACTGGGGAAATTGATACAAGGATTACCGATCAAGTGTATCCTGGAGTCTGGGCAACTGATGTACCGGGGTGGGCAAAGAGAGCACCACCAATAATAGTAAAATTAAAGGAAGGACAGAGTGCAGTAAGAATTAAGCAACAGACACTGAAAAAGGAGGATAGAGAAGGAATTTGCCCAATTATAGAACGGTTCATAGAACTAGGGTTACTAAGTGAATGCCAATCAGAATTCACTACACCTCTCCTCCCAGTTAAGAAACCTGATGGGTCCTATAGAATAGTCCAAGACTTAAGAGCTGTCAACAAAATCACAGAAGATCTATACCCAGTGGTAGCTAACCCCTACACCTTACTAACTACACTAGCCCCAGATTAGGACTGGTTCACAGTCCTAGATTTAAAGGATGCTTTCTTTTGCCTCCCTCTACATGAAGCCAGCCAGAAAATTTTTTCTTTTAAATGGGAAAATGCCAAAAGTGGTCAAAAGACCCAGCTCACATGGACAGTGTTGCCACAGGGGTTCAAAACGCTCTTCGGTAACCAGTTATCCAAAGACTTGGAATCACGGGAACCACCATCAGAAGAAGGGAAAGTTCTACAGTACGTAGACGATCTACTTGTCGCTACCAAAACTGAAGAGTCCTATGTCACCTGGACCGTGAGTCTGTTAAATTTCCTGGGGTTACAGGGGTATCGGGTCTCCAAGAAAAAGGCACAGGTGGTGTTACAACAGGTCACGTACCTGGGGTACAAGATCAGTGCTGGACAATGAGTCCTAGGACAGGCTCAGAAGAGGCCATATGCCAGACCTCAACCATGAACTGTAAAGGAACTGAGAACATTCCTAGGCATGACAGGGTGGTGCTGACTCTGGATATGCAACTATGGTTTACTTGTTAAGCCACTCTATTCCTTGATAGCAGCCAACCAGAAAGATCTCCAGTGGGATGCTGAGTCAGATCACGCTTTCCATCAGCTGAAGAAAGCCCTGATGTCAGCACCGGCATTGGGACTTCCTGATGTAAGTAAACCATTTCTCCTGTTCTCCCACGAAAAACAGGGGATAGCACTAGGAGTGTTAGCACAAGAATTGGGACCATACAGACAGGCAGTAACATACTTCTCCAAACAATTGGACACCGCTGCAAAAGGGTGGCCTGGTTGCTTGAGAGTAGTAGCAGCTGTCATTCTAAACATCCAAGAAGCCCGAACACTCACCTTGGGCCAGAAAATGACTGTCCGAGTTTCCCACACAGTATCCACAGTTCTTGAGACAAAGGGATGGGAATTGGCTCTCCCCACAGAGATTCCTGAAATACCAAGCTATACTGGTTGAACAAGATGATGTTGAGCTTGTGACCACAAATATCATTAACCCAGCTTCGTTCCTTGAGGGGAACACTGGGGAACTAGTGAGTCATGATTGTCTGGAAACAATCGAGGCCACGTACTCCAGCCACATGGATCTCAAAGATGCCCCTATCGAAGGAGCCGAACACTGGTTCACTGATGGAAGCAGCTACATGCTAAATGGAAGGCGACACTCTGGATATGTTATCACCACCTCTGAAAAGGTAATAGAGTCTGGGCCACTACCAGCTGATGTCTCATCACAGAAGGCTGAGATCATAGCCCTTACCAGAGCCCTAGAAAGAGCTCAAGGAAAAAATATAAATATTTGGAATGACTCTAAATATGCCTTTGGAGTGGTGCATGTTCACAGGGTGATTTGGAAAGAGAGAGGACTTTTAAATTCTCAGGGAAAAACTGTTGGTACTAACAGATACCTTCTCAGGCTGGCCAGAAGCCTTTCCGTGCAGAACTGCTAAAGCACAGGAGGTGACTAAAATATTGCTTCAAGAAATAATACCCAGGTTTTTAGTTTCTGCAGTAATATCCTCAGATAGGGGACCACATTTTGTATCCAAAATAGTGCAACAGATCAGTCACCATCTAGGAACAGATTGGCAATTACATACTCCATACCGACCACAATCTAGTGGCCAGATGGAGAAAATGAACCATCTAATTAAACAACAAATTATTAGGCTGGGACAAGAGACAGATCTGACTTGGCCCCAGTCATTGCCACTAGCCCTTACACGAATACGAACCAGCCCCAGAGCAAGGGAGGGGCTCAGCCCATTTGAAATTCTGTATGGATGACCCTATGGGTACAGAAGGAGACGTCCTCACAAATAGGAGAAGAAACAATGACTTCCTACATGGTGGCACTAAATAAACAATTGAGGAGGATTGAAAAACTTGTAGTGGATACTCGTAGCAGGGGTCTAGATGGGTCTGTTCATGATGTACAGCCAGGGCACTATGTATATGTTCAGTCTTTTGCAGAGAAAACTCTGGAACCACAGTGGACCGGACGCCACCGAGTCCTTCTCACTATCTACACAGCCATCAAGTTTGAAGGGCAGAACTCTTGGATTCACCACACCTGGATCAAAAAGCCCCTGGAGACTCTTGGAAAGTAACTCCAGATAACGAGGGACTGAAACTGAAACTCGTTCAGACAAATGAGAGTAAGAATAAAGGAGGTGATAAGTAAGTGAATAAACCGATCTCACCATAAGGGTGAGTAAACCAACCAACCAACCTCACCCAACCTGGTCTGTATCCTAGTTGTAATGTTGTTGTGGTTTCACACCGGCTGTGGGCTGAGATCCACGCAGCTGCCTGCTCCTTAAATTAAAAGAGCAGGGGAAGAGGGAAAGAGGGGGGGGGAACAAGGGAAGGGAAAAGGAAGGGGCAAATAACTCCAAAACCAAGAAACTAAGAGGCCTGTGGGTTGTGATAAGGATAGTTTACTAAGAGAACAGAAAGATAAAATATAACAATGCCAACAGGACTTTAGAGCAAAAGAACAGTCTCTCATGGTGTCAGTATGCACCATTGGATCGTTGCATGCTGCATCTCAGGCTCTCGACCGATGCATCTGACATGGTCCATGGTCATAGTCTGTGAATCAAAAGTGTTCATTTTCAAAGGGGAAGAGGAAAAAGTTCTTGTGATGGCAGGTCTTGGTCCCATCATCGTGGCAGTCTTCCTTCAGTAACGTGTATGATTCCGGCTGTAACTCCATTGGTACAACACACAACAACATACAGCAATTATAGGAATAATGAATATACAGTAATGGGTTATTTAGCACTTATTATAATACAATTTCTACCTTACTAATTACATTGGCTATTCTCACCTAAAATCAAATCCCTTTGAGGTACACATCGAACTTCTCCATCCTTCTGCATTACCCACCAAGTACAACCAGGTCCTAGAGCAAAAACAATTCCTGACATAGGTTTACCTTTACCTGAAGCAGGGATGACCCAAACCGTCTTCCCTAATATACTCTTCATGTGCACCACTGGGACTCTGTCTCCTTCCACAGTACGTGGAAATTTTGACTGGGCAGCCCATATGGATTTGCCTCTATGCTGCCAGTTGTTCTTTTTCCACTGTTGCAACCAACCCCACAGGGCATTAGCTACCATCCATGAATCAGTATAAAGGTAGAGCATTGGCCACTTTTCTCTCTCAGCAATGTCCAAGGCTAACTGGATGGCCTTCACCTCAGCAAATTGGCTTGATTCACCTTTTCCTTCAGTGGCTTCTGCTACTCGTCTTGTAGGACTCCATACAGCAGCTTTCCATCTTCGCTGCCTTCCCACAAGGCGACAGGAGCCATTGGTGAACAGGGCATATCGCTTCTCATTCTCTGGCAGTTTGTTGTAAGGTGGGGCTTCTTCGGCGCGTGTCACCTCCTCATCCTCTGGTGACATCCCAAAATCTTTGCCTTCTGGCCAGTCTGTGATCACTTCCACGATTCCTGGGCGATTAGGGCTTCCTATTCGAGCTCGCTGAGTAATTAGTGCAACCCACTTGCTCCACGTAGCATCAGTGGCATGGTGTGTAGAAGGGACCTTCCCTTTGAACATCCAGCCCAGCACCGGCAGTCGGGGTGCCAGGAGGAGCTGGGCTTCAGTTCCAATCACTTCTGAAGTGGCTCGAACCCCTTCATAGGCGGCCAGTATTTCCTTTTCTGTTGGAGTATAATTGGCCTCAGACCCTTTGTAGGCCCGACTCCAAAACCCCAGCGGTCGACCTCTAGTCTCCCCTGGTGCTTTCTGCCAGAGACTCCAGGTAGGGCCATTCTCCCCGGCTGCAGTGTAAAGCACATTTGTAACATCTGTCCCTGTCCAGACAGGCCCAAGGGCCACTGCATGGACTGTCTCGCGTTTGATCTGCTCAAAGGCTTGCTGCTGCTCAGGGCCCCATTGGAAATCATTCTTCTTCCGAGTTACGTGGTAGAGTGGGCTCACAATGAGACTGTAGTTTGGGACATGCATTCGCCAAAATCCTATAACACCTAAGAAAGCTTGTGTTTCCTTTTTGTTGCTTGGTGGAGACAGAGCTGCTATTTTATTGATAATGTCCATTGGGATCTGACGACGCCCATCCTGCCCTTTGATTCCTAAAAACTGGATTTCTCGTGTCGGCCCCTTGACTTGACTTTGCTTTATAGCAAAACCAGCTTCCAAAAGGATTTGAATTATCCTTTTTCCTTTCTCAAATACTTCCTCTGCTGTATTGCCCCATACAATGATGTCCTCAATAGACTGCAGGTGCTCTGGGGCTTCACCCTTTTTTTTTTGTTGGGATCCCCCTGTCACTCCAGAAATGCTGACAGGTTCTGTCCCTACATGATTCGATGGCATTATCGTACACTGAGCACCAGTATCCACCAGAGCCTTGTACTCCTGTGGGTGTGACGTGCCAGGCCATCGGATCCACACAGTCCAATAAACACGGTTATCCCTCTCCTCCACCTGGCTGGAGGCAGGGCCCCTCTATTGTTGCTGATCGTATTGGCTGCTCACTGGTGCAGCCTTCTTCCTGACAACATCGCGTTGTGCGATTCTTTTACCTCGCAGCTCATCTACTCGTGCCTGGAGGGCTGAGGTGGGCTGCATATGCCACTGCCTCATGTCCTCACCATGGTCACGCAGGTAAGACCACAGCTGCCCTCGCAGCGTGTCTCGTGGTGTGTACCTTCTGTATCCTCCCTTCTGGGACGATGGACGCTTTCTCCCAGTAGCTGCAACATTGCCCCATAGGGGTTGGGAGTTGCACACATTTTGGTCAAGTCGTTTGACCAGTTTCTCTACCGCTGCAATCACAGAGAGGGAAACATTGTCCTGATATTTCCGGAGTCGCCAGGACACTTGATCTACAGTTGGTGGATATGCATCATCCCAGTCTATTGATGCTAGTGAATTGGTGTGCCCTGCTGGTGCACTTCGTACAACCTTATGCCACATATCTGGGGTGCATATGACTTCATCAGGATCAGAGGGAGACTGTGATTTGTCCAGAGCATAATAAATGATCTCCTGTACAGCTAATTCTCTCAGGTGCTGGATAACTGCCTCTATGCTGTTACACTTGGGTGACTGACATGTAATATATTCCTTTATGGGATAACTTTCCTCCACACTTGACAGTAGTCGCCTCCAGAGGCTGAGGATTTCTGGCTTCTTCCCAATTTCCTTGTCAATGCCTCCTTCTCTAGCTAGGGATCCCAACTGCTTGGCCTCCCTGCCATCTAATTCCAGACTACTGGCCCCTTGATCCCAGCATCGGAGCAACCAGGTGATGATGTGCTCACCTGGGCGGCGGCTGAAATCTTTTCGAACCTCACGCAGCTCCCTCAGGGTCAGGGATCGTGTGACAACCTGCAGCTGCAGTCTTTGCTGGTTTGTTTTCCTTCCTTTCCCTCTGACAGTGCTGACAGTACTGACAGTGCTGCCTGTTATCAAGCAGTGTTTGGTAAATAGTGGCCAGGGCCCAGCACAGTGCAGTAAGGTGTGCTTCTCTGGGAAACTTACAGCAATTTCTTTTCAGATATGCAGTCACTTTATCAGGGTCTTGTAACTGCTCAGGAGTGAAACTCCAAGCCATCGGAAGTGAGAAAGTGCCTAGGTACCTGCCCATGCTCTGCCACATGCCCTGCCACTCATGATTATCTGGCCTCGCAGAAAACTCTTGAGTGGTATTCATAAACCTCTGCTTAATATTTGACAACAACAGAACCATCTGCACCAAACCTATAAACAGCCAAATGCTAGTTTGAATATCCCAGGGATATTGGAAGTTTTTAAAAACTGCTAGCAGAGCTGTTGTGTTTAGCCCAAAGGAAAAGAAAGCAGTACTCCCACCATACCAGCTGCCGTTATTAAACCCTCCCTGTCCAAGGAATGGACAGGGCAGCAAGCTCTCATACAAGTACCAGCACCAGTTCAGGATCCTCGATATTCCTGTATCATAGACTGTTATCATAAAATACAAGAACAGGAGACGCAGCCTCGACATGGTAGAAAATCCTGCCAGGATTGCATACAGCACACGGGAGTTTTGCTGCCACAGCTGTGACCACAGCCATGTGAATAAATACCACAGCATCATGATTGGAGGCTGCTGAAACAACAGCAATTATCACAACTTTGTCTTAATTACAATCGCGTCAGGGTCACATCTACCGTTATCCCAACCTTTCGGGCCCCACGTTGGGCGCCAAAAAGACTGTTGTGGTTTCACCCCGGCTGTGGGCTGAGATCCACGCAGCTGCCTGCTCCTTAAAGTAAAAGAGCAGGGGAAGAGGGAAAAAGGGGGGGGAAACAAGGGAAGGGAAAAGGAAGGGGCAAATAACTCCAAACCCAAGAAACTAAGAAGCCCGTGGGTTGGGATAAGGAGTTTACTAAGATAACAGAAAGATAAAATATAACAATGCTAACAGGACTTTAGATGTCCCCTTCTGTACCCATAGGGTCGTCCATACAGAATTTCAGATGGGCTGAGCCCCTCCCTTGCTCTGCGTCTGGTTCGTATTCGGGTAAGGGCTTGTGGCAATGACTGGGGCCAAGTCAGATCTGTCTCTTGTCCCAGCCAAATAATTTGTTGTTTGATTAGGTGGTTCATTTTCTCCACCTGGCCACTTTGCTATGAGGCAAAGATCACACTGTTGGGTTACTTGTTTGACAGCAGTGTATAGGTTTCGTGCTATTATATTTTTAATAAGGTCTTTGTATAGGGCCTCTGCCCCCAGTGCCTTTTCCTATGCTCTTCACGGAATACTGACCACAGCATGTAGGAAGGGATCACTACTCTCCCACCAGAAGTGATAGCCCACCCTTCCTCATTATATGATCCCCCCATGTCATCAATAAGCTTACGGTCTTCTTTCGTATACTCTGGTTTACCTTCTAAGGACAGCTGTCCATCAGGTATTAACGCACCCTTTACTGTATCAGTTCTTTTGGCTGCCTGTTTTGCCTCCCTGTCTGCCAGCTCATTCCCTTTGTCCAATTCTGTGCTCACCTTCTGGTGTGCCCTGTTGTGCACAATTGCCACCCTCTCAGGAAGTAGGACTGCATCCAGCCCCATCAATTAGCACAGACTGATAGAGGCACTGCAAGCTGGCAAGATCCTCACATTCCAGGCGAGAGAGGAAAGTACATCACGAGGAAGACATACAGCCTTCCTCCCAGAGACCCCTGCCCACGACCTTTACAAGGATCTGTGCAAGCACCAAGGACTGATAAGCTGATTAGCATGAGAAGTGAGAGTAGGTGGGTTCAGGTACTTACTATGTACAGGCGTTGATAGAATATTCATAGTTTAACTGTGTAAATGTAAGGTCTGTCTGCTGCCTCAGGATCCACGACTGTGGTGGATCGATCCCCTGTGCATCTGCGTGCAATAAACTTACCTACTCTATAGCTTCCCAGTTACAGAGTCGATTTCCGTACTTCAATAGGAGAGCTGCTCCAGCCTTCTAATCATCTTTGTGGCCTCCTCTAGACCTGTTCCAACAGTTCCATGTTCTTCCTATGTTGGTGGCTCCAGAACTGGGCACAGAACTCCAGGTGGGGTCTCACATGCGTGGAGTAAAGGGACAGAATCACCTCCCTTGACCTGCTGTCCACGCTCCTTTTGATGCAGCCCAGGACACAGTTGGCCTTCCTGCATCCCCTAGGGTAGACTGGCTCTCCCTACCTCAGAAACGCCTTGGAAAGGCTTTTCTGGAGCCAACTAGACCAGGATCGCAAATAGTGGGGACCTCCCCAGCCCCAGTCCATCCCAGTATGTCCAGATGCTGGGAGCTGCATTAAAAGCATTACAGGAGGAGGCACTTGCCATGGGCAGGTGAGAGGATGGACACGCTGCCTGAGGACAAGAACAAAGACCTTGGGGAGCATTTGGGTTTGCACCATCTGTCTGTTATTTTCCTATATATTCCCACACCCCCCCAATAGCTCCCAGAAGCACAAAATAAGGTCGTTGCCACCAGTAAATATCCCTGTCTTGTTACTGGTGTGCATTATCTCTGCATCCCTGAGCATCCAGGGTCGTTTATTTCTGCTGTGCAGCGAGATGGAAGGATTCTCACAGCACGGGGCAGAGACTTGAAGCACGTGCACAAGGAAGACACAAATATTATAATTAGCACAGGGAAATGAAAAGAATATGCATGTACTGGGAAGACAGAAGGTGACCACACAATTAAAGGGCTATGCAAATTACCCCCACAGGTGCACACCTTCAAGGAGCATGGTGGTAATTGAAATAGGCTTGACCAATAGTAGGTGAAGTGCCCAATTACTGACAATTGAGGTGTGTGGGGGGGAATCCCAAGTGACCCTTTAATTGCACAAAGTCATCAAAAATCCATCTCTGCAGCCTTAAATGTGGAGTTTATTTGGTCAAATTGAGCAATGTATTTTAATTTTTAGTTGTTTTTTCTTAAGAGAAAAAATGGAGACAGAACAAAACCATCTTTTTTTTTTAGGATTAATTACTTTCCTTGCAAGAAAGTGTGGATGGGAAAATGAACAAAAAGAAAGAAGAAATGGGAAAGAAAAGGGGGGAGAAAAAAGTGGAGAGGACAGAAGGGAAATAAAGCAGGAAAAGAAACAAAGGGTAAAAAGGGGGAAAGTAAAGAGAAAGGGAAAAAGGGGTGGAGATTTGAAAAAGGTGGATTAGGATAAAACAGGGGATAAAGGTAAGAAAAAAAAGAAAAGGAAAAAACAAGTTTACAAAGGTAAAAGAAGGAAGAAAATGATGTTTTAGAAAAAGGAAAAGAGGAAAAATGGTGGGGAATATTTTAAAAGGAAGAAAAAAGGTTTTTTTAAAAAAGTAGGCAAGAAGTGCAGAAAAAAAGTAATAGAGTTAAAAAAATAGAAATAGTTTTTTAAAAATGTGTAAAAAGTTTTTGAAAAACCAAGGAAAAACGTGAGCAAGGGTTAAAAAAAGAGGGGAAAGGCAAAGCTGGAAAAGGCATTTTCCTCCCCTATGGGTGGGGGCCGCCCCATCCTTCCTCTCCCTCGGGGGCCAGCTGGGTTCAGGTCCGCCCTCCCCACCCACGGCAGGGGCACAGGTACCACAGAGCCCCGTGCTGAGCCAGCGGGGGGATGCGTGGGGCTGGGGGGTGCTGAGCCCCGGCCATGGCTGTGCTGTAGCCGGCGCAGGTAGTGGGCAGGGGGCAGCCTCAGACCCTGAGCAGCCAGGGGGAGGGGGACCGGCTGCAGAGGAGGGGTCTGACCTCAGGGCTGGGGATTACTGCAGGGGGAACTTTGGGGGGCGCTGAGTTTTTCCTTCTTTTGCTTTAAAAAAAATAATATTTTAAAATTTCTGTCCCACTTTGTCTTTTGAAATTTTTGAATTGTCTTTTGAATTTTTTTAAGGAGTTACTTTTCTTACTTTGCTTTTTTATTTTCTCTTTAATTTTCTTTTAAGATTAATACTTTGGGGTTTGTTTCTTTGTTTTTTTTAGCTGTTCTTCAGCTTTATAATTTTACTTACTTTGTATTATTTTAGTTTTTGGGCAGTTATTTGAGTTCTTTTAGTTTTTGTTTTTCAGTTGGAAGGTTTTTATTTTGCTTCTTTGCTTTGTTTTCTTTTAAAGTTGGTTCCCAGGCCAACCAGGAAAGTAGCAGGAAAGGCACAAAACACTTCCTCAAGTGTAGTAAAGATCAAAACAGAAGCGTGTCCAATGAGACTCAAGCAGTACCCTCTTAGAACAGAAGATAATGGAGGCATTAAACCCACACTAGGCCGAAGTTTGTTTCCAGGAGTCACCAGGACCTCAAGGAGTAACCCTGAGAACCTTTCCCTTCAAGGGGAGATCCTGAGGAGTAACTTTGGGAGGTGTCCCCTTCCAGAGGGGATCCTGATGAGTTACCCAGAGATCCATCCCCTTTCCAGGGGAGCCCTGGATCCACGCAGCCCACTGTCCCTCTGGATTTACATCCCACCCATGGGTGCTGGTGGACCCCGGCCTCTGCCACCCTGACCCAGTGGGTGTGTTAGCAGGGAGACCCCTTGGGTGACCTGTCTTCCATGATGGGTGCGGGTACTGGGACCACACAGGGCACATCACGATGGTCACCAATGCCCAGTGCTTAATCCCAATTTCCCAGAAAAAGCCAGGAAAAGGTGGCAGAAGCAGTGGGAAGGGGTGGGGGGTAAAGCAGCTCCTGCATCCCAGCTGGGAGTCACAAGCAGGGGAAAAGGATGGGGAGCCCCACATCCCCCTCTGTAGCCCCTTCCCCTGTCCCTGCAGCCCCCTCTCCCCTGGCCCCTTCCACCCCCTAGACCCACAGGCCCCAAACCCACCCCCCGCAGCCCCTCTCCCCCACCCCCAAACCCAGCCCCACTGTCATGACTCTCCGCAGCCCCCGTCCCCCAACCCCTCAGCCTCTCACTCTCCAGCCCCACAGCCCCAAACCCACCCCCCACACCCCCTCTCCCCCCAGCCCTGCAGTCCCTTCCCCCCAGCCCAAAAGTCTCCTTTCTCCTGCTCCTCTCCCCCCAGCCCTGCAGTTCCCTTCCCCGGCCCCTTCCTCTTGTCCCGCACCCCCTTCTCCCCCAAGCCCAGCAGCTCCCTCCCCAGCCCCTAGGCCCGGCCCACCAGCCACCTCTGAAGCGCGGAGCCTTTTTTTAACCCTCTCTGGCCAATCAGCGCGGAGAGCCCATGAGTGGCGGGGGGAAGCAGCCAATCGCGAGCTGCGCACCGCTGGGCCGGTCCCGCCCTGCGCTGAGGGGTCCCCAGGCCCGCGCTCTCCTTTAGGACGAGGCTGGGCGGCCACGGCCATTTTGTCCCGGGCAGCCTCCCACCGCCCCTCCGTTCTTAGCAGCCTTTGGCCATCGTCTCACCCGCTTCTTCCCCACACTGTGGCCCAGGGAGGGGCAGGGGCTGGGGCAATAGAGGTTTGGGGCAGTTCCTCACGAGTTGGTTTCCTCCTTAGCTGGGGGCGGGGGGGAGGTTCATTCCTCACCCCCTTCCCCTGCTGCACCCTGGGGTCCCACCCAGGGCAGACAGTCCTCCAGGAACTCCTCCAACCTGAGTCCTTCCCCACGGGGCTTCAGCTCTTCCCCAGCTGCCCCAGCACAGCTCCATATTTATGCAGATTAACTCCACATACTCATTAGAGTTTCTAAGACCAGGCAGGGTTATGCAGATTATCTCCAGGAAGCCATTTACATTCACTCCTCCCAGGCAGAGCAGGCTCAGCGACACTCAGGGGGCTGTCTGGTGATCTCCAGGGATGAAGGCTGGACGTCTTCCTCTCTCTCAGCACCTGCTCTTTACGCTTTTCTCCGTGGTTCCTAAAACACATTCCTGGGCAAAAAACCCCATTCCTGCACAGACTGGTTAGGAAACCTTTTCAGCTGAAAGGAAGACACACTCTGTCCCTTAACTGGTCGTTGCTCTCATTATTTATGACTCCCCATCGTCACTTCTTTATCTTTGAGGCTGAGCTGCTGTTCAGGGTAAAGTTTGTAGCTGCTCTAACGAACCAGCTCACACGGCTACAGCCAGATTCTACTGCAATCCAAACCAAATCTCTCCTCAAAACACACAAATTCTTCGTATATTAAAGTGGTATTAATTAATTGTCTCTTAAGCTACATCTATAGCAATCTACTCAGCATTATTACATTTCATTGAATCACTCCTCTCCCCTTTCCCTGCCCTTGGGGCCTGCACAGCTCCTCACATCTTCTCCCTCTCTTCCTTAGGGCACAAAGCGGCTGCTGGTGGGTTCTTTTTCTCCTGAATGTGATTCCCAGAGGTGCTGTGACCATTGCTGATGGGCTTGGCCTTGGTCAGCAGCGGCTCTGTCCTTGAGCCGGCTGGTGTTTGCTCTATGGGGCCTGAGGACAATACAACACCCAGGGATGCTGGGATGGAGAGGAGATGGGAAGGAGGGAAAGGGCCAAGCACAGAGTGCTGCAGCTGGACCCCAGGCCGTGCTGGAGGTCACAAAGACTCACCTGATGCTGCATCTCATTTCCCTGGAAAGAAAAAAAAAACACAAGTGAAATTTTATGAGAGGGGACGGCTTTTCATGTGGTGACTGCTCATGAAGAAGTAAACAGAGTCCCCAAAACCCAGGAATGGATCTCTGCAGCCTCGTCACATCCCTTGGCTGGTGAGTCTCCGGTAAGGGAAGAGGATCCAGCCCAATACTGCTCTCCGTGACCTGTCCACCCTCCCAGGCACATGGCCTGGAGTTTTCCCAGCCCCATGGATGCTGGGATGTACAGGACCGCTAAGGAGGGAAAAGGCCAAGCACAGAGCATCCAGGAAGAGGGCCCCACGCCATGCTGGAGCTCACGGACACTCGCCATGGGCTGCATCCCATTTATCCAGAAAGAAAAACCAAGAAGTGATGTGTGACCAGAGGGAACAACCACTCACTCCAGGGCTGATCCCAGAGGAGCACACAGAGCTCAGGCTGATCCCTAACTCCTCCTTTTTGGGGAGTAGGAACAGACCACCTCACTCCTGGGAATGGCTCCATGCCAGAAAATCCCCCACCAGCCCAACCCAGGCTCTCTGGGGCTCAGCCCCAACATTAGGACCCTGAAAGCCTAGTCCCTGCTGGGGGCTCATGTGCCAGGAGGTTGTTCTGGGAGAATCAGCCAGAAGGACTCACCCAGCTCTCTGGACAGCAGCGCTGGAAAGCAAAGCCACAGGAAGAGGACAACAGGAGAGCGGCTTCCAGAAACATCTCAAGAGGGTCTCTGGGACCTTCCCACCAGCCAGATGCCCTGGCCATGCTCCCTGTCCTCTCACTCACACCCCACCGTGTCCTTGTCCCCTTCTGTCCTTCCCAAAGAGCTTTTTGATGAAGGCAACATGTCCTTTGTTGGGAAACAAACCTTTCCTTCTCCAGAGACAAGCTACGAGGCCAAGGAGCCCAAGGGAGAGCACAAGGAACACACCCAGAGCGGCCATCCAGGGACGGGCATCATGGAAAAAGGGAGCTGGGAAACAAACAGATCCACAGGGAAAGGGACCGATTTACACTCGTGTCCGTGGGGAGAAGGACCAAGAGACCCCCACCCCACACCCTGCTCTGGCACCGCAGGGGCTGGCTGCAGCCGTCTCACCAGAGATGTGCAGGGACGCCTCCTGCTCCTGCTCCAGGCGGCTGCTCCTGACCACACAGGACCAGTTCCCCTCTCTGGTCCCCGTCACCACGATGGCATCTTCAGTGTCAAACAGGCCCCTGGCATCAGGGGAACGTCTCTGGGAGACCGAGGGGACACGGTGCCCATCGGGGTCTTTCCACAGCACCTCCAGTTGTGGGAACCATCCGGCCGATCGACACAGCACCCGGATGCCTCCGGCCTCGTAACCCTCCAGAGAGAGCTGAGGGCCAGAGCCTGTGGCTGGGGAAGAGCCCGGGCTTGGGGTCAGGGAGGGATGGGCTCAGCTCCAAGGCCACCACCGCATCCCTGAGCAGACCCCTCACAGCTCCCACCAAACCCACCCCAACCTGGGCAGGAACCACCCAGCGTTGATGCCCAACGACCCCAGATCTCCACCCAAACCTCCCTGCACAGCAAGACCCAGCTGCCCAGCTTCAGTGCCTCCAGGCAGCGTCTGCACCCCTGAAGTCTGCCAGACACCGTGCCAGCTCTCCTGGCAAGGAACGGGACACAGGTCTGGGAGGGACACACAAACCCAGGGACACCACAACCACCCCCTGCAAACACCAGACACAAACCTGACACCTCCAGCTCCAACAAAGCTTCTCCATAAGAGTCACCATCTTTCACCATGCAGACGTACTGACCATCATCAGAGGGTCTCAGCCCAGAGATTCGCAAGTCCAGCCTTCCTCTGGAGAGACCATCTCTGGCCAGCTCTGTCCTCCCCACATATTCCTCCAGCTGCTCCCTGGACACGTCCTCCCCATTTCGGTAGCGATGCACCGTTTCAGAGACCCTGTGCCGGATCCACCTGATGTCCCAGCTCTGAGCATCCATGGCTGGGGACAAGTGACACGGGAGGATGACATCCTGCCCCATGGTGACATGGATTGGGTAACCTGGTCCCACCACTCTGAAGTCAGCTTGGCCATGGAGAAGGACACAGAGACATGGAGATGGTGCCTATGTTAATTGAGGCCGTTGCAGGCCAGGGCTGAGCTTGGTGTGAGCAGGGCACGCTCCATGCCATGGGTGTTGCTTTGCCCTCCCATGGCCCAGAGACCCTGGAGGAACTGGAGTGGCACTGGGAGGACTGGAAGGAGAAGGAGGTTTCCTGGGAGCGGGAACCTGCTCCAGAAAATGACCTCCATCCCAGCCAGTCCTGCTCCAGCCACAGCAGCCAAGGGAAAGTGAAAGCATGTGGGACCGAGCTCTGGGCTGGGCTCCCTCTGCCCCAAAGCAGCTCCTACCCCACATCTGCCACCCAGAGTGGGCGAAAGCCCCCACCAGCCCTGCAGGATCCCTACCTGATCCCAGCTGGAGCACGTGGAGAGTCGTCCAGTACCTCAGGAGGCCCCCGGGGCTCACCGGGAGACACATCTGCAGCCGTGCTGGAGAGGAGGGAGGGGAAGAGAGGCAGAGGAGGGCGATGGGGGTCACAGCCACCTTAGAGGGGATCTGGTGAAGAAGGGCTGCCCCTGCCCCAAAGAGGCGCCAAAATCCCCAAAGCCCCTGGACCAGCACCCGAATGGCACCAGAAACTGTTGCTCAAGGGCAGGACAGGACCACAGACGGGTTCCCGGGGCAGCCCCTGCTCTGCCCCACGACCTCTCTCTCCAGGAGTGATCCCAAATCCGATATCAGCCCAAAATGAAGGGAAATGTTCTAAACGCCCTGGAGAAGCAGAATCTTCTTGCAGGAACAAAATGAACTTTGTGACTCAACAGGATGGTGAAAACAATGGATGTTTTCCAAATTTCCAGTCAGTGGGTGGGACATGAGGCCCCACAGCGCAGGGGAGGAGCTGACATTCCACATCTTCCTGCCAAAGCCTGGAAAAGCCGGAATATGATCTCAACAGCCTCGGTGTCTGTGGAACGGGTCATCTTTACCCCAGCGCCGGGCAGAGGGGAGATCGCTCCTCCAGATGCGGAATCGCCATTTCAAGCCAAGTCCTCATGTTCCTACAGATCAACTCTGCATTGTGATGAGATGTCAGGTAGATATTGTGGTGTTTCTCTGCTACAGACCACCTGGCCAGGAGGAGGAGGAAGCCGATGAGTTGGTTTTTAAACAACTGGGAGAAGTCTCACCATCACCAGCCCTCATCCTTACTGAGGACTTCAACTTACCATTGTCACCTGGAAGTCCAGTCCAGCAGGGAGGAAGCGGTCTAGCAGGTTCCTGGAGTGTTTGGAAGACAACTTCCTGGCCCAGCTGTTGAGTAAACCACCCAGGGAAGGTGTCCTGCTGGACTTGTTTGTAAACAGAGAAGACCCAGTGGGGGATGTGATGGTTGGAGGGCACCTGGGGCACAGTGATCATGAGCTGATAGAATTCTTAGGTCTGAAGAAGTAAGGAAGGGAGACAGCAGAACAGCCACCTTAGAGTTCCCTAGGGCTGACTGTGGACTGTTTAGGAAGCTACTCGATAAGATTCCATGGGAGGCAATTGTTGAGGACAAAGGAGCCCCAAGATGGTTGCATGCTCCTCAAGAAGGAAATCTTGGCAGCAGAACAGGTTGTCCCAATCTATTGGAAGAGGAGTTGGCGAGGAAGGAAGCCAGCTTGGCTGAGTATAGAGAAATCTGGGAGGATATGAGGAAAAAGAGGGAAAAAAGATGAGCTTTGGAAGAAGGGGCTATAGGGGTGAAGTAAGATCATGAAGGAAGAAAGTCAGAAGGGCTAAGGCCCAACTGGAACTCAGACTGGCCAGTTCTGTGAAAGATAATAAAAAGTCCTTCTCTAGGTATATTAACAGTAATAGGAGGGGCAAGGAGAATCCCCAGCTCTTAATGAATGCAGGGGGAACATTAGTGACAAGGGATGAGGACAAGGCTGAGGTACTTAATTCCTTCTTTACCTCAGTCTTTAATAGTAAAGTTGGATATTCCCTGAGTGCTCATCCTCAGGAACTGGCTGACAGGGAGAGGAAGGAGAACAAAGCTCCCATGATCCAGGAGGAAATGATTAGTGACCTACCTGGCCAGTTAGATACCTGCAAGTCAATGGGGCCAGATGGGATCCAGATGTGCTGGCCAAACCCCTTTCCATGATCTCCCAGCAATCCTGGCAGACTGGAGAAGTTCCACTCCACTGGAGCCTGGCAGATGTTACAGCCACAGACAAGAAGGGTCAGAACGAGGATCTGGGGAAGTCCAGGCCTGTCAGTCTGACCTCAGTCCCAGGGAAGATCATGGAGAGGGTCATCTTGGGGGCTGTCAGGCAGCACATGTGTGATGGCCAGGGGATCAGGCCCAGTCAACATGGGTTTACAAAAGGTAGATTGTGGGGGGCTACAGTGGGTCTGTAGACCCTGTGATTAAGAATATAGAGCTAGGCCTTGAAGATATCAAAGCGTACCTGTGAGAAGGTGTAAAGTGTACCCACAGGGTACACTGCACAAAGCATGGCTGCCCAGGGAAGAGGGGTGGCACTTGAGCCCACAGGGCAACCTCAAGGGCTGGGATGATCCGAACCTAAAACAGGATCTAAGCAGCATGGAAAGAAAAGGTCAGTGTTCTCTGGTGATGAAGGTGATGAAGGTTCCCCCACCCCAATGCCCTCGCAGAAGAGCCGGAGGTCCAGAGAGGACCTTACGTGTTGCCAAGGGACCAAAGAGTATCCAAAAATGAGTCGCCAGAGAAGTCGGCAAATGAGCTTTGCTTGGGACCCCTGGATGGACCCCTAAACCCGAGCCCAGGCAAACCACCGCTTTATCCCCGCCCGTTGAGCCCTCTGCCCCCTCCGCTGCCCCCTGCAGCACCAGAAGGAGCACGGACACAGAAGAGTCCCTTTTTGTATCCCCCCGTTTGCTGGCGTGACTCGGATAGTGATTTGGAGGGGTGATCCTGTGGCAAAGCCTCCTGCAATCCCCTCCCCCCCCGCTGCCCCGCCACCACCATGGCCGCTGGCCTGGCCTGCGCCCACCCAAGCGCCGCCACCGCGGGCTTTGGGGCGTGATCCCCACGTTCCCCCATCACGTGGCAACCCGCTCCTCTGTCCCCCCCACCACAGCAACGCAGGAAGGCAGCAAACTTCCCCCCACAACAAAACCCGGCATCTCCAGTGCCCTCAAGAAGCGGCAGGCCCAGCCCTGGGGTGGTGGCTGGAGTAGAGTGGGGATCTGGGCCTGGTTCCCAGTGGGTGTTGGAGGGGGAGGCGAAGGGCCGCAGGCGGTCACGTCAACATCGGCCTTTACACTTGGAAAGCGATACAAGACTTGCAGAGAGTTTAACGTCGACAGAGGCCACGACCCCCTGTGATACAGCACATCTGGGCCCAAATTATATCTCGACCCGTGCAGACTGCAGCGTTTGGAAACATCTGGCAGCCCAGAGCTGAAGGGGCAGCGGTGCAAACCCTGTGATTCCCCCAAGACGACCCTCAATACAGCAACGGTGCCGATGTTTTGATGTTGGAATAACCCTCAGTGTCAGGCTCGGCGGCCCTCTTTGGTATGGGAAGAAGTGAAGGCAGTAGGACATGAAGCCTTGATCCCTACAGCAGAAACAGGGGCTCAGGGCTCTCCTATTCCAGGGAATGGTCCTAAGAGTTCCCTAGGTCATTCTCCAGCTCTACCAGTGTCCAACTTCTCCAATGCTAAACCTCAAGCAGTAGCTCCCAAACCAAAGGAGACAGGACTGAAAGACATACCTGGCCTGAAACTGTGGGAAAAGTAAAAGATGGTTCTGCACCCGAAGAGTTACACGATGAAGGATGTGACCAAGATGTGATTGCCTTGGTCGGACGAAAACTGTGGGAAACCTGAGAAACAAGAAGTCACAGGACATTGTGAAGCAGAAACATTCCATTGCAGTTACTTTGTAGCTAAAGCTACATTGCAAAGATAACCCACAACGCTAGCTTCATCTGCAACCTGTAGAAAGCTATCAGACGATTTTATGTTAACCAATCAGTACAGAACACGCTTTGTTCTTCTGTAGCTAGAAACTATAAAAACTATTGTGTGTGTACAATAAAACGATCACTATGCTTATATTAAGCAGTGTCCCGTCCCTCAGTTGCGGCAAATGGTGACCCCGACGTGATTCGCTCCGAAAGGAACGGACAGCTCGGAATCCGAAGAAACGGAAAACTGCCTATCTGGCAGCCGGTCGCAACTCCCGCAGAACTACGAGATTGAACTGCTGAAAGGAAGCAGAAGCCAGCTAACAATCCCTCATCGGAGTGAGGTGAGCTGCAGGTAATCAAAATGGGAGGGCAAGCTTCGACCCCCATGGAAAGGGACGTTTATGAACTCATGAAAGCCTTACTGGCAAAACATGATAAGACTATTTCGGGCCATGATCTTAAATGTACTTTGAAATGGGTCCAAGTTAATATTCCTACCGTCACTGCATCGAATATTTTTACAACAAATATATGGGACACTGTGGGAGTTAAACTATGGGACAGAGCCACAAAGGGCGACTCCCAAGCACAGAAACTACTCCCTTGGTGGAGAATTATTTTCGAAGCTTTAAAGGAACAAGAGCGCTCAAACAGAGCAAATCTACCGCCCGAAAATGATCCTGACGGAGATGATTCCCCTGTCCTTCCTTCAGCCCCACCGGAGCTGCCCCCTTCCTCCAAAACCGAACCTCCATTAATGCCAAAGCCATCCTCAAACAAAAGGGTATTGGTAAATTACCCTCCTGAAGATGACCCCTTTGTTCCTGGTCCTATAGACTCGGAAGATGAGCCTGATTTGTTCCCCCCTGACCCACATAACGTATGGACCCAAATAAAACGGCAAGCGTTAAGGGAAGGGGACTTGGAGGTGGCACAAAAAATTGTAGCACCGGTCATGTATCAAGGGCGCGGGGCTCAGTGGGAACCTCTGTCTTTTTCTGTGATTAAGGAACTGCGTCGTACAGCTACGGATCACGGTCTTTCTTCTCCCTACTTTATCAGTATGTTATCGTCTGTTTTCGATACTTATATTACTCAGGCCCTTGCGGGGGTAGGAGGAACCGGCACAAGCCGACAAAGCCTCCACTCCGTCACTATTGAAGGCCCTGAAGGGCATATAGCCACAGTTAAACCCTTTGTTTTACCAATATCAATGGTTTTATGGGGACGTGATGTACTAACACAATGGGGAGTGACATTAAAAACACATTTTTAGGAGGGGCCATTGAGGAGCGCAACACTCTGAAAATTACATGGAAAACAGATACCCCTATTTGGGTGGATCAATAGCCCCTTCCTATCGAGAAACTTCGCGCTCTAAATGACCTAGTAGAAGAACAATTACAAAAAGGCAATGTGGTACCCTCTGTTAGTCCATGGAATTCTCCTGTTTTTGTTATCAAAAAAAACAAGTGGCAAGTGGCGCCTACTTCATGATCTTAGAAAAATCAATGACGCTATGGAAGACATGGGACCCCTTCAACCGGGGCTCCCCTCACCAACTATGTTACCTCGGAATTGGCATCTTACAGTAATTGATTTAAAAGATTGCTTTTTTAACATACCTTTACACCCTCAAGATGCACCCAAATTTGCTTTTTCAATTCCAAGCGTCAACGTACAGGAACCTTTACGCCGATTCCATTGGATCGTGCTGCCACAAGGAATGAAAAATAGTCCAACAATATGCCAATGGTATATAGCAAAAATTTTAAGCCCAATCAGAAAATCTATGCCTGCTATTTTGCTATACCATTACATGGACGACATCCTTGTAGCCGCATCTCATGACAAAGACATGCAGAAGGCCGTAGCCCTTGTCATCAAGGCTGTAAATACAGCTGGATTCTGTGTTGCCTCTGAAAAAATTCAATCAATATCCCCATGGAAATATTTGGGCTGGCTGATACGATCGAAAACCATAGCACCCCAATCACTTAACCTAAACACAAAAATAGCCACTTTGAATGATGTGCAAAAACTCCTGGGAACCATAAACTGGGTTCGTCCCTTATTAGGAATTACAAACTCTGATCTTGATCCTCTTTTTAAACTTTTGAAAGGGGACACTAACATTTGTGCTCCAAGAACATTGGACAAACCTTCTCAGAAGGCCATTACAAAAGTTACTGAAGCTATGGAATCTAGACAGGCACACCGTTGTGATCCAGACCTTCCATTTTATCTAACAATTTTAAATCCCACAAGACAGCCATATGCCCTCATCTTCCAATGGGATATTGCGCAGAAAGACCCATTGTTAATTATTGAGTGGATATTTTTATCACATCAACCCTCAAAGACTATATTTGCGCAGCATGAAATGTTTGCCTCTCTGATCCTTAAAGCACACAACGACTGCTAGCTCTGGCAGGCATTGACTTTACACACGTATACCTGCCAGTAGTCAGAACTTATCTTTCATGGCTATACCATCAATCGGACGCCTTTGCCATGGCTCTCGCTGACTATTCTGGACAGATCTCTTCTCACCTGCCAGCTCATAAACTTTTACACCTTGACTTTCAACTTTCACAGAAACCAAAGAGAAGTGAGACGCCTTTGGAAGCTTTTACAGTGTTTACAGATGGATCCGGAAAAACTCATAAGTCTGTAATCATCTGGTGGGACCAACAAACCCAAAAATGGAACTCAGATATTTCTCTAGCACCAGGCTCGCCTCAAATTGTAGAACTTGCAGCAGTTGTACGTGTTTTTCGCAAATGGTCAGAACCTCTTAACATAATTACTGATTCTGCCTATGTTGCTGGCATTGTTCAACGCGCAGAAGCCGCTGTTTTGAAAGATGTTTCTAACCCTCTTTTATTCGATCTGTTACAGGAACTTATTGCCCTGTTGGATTCCAGACTAACTCCATATTTTATTATGCATGTTCGATCGCATACCACTTTACCAGGCTATATTGCAGAAGGAAACAGACAAGCTGACCTATTAACCCTTACGGCACAAATCCTTCCAGATCTTTTTGCTCAAACAAGGCTTAGCCATTCCTTTTTTCACCAGAATGCCGGGGCATTAAAACGCTCCTTCAATATCACTACACAACAGGCAACACAAATTATTGCCACATGTCCTGATTGCCAACGTGTGTCTTTCCCATCAGTCGCGGGTGGAATCAACCCCCGAGGACTGCAAGCCTTACAATTATGGCAAACTGATGTCACACACTACCCAGAATTTGGAAAACAAAAATATATACATGTCTCAATAGATACTTTTTCTGGAGCCTTATATGCCTCCTGTCATACGGGAGAAAAGGCTCGCGATGCTAAACGCCATCTTCTACAGGCCTTTGCCACCTTAGGAATACCCCAAAAAATAAAAACAGATAATGGACCTGCATATATTTCTGTCACTTTACAAGCATTTTAATACCTGGGGCATTACACATATTACAGGAATACCTCATTCCCCTACCGGCCAATCCCTTATTGAGCGCTCTCACCAGTCTTTAAAAAATATTTTACAAAAACAAAAAGGGGGAATGGGAAGGGCAACCCCAGGAGAAAGACTACAGAAAGCATTGTATGTTTTCAATTTTTTAAATTGCTCTTTTATGGATCAGAATCCCCCTATTGTTCGACACTTTAGTATGAGCCAAGAATTTACAGAATCAAAAAAGGCACCAGTTTTAATAAAGGACCTAGAAACAGGAAAAATTTTAGGCCCTTACCCACTTGTTACCTGGGGGAGGGGTTATGCTTGTGTTTCCACAGAATGTGGTCCGCGGTGGATCCCGGCGAAGAATGTTAAACCCTTTAGAGAACCATTGACGACGGCCTCAGCCGAAGAACTAGACACGGACGCTTCGCCGCCTACCCGGAAACCACCATCATGATATTCCTTTTGCTTTTGTTTTCCCCCCATTTTTCCCTAAGGTTAACATATGGGTTACACTGGCCAACCTAACAGGTCAAGATACTCTCTGCTTGGCCACTGCCTCTCCAGAAAACCCCTTTTCTACTTGTCTAGTAGGATTACCACTTGATAAGTGGACAGGGTTGTGCAGTAGTCTGCAATCGGGCCTGATGACCAATCCCACAGATAATTGGGATGGGTGGACACCATATAGGCCACAGCTCAGTTTAGAACCCCAAGAGATTGAACTTTTAGGATCAGTAAAAATGGATTTTTGTGTTAAGTTCAACTATACAGGGAAGAATCAATCACGGGCATGGGACGTATCCCCCATGCACCCCATATTTCGCAATGAAACAGCTTGGTGTAATTATACATCTAGCAACATATCACACTCCACAAATATGCCCGTAGCATTACCACCTGGCATATTTTTTATTTGTGGGGACCGGGCGTGGGCAGGCATACCTTCACACATTAAAGGAGGCCCTTGTAGTTTGGGACGCCTTTCACTCCTTACCCCCAACACATCTAGCGTTTTACAAATGCGCAAGATTCACTCTCGAAGGAAACGGTTAACTCACGCCTTTACTGCCGAGTGTAATGACAATATAAATTTTTGGAACTTTGAGCAACGCTTTATGGCCTCCCTCCTTGCCCCTGGTGTCGCAGCTGCAAAAGCACTGGGCACTTTGGACAAATTGGGATGTTGGCTAGCAAAACAAACTAATGCTACTAGTGAGGCACTTTCTGGTCTTTTACTTGATGTAGATAGTGTACGACATGCAACTTTACAAAATCGCGCTGCTATAGACTTTTTGCTTTTAGCTCTAGGGCATGGATGTGAGGATTTTGAAGGCATGTGTTGTATGAATCTCTCGGATCACTCTGAATCGATCCATGCCAGCATACAACAACTTAAGAACAGAGTTACGAAACTCTGAGAAGACGATAGATGGGACTGGCTAGATAAACTGTTTTCTAGCTGGGGTTTTACAGGATGGATAAAAAGTTTGATCAAAGCGATGCTGTATATTGTGCTTGTCATTTTAGTATTTTTAATTTGTTTGCCATGCTTTTTACAGTGTATACAAAAAATGATATCTAACTCTATTCACAAAGTTCTTATTGTTCAACAGAACGGGGGAGATGTGGGAAAAGCAAAGATGGTTCTGCACCCGAAGAGTTACACGATGAAGGATGTGACCAAGATGTGATTGCCTTGGTCGGACGAAAACTGTTGGAGACCTGATAAGAAGGACGCCACAGGACCTTGTGAAGCGAAAACATTCCGTTGTGATTATTGTGTAACTAAAGCAGCAAGGCGAAGATAACACACTACCCTAGCAACATCTACGACATATAGACAGCTATGAGACGATCTTATGTTAACCAATCAGTACAGAACACGCTTTGTTCTTCTGTAGCTAGAAACTATAAAAACTATTGTGTGCGTACAATAAAACGATCACTATGCTTATATTAAGCGGTGTCCCGTCCCTCAGTTGCGGCAAGACACTGTCACCCAGGGAAAAGTCCATGTCCCCAACCCTCTGCTATGGTGCTCTCAGCATCCCCCACCAGCAGTGTAATTTTTCTGTGGCCATGGGTCTCAAGGGGGAGCACAGAGAGCTGGGCCTGCCCCATCCACCCCCGAGTCCCATGTCATACCTTTGGCCAAGCTGCCAGAGCTCCCATCTGTGCCTATGGGGGAGGAACAGCTGTGAGCTGCGTCCTCCTGCTTGCTGTGGGCACAGTGCACATAAGAGAGAAAGAGGCATCAGCATCCACTGAGCTTCACCCTGAAGCTTGGGGGATCCCCAGAGCGCTGCAGCTCATGCCCATAGCCCTTGCCAGCTCCCCAGGCTCTGCCTTCCTCCCACACCCTGGGGCTTTACCTGATCTGCGCTTCCAGATGATAAATCCACTGATGCCAATAACAGCCAGGATGGCAAGGGGAACACAAACCCACAGCACGATGGCTGATGAGTTGGACTCCAGCTCTGGGGACAAACAGGGCTGTGATGAAGGAAAGGGGACCCAGCCCAGCCCACCCCTCCATGAGACCAAGGCCGCCAGACTCACTCAAAGGCCCCTGGCTCAGCCAGGCTGGCGTGCTCCACACAGCACCGGTACTTGTCCTGCTCCCCAGGATGGGCCTTGATGGACACCCAGGTGTAGTAGGTGCCGTCGCTGTTGGGCACGATGCTGCCCCGCTCGGTGTCCTGGTCCCTGAGCTCCCCGTCCTTCAGCCAGCTGATGGTGATGGGCCGTGGGTAGAAGCCGTAAGCACGGCAGTGCAAGGTCAGGATCCCCTGGGTCTCCTTCTTCGACACTCGGACCGTGGGGGGCTCTGGGGAGGGGGTGGCAGTGAGGGCTGGCACACACATCCACGCTGGCCCCTCCCCAGGCTCCCCATCTCCCCTCACCTTTCCTCTCCAGCACAGCCTGCCCATAGCTCAGGTATTGCCTCAGCCACTCAGGGCAGATGTTCTCCAGATATTGCTTCATGTGCTCAGCGACAGTCCCGTCTGCCTCCCAGTTCCTCTTGGTGATTTGTGCTGCTGCATCTGCCGCAGTGAACGTCATTGTGTCCCTGTTGAAGGCAATGAAGTCCCTCCCGTCGTAGGCGAACTGCAGGTACCCCCTGGTGCTACCGTCCTCCAGGAGGTCACAGCCGTGCATGTGCTGCAGTGTGTGAGCCCCTGAAACACAACCAGGGAGATGGGGCTGAGGGGCTGCTGCAGCCCTGGGCCTTCAGTGGGGCAAGGCACCCCAGCAGCTCCCCCTATTCCAGCCCTGTGAGGTCCAGGGAGATTGAGCACCAGCAAGAGTAGTGTCCCTCTCCTGCCCAGGCCACACAGAACTCAGGGCATCACAGAAAGCTTTGACTCAGACCCAGAGAGTCTCTGGGCTGCTCCCAGCCCCACGGCACCCTGTGACAGCAACTGGCTGAGTCAGAGTCCTGAATGCTGGGGGAGAGCAGCTAGGAGCTGGGATGGTTTGGGGGAGCTCCTATGCCTCTAGGTTGAGCGGTACAATTCATAGAATTTCCTGAGTTGTAAGGGACCCATAAGCATCACTGAGTCCAACTCCTGGCTCCACACAGGCCAGACAAGTCAGAGCACGGGACTGAAAGCATTGTCCTGATGCTTCTTGACCTCAGCCAAGTTCAGGACTGTGACCACTTCCCTGGGGAGCCTGTTCCAGTGCCCAACCCCCTCTCAGTACAGAACCTCTTCCTAATATCCAACCTAAACCTACTCTGTCACTGCTTGGGTTCTATCATAGCCAGAGAGGAGATCAGTGCCTGCCCCTTCACTCTCCCTAGTCAGGAAGCCACAAATGACCCCTTAGCCTCCTTTTCTCCAGGCTGAACAAACCAAGGGACTTCAGTCTCTCCTCCTAAGATTTCCCCTCCAGACCATTCCCCATCCTCGTTGCCCTCTTCTGGACACTCTCCAATAGTTTTGTATCTCTCTTTTACTGTGGCACCCAAAGCTGTGCCCAGTACTCAAGGTGAGGCCACACCAGTGCAGTGCAGAGCAGGACAGTCCCCTCCTTGAACTGGCTGGCCACACTATGCTTGATGGACCCCAGGAGAAGCTTGGCTCTCCTGGTTGCCTGGGCACGCTGCTGGCTCCTGGGTAACTCGCTGTCAACCAAGACCCCCAAATCCCCCTCAGCATGGCTGGCCTCGATCGGAAGTACCAGAGGAAGGGGGAGGGACTGTGATATCACTGGGTGGGAGCGTCTCTGGTTTTGGGGGTCTTGTTCACCATGGGGATGGGGAGGTGTGGGACTTGGCCACCAGTCCTGGGATGGGGTGCTGGGCAGTGGGGAGAGAGTTGTGGGGGGAAAACATGCTGTGTGGGGCACCCAGAAGCCTCTCCAGGTCTGGGGCAAGGGATCCCAAAGACCGTGTGGTTTGGACAGACAGCCAGCATCCTTTGCATTGGGGGACAGGGGGCTGGGGGTCAATTGCTCTGGGGGAAAATTGCACTGGACAGGGAAGGGTCAGCACAGGCCAGGCCAATAGTGTAGGAAAGGGCAGGGTCTCCATGGGGGTGGGAGCTCTCCCATCCCATGGGGCACCATCCCAGCCCATACTCACTGCTGCTCTGGTTGTAGCAGCTCTGCAGCGTGTCCAGGTCCACACGGTAAATCTCCTGATTGCTCTCTCCAATCTGTGTATTCCTGTCCCAGTGCTGCTGGTCCAGGTTGTGCTCCATCCACTCTGCCCGGGGGACCTCCCTCCCCGTGTTGCTGTCGTAGCGTGAAATGTGGTTCCCATCCACGTACCCCAGGGACACAAACTCGGGCACCCCCAGGCTGGGATCTGACACTGAGATGTAGAAGTAGCGCAGGGAGTGGAGCTCTGTGGGGACCGAGGAGATGATAAAGGTTTGGAGCTGAGGGTTCCCAATGTGAGGGGATCCAGGGGTGGGCAGTGAGGTTGGGTGGGGGTCCCAGAGAGCAGATCAAAGGGTGTGGGGGACAGCTTCAGAGGAAATGTGACTGGTGGGGGAGGATGAGGAGGGAGGAAGGTGTGTCCAGGAGGGGTTCCTGCTTCTTGGGATGGGACAGCCAGGGCTCCCTGGTGTCAATGAAAAGGGGGCCTGAGGTATCCAGGAAGGGGGATCCATGGGGTCCAGGAGAAGTAGATCCGAGGAAGGTTCCAAATGGGAGTGGGGGAAGGGAGTGTTCTGAGGGGACATGTGGTCTGCAGTGAGGGGGACCAGGCAGTCCCTGAGCCAGGAGGGGTTCCCATGCCAGGGGAAGGGGAGCCCAGGCAGGTTCTGGTGCCCCAGTGTGGAGGGGGATAAAGAAGGATTCCACTGCTCATGGAATGGAGCACCGGTGTCAGCAAAGGGGGTCCAGGGGTTTCCAGCACCCAGAAGATCACCCGGGTCCCCGCCTGTACTCACCACACACCGACCTGTGGAGAAGCCCCAGCAGCAGCAGCCGCAGCCCCAGCACCCAGCCCGACCTCATCACTCTGATCCAGGTCCCTACTGAAAGGGTTAATCAACCCCAGCACCCTACAAATCATGCTGCAAGCCCCGCCTCCTGCCGCCTCTGACACTGATGACTCACTTCTTACTTGAGACTGTACGGGGAGGGGGGGGGGGGGGGGGCTGAGATCCACGCAGCTGCCTGCTCCTTAAAATAAACGAACAGGGGAAGAGCGAAAGGCGGGGGGGGAACAAGGGAAGGGAAAACGAAGGGACAAATAACTCCGAAACCAAGAAACTGAGAGGCCCGTGGGTTGGGATAAGGATAGTTTACGAAGAGAACAGAAAGATCAAATATAACAATGCTAACAGGACTTTAGAGCAAAAGAATATGAAACTATTGATACACAATGCAGTTTCTCACCCAACCACACAACTCAGGCCGCACCACCCAGAGCCGTCCCGGAACCCGACCGTCCCCCAAGATCCTCACGTCCCGGAACCACTCGCGTCCCAGAACCGCCCCTCTTCCTCCTCCCATCAGCCCCGGTTATCCTGGGCAGGACGTAATTGGCATGGAATACTCTCTTTGGCCCATCTGGGTCACATGTCCTGGCTTTGACTGTCTGACTGCAACTAGAAACATCAGGGTGTTCTCAGCACTGCTTTCATTGTAACTCCTAAACACAGCATCCCATCCGCTGCTACAAATGAAGTTAACTCTATCCTGACTGAAACCAGGACACCCCCCAATCACCCCCACCGCCCCCCCCCCACCTTGTGCACGGGGAAGAACTCGGGGGTTTATGGGGTAAACTGGTGGTTAATTGGGCAAAACCTGTGGTTTACGGGGTAAAATGCTGGTTTATCATGTAAAATTGGAGGGTTTGTAGGGTGAAGTGGTGGTTTATTGGGTAAAACCTGTGGTTTTTCAGGAAAAATGGGTGTTTTATGGGGTAAAATGGTGGTTTATGGGGTAAAAAGGGTCGGGAGGAGGACCCTGTGAAGTACAGACCCTTCAGCCTCACCTCAGTGCCTGGGAAGATCATGGATTCTCAGACTGGTTTGAGGTGGGAGGGACCTCAGAGCCCATCCAGTCCCATCCCCTGCCATGGGCAGGGACACCTCTCCCCACTCCAGGCTGCTTAAGGCCACATCCAACCCGGCCTTGGACACCTCCAGGGATGGGGCAGTCACCACCCTCCTGGGCACCCTGTGCCGGGGCCTCACCACCCTTGCAGGGAAGAATTTCTTCCTAAGATCCAATCTAAATCTCCTCCCTTCCAATTTAAACCCATTCCCCTCGTCCCATCACTCCAGACCCCTCTGAAAAGCCCCCCTCAGCTTCCTTGCAGCCCCTTCAGGGACTGGAAGGTGCTGTAAGTCTCTTCTCCAGGCTTAACAGCCCTGACACTCTTGCCCTGTCTTCACAGGAGAGGTGCTCCAGCCCTTGGATCATCCTCATGGCCTCCTTGGGATGTGCTCCAACAGCGCCCTGTCCTTCTTGTGCTGAGGACTCCAGAACTGGACCCAGTATTCCATGTGGGACCTCAGGAGAGCGGAGCAGATGGGCAGAATCCTCCCCAGACCTGCTGGCCATGCTTCTTTTGATGCAGCCCAGGATGGGGTTGACCTTCTGGGCTGTGAACGTGCGCTGTGTGCTCATGTTGAGCTTCTCACCCACCATCACCCCCAAGGCCTTCTCTGCATGGCTGCCCTCTTATCACATCATGCCCCAGCCTGGGTTGATGACGAGATTCGCTCCATTCAAGGTGCAGGACCTTGCCCTTGGCCTTGTTGAACCTCATGAGGTTCCCCTGGGCCCCACTTCTCCAGCTTCTGCAGGTCCCTCTGGATGACATCCCATCCTTCTGGTGTGTCAACCGGCTCAGCGTCACCCACGAACTTGGCTGAGGGTCTGCTCAACCTCGCTGTCAATGTCACTGATGAAGATATTCAATAGAACCGGTCCCAGCACAGACCCCTGAGGGACACTGCTTGTTGCAGATCTCCATCTGGACACCGAGCTGTCGATGGCTCCTCTCTGGATGTGGCCACTCAACCGCTTCCTTACCCCATCGAATCTGTATCTCTCCAGCTTGGAGAGTCTACCTTGAAAGCTCTGAAGCCTCTCAATATACACTGAGCTGGATGTCCAGCTAAGAAATGGGGTGACAGAGAGGCCTCGGTGTGCATCTGGCCTCCAGCCAGGGTCAGACCACCCCAGGGGTCAGCTGGTGCTGCCCTTACCCATGGCTGTTGCTGCTCTAGGCTGAGGCTGGAGGAGCTCCGGGTCCTGGCAATGGGGCTGATGGGGACAGCCCCATCCTAAAGGGCTGGTGGTCTTACTGCCCTGCCCTGGGGGGCTGCAGTGAAGCCAAAGGAGGAGCAACCTGTTGCTGGCCTGTGGCTATGTGGAAGGAGAAGGTGAGCTGAGGTCACGCGATAGACCGGAGGGTCCCAGGGAAAGGGTGGAAGAGGGTGGCAGCCCCTCTGGAGTGGGGACAGAGGGGTTGGCATCTGAGTCAGGGAGCAGTGGTGGCAGCTGCCTGGATCCAGGTGGGTGGTGGTGCCCGGTCGGTGCATAGGGGGTTTAGGGGTCCATCCAGGGGTCACAAGCAAAGCTCATTTGCCGACTTCTCTGGCGACTCATTTCTGGATACTATTTGGTCCCTTGGCAACACGTAAGGTCCTCTCCGGTCCTCCGGCTCTTCTGCAAGGGCATTGGGGTGGGGGAACCTTCATCACCTTCATCACCAGAGAACATTGACCTTTTCTTTCCACGCTGCTTAGATCCTGTTTTAGGTTCGGATCCTCCCAGCCCTTGAGGTTGCCCTGTGGGCTCAAGTGCCACCCCTCTTCCCTGGGCAGCCATGCTTTGTGCAGTGTACCCTGTGGGTACACTTTACACTTTCTCACAGGTACGCTTTGATATCTTCAAGGCCTAGCTCTATATTCTTAATCACAGGGTCTACAGACCCACTGTAGCCCCCCACAATCTACCTTTTGTAAACCCATGTTGACTGGGCCTGATCCCCTGGCCATCACACATGTGCTGCCTGACAGCTCCCAGGATGACCCTCTCCATGATCTTCCCTGGGACTGACAGGCCTGGAGTTCCCCAGATCCTCGTTCTGACCCTTCTTGTCTGTGGCTGTAACATCTGCCAGGCGCCAGTGGAGTGGAACTTCTCCAGTCTGCCAGGATTGCTGGGAGATCATGGAAAGGGGTTTGGCCAGCACATCTGGATCCCATCTGGCCCCGTTGACTTGCAGGTATCTAACTGGCCAGGTAGGTCACTAATCATTTCCTCCTGGATCATGGGAGCTTGTTCTGCTTCCTCTCCCTGTCAGCCAGTTCCTGAGGATGAGCACTCAGGGAATATCCAACTTTACTATTAAAGACTGAGGTAAAGAAGGAATTAAGTACCTCAGCCTTGTCCTCATCCCTTGTCACTAATGTTCCCCCTGCATTCATTAAGAGCTGGGGATTCTCCTTGCCCCTCCTATTACTGTTAATATACCTAGAGAAGGACTTTTTATTATCTTTCACAGAACTGGCCAGTCTGAGTTCCAGTTGGGCCTTAGCCCTTCTGACTTTCTTCCTTCATGATCTTACTTCATCCCTATAGCCCCTTCTTCCAAAGCTCATCTTTCTTCCCTCTTTTTCCTCATATCCTCCCAGATTTCTCTACTCAGCCAAGCTGGCTTCCTTCCTCGCCAACTCCTCTTCCAATAGACTGGGACAGCCTGTTCTTCTGCTGCCAAGATTTCCTTCTTGAGGAGCATCCAGCTCCTTTGGGGCTCCTTTGTCCTCAACAACTGCCTCCCATGGAATCTTATCGAGTAGCTTCCTAAACAGTCCACAGTCAGCCCTAGGGAACTCTAAGGTGGCTGTTCTGCTGTCTCCCTTCCTTACTTCTCCCAGTCCTAAGAATTCTATCAGCTCATGATCACTGTGCCCCAGGTGCCCTCCAACCTTCACATCTCCCACTGGGCCTTCTCTGTTTACAAACAACAAGTCCAGCAGGACACCTTCCCTGGGTGGTTTACTCAACAGCTGGGCCAGGAAGTTGTCTTCCAAACACTCCAGGAACCTGCTAGACCGCTTCCTCCCTGCTGGACTGGACTTCCAGGTGACAATGGTAAGTTGAAGTCCTCAGTAAGGATGAGGGCTGGTGATGGTGAGACTTCTCCCAGTTGTTTAAAAAACAACTCATCGGCTTCCTCCTCCTCCTGGCCAGGTGGTCTGTAGCAGAGAAACACCACAATATCTACCTGACATCTCATCACAATGCAGAGTTGATCTGTAGGAACATGAGAAATTGGCTTGAAATGGTGATTCCGCATCTGGAGGAGCGATCTCCCCTCTGCCCGGCGCTGGGGTAAAGATGACCCGTTCCACAGACACCGAGGCTGTTGAGATCATATTCCGGCTTTTCCAGGCTTTGGCAGGAAGATGTGGAATGTCAGCTCCTCCCCTGCACTGTGGGGCCTCATGTCCCACCCACTGACTGGAAATTTGGAAAACATCCATTGTTTTCACCATCCTGTTGAGTCACAAAGTTCATTTTGTTCCTGCAAGAAGATTCTCCTTCTCCAGGGCGTTTAGAACATTTCCCTTCATTTTGGGCTGATATCGGATTTGGGATCACTCCTGGAGAGAGAGGTCGTGGGGCAGAGCAGGGACTGCCCCAGGAACCCGTCTGTGGTCCTGTCCTGCCCTTGAGCACTGGTTTCTGGTGCCATCGGGGTGCCGGTCCAGGGGCTTTGGGGATTTTGGCGCCTCTTTGGGGCAGGGGCAGCCCTTCTTCACCAGATCCCCTCTAAGGTGGCTGTGACCCCCATCGCCCTCCTCTGCCTTTCTTCCCCTCCCTCCTCTCCAGCACGGCTGCAGATGTGTCTCCTGCTGAGCCTCGGGGGCCTCCTGAGGTACTGGATGACTCTCCACGTGCTCCAGCTGGGATCAGGTAGGGATCCTGCAGGGCTGGTGGGGGCTTTCACCCAGATGGTGGTGGTGCGGAGGTTGCGCGGCCCCACGCTCTGGGACGCGTCCAGCAGCGGGAAGATGTTCACCCAGGGTAGCAGATGTGGGGCAGGAGCTGCTTTGGGGCAGAGGGAGCCCAGCCCAGAGCTCGGTCCCACATGCTTTCACTTTCCCTTGGCTGCTGTGGCTGGAGCAGGATTGGCTGGGATGGAGGTCGTTTTCTGGAGCAGGTTCCCACTCCCAGGAAATCTCCTTCTCCTTCCAGTCCTCCCAGTCCCACTCCAGTTCCTCCAGGGTCTCTGGGCCATGGGAGGGCAAAGCAACACCCGTGGCATGGAGCGTGCCCCACTCACACCAAGCTCAGCCCTGCCCTTCAACGGCCTCAATTAACATAGGCACCATCTCCGTGTCTCTGTGTCCTTCTCCATGGCCAAGCTGACTTCAGAGTGGTGGGACCAGGTTACCCAATCCATGTCACCATGGGGCAGGATGTCATCCTCCCATGTCACTTGTTCCCAGCCATGGATGCTCAGAGCTGGGACATCAGGTGGATCCGGCACAGGGTCTCTGGAACGGTGCATCGCTACCGAAATGGGGAGGACGTGTCCAGGGAGCAGCTGGAGGAATATGTTGGGAGGACAGAGCTGGCCAGAGATGGTCTCTCCAGAGGAAGGCTGGACTTGCGAATCTCTGGGCTGAGACCCTCTGATGATGGTCAGTACGTCTGCATGGTGACAGATGGTGCTTCTTATGGAAGAGCTTTGGTGGAGCTGGAGGTATCAGGTTTGTGTCTGGTGTTTGCAGGGGGTGGTTGTGGTGTCCCTGGGTTTGTGTGTCCCTCCCAGACCTGTGTCCCGTTCCTTGACAGGAGAGCTGGCGCGGTGCCTGGCAGACTTTGGGGGTGCAGATGCTGCCTGGAGGCACTGAAGCTGGGCAGCTGGGTCTTGCTGTGCCGGGAGGTTTGGGTGGAGATCTGGGGCCGTTGGACATCAACGCTGGGTGGTACCTGCACAGGTTGGGGTGGGTTTGGTGGGAGCTGTGAGGGGTCTGCTCAGGGATGCGGTGGTGGCCTTGGAGCTGAGCCCATCCCTCCCTGACCCCAAGCCCGGGCTCTTCCCCAGCCACAGGCTCTGGCCCTCAGCTCTCTCTGGAGGGTTACGAGGCCGGAGGCATCCGGGTGCTGTGTCGATCGGCCGGATGGTTCCCACAACCGGAGGTGCTGTGGAAAGACCCTGACGGGCACCGTGTCCCCTCAGTCTCCCAGAGACGTTCCCCTGATGCCAGGGGCCTCTTTGACACTGAAGATGCCGTCGTGGTGACAGGAACCAGAGAGGGGAACTGGTCCTGTGTGGTCAGGAGCAGCCGCCTGGAGCAGGAGCAGGAGGCGTCCCTGCACATCTCTGGTGAGACGGCTGCAGCCAGCCCCTGCGGTGCCAGAGCAGGGCGGGGGTTGGCTGCCTGGCTTGGAGCAGCTTTGGGCTGGGCTTGGGGGGCAGCGTGGGGGTGTGGGGGCATGGGAGGTCTCTGACCCCCAGGGTTCTCAGGACAAGGGCTGGGAGGTGTGGGGTGGGGGTCTCTGGAGAAGGAAAGGTTTGTTTCCCACCAAAGGACATGTTGCCTTCATCCAAAAGCTCTTTGGGAAGGACAGAAGGGGACAAGGACACGGTGGGGTGTGAGTGAGAGGACAGGGAGCATGGCCAGGGCATCTGGCTGGTGGGAAGGTCCCAGAGACCCTCTTGAGATGTTTCTGCAAGCCGCTCTCCTGTTGTCCTCTTCCTGTGGCTTTGCTTTCCAGCGCTGCTGTCCAGAGAGCTGGGTGAGTCCTTCTGGCTGATTCTCCCAGAACAACCTCCTGGCACAGGAGCCCCCAGCAGGGACTAGGCTTTCAGGGTCCTAATGTTGGGGCTGAGCCCCAGAGAGCCTGGGCTGGGCTGGCGGGGGATTTTCTGGCATGGAGCCATTCCCAGGAGTGAGGTGGTCTGTTCCTACTCCCCAAAAAGGAGGAGTTGGGGATCAGCCTGAGCTCTGTGTGCTCCTGTGTGATCAGCCCTGGGGTGAGTGGTTGTTCCCTCTGGTCACACATCACTTCTTGGTTTTTCTTTCTGGATAAATGGGATGCAGCCCTGGGTGAGTGTCCGTGAGCTCCAGCATGGCGTGGGGCCCTTTTCCTGGATGCTCTGTGCTCGGCCTTTTCCCTCCTTAGCAGTCCTTTACATCCCAGCATCCATGGGGCTGGGAAAGCTCCAGGCCATGTGCCTGGGAGGGTGGACAGGTCACGGAGAGCAGTATTGGGCTGGATCCTCATCCCTTACCGGAGACTCTTGCTCACCAGCCAAGGGATGTGACGAGGCTGCAGAGATCCATTCCTGGGTTTTGGGGACTCTGTTTACTTCTTCATGAGCAGTCACCACATGAAAAGCCGTCCCCTCTCATAAAATTTCACTTCTGTTTTTTTTTCTTTCCAGGGAAGTGAGATGCAGCATCAGGTGAGTCTTTGTGACCTCCAGCACAGCCTGGGGTCCAGCTGCAGCACTCTGTGCTTGGCCCTTTCCCTCCTTCCCATCTCCTCTCCATCCCAGCATCCCTGGGTATTGTGTTGTCCTCAGGCCCCATAAAACAAACACCAGCTGGCTCAAGGACAGAGCTGCTGCTGACCAAGGCCAAGCCCATCAGCAATGGTCACAGCACCTCTGGGAATCACATTCAGGAGAAAAAGAACCCACCAGCAGCTGCTTTGTGCCCTAAAGAAGGGAGGGAGAAGATGTGAGGAGCTGTGCAGGCCCCAGGGGCAGGGAAAGGGGAGAGGAGTGCTTCAATGAAATGTAATAATGCTGAGTAGATTGCTATAGATGTAGCTTAAGAGACAATTAATTAATATCACTTTAATATACGAAGAATTTGTCTGTTTTGAGGAGAGATTTGGTTTGGATTGCAGTAGAATCTGGCTGTAGCCGTGTGAGCTGGTTCGTTAGAGCAGCTACAAACTTTACCCCGAACAGCAGCTCAGCCTTGAAGATAAAGAAGTGACGATGGGGAGTCATAAATAATGAGAGCAACGACCAGTTAAGGGACAGAGTGTGTCTTGCTTTCAGCTGAAAAAGGTTCCTAACCAGTCTGTGCAGGAATGGGGTTTTGAGCCCAGGAATGTGTTTTAGGAACTACGGAGAAAAGCGTAAAGAACAGGTGCTGAGAGAGAGGAAGATGTCCAGCCTTCATCCCTGGAGATCACCAGACAGCCTCCTGAGTGTTGCTGAGCCTGCTCTGCCTGGGAGGAGTGAATGTAAATGGCTTCCTGGAGATAATCTGCATAACCCTGCCTGGTCTTAGAAACTCTAATGAGTATGTGGAGTTAATCTGCATAAATATGGAGCTGTGCTGGGGCAGCTGGGGAAGAGCTGAAGCCCCGTGGGGAAGGACTCAGGTTGGAGAAGTTCCTGGAGGACTGTCTGCCGTGGGTGGGACCCCAGGGTGCAGCAGGGGAAGAGGGTGAGGAATGAATCTCCCCCCCCCCAGCTAAGGAGGAAACCAATCTCCCCCCCTTTTTACCTTTCCCTTTACTTTCCCCCTTTTTCCCCTTTGTTTCTTTTCCTGCTTTACTTCCCATCTGTCCTCTCCACTTTTTTCTCCCCCCTTTTCTTTCCCATTTCTTCGTTCTTTTTGTTCATTTTCCCATTCACACTTTTTTGCAAGGAAAGTAATTAATCCTAAAAAAAAAAGATGATTTTGTTCTGTCTCCGTTTTTTCTCGTAAGAAAAACCAACTATAAAATTAAATTACATTGCTCAAATTTGACCAAATAAGCTCCACATTTAAGGCTGCAGAGGGGGATTTTTGATCACTTTGTGCAATTAAAGGGTCACTTGGGATTCCCCTCCACACACCTCAATTGTCAGTACTTGGGCACTTCACCTACTATTGGTCAAGCCTATTTCAATTAACAACATGCTCCTTGAAGGTGTGCATCTGTGGGGGTAATTTGCATAGCCCTCTAATTGGGTGGTCACCTTCTGTCACCCCAGTACATGCATATTCATTTCATTTCCCTGTGCTAATTATAATATCTGTGCCTGCCTTGTGCACGTGCTTCTGGTCTCTGCCCTGTGCTGTGAGAATCCTTCCATCTCACTGCACAGCAGAATTAAACGTCCCTGGATGCTCAGGGATGCAGAGATAACGCACACCAGTAACAAGACAGGGATCTTTACTGGTGGGAACGACCTTATTTTGTTCTTGTGGGTGGTATTGGGGGGGTGTGGGAATATATAGGAAAATAACAGACAGATGGTGCAAACCCAAATGCTCTCCAAAATGGCCGTGGCCGCCCCGCCTCGTCCTAAAGGAGAGCGCGGGCCTGGGAACTCCTCAGCGCAGGGCGGGACCGGCCCAGCGGTGCGCAGCTCGCGATTGGCTGCTTCCCCCCGCCACTCATGGGCTCTAGGCGCTGATTGGCCAGAGATGGTTAAAAAAGGCTCCTCGCCTTAGAGGCGGCAGCTCGCGGCTCCAGTCATGCCTGGGGTGGGGAGACTCATCGGGCCGGGCCGGGCCGGGCCGGGCCTGCCCTGGCCTGGCCTGGCCTGGCCTGGCCTGGCCTGCAGGAGAGAGGGCTGCTGGGCCGGGCCTAGGGGCTCGGGAGAGAGCTGCTGTGTTTGGGTGAGGAGGGGGTGCGGGACAAGAGGAAGGGGCTGGGGCCAGGGGGTTGGGGAAGGGAACTGCAGGGCTGGGGTGAGAGGAGCAGGAGCAAGGAGACTTCGGGGCTGGGGGGAAGGGGACTGCGGGGCTGGGGGGAGAGGGGCTGTGGGGGTTGGGTTTGGGGCTGTGGGGCCGGGGAGTGAGAGGCTGAGGGGTTGGGGGAAGGGGGCTGCAGGGAGACGTGATTGCGGGGCTGGGTTGGGGGTATGGGTGTGGGGGAGAGGGGCTGCAGGGGGTGGATTTGGGGCCTGTGGGTCTAGGGGGTGGAAGGGGCCAGGGGAGAGGGGGCTGTAGGGCCAGGGGAAGGGGGTTGCAGGGAGAGGGTGTGGGAAAAGAGACTGTGGGGCTGGGGGGAGTGTGGTTTTGGGGTTGTGGTGCTGGGGGAAGGGGCAGGGGGGAGAGGGGGCTGCAGGGAAGAAGCGGGTGAGATGATGGCCAAAGGCTGCTAAGAACGGAGGTGCGGTGGCAGGCTGCCCGGGACAAAATGGCCGTGGCCGCCCCGCCTCGTCCTAAAGGAGAGCGCGGGCCTGGGGACAGATGGTGCAAACCCAAATGCTCCCCAAGGTCTTTGTTCTTGTCCTCAGGCAGCGTGTCCATCCTCTCACCTGCCCATGGCAAGTGCCTCCTCCTGTAATGCTTTTAATGCAGCTCCCAGCATCTTGACATACTGGGATGGACTGGGGATGGGGAGGTCCCCACTATTTGTGATCCTGGTCTAGTTGGCTCCAGAAAAGCCTTTCCAAGGCATTTCTGAGGTAGGGAGAGACAGTCTACCCTATGGGATGCAGGAAGGCCAACTGTGTCCTGGGCTGCATCAAAAGGAGCATGGACAGCAGGTCAAGGGAGGTGATTCTGTCCCTTTACTCTGCGCATGTGAGACCGCACCTGGAGTTCTGTGCCCAGTTCTGGAGCCACCAACATAGGAAGAACATGGAACTGTTGGAACAGGTCCAGAGGAGGCCACAAAGATGATTCAAAGGCTGGAGCAGCTCTCCTATTGACGTATGGAAATCGACTCTGTAACTTGGAAGTTCTACAGTAGGTATGTTTATTGCATGCAGATGCACAGGGGGATCGCTCCACCACAGTCATGGATCCTGAGGCAGCAGACAGACCTTACATTTACAGAGTTAAACTATGAATATTCTATCAATGCCTGTACATAGTAAGTACCTGAACCCACCTACTCTTGCTTCTCATGCTAATTAGCTTATGAGGAATGAATCTCCCCCCCCCCCCCCCCAGCTAAGGAGGAAACCAACTTGTGAGGAACTGCCCCAAACCTCTATTGCCCCAAGCCCTGCCCCTCCCTGGGCCACAGTGTGGGGAAGAAGTGGGTGAGACGATGGCCAAAGGCTGCTAAGAATGGAGCGGCAGTGGGAGGCTGCCCCACCTCGTCCTAAAGGAGAGCGCGGGCCTGAGGACCCCTCAGCGCAGGGTGGGACCAGCCCAGCGGTGCGCAGCTCGCGATTGGCTGCTTCCCCCCGCCACTCATGGGCTCTAGGCGCTGATTGGCCAGAGAGGGGTAAAAAAGGCTCCTCGCCTCAGAGGCGGTGGCTCGTGGCTCCGGTCGTGCCTGGGGTGGGGAGACTTATCGGGCTGGGCCGGGCCTGGCCTGCGGGAGAGGGGGCTGCTGGGCCGGGCCTAGGGGCTGGGGAGAGAGCTGCTGTGTTTGGGGGAGGAGGGGGTGCGGGACAAGAGGAAGGGGCTGGGGCCAGGGGGCTGGGGAAGGGAACTGCAGGGCTGGGGTGAGAGGAGCAGGAGCAATGAGACTTCGGGGCTGGGGGGAAGGGGACTGCGGGGCTGGGGGGAGTGAGGCTGTGGGGGGTGGGTTTGGGGCTGTGGGGCCGGGGAGTGAGAGGCTGAGGGGTTGGAGGAAGGGGGCTGCGGGGAGACGTGACTGCGGGGCTGGGTTTGGGGGTATGGGTGTGGGGGAGAGGGGCTGCAGGGGGTGGTTTTGGGGCCTGTGGGTCTAGGGGGTGGAAGGGGCCAGGGGAGAGGGGGCTGTAGGGCCAGGGGAAGGGGGTTGCGGGGACAGGGTGTGGGAAAAGAGACTGTGGGGCTGGGGGGAGGGTGGGTTTGGGGTTGTGGTGCTGGGGGAATGGGCAGGGGGGAGAGGGGGCTGCAGGGCCAGGGGGAAGGGGCTACAGAGGGGGGTTTGGGCCTCCCCATCCTTTTCCCCTGCTTGTGACTCTCACCTGGGATGCAGTCTGACCCCGTCCTCCTGACACCCACTCCTCAAGGATTTATCAGCATTGAGAAGATCCCCCCTCAGTCTTCTCGTCTCTGGGCTGAGAGGGACTGAGTCCCTGAGTCTCTCTTCATAAGAGAAGTATTCCAGTCCCCTCAGCTCTTTTTTGTCCCCTCTCCAGGAGCTCCCTGTCCTTCATGACCCAGGGAGCCCAGAGCTGTGCACAATATTCCAGATGAGACCTCAAAAGGGCAGAGCAGGGGGGAGGAGAACTTCCCTGACCTGATGCCCACACTTCTCTTGATACCCCCAGGATGCCGTTGGCTTTCTTAGCCATGAGGGCACACTGCTGGCTCATGGTCAGCCTGGTGCCCACCAGCACTCCCAGGGCTTTCCCCCAGAGCTGCTTCCCAGCAGGTCACCCCTAACTGTCCTGGTGCTGGGGGTTATTCCTCCCTGGCTGCAGGACCCTCCACTTGCCCTTGTTGAATTCCATAAAAAACCTCTCCCCCCAGATAAGGAGAGGAATTTCAAAAGAAGAAGGAGGTGAAGATAAAAAAAGGGGAAAGGAGAGGGGAAGACATGAAGGGGGGAAAGAGGGAAAGTAAAAAAGAGAAGGGTAAAAAAAGGGGGTGGAGATTTAAAAAAAAAGGGAAGTGGATAAAAGGGTGAGGTAAAGGTAAGGAGAAAATAAAGGAAAAAGGTGAAAAAGGGAAAAAGAAAACAAGGATGAAAAAGGGGGAAACAAGTGTAAAAAAACTCCAAACCCAACAGATAACATGAAAAAATAAGGCAAAGCTGGAAAAGGTTTTTTCTCCACAAAGGCAGGGGGCTGCACCATCTTTCCCTAAAAAGACAATCTTCATGTGCAACTTCAGCTTTTGAAATTTGAGTTCTTCCTTTGGGTCTTTATTAAATTATTTATTTGGTTTTAATTTTATGTATTTGTCTTTTAAAAAATCAAATTGCTTACATTGTCATTTTACTTTTTACTTTTTTATTTTTAGGTATTAATATTTTTCTATTTGCTCTCTTAATTTTCCTTTAATATTCATTTTTATGTTGTTTTTTATTTCTTACTTTATTTCTTTTTTAAAAATCATTCTTTGGTTATATAATTTTAAGTTCTTAACTTTTATTTAAATTTTAGGGTTTGGATTTTTGAGGGGGTTTTTGTTTTTCCTTTGGGATTTTAAATTTTGCCTTTTTAAAAAAAATTGGCTCTTTGCTTTTTGTTTTTGTTTTTAGTTGGGTTTTTTCCCCCTTCTCCTTTCATTTAGGTTCCTTTGTTTTTAATGGTTTAAAAGGAGAAGGTGATATCTGTGCTTATGGTATAGTGGAGCCAACCTGAAATCTCATTGGGTTTTCCTTCTTCAGCTTTGGTGTGCTCAGGGAGCTTCCATAGCTCCTCTGGACACCTCAGCTTGGTGTCATTGGCAAACTTGCTGAGGGTGCACTCAATTCCTCTGTCAGTGTCATTGATGAAGATATTAAACAACACTGGTCCAAGTATGCAATCCAGTTTTGGGTCCAGGAGGGAAGCAGACAAGGTGGAAAGTTGACTCCAGTTGAGGTTTTGGGGCACTTGGGTGGGTGAGGAATGCTTTGTGCTCCAGTTCACGTGGCTTTAGAGTTGCTGGGTCACAAGACAAGGCACAGCGGTGGCTGCTCAGTCTCCAACCCCGGGCTGGATGCAGGGATGCTGACATCCTGATGGGATAAAGGGCTGTGGGCTTTGGGGATTGCTCAGCATGGCTCATGCATTGGGAAACCCACCAGAGGGCAACATCAAGGTCCTCCTTTGGAGGCCAAAAAAGCCTCTTTTTAGCTTCCCACCATCAAAAACCTTTACCTATTTTAAGAAAAAGCCCATCCTGAAACCAAGGGGTCTCTTTACCATCAAGATTCGATCCCTTTTCATACTCTGTTTTTATTGGATATGGAGCTTCCCAAACTCATGTTTCCTGCCCTGATTCCCCCTCCCCTCATGCTCCCTGTCTCACATACAGTTTTTATGCTGCCTCCTTCAAAATAAACCATGGTGAATTTGGCTAGGCTGCGAAAGCTTTTTTGTGGGTCCCCTCTTTAAAATGAGGAGCAATAAGATAGAACTGGGTTTCCAGAAGTGTGGGGTCATGATTTGATTGCTCATGGTTGGGAAAGATGGTTTGGGAAAGGTCATCTTGTTTTTGGGAGAGATGGGGCAAAACCCCCTGGTAAGGCCACCATCTCCAGCTGGAGGACCAGGTATGATGCTCTTGAGCATGAACGTGGGAAACACGCAGATGTTCCAGGGTGCTGCAGAGCCACCTGTACCCAAAACAGGAGCTGGAGAACATGGTGGACCTGGGGCTGGAGAGCTTGGAGCAACTGTATCATGGATCTGGAGGGGACATGCCTGAAGGTGCACTGACCTTGAGTAGATCCAGGGCATCTTCCTCATGGGTTGGAACTGGTCTGGAAGGGACCCAGGGTGGGTAGGGAAGGGTGGTGGGAACCACAGGTAGGAACCTTCATGGTAGGGGCTGTGATTCCATCCAGTACTGTCACAGTCTTGTGTAGCTGGGTACTGGTAGAGAAAGGGGGGGCTGCACAGATGGCTGCTGCAAGGAGCAGCCAGAAGCTCTGCAGGCCCCACAGAGCAAACACCAGCTGGCTCCAGGCCGGAGTCGCTGCTGACCAAGGCCCAGCCCATCAGTGACAGTCACAGCACCTCTGGGAGTCACAGTGAGGAGAAAAATAACACAAGCAGCTGTATTGTGCCTCCAGAGAAGGAGTGAGAAGATGTGAGGTGCTGTGCAGACACCAAGGCCAGTGAGGGCAGGGAGGAGGCATCCCAGGTGCCAGAGAGAAAGATGCCCCTGAGCCCCTGAAGAGAAACCCATGGTGCAGCAGGTGTCCCCCCACAGCCCATGGAAAAGGCCCAGACCCCACCTGCAGCCCCTGGAGAGGCCCCAGGCTGAAGCAGGGGGAGACAGACAGGAGATGCTGTGATCCAGGTTGGAGCCAGCCCCTGCCAGCACTTGCAGCCCCTGGAGAGAGACAGAGACACAGAGATGAGCAAGGGAGAGATTTGTGCTGGAGCAGGTTTGCTGGGTGGGTGCAGGGGAGGAGGCTTGTGACTCTGTGAGGGACCAGGCTGGAGTGGTCTGGGCTCAAGAGACTGGGAGACATTCTGTGATTGATGAGTGCACCCAGAGCAGTGACCCAGGCTGGGGCAGCTGGGGAAGAGCTGAAGCCCCGTGGGGAAGGACTCAGGTTGGAGAAGTTCCTGGAGGACTTTCTCCTGTGGGTGGGACTCCGCAATGGAACAGGGGAAGGTTGTGAAGAATGCCCTCCCCAGCTAAGATGGAGAACATGTTTTGAGGAACTAACCAAAACCCCCATCCCTCAGTCCCTGCCCCTCCCTGGGCCACAGTGGGGGGAAGAAGGGAGCAAAATCCTGACTCCAGTGCAGTCTGCTGAGAAGGGAGGGGTGGGGGGAGCTGCTTTAAGATCTGGTCCCACTTCTCATTCCCCAACTCTGGTGTCCCTGGGGGTGCAGGGCAGGGCCAGCACTTAGAGAGTTTCTGTCCTTTATTGTGTGCTGAGTCTGTTCTGCCCGTGATGCTGAGTGCAGGATGATCTCTCCCTGGCCTTATCTCCACTCCTCAGCCTCTCAGTATTTATTTTCTCCCTTGTCCAGCTGAAAAGTGGAGTGAGAGTGTGACTTTGGTGGGCATCTGGCCTCCAGCCAGAGTCAAACCACCACAGGACCCCATAAAGCACTGCAGGGAGAGGCATATATCTGGGAAAAGCCACCTTCAGCACCTTTCACCCAGGTGGGGTGTGTGTTGGTGGCGGGGGGAGGGGGCATGTTGGTTTCTCTTTGCTGTTTTGTCCCAGAGTCTTGCTTGCAGCTTTATTTTATGACTCTGGACTTTGGTGCCTGGATTTAGAGCTTCCTCTCATTGCCTGGGGAATGGGGCATCAAGTCCTGCCCACAACCATTAAACCTGTACCTCAAACTGGGCAAAGGTCGGATTTATGGAGAAGCCTGCTGCATCCAGAAGCTCCTTCCTGTCCAGTGAGTGACTTGTATTTCTGCAGATGTTTTAGAATATTTCCTGTCATTTACAATGAATATTGGATTTGGAATAACTCCTGGAGAGGGGCAGTGGGGCAGAGCAGGGGGCTGCACTGGGGAGTTGTGTGTGGTCCCATCCTGCCCATAAGCACTGGTTCTCTGTGCTGCCAGGGTGCTCATGCAGGGGGTTTGGGGATTACAGAGCCTCTTTGGAGGCAGGAGCAGCTTGTCTTTGCCATCCCCTAATCCCCAGAGAGGATTTCAGGATCAGGCTGATCTCTGTTCCTGTGGGAGGAGCCATGGGGAAGTAGTTGTAGTCTTTTTTTTCCGTTTTGCTTTCCACCAAAACGAGATGCAGCACTGGGTGAGTCTGGTAGAGGGAGCCACTCCTGGGGTTTGGCGGCTTTTTGAACTTCTCAAATTGCAATTTGGAGTCTGCCCCAGTTCTCCGTGCTCTTCAAGTTATGGGATGAGTGTCCCAACTGTTCAAATATTTCTTTTTCCTTGCTTTCCAGAGGAACGAGATGCAGCACTGGGTGAGTCCCTCTTTGACAGGTGTGAGGTCCTGTTCTGGGTGCTCTGTGCTCAGCCTTTTCCCTCCTCTCCCATTCTCTCCATCCCAGCATCCCTGGGGCTGGGAAAGCCCAAGGTGATGTTCCTGGGAGGATGGGCAGCTTGGGGAGACAACACAGGGATGGACCCTTACCCCTGCCCAGAGCTGCTGGGGACCAGCTCGGGGATTTGACCAGTTCTCCTCTCTCCTTGTAGTCTGGAGAAAGTTTCTGCTTCCCCAGAATCCAGGTAATTGGATGTTTGGTTGCTGGTCTGGGTGGTTCTCCTCCCTTTCCTCATGTACAAGGGGCATCTGGGCTGGCCTTCTGTGCAGGGCTGGACACGCCTGGGTTTATCTGTGACCTCCATATCCCAGACCATGGCACTGGCCTGTTCCCTGCTGTGTTCTGGCCTGTCCAACCCTTTGTGAGCTCCATCAGTGGGGCCAAGAGGAGCCATCTGCCCCCTGACACCCCAGGCACTACCCAGACTCAACTGCTGCACCCCCCATCCTGCTCTTCTGCTCTAGGGTTGCAGCCCCACGGTGGCTGCTGCCACGGGACCGAGCTCGGCCCTGGCTATACTGGGTCTGTCCCTGGGATGGGATCTCTTGGAGAAAGAAGATGCCCCGTGTCCTGCCCTGCAAGGCAGATCCTGTCCCCAGGGGGGTGAAACCTGCCCAGCGCTGAGCTCTGCCCCTGATGCTCTGGCTCCTCCTGGTCCCTGCAGATGTGGTGACCCTGGATCCCGACACGGCTCATCCTGAGCTTGTCCTGACTGAAGATGGGAGAAGTGTGAGAAGGGGAAAAATAGGTCAGACTCTGCCTGACACCCCTCAGAGATCTGACACACGACGCAGTGTACTGGGACAGGAGACATTCAGGGAGGGGAGGCACTGCTGGGAGGTGGAGGTCCAGGGGAACGTAGGACCTGATTCACGGTGGGCTCTGGGGGTGGCCAGGGAGTCTGTGAAGAGGAAGGGCTATATGTACCTGAGTGCTGAAGGAGGGATTTTTGGGTTGAGGCATTGTAAAAGGCACTTTGAGTCTCTCACCTTTCCTCACTCCTCTCTGTCACTGTCCCCTTTTCCCAGCAGAGTCTGGGTCTGTCTGGACTGCCCACAGGGGCTGGTGACTTTCATTGATGCTGACAGTAGGGTAGAAATCTTCACTTTCCCACCAGCCTCGTTCAATGGAGAGACCATCAGACCATGGTTTTGGCTGGGGACAGAGGGAACTGAGCTGTGCCTCAGGGACAGCACCTCCTGCTCCACTTCCACCCTCCCAGCAGCCCTGCAGAGCCCCTGCCCTTCTGCAGACCCTGCCCGAGCTCCTCTCCTCCCTGCCACAGTCACAGAAGTCCCTGGCCCTGCCCCAGCCCATCCTGCCCAAGTCAAGCCTCAAGCTGGTCACCCTGAGCATCCCACTCTCCCAGGAACACGGCCTTGGTCTTTCCCAGACCCAGGGATGCTGGGATGGAGAGGACAGGCAAGGAGGGAAAGGGATGAGCACAGAGATCCCAGGAGAGGACCCCACAGCATGCAGGGTTTCAAAGAGACTCACCCCATGTTGAACCTTGTTTCCCTGGAGAGTAAAGAAAAAGCAGTATTTGATCAGATGGGACAGCTTCTCATTCCACAACAGCTCTTGAGAAATAGAAAGAATTCAATCAAACCCAAAGTACTTCTAGAAAAGTTGTAATCCCCCTCAGCCCCCAGGAATCACTCTCTCCACCCCTGTCTTATCCCATGGCTGGTGCCCATTTTTCTGGGCAGGGGAGAGGGTCAAGTCCTGCACTGGTCACCCTGAGCTGCCCTCCCTCACAGGCATGCCTTGGCATCTCCCAGACCCAGGGCTGCCAGGATGGAGAGGATGGGCAAGGAGGGAAAAGGGTGAGTACACAGGACACAAGACAGGGCCCCACACCCTGCTGGACCTGAGACTCACCCAGTGCTCCAGCTTCTTCCACTGGAAAGCAAAGCAAAGCAACATTTGATCAGGTGGGAGAGAGTTTTATGTGATAACTGCTCATGAAGATCAGGTAGAGCTAGTGCAGACCCCAAATTGCTTATAAGGGAACTAAGAAAATTCACCAAAACCAGAGGAGTTGTTCCCCAATAGCTGGATCATGTTCAATGGCTGGTGCCAAGGGTCTCTGGAGAGACCCTGGAGAGAGGGTCCATGCCCACAGTGGGCTCCCTTAGCTGCCAACCCTCCCAGACACATTGCTTTGGGTTTTTCCAGGCTAGGGGATACAGGGATGGAGAGGATGGGTGGGCATGAAGGGAAAGGGACGAGCACAGAGTGTCCAGGACAGGGCCCCACGCTGTTCCAGACCTCTCAGACACTCACCCAGTGCTGCAGCTTCTTTCTCTGGAAAGCAAAGCAACATTTGATAGGTAGGAGAGACTTTTGCATGTGATAACTGCTCATGAAGATCAGGCAGAGCTAGTGCAGACCCCAAATTCCTTATAAGTGGCTCTTAGCCAGCCTGGTCATATGCCATGGCTGGTGTCAAGGGTCTCTGGACAGGGAAGAGGGTCCAGCCCCATGCTGGTCTTTCCAAGCAGACTGTTCTCACTCCACAACTGCTCAGGAAGAGCATACAGGACTAAGGCAGACATTAAACTACTGCTTTGAAAAGTTCAAGAAGGCTCCAAACCCCCTGGAGTGGCTCCCTCCAGCCTCGTCACTTCCCATAGCTGAACAGAGGACAGTGAGGTAGGGGAGAGGATCTTCTCCCTGAGCTGCCCACCCTCCCATGCACATTGCCTCAGGCTTTCCCTGACCCAGGGATGCAGGGATGGAGAGGGCAGGGAGGGAAAGGGCTGAGCTCTGAGTGCCCAATGCCACTTTGTGCTGGAGATCAGAGACTCACCCTGTGCTGAGCTTCCTCTACCTGGGAAGCAAAGAAAGGGAATTATTTGATCAAGGCACATACATTTTCAGGGTTTAACTTCTCAGGAGGGTCAGGTAGAGCTCATGTAGATCCCAAATTTTGTGTTGGGGAATGTTTCCAGCTCTGTGCTAGTCTCTCTGAGTCAGCCACTCTTCCAAGCACATCACCTTGGGCTTTCCCTGACCCAGGGATTCAGGGATGGAGAGGGCAGGCAAGGAAGGAAAGGGTGCTACACATTGTGCCCTGGACAGGAGCCCAGGCTGTGCCAGAGCTCAAGGAGACTCACCCATTTCTTCAGTTTCTCCAACTGGAAAGTAAAGAAAGAGAAATATTTGATCAGGTGGCCTAGATTTTAATGTCAAATGCTCATGAAGAGCAGGCAGAGCTCATGAATATTTAAAACTGCTTATTTGGGAAATGGGAAAAGATCCTTAAAACACAGAACTATGTCCCTGCCACCATGTCATGTCCCTTGGGTCGTGCCCAGTGCCCTTGGGCAGAGGAGAGGGTTCCTCCCTGCCTGGTCTCCCCAAGCTGCTCACCCTCCCAGGCACATGGCCTTGGGCTTTCCCTCTCTTGGGATGGTGAAGGATGGAATGTGGTAGCCAGGCCTGGAATGGGGTGCTGGGCACTGGGGGGGGGTGTGTGATCAATGTGCTGGGGGGGTGGGGGGGGGGAGGGGGGGGGGACCCCCACGGGGCTGCCCAGCGCTCAGCCCCCCGCCCTCTCCACGGCCCCAGATCCCCCCCACGGCCCCAGCCCGGGGTCACCCCTGGGCCCCCCAAGTGGCGGTTCTTCCCCCCAGCCCGGCCCTGCTCTTGGCCCCTTCCCCCGGGGCACCCCGAGCCCCCCAGACCCGCCTGTCCCGGGGGGTCCCAGCCGTCTGGCGCCCCGTGGCTCCCCCCGCCCGGCTCTGACCCCCTGGGGGGGTTTGGGGGTGACACACGTGGGACAAGGGTAAAAACCTCCCGGGGAGCGCCGGCACCCCCGGGGCTGGGTGGAGAGGTGTCCCTTGTGCCCCCGCTGAGCCCGGCTGATGTGGGTGTCTGGGAGGTGTGTGGGGTCCGGGGGGGCCCGGGGGGGCCCGGGAGGGCCGGGGTGGGGGGGGGGGTCACCTTCTCCACGAGCGCTTGGAGCGCGAGCCGGGCGGTGCGGAGGTCGCGCGGCCCCGCGCTCTGGGACGCGTCCAGCAGCGGGAAGATGTTCAGGGCCGCCTGTAGGGAACTGCGTCCGGAAGATCACGGGCTGTACGGGAAGTTAGGGCACCTTGACCTCCCCTCTCGCGAGAGAGATAACGGGGGCACTGGGTGGTAACGAAGCTGGGAGCCTATATAAGCTGTTGTCTTAATGTAAATAAACGCCATTTGCAATATCCTCATATTGGTTTAAGTATTGCTGGGCCCAGGGGCTGGGAGGTTCCCTGTGTTGCTTCACCCGGACGAGGTCGACTGTCATGCAGAAGACAGCAAATGGTGACCCCGACGTGATATTGTGAGCGGCGGACCGAAGGAGGTCGGCAGAAAAGGATCCGGATCATGGAGGCCAGTGTTAAGGTCGTCCGAACGTGCGCTCGGGAATGGGGGCTTTCTGTGAAAGCGAATGCCATTGAGAACTGTATCGAGCGACTCCTGAAAGATGGAGTGATCAGTGGGGCTGGGGACGTTTTATTCCCCCGAAACTGGCAGAGCTGTACTATTGCCCTGGCCGACGGGGCCGTGAATGGGCGGTCAGCTGAGGCTTTAAGAGCCTGGAGAAAAATAGTGCGCGTACTGTGGCGTGCACGGGAAGAAGTGGCGACTTGGGAAGCAGCCAGGGAGCTGCTGGGTTAAAGCGTCGCGGCAGGGACTCAAACTGACACAGACCTAATTAAGCAAAAAGGGGAAACGGGGAATTCAGAAGAGGAGTGGGGAAACATCCTGAGGGAGAAAGAGGAACAGCAGGCTGTGGAGGAGGGAGGAAAACGGCAAGTCCTTCCAATTGACAAACGCAATAATTCTCCTAAAAGACAACCGCAAACACAGCCAGGACTTGCGCCCGACTCTCCTCCACCCCCTCACCCACGCATTGCGAATTCGTCTCCACTTTACCCTTTCGGTGACTTGCGAGAGATGGAGAAATCGGGAGCAGGGTCGGCTGAGGGTGGACTGGAGTCTGGTCGCCAACCGGAGGGAAGCACAGCAGGGACTGGGGAGAGGAATCAACCGAGTAGGAGGATACATGCCCGTATGTGCTAGTTGAACCAGAGGACTGGCTCCCTGGAACGTAGATGCGACCGCAGTGGGCAAAGGAAGGCGCGAAAGGGACAGATGAGATGAATATCAATGCGTCTGCAGATGGGGGGTGCCCAGGGACTCTTTGAGATGGAAAAAAGTTGCTGCGCCACAAAGAGTTAAAGATGGCGCCGACCGGATGCAGGGGTGGAGATAAAAGGCACATCTGCCAGGAGTGGGGGAGGAGTCAGGCAGCTCTGACTGAGGTGAGGGGTTTGGGGGTGACACACGTGGGACAAGGGTAAAAACCTCCCGGGGAGCGCCGGCACCCCCGGGGCTGGGGGTGGGGGTGTCCCTTGTGCCCCCGCTGTCCCTTGTGCCCCCGCTGAGCCTGGCTGATGTGGGTGTCTGGGAGGTGTGTGGGGCCCGAGGGGGCCCGTGGGGGGCCTGGGGGAGTCGGGGGGGGGGGGGGGGTCACCTTCTCCACAAGCGCCTGGAGCGCAAGCCGGGCAGTGCGGAGGTCGCGCGGCCCCACGCTCTGGGACGCGTCCAGCAGCGGGAAGATGTTCAGGGCCGCCCCACCCCCACCCCCCCCATCTGGATCCGCCGCTTGTTCAGGGGGGGCTGCGAGGGGAGCGCGGGGGGGGCTGGCACCGTGACGGGGGGGGGGGGTTCGAAACTACACTCTCCCCGGGCCTGCAGGGACCCCCAAACACAGAGCCACCCCCCCCAAACACACAGCCCCCTCCCCCCCCCTCGGTACACACACCCCCCACCCCCCCCAGGCCCACAGAGACCCGCAAATACACAGGCTCCCCCATCCCCCAACACACAACCCCCCCCCATTGCCCCCTCCGACCCTCAATTCCCCCCTCCAACCCTGTTCCATTCCCCCCTTAACCCCCTGTTTGCCTCCCTACAGCCCCCATTTTCCCCCTCCTCAGCCCCCCATTGCCCCCACCGGTCCCCCTGGCCCCCAATTTTCCCCTGGCCCTGTTACCCTCCCTTAACCCCCACTTGAGCCCCCATTTTCCCCCTCCTCAGCCGCCCCTCAGCCCCCCAGGGGTTCATTCACCAACCGAATCAGGAAGTTGTCTTCCAAACACTCCAGGAACCTGCTAGACCGCTTCCTCCCTGCTGGACTGGACTTCCAGGTGACAATGGAAAGTTGAAGTCCTCAGTAAGGATGAGGGCTGGTGATGGTGAGACTTCTCCCAGTTGTTTAAAAAACAACTCATCGGCTTCCTCCTCCTCCTGGCCAGGTGGTCTGTAGCAGAGAAACACCACAATATCTACCTGACATATCATCACAATGCAGAGTCGATCTGTAGGAACATGAGGAATTGGCTTGAAATGGCGATTCCGCATCTGGAGGAGCGATCTCCCCTCTGCCCGGCGCTGGGGTAAAGATGACCCGCTCCACAGACACCGAGGCTGTTGAGATCATATTCCGGCTTTTCCAGGCTTTGGCAGGAAGATGTGGAATGTCAGCTCCTCCCCTGCGCTGTGGGGCCTCATGTCCCACCCACTGACTGGAAATTTGGAAAACATCCATTGTTTTCACCATCCTGTTGAGTCACAGAGTTCATTTTGTTCCTGCAAGAAGATTCTCCTTCTCCAGGGCGTTTAGAACATTTCCCTTCATTTTGGGCTGATATCGGATTTGGGATCACTCCTGGAGAGAGAGGTCGTGGGGCAGAGCAGGGACTGCCCCAGGAACCCGTCTGTGGTCCTGTCCTGCCCTTGAGCACTGGTTTCTGGTGCCATCGGGGTGCCGGTCCAGGGGCTTTGGGGGTTTTGGCGCCTCTTTGGGGCAGGGGCAGCCCTTCTTCACCAGATCCCCTCTAAGGTGGCTGTGACCCCCATCGCCCTCCTCTGCCTTTCTTCCCCTCCCTCCTCTCCAGCACGGCTGCAGATGTGTCTCCTGCTGAGCCCCGGGGGCCTCCTGAGGTACTGGATGACTCTCCACGTGCTCCAGCTGGGATCAGGTAGGGATCCTGCAGGGCTGGTGGGGGCTTTCACCCAGATGGTGGTGGTGCGGAGGTTGCGCGGCCCCGCGCAGCGGGACGCGTCCAGCAGCAGGAAGATGTTCACCCAGGGTGGCAGATGTGGGGCAGGAGCTGCTTTGGGGCAGAGGGAGCCCAGCCCAGAGCTCGGTCCCACATGCTTTCACTTTCCCTTGGCTGCTGTGGCTGGAGCAGGACTGGCTGGGGTGGAGGTCGTTTTCTGGAGCAGGTTCTCGCTCCCAGGAAATCTCCTTCTCCTTCCAGTCCTCCCAGTCCCACTCCAGTTCCTCCAGGGTCTCTGGGCCATGGGAGGGCAAAGCAACACCCGTGGCATGGAGCGTGCCCCACTCACACCAAGCTCAGCCCTGCCCTGCAACGGCCTCAATTAACATAGGGGCAATCTCTCTGTCTCTGTGTCCTTCTCCATGGCCAAGCTGACTTCAGAGTGGTGGGACCAGGTTACCCAATCCATGTCACCATGGGGCAGGATGTCATCCTCCCATGTCACTTGTCCCCAGCCATGGATGCTCAGAGCTGGGACATCAGGTGGATCCGGCACAGGGTCTCTGAAACGGTGCATCGCTACCGAAATGGGGAGGACGTGTCCAGGGAGCAGCTGGAGGAATATGTTGGGAGGACAGAGCTGGCCAGAGATGGTCTCTCCAGAGGAAGGCTGGACTTGCGAATCTCTGGGCTGAGACCCTCTGATGATGGTCAGTACGTCTGCATGGTGACAGATGGTGCTTTTTATGGAAGAGCTTTGGTGGAGCTGGAGGTATCAGGTTTGTGTCTGGTGTTTGCAGGGGGTGGTTGTGGTGTCCCTGGGTTTGTGTGTCCCTCCCAGACCTGTGTCCCGTTCCTTGACAGGAGAGCTGGCGCGGTATCTGGCAGACTTTGGGGGTGCAGATGCTGCCTGGAGGCACTGAAGCTGGGCAGCTGGGTCTTGTGCCGGGAGGTTTGGGGGGAGATCTGGGGCCATTGGGCATCAACGCTGGGTGGTTCCTGCACAGGTTGGGGTGGGTTTGGTGGGAGCTGTGAGGGGTCTGCTCAGGGATGCGGTGGTGGCCTTGGAGCTGAGCCCATCCCTCCCTGACCCCAAGCCCGGGCTCTTCCCCAGCCACAGGCTCTGGCCCTCAGCTCTCTCTGGAGGGTTACGAGGCCGGAGGCATCCGGGTGCTGTGTCGATCGGCCGGATGGTTCCCACAACCGGAGGTGCTGTGGAAAGACCCCGACGGGCACCGTGTCCCCTCAGTCTCCCAGAGACGTTCCCCTGATGCCAGGGGCCTGTTTGACACTGAAGATGCCATGGTGGTGACAGGGACCAGAGAGGGGAACTGGTCCTGTGTGGTCAGGAGCAGCCGCCTGGAGCAGGAGCAGGAGGCGTCCCTGCACATCTCTGGTGAGACGGCTGCAGCCAGCCCCTGCAGTGCCAGAGCAGGGCGGGGATAGGCTGCCTGGCTTGGAGCAGCTTTGGGCTGGGCTTGGGGTGCAGCGTGGGGGTCTGGGGGCATGGGAAGTCTCTGACCCCCAGGGTTCTCAGGACAAGGGCTGGGAGGTGTGGGGCGGGGGTCTCTTGGTCCTTCTCCCCACGGACACGAGTGTAAATCGGTCCCTTTCCCTGTGGGTCTGTTTGTTTCCCAGCTCCCTTTTTCCATGACGCCCGTCCCTGGATGGCCGCTCTGGGTGTGTTCCTCGTGCTCTCCCTTGGGCTCCTTGGCCTCGTAGCTTGTCTCTGGAGAAGGAAAGGTTTGTTTCCCACCAAAGGACATGTTGCCTTCATCCAAAAGCTCTTTGGGAAGGACAGAAGGGGACAAGGACACGGTGGGGTGTGAGTGAGAGGACAGGGAGCATGGCCAGGGCACCTGGCTGGTGGGAAGGTCCCAGAGACCCTCTTGAGATGTTTCTGCAAGCCGCTCTCCTGTTGTCCTCTTCCTCTGGCTTTGCTTTCCAGCGCTGCTGTCCAGAGAGCTGGGTGAGTCCTTCTGTCTGATTCTCCCAGAACAACCTCCTGGCACAGGAGCCCCCAGCAGGGACTAGGCTTTCAGGGTCCTAATGTTGGGGCTGAGCCCCAGAGAGCCTGGGCTGGGCTGGCGGGGGATTTTCTGGCATGGAGCCATTCCCAGGAGTGAGGTGGTCTGTTCCTACTCCCCAAAAAGGAGGAGTTGGGGATCAGCCTGAGCTCTGTGTGCTCCTGTGTGATCAGCCCTGGGGTGAGTGGTTGTTCCCTCTGGTCACACATCACTTCTTGGTTTTTCTTTCTGGATAAATGGGATGCAGCCCTGGGTGAGTGTCCATGAGCTCCAGCATGGCGTGGGGCCCTTTTCCTGGATGCTCTGTGCTCGGCCTTTTCCCTCCTAACACACCCACTGGGACAGGGTGGCAGAGGCCGGGGTCCACCAGCACCCATGGGTGGGATATAAATCCAGAGGTACAGTCGGCTGCATGGATCCAGAGCTCCCCTGGAAAGGGGATGGATCTCTGGGTTACTCATCAGGATCTCCTCTGGAAGGGGACACCTCCCAAGGTTCTCAGGGTTACTCCTTGAGGTCCTGGTGATTCTGTGGAAACAAACTTCACCACTCAGGGGGAGTTAGACAGCAGGTGTGTTCATGGCAGTGCTGGGTGCAAGGGGGCTTTCAACAGGCAGTTGGGTATTTATTACACAGTCATGAATATGCATAAGAATTCCAAAAAGGTTGGTTATTCAAAAAGTTCCCAGGCTGGTTTCTCCTTGAATGATGGTCTCACACCTCTGCTTATCTTGGGTGTGTATCTCCTCCTTGTGGTTGGTATTTGTCCCCTTGTTGTGTTGGGTATGTCATCTTACCCAGAGTGGATACAGCTCAAGGCCATCTCCTTATTTTGGCTACTCCAGGCCTAGGCATTGGCTGGTTTACACTGGATTACATTAACAGTGTTTAACTCTCCGAATCCAAATGGGGATGCTGAACTAGTCTATAGCTTTTGTCTGGTTTTCTAACTGGTAAGAGAGGAGTATTATTCTCTGATTCACACTCTGTCAATAGTCCATGTTTGATGAATCGGTCTAGTGTGTGTTTAATGCCTCCATTATCTTCTGTTCTAAGAGGGTACTGCTTGAGTCTCATTGGACACGCTTCTGTTTTGATCTTTACTACACTTGAGGAAGCGTTTTTTGCCTTTCCTGCTACTTTCGTGGTTGGCCTGGGAACCAACATGAAAAGAAAACAAAGCAAAGAAGCAAAATAAAAAACTTCCAACTGAAAAACAAAAACTAAAAGTACTCAAATAACTGCTCAAAAAATAAAATAATACAAAGTAAGTAAAATTATAAAGCTAAAGAACAGCTAAAAAAACCAATGAAACAAACCCCAAAGTACTAATCTTAAAAGAAAATTAAAGAGAAAATAAAAAAACAAAGTAAGAAAATTAAATCCTAAAAAAAATTATGAAAAAACCCCAAAGAAATAAAATTAAAATCTTCAAAATAATTTTTTAAAACCCAACAAATGTCAAGGCGAGAAATACAAAAATTTCAAAAGACAAAGTGGGACAGAAATTAAAATTTTTTTTTTTTTAAAGCAAAAGAAGGAAAAATTTAGCGCCCCAAAGTTCCCCCTGCAGTAATCCCCAGCCCTGAGGCTGCCCCCTGCCCGCTAACTGCGTCGGCTCCAGCACAGCCATGGCCGGGGCTCAGCACCCCCCAGCCGCACGCATCCCCCGCCGGCTCAGCGTGGGGCTGTGGTACCTGTGCCCCCACCCATAGGGGAGAAAAACTCCTTTTCCAGCTTTGACTTTCCCTCTTTTTTTAACCCTTGCTCACGTTTTCCTTGGTTTTTCAAAAAATTTTCCACCTTTTTTTTTTTAAACCTTTTCTATTTGTTTAAAACTCTATTACTTTTTTTCTGCACTTCTTGCCTACTTTTTAAAAAACACTTTTTCTTCCTTTTAGAATATTTCCTACCATTTTAAATCTTTTCCTTTTTCTAAAACATAATTTTCTTCCTTCTTTTACCTTTGTAAACTTACTTTTCCCTTTTCTTTTTTCTTACCTTTATCCCATTTTATCCCAATCCACCTTTTTCAGATCTCCACCCCTTTTTCCCTTTCTCTTTATATTCCCTATTTTTCCCCTTTGTTTCTTTTCCTGCTTTACTTCCCATCTGTCCTCTCCACTTTTTTCTCTCCCCTTTTCTTTCCCATTTCTTCTTTCCTTTTGTTCATTTTCCCATCCACACTTTCTTGCAAGGAAAGTAATTAATCCTAAAAAAACAAATATGGTTTTGTTCTGTCTCCATTTTTTGTCCTAAGAAAAACCAACTAAAAATTAAATTACATGGCTCAATTACATGGTTTAGGAGTTACAATGAAAGCAGTGCTGAGAACACCCTGATGTTTTTAGTTGCAGTCAGACAATCAAAGCCAGGACAGGTGACCCAGATGGGCCAAAGAGAGTATTCCATGCCAATTACGTCCTGCCCAGGATAAAGGGAGGCTGATGGGAGGAAGAAGGGGGGCGGTTCCGGGACGCGAGCGGCCGGGACACGAGGGTCTTGGGGGACGGTCGGGTTCCGGGACGGCTCTGGGTGGTGCGGCCTGAGTTGTGTGGTTGGGTGAGAAACTGCATTGTGTATCAATAGTTTCATATTCTTTTGCTCTAAAGTCCTGTGGGCATTGTTATATTTGATCTTTCTGTTCTCTTCGTAAACTATCCTTATCCCAACCCACAGGCCTCTTAGTTTTCTTGGTTTTGGAGTTATTTGCCCCTTCCTTTTCCCTTCCCTTGTTCCCCCCCCCCCCCCCCCCCCCTTTCACTTTTCTCCTGCTCTTTTACTTTAAGGAGCAGGCAGCTGCGTGGATCTCTGCCCACAGCCGGGGTGAAACCACAACAGTCTTTTTGTCGCCCAACGTGGGGCCCGAAAGGTTGGGATAACGGTAGATCTGACCCTGACCCGATTGCAATTAAGACAAAGTTGTGATACTGTTGTTTAAGCAGTCTCTGATCACGATGCTGTGGTATTTATTCACATGGCTGTGGTCACAGCTGTGGCAGCAAAACTCCCGTGTGCTGTATGCAATCCTGGCAGGATTTTCTACCATGTCGAGGTTGCGTCTCCTGTTCTTGTATTTTATGATAACAGTCTACGATACAGGAATATCGAGGATCGTGCACTGGTGCTGGTACTTGTATGAGATCTTGCTGCCCTGTCCATTCTATGGACAGGGAGGGTTTAATAACGGCAGCTGGTATGGTGGGAGTACTGCTTTTTTTTCCTTTGGGCTAAACACAACAGCTCTGCTAGCAGTTTTTAAAAACTTCCAATATCCCTGGGATATTCTAACTAGCATTTAGCTGTTTTTAGGTTTGGTGCAGATGGTTCAGTTGTTGTCAAATATTAAGCAGAGGTTTATGAATACCACTCAAGAGTTTTCTGCGAGGCCAGATAAACATGAGTGGCAGGGCATGTGGCAGAGCATGGGCAGGTACCTAGGCACTTTCTCAAGTCCGATGGTTTGGAGTTTCACTCCTGAGCAGTTACAGGACCCTGGTAAAGTGACTGCATATCTGAAAAGGAATTGCTGTAAGTTTCCCAGAGAAGCACACCTTACTGCACTGTGCTGGGCCCTGGCCACTATTTACCAAACACTGCTTGATAACAGGCAGCACTGTCAGTACTGTCAGCACTGTCAGAGGGAAAGGAATGAAAACAAACCAGCAAAGACTGCAGCTGCTGCAACCCCAATGACTGGCACTGCAGCCACTGTAACTTCTGTGACTAGCACTGTGGCTACTGCAACTTGTCCAACCGATGCTGCAGTTACTGCCACCCCTACAGCAGATACTGCTGATAAAACAAACAACCAACCCCTGCCAGTGTCTGTTGCTCCCGTACAAAAGAGGAAACACACAAAGAAATCAGTTTGAGTAGTGAGGGATGATGATGATGAAGCAGGGCAATCTGGAGCATGTGAGGATGGAGCAGGGCCATCTCAAGCACCTCAGGATGGAGCAGGGCCATCTCAGGCATCTCAGGCAGAGGCAGAACCAGAGGTTGTCACACGATCCCTGACCCTGAGTGAGCTGCATGAGGTTCGAAAAGATTTCAGCCGCCGCCCAGGTGAGCACATCATCACCTGGTTGCTCCGATGCTGGGATCAAGGGGCCAGTAGACTGGAATTAGATGGCAAGGAGGCCAAGCAGTTGGGATCCCTAGCTAGAGAAGGAGGCATTGACAAGGAAATTGGGAAAAAGCCAGAAATCCTCAGCATCTGGAGGTGACTACTGTGTGGAGGAAAGGTATCCCATAAAGGAATATATTACATGTCAGTCACCCAAGTGTAACAGCATAGAGGCAGTTATCCAGCACCTGAGAGAATTAGCTGTACGGGAGATCATTTACTATGATCTGGACAAATCACAGTCTCCCTCTGATCCTGATGAAGTCATATGCACCCCAGATATGTGGCGTAAGGTTGTACGAAGTGCACCAGCAGGGCACACCAATTCACTAGCATCAATAGACTGGGAGGATGCATATCCACCAACTGTAGATCAAGTGTCCTGGCGACTCCGGAAATATCAGGACAATGTTTCCCACTCTGTGATTGCAGCGGTAGAGAAACTGGTCAAACGACTTGACCAAAATGTGTGCAACTCCCAACCCCTATGGGGCAATGTTGCAGCGACTGGGAGAAAGCGTCCATCGTCCCAGAAGGGAGGATACAGAAGGTACACACCACGAGACATGCTGCGAGGGCAGCTGTGGTCTTACCTTCGTGACCATGGTGAAGACATGAGGCAGTGGCATATGCAGCCCACCTCAGCCCTCCAGGCACGAGTAGATGAGCTGCGAGGTAAAAGAATCGCACAACGCGATGTTGTCAGGATGAAGGCTGCGCCAGTGAGCAGCCAATACGATCAGCAACAATAGAGCGGCCCTGCCTCCAGCCAGGTGGAGGAGAGGGATAACCGTGTTTATTGGACTGTGTGGATCCGATGGCCTGGCATGTCAGACCCACAGGAGTACAAGGCTCTGGTGGATACTGGTGCCCAGTGTACGATAATGCCATCGAATCATGTAGGGACAGAACCTGTCAGCATTTCTGGAGTGACAGGGGGATCCCAGCAATTGACTGTGTTAGAGGCTGAAGTGAGCTTAACTGGGAAGGACTGGGAGAAACACCCAATTGTGACTGGCCCAGAAGCTCCATGCATTTTAGGTATAGATTACCTCCGTAGAGGTTATTTTAAGGACCCAAAAGGGTACCGGTGGGCTTTTGGAATAGCTGCTCCGGAGACAGAAGGCATTGAGCAATTGCGTGCCTTGCCTGGACTCTCTGATGATCCTTCTGTTGTGGGGTTGTTGAAGGCTGAAGAACAGCAAGTGCAATTGCTACAACGACGGTGCACAGGAGACAATACCGTACTAACCGGGATTCCCTGATCCCCATCCATAAGCTGATTCGTCAACTGGAGAGTCAAGGGGTGATCAGCCGAACCCGCTCACCCTGTAACAGCCCCATATGGCCAGTGCAGAAGTCCGATGGAGAGTGGAGGCTGACAGTGGATTATCGTGGCCTAAACGAAGTCACTCCAGGTATGAGTGCTGCTGTACCAGATGTGCTGGAACTGCAGTATGAATTGGAGTCAAAGGCAGCCAGGTGGTATGCCACAATTGACATTGCAAATGCTTTCTTCTCAATCCCACTGGCGCCAGAGTGCAGGCCACAGTTTGCTTTCACTTGGAGGGGCATCCAATACACTTGGAATCGTCTGCCCCAGGGGTGGAAACACAGCCCCACCATTTGCCATGGACTAATCCAGACCACACTAGAAAAGGGTGAAGCCCCAGAGCACCTGCAGTCTATTGATGACATCATTGTATGGGGCAATACAGCAGAGGAAGTATTTGAGAAAGGAAAAAGGATCATTCAAATCCTTTTGGAAGCTGGTTTTGCTATTAAGCAAAGTCAAGTCAAGGGGCCGACACGAGAAATCCAGTTTTTAGGAATCAAATGGCAGGATGGGCGTCGTCAGATCCCAATGGACATTATCAATAAAAGAGCAGCTCTGTCTCCACCAAGCAACAAAAAGGAAACACAAGCTTTCTTAGGTGTTACAGGTTTTTGGCGAATGCATGTCCCAAACTACAGTCTCATTGTGAGCCCACTCTACCACGTAACTCGGAAGAAGAATGATTTCCAATGGGGCCCTGAGCAGCAGCAAGCCTTTGAGCAGATCAAACGCGAGATAGTCCATGCAGTGGCCCTTGGGCCTATCCGGACAGGGACAGATGTTACAAATGTGCTTTACACTGCAGCCGGGGAGAATGGCCCTACCTGGAGTCTCTGGCAGAAAGCACCAGGGGAGACTAGAGGTCGACCGCTGGGGTTTTGGAGTCGGGCCTACAAAGGGTCTGAGGCCAATTATACTCCAACAGAAAAGGAAATACTGGCTGCCTATGAAGGGGTTCGAGCCGCTTCAGAAGTGATTGGAACTAAAGCCCAACTCCTCCTGGCACCCCGACTGCCGGTGCTGGGCTGGATGTTCAAAGGGAAGGTCCCTTCTACACACCATGCCACTGATGCTACATGGAGCAAGTGGGTTGCACTAATTATTCAGCGGGCTCGAATAGGAAACCCTAATCGCCCAGGAATCGTGGAAGTGATCACAGACTGGCCAGAAGGCAAAGATTTTGGGATGTCACCAGAGGATGAGGAGGTGACACACGCTGAAGAAGCCCCACCTTACAACAAACTGCCAGAGAATGAGAAGCGATATGCCCTGTTCACCGATGGCTCCTGTCGCCTTGTGGGAAGGCAGAGAAGATGGAAAGCTGCTGTATGGAGTCCTACCAGACAAGTAGCAGAAGCCACTGAAGGAAAAGGTGAATCAAGCCAATTTGCTGAGGTGAAGGCCATCCAGTTAGCCTTGGACATTGCTGAGAGAGAAAAGTGGCCAATGCTCTACCTTTATACTGATTCATGGATGGCAGCTAATGCCCTGTGGGTTTGGTTGCAACAGTGGAAAAAGAACAATTGGCAGTGTAGAGGCAAACCCATATGGGCTGCTGACTTATGGCAAGACATTGCTGCCCAATTAGAGAAGCTTGTTGTAAAGGTACGTCATGTTGATGCCCATGTACCTAAGAGTCGAGCCATGGAGGAACATCACAACAACCATCAGGTAGATAAGGCTGCCAGGATTGAAGTGGCTCAGGGAGATCTAGACTGGCAACATAAAGGTGAATTATTCATAGCTCGATGGGCTCATGATTCCTCAGGTCATCAAGGGAGAGATGCAACATATAGATGGGCTGGAGATCGAGGGGTGGACTTAACCATGGATGCTATTGCACAAGTTCTCCATGAATGTGAGACGTGTGCCGCAATGAAGCAAGCGAAGCGGTTGAAGCCGCTTTGGTATGGAGGACAGTGGATGAAATATAAATATGGGGAGGCCTGGCAGATCGATGACATCACCCTCCCACCAACCCGCCATGGCAAACGCTACGTGCTCACAATGGTGGAGGCAACCACCGGCTGGCTAGAAACAGATCCTCTACCCCATGCTACTGCCCGGAATACAATCCTGGGCCTTGAAAGGCAAGTCCTGTGGCGACACGGCACCCCAGAAAGAATCGAGTCAGACAACGGGACTCATTTCCCAAATGCTCTCATAGACACCTGGGCCAAAGAGCATGGCATTGAATGGGTGTACCACATTCCTTATCATGCACCAGCCTCTGGGAAAATTGAACGATAGAACGGACTCTTAAAGACTACCCTGAAAGCAATGGGTGGGGGGACATTCAAACACTGGGATACACATTTGGCCAAAGCCACGTGGTTAATTAACTCTAGGGGTTCTACCAATCGGGCTGGCCCTGCCCAGTCAAAATTTCCACGTACTGTAGAAGGAGACAGAGTCCCAGTGGTGCACATGAAGAGTATATTAGGGAAGACGGTTTGGGTCATCCCTGCTTCAGGTAAAGGTAAACCTATGTCGGGAATTGTTTTTGCTCAAGGACCTGGTTGTACTTGGTGGGTAATGCAGAAGTATGGAGAAGTTTGATGTGTACCTCAAAGGGATTTGATTTTAGGTGAGAATAGCCAATGTAATTAGTAAGGTAGAAATTGTATTATAATAACTGCTAAATAACCCATTATTGTATATTCATTATTACTATAATTGCTGTATGTTGTTGTGTGTTGTACCAATGGAGTTACAGCCAGAATCATACACGTCAATGAAGGAAGACTGCCATGATGATGGGATCAAGACTTGCCATCACAAGAACTTTTTCCTCTTCCCCTTTGAAAATGAACACTTTTGATTCACAGACTATGACCATGGACCATATCAGATGCATCAGTTGAGAGCCCGAGATGCAGCATGCAACGATCCAATGGCGCATACTGACACCATGAGAAACTGTTACAACGAATGGAGCCTGAAAATCATGGACTAAATCATTTACTCAACAAAACTCAGAGGAATGGTCTATAGACTAAGGGAAGAATACATATATGTGTGTCTGAAACATTGGTTGTACCCAAAAGAAATGGTTGGACCTGGTCATGACGTAAATGATATGGAATAAGGGGTGGATAATGTCCTGGTTTCAGTCAGGATAGAGTTAACTTCATTTGTAGCAGCGGATGGAATGCTGTGTTTGGGAGTTACAATGAAAGCAGTGCAGAGAACACCCTGATGTTTTTAGTTGCAGTCAGACAGTCAAAGCCAGGACAGGTGACCCAGATGGGCCAGAGAGAGTATTCCATGCCAATTACATCCTGCCCAGGATAACGGGGGCTGATGGGAAGAAGAAGGGGGGCGGTTCCGAGACGCGAGCGTCTTGGGGGACGGTCGGGTTCCGGGACAGCTCTGGGTGGTGCGGCCTGAGTTGTGTGGTTGGGTGAGAAACTGCATTGTGTATCAATAGTTTCATATTCTTTTGCTCTAAAGTCCTGTTAACATTGTTATATTTTATTTTTCTGTTATCTTAGTAAACTATCCTTATCCCAACCCACAGGCCTCTTAGTTTCTTGGTTTTGGAGTTATTTGTCCCTTCCTTTTCCCTTCCCTTGTTTCCCCCCCCCCCCCCCCTTTTCCCTTCTCTTCTGCTCTTTTACTTTAAGGAGCAGGCAGCTGCGTGGATCTCTGCCCACAGCCGGGGTGAAACCACGACAGGTTTTTAAAGCCGCCTGGTGCGGCAGCTCCTGAGCATCCGGTGAGCAACTTCTCTTTGCACAGGAGATTTATATTTCCTGCCCTGTAGAGTCAGAAATGGATTTGCAGTAACTCTTTGTGGTGGTTGAGCCCTGGCCAAAGGCCAGATGCCCACCAAAATCAGTCCATTACTCCCTTTTGTAGTTGTTCAGGGGAGAAATAATATAATTGGGCGGCTCAAGAGGCAAACTCGTTAATGACGCAAAACAGACTCAACCCTGAGTGCAGGAGAGAAAGTGATCTGATTTATTACACTGCACTAAAGAGAAAGAGTGAAAAAACAGAGTCAGGAGTGCAACCAACAATCTTGAAACAAATGCAAACCAGGCAAACACTTTCCCCCCCACTCCCTCCTCAGCAGGCTTGAGTTAGAAGTTTGCTCCCTTCTTCCCTCCCGGTCGCAGCCCAGGAGGGGCAGGGACTGGGGCAATGGGGGTCTGGGTAACACCTTCCCCCCACCCCTCCATTCTAAAGCAGACTGCCCTTTAGCCAGGAGTTTGCTCCCTTCTTCCCCTCTCCTGCTCGCAGCACAGGACAGGGGGGCAGGGACTAGGAGATGGGGGCTTCAGTCAGTCCCTTGCAAGATGGTTTCCTTCTGGGCCGGGATGGGGCATCCACTCCACACAGCCTCCCCTGCTGCACCCTAGGATCTCACCCACCAGAGCCAGTCCTCCAGGAACTTTCTCCAAGGCAAATCTCTTCCCATCGGGCTTCATCTCTGCTCTGGCAGGCAGCAATCAATCCCAGTGTTTCTCAGGCCCAGTCCTCCACGGGGCTGTGATGCCTCCCCCAGCAAACCTGTTTGGCTCATCTCTGTAGGTCGCTGGTGCTGGCAGGGGCTCATCCCAACGTCAGTCACGGCATCTTCTCTGTCTCCACCGGCTCCATCCAGCGTGGAGCCTCTCCCTGGGCTGCAGGTCGGGTCTCTGCCTCCTCCATGAGTCCTTTCCTCAGGCTACTCCACGTGCTTCAGCTCTGGCTGTGGGTGCAATCTCTCTCTCCCCTGGGTACCTGGGCGCCTCCTCCCCCAGCCTTCCCGGCCTTGTATGTCTGTCAACTGCTCACATTCATATGCAAATAGACATCCCAATGCCCTTAAGGGGCCAAACTTTGCAGCCTTCCTGGCACTCTGTGTTCTGGTGGAGTCTTTGTCTCCTAAGTGTGATTCTCAGAGGTGCTATCAGCAGCCTGCAGAAGACTCTAGCAGCCATGCTCAGTAGCATATGGCCCTCTCTCAGTAGCCAAATATGCAAAACGGCAACACTCCTGGGGAGGGGCAGTGGGGCAGAGCAGGGGCTGCACCAGGGACCTGTGTGTGGTCCCATCCTGTCCTCAAGGACTTGTTTCTTTCACGGTTGGGGTGCTCATGCAGGGCATTTAAGGGGTACTGGAGTCTCTTTAGGGCATGGGTAGCCCGTTTTGCTGTCCCATCTGGGGTACCTGCAACCCCCATTGCTCTCCTCTGCCTCCCCCTTCCTCCTCTCCAGCATAGCCAGAGCTGTTGCTCCCAAAGGGCCCTGGGGATCCAGGGTCACCACAGCTGCAGAGGACAGGAGTAGACAGCATCAGGGGCAGAGCTCAGCGCTGGGCAGGTTTCACCATCCTGGAGCCAGGATCTGCTCCGCGGGGCAGGAGATGGGACATCTTCCTCCCAGACACCCCATCCTTGAGAGAGCACCAGCATGGCCACAGCCAAGCTTGATCCCATGGCAACAGGTACTGGTAGGTCTTCAGTCCCAGTGCAGAAGAGCAGGGTGGGGAGGCAGCAGCTGGGTCCGGGCAGTGCCTGGGCTGTTGGGGCTCCTCTTGGCCCCTCTGATGGAGCTCACAAGGGGTAGAACAGGCAAGAACACAGATGGGGAAGAGATTAGTGCCATGATCTGGGGTGTGAGGGTCACCAAACACATCCAGGCATGGCCAGTCTGGCATACTGGTCAGCTCAGATGCCCCTTGCTCAGGAAGAGTTGTGGAACAGTCAGGCAGGGATCACTGCAGGGACAGGAGGAAGAAACAGTGTCCTGCAGGGCCACCTCCCTGTCCCCAACACTTGGCTCTGGGGGTCTCAACATCCCCCTCCACCAGCCGATGTGACTCAGGCCATGGGTCCACAGGGAGCACATTGGCACAGGGGAGAACTGGCACAGCCACATCCAGCCCCTGGTCCCACGCTGTACCTTTGGCCAAGCTGCCAGAGCTCCTGTCTGTGCCTGTGAGGGAGAAACAGCCGTGAGCTGCCAGCCCTGTGCTCACTGCAGGCTCAGTGCATGTGCCAGGAGCTGGCCCAGCAGCCATCACCTCACTGCAGCCACCGGCAGAGGAGGATGGCACCGCGAGCACCAGAGGGGACACACAGCCCCTTCCATATGTCCCTGCTACAGAGGGGTGGCACAGGGAGGAAGGGGATGGGGAATGCTGTGAATGGCCAGAAACCAGATCCACGAGACTGTCCCAGCACTGGACAGTGGCTGGAGCCAGACCTGGCCCAAAGACTCACTTGATGCCTTGATGTAGCCCTTCCTCCCTGCAGAGAGAAAGAGGCATCTGCATCCACCCCCAGGGCTTGGGGCCTCCCCAGATCACTGCGGCTCATACAGCCCACACAGCCCCTGCCAGCCCTCTGGGCGCTGCCTTTCTCCTGTCCTTCAGCCAGCTGCTGGTGATGGGCTGTGAGTAGAAGCTGTAAATATGGCAGAGCAAGGTCAGGATCCTCTCACCTTTCCTCTCCAGCACAGCCTGCCCGTAGCTCAAGTATTTCCTCATCCACTCAGGGCAGGTGTTCTCCAGGTAGTGCTTCATGTCCTCAGGGACAGTCCTGTCCATCTCCCACGTCTCTTGGTGATTTGTGCTGCTGCATCCACTGCAGTGAACATCATCGTGACCCTGTCGAAGGCAATGAAGTCCCTCCTGTAGTAAGCAATTTGTCTGAAAACAGGAGAGCAACTGTCACAGCACCTCACACAACAGGCCAGGACAGATTGACAGGAAAAAGAAATACAGTACAATATAATACAATACAATAAAACAAAATGAAATACAATAAATGAAATAAACCCAGCCTAAAAAAATCCTTGAAACTATGAAATGGCCCTGGCTCCATCTGGCATTAACAACCCACTGGTTCAGGGTGTCGGTCAGGATGTCAATACTACGCCATTGACTCAGGAGCTCCCAAAGTTTATGGTTGATGACCCAAAGATTGCATAAGCACTCAGCCATGGGAGATGAGGTCTCTCGATCCCTGCACAACATGAACTGCAGTTGCCACCCAAACAATGGAGAGAGCCCCTGACCACAGACCAGTGCACTGAGAGAGAGTGACTCAGAATGTCCCTCTTGAGGGATTCCATCATCAGCTCCTGTCTCTGCCGTTAAAAGGGAGTGCAGCTTTGCTGAGTCATAACACTCATTGTGGTTGGGGGGTCTCATCACCAGGTCCTAAGAGAGCATATTGTACAAGTGACCTTACTATGACCTTACTATGGCATGCTGAATACAACTGATTCTAATGCAAGCTGCAACTGCTGGAGCTACAGGCATCCTCAAAGGCTGAAGGAGACACTGAGCCACCCAGTGAGAGAAAACCAAACATGGAAAAACCTTTCCCCAAATGGCTTGTTCCTGTCCCAACAAGGATCAGTTCTGAACTGCTGGCTGTGCTGCCAGAGCTGTGCCTGTTGAGCCGGCTCTGGGATGGCCGGGCAGCAGCCCTGCCCTCCTGTCCCCCTGGGCTCTGGGCGCTCGGCCCTGGGTACCAGGGAGGTGAGACCCGGCCTGGGTACCCCCTGCTCAGGTGGGCGCTGGGCGTTCTGCGCTGCCTTGGACTCGGACCCTTGATGTGTGCAGGCACCGAGCGATTCCTCTGTGAAGGACAGTGTGAAGCCCAGGGCAGAGTGGAGGCTGACAGCAGCTGTCATGGGCTGGATGGAGTCACGCTGCCCACGAGCGCTGCTGTGCTGGACATGCTGGAGCTCCAGCAGCATCTGCAGCCAGAGGCAGCACAGTGAGACGCCCCAGTTGATATCACTGCTGGATGTTTCTGGACACACTTCTGGGAGGCGATCTGCTGGTGGCTGAACCACCCCAACTCTCTCAGCCTGTCTTCGTAGGAGAGGGGCTTGAGTCCTCTAATCATCCTTGTGACCTCCTCTGCACCCACTCCAAGAGATCCATGTCCTTCTTGTGCTGAGGGCTCCAGAGCTGGACACAGCACTGCAGTGGGGGTGAGATCTCAGCAGAGCAGAGAGGGAGAATCACCCCTTGACCTGCTGGCCACACTTCTTGTGATGCAGCCCAGGATGCCTTGTGTTATGTAGCCCCAAGTGCTTTTCTGCAGGGCTGCTCTCTATCACATCACCCCCAGCCTGTATTGGGACCAAGGATTGTCCTGACCCAAGGGCAGGAACTTGCACTTGGTCTTGTTGAACTCCATGGGGTTTGCATGGGCCCACCTCTCCAGCTGGTCCAGGTGCCTCTGGATAACATCTCATCCCTCTGGCATGTTGACCCTCCCCTCAGCTTGGTGCCATCTGCAACTTGGGGAGGGTGCACTCGATCCCACTGCCATTGTCATTGATGAAGATATCCAACAGCACTGGTCCCAGAACGGGACCCAGTTGTGCGTCCAGAAGGGGAGAGGGCAAGTTGGAAAGTTGACTCCCATTCAGTTTCTGGGGCAGTTGGGTGGATGAGGAAGGCTTTGAGCTCTGGTTCAAGTGGCTTTAGCGTTGCTGGGTCGTAAGATAAAGGACAGGGGTGGCTGCAGGGATGCTGCTGTCCCACTGGGATGGAGGGCTGTGGGGTTTGGGCAACACTCAGCATGGCTCGTGAATTGGGAACCGGACGGAGTGGAACATCCAGGTTCTACTTTAGAGGTTAAAAAGCAGAATTTCAGCTCCTTGCCTGGCAGTGGGGCCTCAAACCCTGCCCACAGACATAAATCTGCACTCACAGCCAGCAAAGGAGGGGGTTTTTAAGCAGCCTGGTGCATCCGGCAGCTCCTGCTCCTATTTCTCCAGGGTCTCCAGACCATTGGAGGGTCAAGCAATCAATGCCTGTGGCATTGAGCGTGTACTGCTGACACCAAGCTCACCCCTTGTCTGCAACACCCTAAGTAAACATAAGCACAGTCCTTGTATCTCTGTGTCCTTCTCCATGGCCAAGTGTGGTGGTTCAGCTACAAGCAGTGGCTGAGCACCACCAGCTGCTGGCTCATCCCTCCCTTGAAGGAGAAACAGACAGAGCCCCCATGGGTTGGGATAAAGACAGTCTAGTGATGAGCACAGCAAAAACAAAAGACTGGGACAAAGTGCACACACCCAGTGATAACACAGAGACCTTTACCAGCCCAATGCACTGCACCAACATGAAAACCAACACTAAGTTGGGCCAAATACAGACTGCACCAGAACCACAGCCACCAGCTCCTTTTTATGCAGGCATGATGTCAGGTGGTGTGGAAAACAGCCCAGGGCAACTCAGCTCACCTGTGCTGGCTTCTTGGGGAAGTTAACCCCCCTCCTGGCCAGAACCAGGACATTATCCACCCCTTTTTCCACAGCATCTACACCATGCCCAGATATGACATCTTCAGTTGATCTGACAGATTCATAACAGCATTTCATAACAATCTGGCATGAACTGATCTGTTCTACACCAACAATTTAGTGACTATCCTCGCCTCGAATTAAATCCCCATCCTTTTGTATCACCCAACATGTGCACCCAGGTCCCTGAGCAAAAACAGTCCCATGAATGGGTTTCCCTTTGCCTGAGGCAGGACAACCCAGACTGTCTTCCCCAACAGGGGTTTCATGCACACTGCAGGGACTTTATCCCTTTCTACAATACATGGTAGTTTCATGGCTTTGGCTAAATGCATGTCCCATTTTTTTTTAAGGTTACCCCTTCATTCTCTCTAGCACAGCCAGAGCTGTCGCTCCCAAAGATACCTGGGGATCCAGGGCCACCAAGTCTGCAGGGACAGGAGTGTCCAGAGCATCAGGGGCAGAGCTCAGCACTGGGCAGGTTTCACTCCCCTGGGGTCAGGATCTGCCCCACAGGGCAGGAGATGGGACATCTCCTTCCTTGTAGATATCCCGTCCTTAGGAGAGCACCAGCATGGCCACGGCCGAGGTCACTGCCATAGCAACAGGCACCAGTGGGTCTGCAGCCCCAGCACGGAGGATCAGGATGGGGAGGCAGCGGCTGGATCTGGGCAGTGCCTGGGGTGTCAGGGAGTAGATGACTCTTCTTGACCCCACTGATGGAGCTCACGAGGGGTGGGATAGGCCAGAACACAGCAGGGGAACAGGCCAGTGCCATGATCTGGGGTGTGGGAGTCACCAAACACACCCAGGCATGGCCAGTCTCACTGACCAGCCCAGATGTCCCTTTGCACAGGACCAGTCATGGAACAGTCAGACTCTTGTCCCTTCAGGATCACTGAAGGGACAAGACGAAGAGGCAGTGTCATGCAGGACCCTGCTCCCAAACACTCTGCTCTGGGGGTCTCAACATCCCCCTCCACCAGCCTGATGTGCCTCAGGCCATGTGTCCACAGAGGAGCACATTGTCACAGGGGAGAACTGGTGTGGCCCCATTCAGCTGCCCTGGTCCCACGCTGTACCTTTGGCCAAGCTGCCAGAGCTCCTGTCTGGGCCTGTGAGGGAGAAACAGCCGTGAGCTGCCAGCCCTGTGCTCACTGCAGGCTTAGTGCATGTGCCAGGAGCTGGCCCAGCAGCCATCACCTCACTGCAGCCACCGGCAGAGGAGGATGGCACCGCGAGCACCAGAGGGGACACACAGCCCCTTCCATATGTCCCTGCTACAGAGGGGTGGCACAGGGAGGAAGGGGATGGGGAATGCTGTGAATGGCCAGAAACCACAGCCATGAGACTGCCTCATCACTGGGCAGTGGCTGGAGCCAGACATGGCCCCGGTACTCCCTTGGAGTCCTGCCATAGCCATTCATCCCTGCAGAGGGATCTGCATCTGCATCCCCCCAGTGCTTGGGGGCTCCCCAGAGCACTGAGGCTCATTCCCACAGCCTCTGCCAGCCCCTTGGGCTCTGCTTTTCTCCTGTTCTTCAGCCAGCTGATGGTGATGGGCTGTGGGTAGAAGCCGTAAGCGCGGCAGAGCAAGGTCAGGACCCCATGGATCTCCATTCCTGATACTCAGACCGTGGGGGGGTCTGGGGGGTGGCAGTGAGGGCTGGCACACACATCCACGCTGGCTGCTCCCCAGGGCACCGACACAAGAGCTGCCCCCACCCTTGCCAGGGCTCACAGCACTCAGGGCATCACATAAAGCTCTGACACAGACACCCTGTGCCCAGGGCGTGGAAACCTCTCTGGTTCTGGGGGTCTTGATTGCCATGGGGACCATGAGGGCTTTGAACATCCACCCCAGCAGAGACAGTCAGGGTGCCAGGAGGAGCTGTGCTCCCAGCTTATTGACTGCCTCCCCTTCCACAGAGACAGGGCAGGATGAGAAGCTGGAAAGTCCTTGACTGCTTGGCAACAACTAAACCATCAGGGCAGTACCAACACCCTAAATCCCAAACACAGCACTACACTCACTGGAAGATTAACATTAACTTTAACCCTGCTGAAACCAGGACAGCAACTGTCACAGAACCTCACACAACAGGGCAGGACAGTTAAACAGGGAAAAGAAAAAAGAAAGAAAGAAGAAAAAAAAAGAAAGAAACCAAACAGCAACCTGACACACACATACTCTGCCCCCCGAAACTCTGAAACCGCTCTGTCTGCAACAGACAGGAAGGACCCACTGGTTCAGGGTGTTGGTCAGGATGTGAGTGTTACACCACTGATTTAGGAGCTGCTAAGATTTATGGTTGATGACTCAAATGACACATAAGCACTCAGCCATGGGAGATGAGGTCTCTTGATCCCTGCAGAACATGGACTGCAGGTGCCATCCCAACCCATGGAGAGAGCCCCTGACCACACACCAGTGCTCTGAGTGTGACTCAGAACAGCACTCCTGGGAATTCCATTTCTACCATCAGCTCCTGCCTCTGCCCTTAAAAGGGACTCAGCCCTGCTGAGTCTTAACGCTCATTGTGGTTGGGGTGTTCCACTTGTCCTCTGGCTGTATTGGGATGGCATTTACATCACCAGGTCCTAAGGGAGCATATTGTACAACTGACACTGACCTTACTATGGCATGCTGAATACAACTGATTCTAATGCAAGCTGCACCTGCTGGAGCTACAGGCATCCTCAAAGGCTGAAGGAGACACTGAGCCATCCAGTGAGAGAAAACCAAACATGGCAAAACCTTCCCAAACGGTTGGTTCCTGGCCAGGCAGGGATCGGTTCTGAACCACGGGCTGTGCTGCTCCTCTTCGGTTTCCTGGAGCTGTGTGTTGTCTGGTGTCGGTTGTGGGTGTGATGTACATTGCAGATGTGGTCAAGGGTGGGGATGTTTTTGGGGAAGGTGTGGGGTGTGTTTCTGTGTGTTTGGTTCCCCAAGTCCTCAGTGCTCCCCATGCCCCCCCTTCCCTTCCCTTCCCTTCCCTTCCCTTCCCTTCCCTTCCCTTCCCTTCCCTTCCCTTCCCTTCCCTTCCCTTCCCTTCCCTTCCCTTCCCTTCCCTTCCCTTCCCTTCCCTTCCCTTCCCTTCCCTTCCCTTCCCTTCCCTTCCCTTCCCTTCCCTTCCCTTCCCTTCCCTTCCCTTCCCTTCCCTTCCCTTCCCTTCCCTTCCCTTCCCTTCCCTTCCCTTCCCTTCCCTTCCCTTCCCTTCCCTTCCCTTCCCTTCCCTTCCCTTCCCTTCCCTTCCCTTCCCTTCCCCCTCTGCCTGCTGGCAGCCACTGCTGGTGACTCCCCGCTTCCCGCTGTGGCTCAGCCCTGCCGAGTCAGTGGGAGTCGGGAGCCCTTCCGGGCAGGGTCCTGGCGGGAGCTGCTTTGCCCGGCCGCCCCCAACCCCCCTGGGGGGAACAGTCTGACCCTGGGGCAGGCTCAGCCCGTGCGCCAGCAGCGGGGAGTATCCAGGCACCGGGCTGTGCCCGTGTCCTCTTCGTCTCACACCGCACCGACCCGCTCGCAGTTCCCAGCTTTCCCCGTGTTCTGTGGCTGTGCCCACCCAGCCGGCTCTGGGATGGCCGGGCAGCAGCCCTGCCCTCCTGTGCCCCTGGGCTCTGGGCGCTCGGCCCTGGGTACCAGGGAGGTGAGACTCGGCCTGGGTACCCCCTGCTCAGGTGGGCGCTGGGCGTTCTGCGCTGCCTTGGACTCGGACCCTTGATGTGTGCAGGCACAGAGCGATTCCTCTGTGAAGGACAGTGTGAAGCCCAGGGCAGAGTGGAGGCTGACAGCAGCTGTCGTGGGCTGGATGGAGTCACGCTGCCCACGAGCGCTGCTGTGCTGGACATGCTGGAGCTCCAGCAGGATCTGCAGCCAGAGGCAGCACAGTGAGACGCCCCAGTTGATATCACTGCTGGATGTTTCTGGACACACTTCTGGGAGGCGATCTGCTGGTGGCTGAACCACCCCAACTCTCTCAGCCTGTCTTCGTAGGAGAGGGGCTTGAGTCCTCTAATCATCCTTGTGACCTCCTCTGCAGCCACTCCAAGAGATCCATGTCCTTGTGCTGAGGGCTCCAGAGCTGGACACAGCACTGCAGTGGGGGTGAGATCTCAGCAGAGCAGAGAGGGAGAATCACCCCTTGACCTGCTGGCCACACTTCTTGTGATGCAGCCCAGGATGCCTTGTGTTATGTAGCCCCAAGTGCTTTTCTGCAGGGCTGCTCTCTATCACATCACCCCCAGCCTGTATTGGGACCAAGGATTGTCCTGACCCAAGGGCAGGAACTTGCACTTGGCCTTGTTGAACTCCATGGGGTTTGCATGGGCCCAACTCTCCAGCTGGTCCAGGTGCCTCTGGATAACATCTCGTCCCTCTGGCATGTTGACCCTCCCCTCAGCTTGGTGCCATCTGCAACTTGGGGAGGGTGCACTCGATCCCACTGCCATTGTCATTGATGAAGATATCCAACAGCACTGGTCCCAGAACGGGACCCAGTTGTGGGTCAAGGAGGGGAGTGGGCAAGGTGGAAAGTTGACTCCCATTCAGTTTCTGGGGCAGTTGGGTGGATGAGGAAGGCTTTGAGCTCTGGTTCAAGTGGCTTTAGCATTGCTGGGTCATAAGATAAAGGACACGGGTGGCTGCAGGGATGCTGCTGTCCCACTGGGATGGAGGGCTGTGGGGTTTGGGTAACACTCAGCATGGCTCATGCATTGGGAACCCGATGGAGTGGAACATCCACGTTCTACTTCAGAGGCTAAAAAGCTTTTTTAGATTCCCACCTTCAAAACCATTTGCCTATTTTAAGAAAAAGCCTGTCCTGAACCCGGGGGGTCTCTGTACCTACAAGGGATTGATCCTTTTGCCTCATCTGTTTTTATTGGATGTGGAGTTTCCTTCCCTGATTTCCCCCTTGTGCTCACTGTCTCACAATGCCACCTTCAAAATACACCACAGTGACTTTGTCTGGGCTGTGACAGCCCTCCATCTCCAGCTGGATCTGGCAATGTCCGGAGCAGGTACGATGCTCCTCAACATGAACATGGGGCATGTGGGTGCTGGGGAGTCACCTGCACCCCAACCAGAAGCTGTGGAACATGGTAGACCAGGGTGTCACATTTTTTTGTGGCTGGGTTCTGGTGGAGGGGAGGGGGGTGCAGAGATTGTTGCTGCCAGAAGCAGCTAGAAGCTCTCTGCACATCCCAGATTGTAAACACTGGCCGATTCAAGGCCAGAGTTTTTGCTGACCAAGGCCGAGCTCATCAGTGATGGTCACAGGGCCTCTGGGAATCACAGTGAGGAGAAAGAAAACTGCAAGCAGCTGCATTTTGCCACCGGAGAAGGGAGTGAGAAGATGTGAGGAGCTGTGCAGGCACCAAGGCTGGGGAAGGGGGGAGGACATGTCCCAGGCGCCAGAGAGAAAGATGCCCCTGCAGCCCCAGGAGAAACCCATGGTGCAGCGGGTGTCCCCGCCACAGCCCATGGGAAAGGCCCAGACCCCACCTGCAGCCTGTGGAGAGGCCCCACACTGGAGCAAGGGGAGACACACAGGAGATGCTGTAACCCACATTAGAACAAGCCCCTGCCAGCACTTGCAGCCCATGGAGAGAGACAGAGACACAGAGATGAGCAAGGGAGAGATCTGTGCCAGAGCAGGTTTGCTGGGGGGAGGCTTGTGACCCCATGGAGTACTGGAGAGACATTGTGATTTATCACTGCCCACCATAGCAGTGACCCACGCTGGGACAGCTGATAAGGAGCTGAAGCCCCGTGGGAAAGGACTCACTCTGGAGAAGTTGCTGGAGGACTGTCTGCCATGGGTGGGATCCCACAGTGCAGCAGGAGGGGAATGAGTGCCCCACCCCCCAGCCAAGAAGGAAACAACAAATACAGAATGATGACTGATTTTGAGAGTGTTTCATTCAGCAAATCATTCTCTCCTAAAAGGGACCTCTCTTTTCACAGGAGGGTTGAATATTTCCTGCCATTTACAATCAGTAACGGATTCACCATGAATTGTGGTAAGTGGATGTGGGGCAGAGCAGGGGCTGCACAGACACAGATGAGTCTCCCGGCGAGCTCCAGGGACCTCCTGATGTATTGGGTGACTCTCCACATGCTCCATCTGGGATCAGGTAGGGATCCTGCAGGGCTGGTGGGGGCTTTCACCTGCTCTGGGTGGCAGATGTGGGGCAGAGAGCTCCTGTGGAGTGGGGGGACCCCAGTCCAGTGTTTGGCCCCGCATGGCTTCATTTTCCTTGGGCTCTTTCACTATATGTCCCTCACCCTGGGGTTCCCTGCAAATGGCTCTTGGGTCTGGCTGGGGTGGAGGTCATTTTTTGGAGCAGGTTCCTGCTCTTGAGAAAACTCCTTCTCCTTCCAGTCCTCCCAGTTCCGCTCCAGTTTCTCCAGAGTCTCTGGACCATGGGAGGGCAAAGCAACACCCATGGCATGGAGCGTGCCCCGCTCACACCAAGCTCAGCCCTGGCCTGCAACGGCCTCAATTAACGTAGAGGCAATCTCTCTGTCTCTGTGTCCTTCTCCATGGCCAAGCTGACTTCAGAGTGGTGGGACCAGACCGGCCTCTCCGTGTCACCGTGGGGCAGGATGTCGTGCTGCCGTGTCACTTGTCTCCAGCCATGGATGCTCAGAGCTGGGACATCAGGTGGATCCGGCATAGGGTCTCTGAAACGGTGCATCACTACCAAAATGGGGAGGACGTGTCCAGGGAGCAGCTGGAGGAATATGTTGGGAGGACAGAGCTGGCCAGAGATGGTCTCTCCAGAGGAAGGCTGGACTTGCGAATCTCTGGGCTGAGACCCTCTGATGATGGTCAGTACGTCTGCACTGTGACAGATGGTGCTTCTTATGGAGAAGCTTTGGTGGAGCTGGAGGTGTCAGGTTTGTATCTGGTGTGGTGTTTGCAGGGGTAGTTGTGGTGTCCCTGGGCTTGTTTGTCACTCCCAGATGTCTGTCCTGTGCTTTGGTGCCCCAGGAGAGCTGGCATGGTGTCTGGTAGCCTTGGGGGTTGCAGACACTGCCTGGAGGTGCTGAAGCTGGGCAGCTGGGTCTTGCTGTGCCGGGAGGTTGGGGGGGAGATCTGGGGCCGTTGGGCATCAACGCTGGGTGGTTCCTGCACAGGTTGGGGTGGGTTTGGTGGGAGCTGTGAGGGGTCTGCTCAGGGATGCGGTGGTGGCCTTGGAGCTGAGCCCATCCCTCCCTGACCCCAAGCCTGGGCTCTTCCCCAGCCACAGGCTCTTGCCCTCAGATCTCTCTGGAGGGTTACGAGGCCGGAGGCATCCGGATGCTGTGTCAATCGTCCGGATGGTTCCCACAACCGGAGGTGCTGTGGAAAGACCCCGACGGTCACCGTGTCCCCTCGGTCTCCCAGAGACGTTCCCCTGATGCCAGGGGCCTGTTTGACACTGAAGATGTCATCGTGGTGACAGGGACCAGAGAGGGGAACTGGTCCTGTGTGGTCAGGAGCAGCCGCTTGGAGCAGGAGCAGGAGGCGTCCCTGCACATCTCTGGTGAGACGACTGCAGCCAGCCCCTGCGGTGCCAGAGCAGGGCGAGGGTTGGCTGCCTGGCTTGGAGCAGCTTTGGGCTGGGCTTGAGGGGCAGCGTGGGCGTGTGGGGGCATGGGAGGACTCTGTCCCCTTGAGGCCAGGGCTTGTGGGACAAGGGCTGGGAGGTGTGGGGCAGGGGTCTCTTGGTCCTTCTCCCCACAGACACGAGTGTAAATCGGTATCTTTCCCTGTGGATCTGTTTGTTTCCCAGCTCCCTTTTTCCACAATGCCCGTCCCTGGATGGTCGCTCTGGGTTTGCTCCTCCCGCTCTCTGTTGGGCTCCTTGGCCTCAGTGCTTATCTCTGGAGAAGAAGAGGTACGTTTGCCCCCAAGGGATGTTTTGCCTTCATTAAAATCCTCCTTGGGCCAAGAACAGAAGGGGACAAGGACACAGTGGGCGGGAGGACAGGGAGCATGGCCAGGGTTCCTGGTCTGTGGGAAAGTCCCAGAGACCCTCTGGGGCTGTTCCCATTGAGGAATCCAGCTGCTCTCCTCACCTCCTCTTCCTCTGGCTTTGCTTTTCAGCGCTGCTGTCCAGAGAGCTAGGTGAGTCCTTCTGGCCCCTTCCCTCAGCAAAACCTCCTGGCACAGGAGCCCCCAGCAGGGACTTGGGTTGGGTAGTTTTTGCTGTTCAGGCTGAACTCCAGAGAGCCTGGGTTGGCTTATGGGGAAATGGGCTGGCAGGGAGCCATTCCTGGGAGCAATGCAATCTTTTCCTATTCCCCAAAAAGAATGAGTTGGGCATCAGCCCGAGCTCTACCTGCTACTGTGGAGCAGCCATGGGATGAGTAGCTGTTCCCTCTGATCACACATGACTTTTTGGTTTTCTTTTCAGAGGAATGAGGTGCAGCACAAGGTGAGTCTTGTGGAGAGATTCCTGGCATTTGGGGCTTTTTCCACTTCCCAAACTGTAATTTGGGGTCTGCCTGAGCTCTGACTGCTCTTCATGCACAGTTATGGCATGACAAGATGTCCTACCAAGTTAAATATTATTTTTTCCTTCCTTCCCAGAGGAACAAGGTACAGAACTGGGTGAGTCTTGCAGAGGGACATGACTGGGGTTTGGGTTTTTTTTCATTTCCCAAACAGTAATTTGGGATCTGCAAGAGCTCTTCCTGCTCTTCTTGAGCATTTCTGGGATGACTAGGTGTCCTACCTGATAAATGTTGCTTTTTGTTTTTCTTTGCAGAGGAATGAGGTTCAGCAGGGTGACTGTCTATGGGCTCTGGCATGGTGTGGGGTCCTGTTGTGGGTGCTCTGTGATTGGCCCTTTCTCTCCTTGCCAATCCTTTCCATCCCAGCATTCCTAGGTCTGGGAAAGCCCAAGGCCTTCTGTCAGGGAGAATGACCAGCAAAGGGAGAACAGTGTGGGGCTGGACCCTCTCCCATGCTTGACATCCTGTGCACCAGCCATGGGACGTGACCAGACAGGAGCAAGCCATTCTCTTGGTTTTCAGGGCTTTTCCCCATTTCCTGAATAAGCAATTTGGCTCTGCCCAAGCTCTGACTGATCTTCATGAGTAGTTATGGGATTACAAGGCATCCCATAACTGTTATTATCAAATGTTGTGGGTTTTTTTTCTTTTCAGACTTTTACGCTGAAGATCTGAGTGAGTCTGCTTGAGTTTGGACGTGATGTGGCATCCTGTCCCAGGTGCTCTGAGATCAGCCCTTTACCTCCTTTCCCATTGTGGTGGTTCAGCCCCAGCCAGTGGCTGAGCACCACATGCTGCTCGCTCACTCCTGGAGGAGTAACAGACAGAGTCTCCATTGGTTGGGATAAGGACAGTCTACTGGCAAAATCACCATTGAAGGGAACAATAACGGCCAATTACACTCACACTCGGTGATAACACAGTGCCTTACCAACCCAAGGATTACAAAGCACTGCATGTCACAAGGAAGGACCGACCAACTGACACAATGACCAACCCACCAACCTACTGACCAGATACCCCGGGCACACTCAGACTTCTCTGCAGGCAGCCAGGCCCTGTCCCTCCCCAGCCAGCCCCTTTTATGGGCAAGTGATGTCAGGTGGTGTGGCAAACAGCCCAGGCTCATCTGTGCTGGCTACTTGGGGAGGTTGACTCTGGCCTGGCCAGAACCAGGACACCCATCCTCTCCATCCCTGTACCCGTGAATCTGGGAAAGGGTGAAGTGATGTACCTGGGAGGGTGGGCATCTCTGGGAGATCGGCTTGGGGATGGACCCTCTCCCCTGCCCAGGTATTTTTGGCACAAGCTGTCTGACATAGCTAGGCTTACAGGCCCGTCAAGTTCCTGGAGTTTGGGGGGCTTCTCCCATGTCAAAGAAGGATTTGGAGGTCTGCTTCAGCTCTGACTGCTCCGTCATAAGTGCTCGAGTTGAAATGCTCTATGCAGTGAAGCTGGGGAGGTGAGGTGAGGTTGGGTGGGATTTGGTGGATGGGTTTGGATGGGGCGGGATTGGGTTGGATGTAATGGAGGCCACATGTGATGGGTTGGGATGGGATAGGATGCTGCTGGGAGTGGGGTCCTGGAGTGGTGAGCCCTCCAGAATCTGGCAAGGGGCAGGTGGTGTGCACAAAGGGGCTTGGGCTGGGGCTGCGGGAGTGTAGTGGGGGTGCAGGGCAGTGTAATAAATTAGAGTTTCCTTTCCTTTATTTGGTGTTGAGTCTGTTCTGCGTGTGATGCTGATTGCAGAATGATCTCTCCCTGCCCTCATCTCCACTCCTGAGCCTCTCAATATCTAGCTTCTCCCCTGTCCATCTGAAAAAGGCAGTGATAAACTGACTTTGGTGGGCTTCTGGCCTCCAACCCGGGTCAAACCACCACAGTCAGACACTGATCCTTCCCTCTGGCACCCTTGTACCCTGTGCTGCTTGCACACAGCTCATTTCCCGCCCCACAACCTTCACCGTGCCCATCCACCCAGCACCTAGCACTTTCTTCCCAGTCCCTGCAGCACATGGGTTGGGGCTGCCCATGGGACGCAGAGCAGAGGTTCACATGGATGTGGGGTGCTGGGCAGACCCCGCTGAAGAGATTGGAAAAGACCTTTGAGATCATTGAGTCCTAGGATAAAGCTGTCTACCACTGAACTGTGGGGGCCTCATTCTGCTCCTGGGGACGAGCAGTGTTGGGATCCAGGGTCACCAACATCTGCAGGGGACAGGAGAAGCCAGAGCATCAGGGACAGAACTCGAGAAATGTGTGGCCTGCAGGTTAAGGGAGGTTCTCCTGCCCCCCTGCTTGGCCCTGGGCAGCTTTCACCACCCTTAGGCCAGGATCTGCCCCACGGGGCAGGAGACAGGACATCTCCTTCCTCTGAGTGATCCCATCCCAGAGCCGGCCCAAGCACAGCAATGATCCAGCTCGGTCTCATGGGAAGAAGTGATGCCATGAAAGGCCAGAAACAAGACTCAATATCCTTGTGACCATGAAGCAGGTATTCTTTATTGCAGTGCTGGGCGCACAGGGGATCGCTCCTCTGAAATTCCATCGCTCCTCCCTAATTCCATCTTTTTGGGGAATAGGACAAGACCACCCGGAATGGTTCCCTGCCAGCCAATGCCCCCATCAGCCCCCCCCAGGCTCTCTGGAGCTCAGGCCAAATGTCAGGAACCCCCTTAAAGTGGAGTTCCAGACCCCAATAGGCAATGTGGGCCCTTGATCTCCCAGAGACGTTCCCCTGACATGAGTGGCGTAGGAAGGGGGCAGCCCCGGGGGTGTGAGGCAGGGGGAACCCTTGGACCCTGAGCAGACAGGGGGGAGGGGGTCTGGCTGTGGAGAGGAGGCCTGACCTCAGGGCTGGGGCTTACTGCAGGGGCAACACTGGGGAGCCGAGTTTTTCCTTTGCATTAAAAAATTCTTCATGTCCAAATTCAGATTTTGAAGTTTAGTTCTTACTTTGGGTTTTTTATTTTCATTAATTCTTTGGTTTTAATTTTATTTCTTTGGCTTTTATTTTGGGCTTTGGGCTGGGTATAGGCCCTGAGGATGGGTCTGGGGGCCTGATCCTTGTGGCCTGAGGATGGAGCCTGGGCCTGGTTGCCTGGGAAAAGGGTGTGGTTCTGGGGCCCTTCCCCGCCCTGCCCCATGGGCCTGATTCCCTGAGGGTAGGGCCTTGCTCCCAGGGCCTGGTCCTGGGCCGATGAGGATGAGGCCTGTTTGCCTGGGCCTGGGGCCAGAGGGATGTGCCTGAGGACCTGGGAGTGGGCCAGGGCCTGGGGGTCCTGGTTCATTGGGCTGGGGCCTGAGGATAGGGCCTGAAAGCCTGAGGGTATGGCCTGAGGGCCTGGGACAGAGGGATGGGCTTGAGGACCTGGGGATGGGGCCTGCTCCCTTGGGCCATCTTCCCCCGGGGTGTGTGTGGGGCCTGAGGGCCTAGTTGCCTGGGGATGGGCCTGAGGCTGGGGCCAGGATCTGGGGCCAGGGTCTGGGGCCTGGAACTGGTCCTGGCCCTGGTCCTGGTCCCAGTCCTTGGGCTGAATCTGTGGCTGGGCCTGGCCATTTGGCTTAGGCCTGGGACTGGGCCTTGGGCATAGGCCTGGGACTGGTCCAGGGCTGGGCCTCGAGCTACACTTAGGGCTCAGGCTGAGCCTGCAGCTGGGTATGGGGCCTCGGGATGGTCCTAGAGGTGGGGTCTGCGGATGTGGCTCAGGCCTGGTGATTGGGTCTGGCAATGCAGCCTGGGGATTGGGCCTGGTTCCCCTGTCCTGGGGACCTGGGTACAGGCCTGACAATGGGGCTGGGGCTCTGGGGAACAGCCGTCGGTCTGTGTGGCAGTATGGGGCAGGGGGATGATGGTGGCTGCAGGGGCAGCTTCTGCAAGAAGTCGCCTGAAGCTTCCCCCAGGTCCAACAGAGCCAACACTGGCCGGGCTCAAGGCTGGCCCTGCTGCTGACCACATCCGAGCCCATCAGTGCTGGTGGCAGCGCCTCTGTGATAGGAAAGAAATGCAACTGGCTACTTTCTGCTGCCAGAGAAGGGAGTGGGATGATGTGAGACACTTGGCAGACACTGAGGTTGGTGCAGAAAAGGGGGGATGAGATGCTCCAGGCACTGGAGAAGATCATAGTGAAGCTGTTCCCCTGCAGCCCATGGAGGATGATGATGGAACAGAGATTCCACCTGCAGCCCATGGAGAGGATCATGGTGGAGCCGGCTGAGGACTGAAACAAAGGGTCTTCCACAGGCAGCTGCTTCCAGCAGGGAACAGCGGTGAGGAAGGATCCCTCCTGAGGATAGGGCCTGAGAGCCTAGGGGTATGGCTTGAGGGCCCTGCTTCCCTTAAGCCTTCTTCCCCTTGGGGTAGGGCCTGGGAGACTGGTCTGCAGGGGATGGGCCTGAGGCTGGAGGTGGTCCTGGGGCTGGGCCTGGAGCAGAGCTTAGGCCTGGGCTTATGGCTGAGCCTGGGCCAGGGCCTGGGCCAGGGCCTGGGGTTGGGCCTGCAGGAGGAGCAGCTGCACCAGCACCAGTAGGTCCTCAGCACCCAACAGCCCTCAGACATCCATTCAGGTGCTCCAAGCAGCCCAGCCTGGGCAGGAGGATGCTCTGCTGGGAGGTGATCTGCTGGTGCTGCCTGGGAGCTGGGGCTCAGCGGCTCTTCTGGGCTCACACTGCCCTCTCCTGACACTTGGGGGTGGAGATGTCCCCAGAGCTCCTCCAGCCCTGCCTTGTGAGTCAGAGAATAACAGAATCAAAGGCAGCGTTTGGTTGGAAGGACCTCTGGCCAAGGAACCTCTGACTAGATCAGGTTCCTCAGAGCTTCATCCACCCTGACCTCGAATGTCTCCAGGGATGGAGCCTCCACCACCAAGCTGGGCAGCCTGGGCCAGTGTCCCACCACCCTCAGAGGGAAGAACTCTTCCCAATATCTAATCTAAAGGTGCTTGAAGGTCTCCCCAGGGCCTGCTCCAAGCTGAACAAGCCTGGGACTGGAAGGAACTTTCCTACTCTGAAACCATGTAGGTGGCACTTCGAGGCCATGTGGACAAAGGGTCACTGACTAAAGCAGGGACTCACCTCTGAACTATAATCGCTGCTCTTGCAGTCTTCCTTGTGCTGCTGATGGATCTGAAGAAGCCCTTCTTGTTCTCCTGAACATCCCTTGCCACTTTAATTCCAAGTGGGCCTTAGCCTTCCTTGCTGCTTGTGCCTACATTCTCTGACTACATCCCTATAGTCCTCCCAAGTGGCCACTCCCTCTTTCCACATGCTGTAAGCTTTCTTCTTGGAGTTTTTCTGGGGCTCTCTTCTCCTCCATGAAGGTCTCCTGCCTACTTTGCTTGATTTCCTAGTCTTCAGGATTCACCAATCATGAGCTCAGAAGAAATGGTGCTTGAATACTGAGGGCCCCTCTACCTTCTAGAGCCTGAACCCTTGGGATTCTCCCAAAGTAGTCTTTGAAGAGGCCAAAGTTAATTCTCCTCTAATCCAGGGTTGTAATCCTACTCACTGCCCTGCTCCTTCCACTCAGGATCCTGAACTCTGCCATCTCATGGTCACTGCAGCCCATGATGCCCCTCTCCAACCTTCACATTCTCAACCATGAAGCTTTTAGTACAAGATCCAGCTGCACCTCTCTCCTCTCTCTTTCTGTCCCATGTCTCCCCAGTCCTCTGTCCCTCCCCTGTCCCTCATGTCATGTCCCCTGTGCCCCTGCCCTGTCCATTCTCCCTGCAGCACTCCACCGCCTCTCCCCCTTTGTCCCCAGGCAGGAGCAGCTGCCCCAGCACTGGTAGGTCCTCAGCACCCAACAGCCCTCAGACACCCGTTCAGGTGCTCCAAGCATCCCAGCCTGGGCAGGAGGATGCTCTGCTGGGAGGTAATCTGCTGGTGATGCCTGGGAGCTGGGACTCAGCGGCTCTTCTGGGCTCACACTGCCCTCTCCTGACACTTGGGGGTGGAGACGTCCCCAGGGCTCCTCCAGCTCTGAGGATTCACAGACTGCTTTAGGTTGCAAGGGACCTTTAAAACCATGTAGTCCAACCCCCTGCAGAGAGCAGGGACACCTTAAACTAGAGCAGATTGCTCACTTTCATCAAGCCTGACCTTGAATGTTTCCAGGGATGGAGCTGATGTGCAGAAACAATCCTCACAACCTCAGAAAGGTTCTAAAGCAGGGATATTTACTACATCCAGCTGGGTGCCAGCTGGGGCTGTTTAATCTGGAGGAGATTGAGAGGGGATCTGATCAATGCTCATCAAGATCTAAAGGTGGGTGTCAAGGGGATGGGGTCAGACTGTTCTTAGAGGTTCCCAGCAACAGGACAAGTGGCAGTGGGCACAAACTGCAACACAGGAAGGTCCATCCCAATATGAGGAAAAACTTTACTCTGGAGGTGCACAAGCACTGATGCAACCTGCCCAGTTATGGATTCTCCTTCTCTGGAGAGATCCCAAACCTGCCTGGATTCAATGCTGTGCAACCTGCTCGAGGTGATCCTGCTCTAGCAGAGGAGTTGGACTAGACGATCTCCAGAGGTCCCTCTCAACCCCAGCTGCTCTGTGAAGGTGAGCAGCTGTGATATATCAGAAAATTTTCATAGTGGGTGGTGAGGCACTGGCACAGGTTGCCCTGAGAAGCCTCATGGATACCCCGTCATTGGCAGTGTTCAGGATCAAGTTGGACAGGATCTGTGAGTAACCTGGTCTAGGGGAAGACATCCCTCTCAAATCCATGGAATCCATTTGCCCCTTTCCTCTGCTTGGCTGGAGGCAGGACTCCTCCTCCTTACCAGAGCATTTGTGACACAGCTCCTGTAATTGCAAACCAGGCAGCTTTTCACCCAGAGAGGAGCCCACGTCTCTTGCCCGGCTAAAGTGCAAGGACTGGTCACAGGGGTGATCCTGCAGCAGCCCAACATGGCCTTTCCATGGCACTGGGTGTGAGGTTGACCCCACACAGACATACAGCCACCAGGTCAGGATAGGGAGGGGAGATGTCCTCAACACATCTATCCCGCCCTGGGGAATTGCTCAGCAGCAACCAGAGCAGGAATCTTCCTGGGCGGTGACTTTTCAGCCAGTTTTCATGCTGCAGTTCTTGTACCTGGGCTTCCATGATCAAGGTAGGGACACCATCCAGATTCTCATGTCCTCCTCCTGGTCATGGACAGTTGGTGCCTCATTACACACACACACACACACACACACACACACACACACACACACTCTTCCCTTACAGCGCTGTGGGGTCCCACCCACGCCAGAGTCGTATCCACGAACTTCTGCAGCGTGAGTCCTCTCCATCGGGGAGTCATCTCCTCACCACAGGCCTCTCAGCAGGGACCTTCTGAGCAGACCTCTCAGCAGACCCCTGTGTGCGACCCTTACAAGGATCTGCACAAGCGCCAAGGGCTGATAAGCTGATTACCATGAGAAGCGAGAGTAGGCGGGTTCAGGTACTGACTATGTACAGGCGTTGATAGAATATTCATAGTTTTATTGTATAAATGTAAGATCGGTCGACTGCTTCGGGATGCACGCTTGTGGCGGAGAGATCCCCCGTGCATCTGCGCGCAATAAACATCCCTACTGTAGAACTTTCCAGTTATAGGGTCGATTTCCGTACGTCATTTAGCGAGCCAGCAAGGAGATCTCTGCTTGTCCAAGGGAGCAGCTGAGGAGCGGACACTCCTAGGCGCCCCGAGCACTTTCCTTGGAGGAGCCCCCGCTCCCGGCCGCTCACCCAGAGAACAGACAACAACCTCCTGAAGCTGCAGATATAAACGGTGTGTTTGGAAAAGGGGACCAAGGGGTCCAAGAGAGCCTGTAAGTCATACGCGTGGCTGGGGCAGCTGATAAATCGCCCAGAGACGTCTGGCGTACAGCAACGTCCCCGTGGGAAGGGTACCCTGGTGTGGTAAAGGGGGATTTGCTGACCAATAGGGGTGGCCGCTAGCGATCTTGGGAGTAGATCGAGCAAATCTGGGGTCATCGCTGCATCCCGATCAGGAGCCATAAGGGACCTGTCGGTGGGTATATATGTAACGGTATATATAACGGCTGGTATAAGGGACAGGAACGGGTAAGCCACCTCCACGTAATTACGTCTGGTTTTATCTTTTCTATCCTTTGCGCAGCTGCTCAGCAAACATTCGTTGTAACGAAGTCGTAGAGTTTTACGTGCACGTGTAGAATAGGATTGTTGTCTTGTTGTTCTGTTGTTATGGTGCATTTGTTGTGGAAGTTTGGTGTTCGTGTGTGTATGCTACGTGAATGAGAGATCACAAAACTAAGTTTGTTGTAAAGTAAGCAGGAAAGTTATACAACCCTGAGAATGAACCCCCCTTAATAGGGCCAGTAGCCTCACTTAAAACCAAGTGCTCAGAGTACCATTCTAGTGTTTAACAGCTTCTTGTGGTTCAGTGCCTTGACCGCATCTCTAGGACAGAGGAAAACAGGTAATAACTGGCTCTGACTGTGGCCGCCGCAGACTAGTTCTAAATTCATGGGCAATAATCAAAGTAGAGTCTCGAAAAAGAACTCTCTAGGGTGTGTGCTGGCCCATTGGAAGGAATTGGTGGGATCAGGGGCACCGAAAATAAGAAAACACTTATTAAGTATTGTAATCAGTGGTGGCCTCTTTAAAAATTGGAGGGTGGGGCTAAATGGCCACTTAATGGGACATTAGATGACAACACTTTATTACAACTAATGTTGTTTCTAAGAAGGGAAGGAAAATGGGATGAAGTAACATATCTGGATATGTTTTACACCCTCCAAAACCATCCGGAGTGGCAAAGAGATTGTGGACTAGTCCCACCACAAGATCCTATGGTACTTGCACTCGAGAAGGAAAGTAGGAAACACCAAGGTAGGCTGAAGCGGTGCTGCTTGGCGTGTAGCATAGGGCAGAGGTGTACTAGACCCGACAAAACTTACCAAGTACCTGAACAAGACCAAGATCTAACCGATTTGTTTAAGCCTCCCCCTCGACCACAGGAACAGGATGGGGACTCAGATGAGACCTCCACTTCTTCAGACGACCCTGTGTCCTCACAAACTCAAAAGAAAATCTCAACGGTCTTACAGGCACCTCTTCGAGAGGCAGTAGGACCTGAAGGGGGAACCATGTTAATTAAGGTACCTTTTACCACTGCTGATTTAGATGCTTGGAAGAAGGCGGCCCGGGAATATCGGGCTGACCCAGTAGGTGTCGCCAAACGCTTTAAATTTATGATGAAACAACATAATCCTGATTGGGAAGCAACAATTAAATTTAGGCAAGGAGAAGTCACTCTGGAGGTAAATGATCACCAATATGTTCAAATAATGAGTTTATCCTTAATGGATACTCCTGTAACTGTGGAAGTTGATACAAGGATTACTAATCAAGTGTATCCTGGAGTCTGGGCAACTGATGTACCGTGGCAGGCAAAGAGAACACCACAAATAATAATAAAATTAAAGGAAGGACAGAGTGCAGTAAGAATTAAGCAATACGCATTGAAAAAGGAGGATAGAGAAGGAATTTGCCCAATTATAGAATGGTTCATAGAACTAGGGTTACTAAGGGAATGTGAATCAGGATTCAATACACCTATCCTCCCAGTTAAGAAACCTGATGGGTCCTATAGAATAGTCCAAGACTTAAGAGCTGTCAGCAAAATCACAGAAGATCTATACCCAGTGGTAGCTAACCCCTACACCTTACTAACTACACTAGCCCCAGATTTAGCCTGGTTCACAGTCCTAGATTTAAAGGATGCTTTCTTTTGCCTCCCTCTACATGAAGCCAGCCAGAAAATTTTTGCTTTTGAATGGGAAAATCCCAAAAGTGGTCAAAAGACCCAGCTCACATGGACAGTGTTGCCACAGGGGTTCAAAATAGCCCCACGCTCTTCGGTAACCAGTTATCCAAAGACTTGGAATCATGGGAACCACCATCAGAAGAAGGGAAAGTTTTACAGTACGTAGACGATCTTCTCATCGCTGCCAGAACTGAAGAGTCCTGTGTCACCTGGACCGTGAGTCTGTTAAATTTCCTGGGGTTACAGGGGTATCGTACCTGGGGTACGAGATCAGTGCTGGACAATGTGTCCTAGGACAGGCTCGGAAAGAGGCCATATGCCAGACCCCCCAACCACGAGCTGTAAAGGAACTGAGAACATTCCTAGGCATGACAGGGTGGTGCTGACTCTGGATATGCGACTATGGTTTACTTGTTAAGCCACTCTATTCCTTGATAGCAGCCAACCAGAAAGATCTCCAGTGGGATGCCGAGTCAGATCAAGCTTTCCATCAGCTGAAGAAAGCCCTGATGTCAGCACCGGCATTGGGACTTCCTGATGTGAGTAAACCATTTCTCCTGTTCTCCCATGAAAATCAGGGGATAGCACTAGGAGTGTTAGCACAAGAATTGGGACCATACAGACAGGCAGTAGCATACTTCTCCAAACAATTGGACACCGCTGCAAAAGGGTGGCCTGGTTGCTTGAGAGCAGTAGCAGCTGTCATTCTAAACATCCAAGAAGCCCGAAAATTCACCCTGGGCCAGAAAATGACTGTCCTAGTTTCCCACACAGTATCCACAGTTCTTGAGACAAAGGGAGGGCATTGGCTCTCCCCACAAAGATTCCTGAAATACCAAGCTATACTGGTTGAACAAGATGATGTTGAGCTTGTGACCACAAATATCATTAACCCAGCTTCATTCCTTGAGGGGAACACTGGGGAACTAGTGAGTCATGATTGTCTGGAAACAAGTGAGGCCACGTACTCCAGCAGCACAGATCTCAAAGATGTCCCTATCGAGGGAGCCGAACACTGGTTCACTGATGGAAGCAGCTACATGCTAAATGGAAGGTGACACTCTGGATATGCTATCAGCACCTCTGAAAAGGTAATAGAGTCTGGGCCACTACCAGCTGATGTCTCAGCACAGAAGGCTGAGATCAGAGCCCTTACCAGAGCCCTAGAAAGAGCTCCAGGAAAAGTTATCAATATTTGGACTGACTCTAAATATGCCTTCGGAGTGGTGCATGCTCACAGGGCGATTTGGAAAGAGAGAGGACTGTTAAATTCTCAGGGAAAAACTATTAAATATGCAGAAGAAATCCTGAAACTCCTGGATGCAGTCCTACTTCCTGAGAGGGTGGCAATTGTGCACAACAGTGCACACCAGAAGGTGAGCACAGAATTGGACAAAGGGAATGAGCTGGCAGACAGGGAGGCAAAACAGGCAGCCAAAAGAACTGATACAGTAGAGGGCGCGTTAATACCTGATGGACAGCTGTCCTTAGAAAGGTAAACCAGAGTATATGAAAGAAGACCGTAAGCTTATTGATGACATGGGGGGATCATATAATGAGGAAGGGTGGGCTATCATTTCTCGTGGGAGGATAGTGATCCCTTCCTACATGCTGTGGTCAGTAGTCCATGAAGAGCATAGGAAAAGGCACGGGGGGGGGGGGCAGAGGCCCTATACAAAGACCTTATTAAAAGTATAATAGCGCAAAACCTATACACTGCTGTCAAACAAGTAACCCAACAATGTGATCTTTGCCTCATAGCAAAGTGGCCAGGTGGAGAAAATGAACCACCAAATCAAACAACAAATTATTAGGCTGGGACAAGAGACAGATCTGACTTGGCCCCAGTCATTGCCACAAGCCCTTACCCGAATACAAACCAGACGCAGAGCAAGGGAGGGGCTCAGCCCATCTGAAATTTTGTATGGACGACCCTATGGGTACAGAAGGGGACATCTAAAGTCCTGTTAGCATTGTTATATTTTATCTTTCTGTTCTCTTAGTAAACAATCCTTATCCCAACCCACGGGCTTCTTAGTTTCTTGGGTTTGGAGTTATTTGTCCCTTCCTTTTCCCTTCCCTTGTTTCCCCCTCCCCTTTCCCTTTTCTCCTGCTCTTTTACTTTAAGGAGCAGGCAGCTGCGTGGATCTCAGCCCACAGCCGGGGTGAAACCACAACAGTCTTTTTGGCGCCCAACGTGGGGCCCGAAAGGTTGGGATAACGGTAGATCTGACCCTGACCTGATTGTAATTAAGACAAAGTTGTGATAAGTGCTGTTGTTTCAGCAGCCTCCGATCACGATGCTGTGGTATTTATTCACATGGCTGTGGTCACAGCTGTGGCAGCAAAACTCCCGTGTGCTGTATGCAATCCTGGCAGGATTTTCTACCATGTTGAGGCTGCGTCTCCTGTTCTTGTATTTTATGATAACAGTCTATGATACAGGAATATCGAGGATCGTGCACTGGTGCTGGTACTTGTATGAGAGCTTGCTGTCCTGTACATTCCTTGGACAGGGAGGGTTTAATAACGGCAGCTGGTATGGTGGGAGTACTGCTTTCGTTTCCTTTGGGCTAAACACAACAGCTCTGCTAGCAGTTTTTAAAAACTTTCAATATCCCTGGGATATTCAAACTAGCATTTGGCAGTTTTTAGGTTTGGTGCAGATGGTTCAGTTGTTGTCAAATATTAAGCAGAGGTTTATGAATACCACTCAAGAGTTTTCTGCGAGGCCAGATAATCATGAGTGGCAGGGCATGTGGCAGAGCATGGGCAGGTACCTAGGCACTTTCTCACTTCCGATGGTTTGGAGTTTCACTCCTGAGCAGTTACAGGACCCTGATAAAGTGACTGCAAATCTGAAAAGGAATTGCTGTAATTTTCCCATAGATGCACACCTTACTGCACTGTGCTGGGCCCTGGCCACTATTTACCAAACACTGCTTGATAACAGGCAGCACTGTCAGTACTGTCAGCACTGTCAGAGGGAAAGGAAGGAAAACAGACCAGCAAAGACTGCAGCTGCTGCAACCCCTATGACTGGCACTGCAGCTACTGTAACTTCTGTGACTAGCACTGTGGCTACTGCAACTAGTCCAACCGATGCTGCAGCTACTGCCACCCCTACAGCAGATACTGCTGATAAAACAAACAAACAACCCCCGCCAGTGTCTGTTGCTCCCGTACAAAAGAGGAAACACACAAAGAAATCAGTTCGTGTAGTGAGGGATGATGATGATGAAGCAGGGCCATCTGGAGCATGTGAGGATGGAGCAGGGCCATCTGGAGCATGTGAGGATGGAGCAGGGCCATCTCAAGCACCTCAGGATGGAGCAGGGCCATCTCAGGCATCTCAGGCAGAGGCAGAACCAGTGGTTGTCACACGATCCCTGACCCTGAGCGAGCTGCATGAGGTTCGAAAAGATTTCAGCCGCCGGCCAGGTGAGCACATCATCACCTGGTTGCTCCGATGCTGGGATCAAGGGGCCAGTAGTCTGGAATTAGATGGCAGGGAGGCCAAGCAGTTGGGATCCCTAGCTAGAGAAGGAGGCATTGACAAGGAAATTGGGAAGAAGCCAGAAATCCTCAGCCTCTGGAGGCGACTCCTGTCAAGTGTGGAGGAAAGGTACCCCATAAAGGAATATATTACATGTCAGTCACCCAAGTGTAACAGCATAGAGGCAGTTATCCAGCACCTGAGAGAATTAGCTGTACGGGAGATCATTTATTATGATCTGGACAAATCACAGTCTCCCTCTGATCCTGATGAAGTCATATGCACCCCAGATATGTGGCGTAAGGTTGTACGAAGTGCACCAGCAGGGCACACCAATTCACTAGCATCAATAGACTGGGAGGATGCATATCCACCAACTGTAGATCAAGTGTCCTGGCGACTCCGGAAATATCAGGACAACGTTCCCACTCTGTGATTGCAGCGGTAGAGAAACTGGTCAAACGATTTGACCAAAATGTGTGAAACTCCCAACCCCTATGGGGCAATGTTGCAGCTACTGGGAGAAAGCGTCCATCATCCCAGAAGGGAGGATACAGAAGGTACACACATCGAGACACGCTGCGAGGGCAGCTGTGGTCTTACCTGCGTGACCATGGTGAGGACATGAGGCAGTGGCATATGCAGCCCACCTCAGCCCTCCAGGCACGAGTAGATGAGCTGCGAGGTAAAAGAATTGCACAACGTGATGTTGTCAGGAAGAAGGCTGCACCAGTGAGCAGCCAATACGATCAGCAACAATAGAGGGGCCCTGCCTCCAGCCAGGTGGAGGAGAGGGATAACCGTGTTTATTGGACTGTGTGGATCCAATGGCCTGGCACGTCAGACCCACAGGAGTACAAGGCTCTGGTGGATACTGGTGCCCAGTGTACGATAATGCCATCGAATCATGTAGGGACAGAACCTGTCAGCATTTCTGGAGGGACAGGGGGATCCCAACAATTGACTGTGTTAGAGGCTGAAGTGAGCTTAACTGGGAAGGACTGGGAGAAACACCCAATTGTGACTGGCCCAGAAGCTCCATGCATTTTAGGTATAGATTACCTCTGTAGAGGTTATTTTAAGGACCCGAAAGGGTACCGGTGGGCTTTTGGAATAGCTGCTTTGGAGACATAAGGCATTGAGCAATTGCGTGCCTTGCCTGGACTCTCTGATGATCCTTCTGTTGTGGGGTTGTTGAAGGCTGAAGAACAGCAAGTGCCAATTGCTACAACGACGGTGCACAGGAGACAATACCGCACTAACCGGGATTCCCTGATCCCCATCCATAAGCTGATTCGTCAACTGGAGAGTCAAGGGGTGATCAGCCGAACCCGCTCACCCTTTAACAGTCCCATATGGCCAGTGCGGAAGTCCGATGGAGAGTGGAGGCTGACAGTGGATTATCGTGGCCTAAACGAAGTCACTCCAGGGATGAGTGCTGCTGTACCAGACATGCTGGAACTGCAGTATGAATTGGAGTCAAAGGCAGCCAGGTGGTATGCCACAATTGACATTGCAAATGCTTTCTTCTCAATACCACTGGCGCCAGAGTGCAGGCCACAGTTTGCTTTCACTTGGAGGGGCATCCAATACACGTGGAATCGTCTGCCCCAGGGGTGGAAACACAGCCCCACCATTTGCCATGGACTAATCCAGAACACACTGGAAAAGGGTGAAGCCCCAGAGCACCTGCAGTCTATTGAGGACATCATTGTATAGGGCAATACAGCAGAGGAAGTATTTGAGAAAGGAAAAAGGATCATTCAAATCCTTATGGAAGCTGGTTTTGCTATAAAGCAAAGTAAAGTCAAGGGGCCTACACGAGAAATCCAGTTTTTAGGAATCAAATGGCAGATCCCAATGGACATTATCAATAAAATAGCAGCTGTGTCTCCACCAAGCAACAAAAAGGAAACACAAGCTTTCTTAGGTGTTATAGGATTTTGGCGAATGCATGTCCCAAACTACAGTCTCATTGTGAGCCCACTCTACCACGTAACTCGGAAGAAGAATGATTTCCAATGGGGCCCTGAGCAGCAGCAAGCCTTTGAGCAGATCAAACGTGAGGTAGTCCATGCAGTGGCCCTTGGGCCTGTCCGGACAGGGACAGATGTTAAAAATGTGCTTTACACTGCAGCTGGGGAGAATGGCCCTACCTGGAGTCTCTGGCAGAAAGCACAAGGGGAGACTAGAGGTCGACTGCTGGGGTTTTGGAGTCGAGCCTACAAAGGGTCTGAGGCCAATTATACTCCAACAGCAAAGGAAATACTGGCCGCCTAGGAAGGGGTTCGAGCCACTTCAGAAGTGATTGGAACTGAAGCCCAGCTCCTCCTGGCACCCCAACTGCCGGTGCTGGGCTGGATGTTCAAAGGGAAGGTCCCTTCTACACACTATGCCACTGATGCTACGTGGAGAAAGTGGGTGGCACTAATTACTCAGCGAGCTCGAATAGGAAGACCTAATCGCCCAGGAATCGTGGAAGTGATCACGGACTGGCCAGAAGGCAAAGATTTTAGGATGTCACCAGAGGATGAGGAGGTGATACGTGCTGAAGAAGCCCCACCTTACAACAAACTGCCAGAGGATGAGAAGCAATATGCCCTGTTCACTGATAGCTCCTGTCGCCTTATGGGAAGGCAGCGAAGATGGAAAGCTGCTGTATGGAGTCCTATCAGACGAGTAGCAGAAGCCACTGAAGGAAAAGTTGAATCAAGCCAATTTGCTGAGGTGAAGGCCATCCAGTTAGCCTTGGACATTGCTGAGAGAGAAAAGTGGCCAATGCTCTACCTTTATACTGACTCATGGATGGTAGCTAATGCCCTGTGGGGTTGGTTGCAACAGTGGATAAAGAACAACTGGCAGCGTAGAGGCAAACCCATATGGGCTGCTGACTCATGGCAAGACATTGCTGCCCGATTAGAGAAGCTTGTTGTAAAGGTACGTCATGTTGATGCCCATGTACCTAAGAGTCGAGCCATGGAGGAACATCACAACAACCATCAGGTAGATAAGGCTGCCAGGATTGAAGTGGCTCAGGTAGATCTAGACTGGCAACATAAAGGTGAATTATTCCATGAATGGGAGACGTGTGCCGCAATTAAGCAAGCGAAGCGATTGAAGGTGCTTTGGTATGGAGGACGGTGGATGAAATATAAATATGGGGAGGCCTGGCAGATCGATGACATCACCCTCCCACAAACCCGCCATGGCAAACGCTACGTGCTCACAATGGTGGAGGCAACCACCGGCTGGCTAGAAACAGATCCTGTACCCCATGCTACTGCCCAGAATACAACCCTGGGCCTTGAAAGGCAAGTCCTGTGGCGACACGGCACCCCAGAAAGAATCGAGTCAGACAACGGGACTCATTTCCCAAATGCTCTCATAGACACCTGGGCCAAAGAGCATGGCATTGAATGGGTGTACCACATTCCTTATCATGCACCAGCCTCTGGGAAAATTGAACGATAGAATGGACTCTTAAAGACTACCCTGAAAGCAATGGGTGGTGGAACATTCAAACACTGGGATACACGTTTGGCCAAAGCCACGTGGTTAGTTAACTCTAGGGGTTCTACCAATCGGGCTGGCCCTGCCCAGTCAAAATTTCCATGTACTGTGGAAGGAGACAGAGTCCCAGTGGTGCATATGAAGAGTATATTAGGGAAGACGGTGGTGGAGGGGGATGTTGAGACCCCCAGAGCAGAGAACTGGGGACAGGGAGGCAGCCCTGCGTGACACTGCCTCTCCCTGCTGTGCCTTCACTGCTCCCTGCCTGACTGTTCCAGGAGCACTGGGGCCGGGATGTTGCACCCGCGCTCTCAACGGCTGCACATAGAGTTGGCCTGGAGCTGCCTGCAGAGAGCTGATCACACTGCGCCTGCCCACGCTGCTGTGCTGGTGGCTCTCATTGCTGGGAGAAAGGCCTTCCTTCTCATACTTTGATAATTGGGCAATAGGTTTTTTTACCAGTGTTTTAATTTTGAGATCAGAAGTTATTTCTTTCTTCACACACGGTAAATGGTCCCACCCTCCAGTGGGCTGTGCCTCCTCTCCCCGTGCCTGGGCTGCACTCACAGCTTTGGGTCGAGGGCTGTGCTGGTTTTACCTGGGCTAGAGCTGGTTTTCCCTGGGATAGAGCCGGGTTTCTTCCCAGCAGCCCAGCATGGTGCCGTGTTTAGGACTGTGCTGGGTCTGGCTGAGGTGAGTTCATTTCCCCCCAGCAGCCCTGGCCATGCTGTGCATGAGGAGTGAGCAGGGTGTTGGTGCCCCCAGCCCAGGGATTTGGCTGCTGGGGAGCAGGGCTGGCCCAGCATCCAGGCTGTCTCTCCAACATCCCCCTCACCAGTGGGCTGTGGGAGGGCAAGGCCTTGGGAGGGGACAGGACAGCTGACCCAACTGACCAAGCAATATTCCAAACCCTGTGACATCAGGTCAGCCATAAAAGCTGAAAAAAGAGGAGGACAGGGTAATTTTTTATTTATGATGTTTGTCTTCTGGAGAACTCCTGTGCGTACTGAAGCCTGGCTTCCTGGGAGGTGACTGGACAGGGCACGATGTGTGGGAAAGTGATGATCTTGACAGTGTGTGGAACAGTGTCGCAGTTTGCTATAGCTGTGCTGCTGAGATGGCTTTTGCAAAGCAGCAGTTACAGTATGTGGTGAATTCCCAACAGTAAACAAGAGCCAATTCAAGGCCAAAGTCACTTTTGACCAATCCCAGGTGGATTCATAGCACCTCTGGGAATCACATAGAGGAGAAAAAACCCTGCAGGCTGGCACACTTTGCCACCGGCACGCAGAGTGGGAAGATGTGACCAGCTGCAGCGATACCAAGGCCAGGCCCAGGAGGAGAGGGGAGGAAAGGAATGTGGAGAGAAAGATTCCCCTGCAGCTCGTGGAGAAGACCATGGTGAAGCGGGTTTTCCCCTCGCAGCCCATGGATGAGGACGGGGAGCAGAGACATCTACACCCTGTGCAGAGATTGATCCACGCCTCAGCAGGTTTGCTGGGGGACTTGTGACTCTGGGGGGAGGCAGGCCGGGGGAGTCTGGGCCTGAACATCAGCACCCATGGAAGGGAGTCCTGCTGAGAGGCCTGTGGTGAGGAGATGACTCCCTGATGGAGAGGACTCACGCTGCAGAAGTTCCTGGATACGACTCTGGTGTGGGTGGGACCCCACGGCGTTGTAAGGGAAGAGAGTGTGTGTGTGTGTGTGTGTGTGTGTGGAATGCCCCCCCTCAGAACTATCTTCAGACAGAAGATAGTTCAGGAGGAACAGACTGAACCTCCCCCTACTCCCCATTCCCTGTCCCTCCTGGTGCTGCGATGGGAGGGAAGAAGGGAGTGAATTGATGATTAAAGCTGAGGGTGTGAAGAGGTGAGGGGTGGGGGGAAGGAGAAGTGTTGAGATCTGGGGAAGGAGCAACTGGTACCGCCAGAACCTCACTGCCCATTCCCTGCCCCTCCCCGTGCCATGTTGGGGGGGGAACAAGGGAGTAAAATCATGATGGAGTTTGAGCTTGCTAAGAAGGGGAGGGGTGGGGGGAAGGCGCTGTAAGACCTGGCCGCTTCTCACTCTCATCTCGTCCCGGTTCACAGGGTGGATCAGTCATAGTTGGAATCGATCACTTTTCTTTCCTTGATTCTGTGCCGAGTCTGTTTTGCCCATTGCACTGATTGCAGAGTGATCCCTCTGGCCTTAGCTCAGGGCCTGAGCCTCCAAAGACATATTTTCTCCCCTTTTAGGCTGAAGGGGGGAGTGAGTGAGCGGCTTGGTGGGCATTTGGCTTCTAGCCAGGGCCAAAACCACACTATCTTTCTGCTATTCTAGTAAACTCTCCTCATCCCAACCCACGGGTTTCTGGTTTCTAGGGTTTGTTTTTTGCTTTCCCTTCCCCCCTCTCCTCTCTTTTAAAGACTGTGTGGTGCTCGGCTCTCAGCGGGGGAAAACCAGAACACCATTACTCATTGCTCAGGCAGTGATGAAAAACCTCAAAGAAGTCTGTGAAGTATCAAAATAGACTTCGAGGTTTGGGAGGTTGATTGAGGGAGGGGAAGTGCAACAGCCTCTGCCAGACCCCTGGGCTCTGCCTTTCTCCTGTCCTTCAGCCAGCTGATGGTGATGGGCCGTGGGTAGAAGCCGTAAGCGCGGCAGTGCAAGGTCAGGATCCCCTGGGTCTCCTTCAACACTTGGACCGTGGGGGGCTCTGGGGAGGGGGTGGCAGTGAGGGCTGGCACACACATCCACACTGGCCCCTCCCCAGGCTCCCCATCTCCCCTCACCTTTCCTCTCCAGCACAGCCTGCCCGTAGCTCAGGTATTGCCTCAGCCACTCAGGGCAGATGTTCTCCAGATATTGCTTCATGTGCTCAGCGACAGTCCCGTCTGCCTCCCAGTTCCTCTTGGTGATTTGTGCTGCTGCATCTGCCGCAGTGAACGTCATCGTGTCCCTGTTCCAGGCAATGAAGTCCCTCCCGTCGTAGGCGATTTGCCGATACCCCCTAGTGCTACCGTCCTCCAGGAGGTCACAGCTGACTATGCTCTGCAGTGTGTGAGCCCCTGAAACACGACCAGGGAGATGGGGCTGAGGGGCTGCTGCAGCCCTGGGCCTTCAGTGGGGCAAGGCCCCCCGGCAGCACCCCCCACTCCAGCCCTATTTGAGGCCTGAGGGACTTTGGCACTGACACAAGAGCTGCCACCACCCTGCCCAGGGCCCACAGCACTCGGGGTGTCACATAAAACTGTGACACAGACCCCCTGTGCCCAGGGTGTAGGAGCCCCTCTGGTTCTGGGGGTCTTGTCTGCCATGGGAACCATGAGGGCTTTGAACATCCAGCCCAGCAGAGGCAGTTGGGGTGCCAGGAGGAGCTGTGCTCCCAGCTTCTTGACTGCCTCCCCTTCCACAGAGACAGGGCAGGATGAGAAGCTGGAAAGTCCTTGACTGCTTGGCAACAACTAAACCATCAGGGCAGTACCAACACCCTAAATCCCACACACAGCACTGCACTCACTGCAAGATTAACATTAACTCTAACCCTGCTGAAAACAGGACAGCAACTGTCACAGAACCTCACACAACAGCTCAGCACAGATTGACAGGAAAACAAACCACCCCTCCTCACCCCCCCCCCAAAAAAAAACAAACTCAAAAAACCCTCCTGAAACTTTGAAACCACTCAGGCTCCATTTCACTGTAACAAACCAACCTTTCAGGATGTCTGTTCGGATGTTACCACTTCATTAAGAGTTCTTGGTATTTGTGATTGATGACACAGAGTGCATAAGCACTCAGCCTTGGGAGATGAGGTCTCTTGATCCCTGTACAACATGAACTGCAGGTGCCATCCCAACCCATGGAGAGAACCCCTGACCACAGACCAGTGCTCTGAGTGTGACTCAGAATGTCCCTCTCGAGGGATTCCATCATCAGCTCCTGTCTTTGCTGTTAAAAGGGAGTGCAGCTTTGCTGAGTCATAACATTCATTGTGGTTGGGGGGTCTCATCACCAGGTCCTAAGGGAGCATATTGTACAAGTGACACTGACCTTACTATGGCATGCTGAATACAACTGATTCTAATGCAAGCTGCAACTGCTGGAGCTACAGGCATCCTCAAAGGCTGAAGGAGACACTGAGCCATCCAGTGAGAGAAAACCAAACATGGCAAAACCTTTCCCCAAATGGCTTGTTCCTGTCCCAACAAGGATCAGTTCTGAACTGCTGGCTGTGCTGCCAGAGCTGTGCCTGTTGAGCTGGCTCTGGGATGGCCGGGCAGCAGCCCTGCCCTCCTGTCCCCCTGGGCTCTGGGCGCTCGGCCCTGGGTACCAGGGAGGTGAGACCCGGCCTGGGTACCCCCTGCTCAGGTGGGCGCTGGGCGTTCTGCGCTGCCTTGGACTCGGACCCTTGATGTGTGCAGGCACAGAGCGATTCCTCTGTGAAGGACAGTGTGAAGCCCAGGGCAGAGTGGAGGCTGACAGCAGCTGTCGTGGGCTGGATGGAGTCACGCTGCCCACGAGCGCTGCTGTGCTGGACATGCTGGAGCTCCAGCAGCATCTGCAGCCAGAGGCAGCACAGTGAGACGCCCCAGTTGATATCACTGCTGGATGTTTCTGGACACAGTTCTGGGAGGCTTCTGGGAGCCACCACTGCTGGTGGCTGAACCACCCCAGCTCTCTCAGCCTGTCTTCATAGGAGAGGGGCTTGAGTACTCTAATCATCCTTGTGACCTCCTCTGCACCCACTCCAAGAGATCCATGTCCTTCTTGTGCTGAGGGCTCCAGAGCTGGACACAGCAGTGCAGTGGGGGTGAGATCTCAGCAGAGCAGAGAGGGAGAATCACCCCTTGACCTGCTGGCCACACTTCTTGTGATGCAGCCCAGGGTGCCTTGTGTTATGTAGCCCCAAGTGCTTTTCTGCAGGGCTGCTCTCTATCACATCACCCCCAGCCTGTATTGGGACCAAGGATTGTCCAGACCCAAGGGCAGGAACTTGCACATGGTGTTGTTGAACTCCATGGGGTTTGTGCTCACTGTCTCTCATCGGATTTTTACAATGCCACCTTCAAAATACACCACAGTGACTTTGTCTAGGCTGTGACAGCCCTCCACCTCTAGCTGGATCTGGCAATGTCCAGAGCAGGTATGATGCTCCTCAACATGAACATGGGACATGTGGGTGCTAGGGAGTCACCTGCACCCCAACCAGAAGCTGTGGAACATGGTAGACCAGGGTGTCACATTTTTTTGTGGCTGGGTTCTGGTGGAGGGGAGGGGGGTGCAGAGATTGTTGCTGCAAGAAGCAGCTAGAAGCTCTCTGCACATCCCAGACTGTAAACACTGGCCGATTCAAGGCCAGAGTTTTTGCTGACCAAGGCCGAGCTCATCAGTGATGGTCACAGGGCCTCTGGCAATCACAGTGAGGAGAAAGAAAACTGCAAGCAGCTGCATTTTGCCACTGGAGAAGGGAGTGAGAAGATGTGAGGAGCTGTGCAGGCACCAAGGCTGGGGAAGGGGGGAGGGCATGTCCCAGGCGCCAGAGAGAAAGATGCAACTGCAGCCCCAGGAGAAACCCATGGTGCAGCGGGTGTCCCTCCACAGCCCATGGGAAAGGCCCAGACCCCACCTGCAGCCTGTGGAGAGGCCCCACACTGGAGCAAGGGGAGACAGACAGGAGATGCTGTAACCCACATTAGAACAAGCCCCTGCCAGCACTTGCAGCCCATGGAGAGAGACAGAGACACAGAGATGAGCAAGGGAGAGATTTGTGCCAGAGCAGGTTTTCTGGGGGGAGGCTTGTGACCCCATGGAGTACTGGAGAGACATTGTGATTTATCACTGCCCACCATAGCAGTGACCCACGCTGGGACAGCTGATAAGGAGCTGAAGCCCTGTGGGAAACGACTCACTCTGGAGAAGTTGCTGGAGGACTGTCTGCCATGGGTGGGATCCCACAGTGCAGCAGGAGGGGAATGAGTGCCCCACCCCCCAGCCAAGAAGGAAACAACAAATACAGAATGATGACTGATTTTGAGCGTGTTGCATTCAGGAAATTGTTCTCTTTTAGAAGGGACCTCTCTTTTCACAGGAGGGTTGAATAATTCCTGCCATTTACAATCAGTAATGGATTCACCATGAATTGTGGTAAGTGGATGTGGGGCAGAGCAGGGGCTGCACAGCCACAGATGAGTCTCCCGGCGAGCTCCAGGGACCTCCTGATGTATTGGGTGACTCTCCACGTGCTCCATCTGGGATCAGGTAGGGATCCTGCAGGGCTGGTGGGGGCTTTCACCTGCTCTGGACGGCAGATGTAGGGCAGGGAGCTCCTGTGGAGTGGGGGGATCCCAGTCCAGTGTTTGGCTTCATTTTCCTTGGGCTCTTTCACTATATGTCCCTCACCCTGGGTTTCCCTGCAAATGGCTCTTGGGTCTGGCTGGGGTGGAGGTCATTTTGTGGAGCAGGTTCCTGCTCCTGGGAAAACTCCTTCTCCTTCCAGTCCTCCCAGTCCTGCTCCAGTTTCTCCAGAGTCTCTGGACCATGGGAGGGCAAAGCAACACCCATGGCATGGAGCGTGCCCCGCTCACACCAAGCTCAGCCCTGGCCTGCAACACCCTCAGTTAACGTAGGGGCAATCTCTCTGTCTCTGTGTCCTTCTCCATGGCCAAGCTGACTTCAGAGTGGTGGGACCAGGCCACGCTCTCCGTATCACCGTGGGGCAGGACGTTGTGCTGCCATGTCACTTGTCCCCAGCCATGGACGCTCAGAACTGGGACATCAGGTGGATCCGGCACAGGGTCTTTGGAACGGTGCATCGCTACCAAAATGGGGAGGACGTGTCCAGGGAGCAGCTGGAGGAATATGTTGGGAGGACAGAGCTGGCCAGAGATGGTCTCTCCAGAGGAAGGCTGGACTTGCGAATCTCTGGGCTGAGACCCTCTGATAATGGTCAGTATGTCTGCATGGTGACAGATGGTGCCTCTTATGGAGAAGCTTTGGTGGAGGTGGATGTATCAGGTTTGTGTCTGGGGTGGTGTTTGCAGGGGTTGGTTGTGGTGTCCCTGGTCTTTTTTGTCACTCCCAGATGTCTGTCCTGTGCTTTGGTGCCCCAGGAGAGCTGCCATGGTGTCTGGCAGCCTTGGGGGTGTGCAGATGCTGCCTGGAGACACTGAAGCTGGGCAGCTAGGTCGTGCTGTGCCGGGAGGTTTGGGGGAGATCTGGGGCCTTTGGGCATCAACGCTGGGTGGTTCCTGCACAGGTTGGGGTGGGTTTGGTGGGAGCTGTGAGGGGTCTGCTCAGGGATGCGGTGGTGGCCTTGGAGCTGAGCCCATCCCTGACCCCAAGCCCGGGCTCTTCCCCAGTCACAGGCTCTGTCCCTCAGCTCTCTCTGGAGGGTTACGAGGCCGGAGGCATCCGGGTGCTGTGTCGATCGGCCGGATGGTTCCCACAGCCGGAGGTGCTGTGGAAAGACCCCGACGGGCACCGTGTCCCCTCAGTCTCCCAGAGACGTTCCCCTGATGCCAGGGGCCTGTTTGACACTGAAGATGCCATCGTGGTGACGGGGACCAGAGAGGGGATCTGGTCCTGTGTGGTCAGGAGCAGCCGCCTGGAGCAGGAGCAGGAGGCGTCCCTGCACATCTCTGGTGAGACGGCTGCAGCCAGCCCCTGCGGTGCCAGAGCAGGACGGGGGTTGGCTGCCTGGCTTGGAGCAGCTTTGAGCTTGGCTTGGGGTGCAGCGTGGGGGTGTGGGGGCACGGGAGGACTCTGTCCCCTTGAGGCCAGGACTCCTGGGACAAGGGCTGGGAGGTGTGGGGCGGGGGTCTCTTGGTCCTTCTCCCCACAGACACGAGTGTAAATCGGTCCCTTTCCCTGTGGGTCTGTTTGTTTCCCAGCTCCCTTTTTCCACAATGCCCGTCCCTGGATGGCCGCTCTGGGTGTGCTCCTCCCGATCTCTGTTGGGCTCCTTGGCCTCAGTGCTTCTCTCTGGAGAAGAAGAGGTGCGTTTGCCCCCAAGGGATGTTTTGCCTTCATTAAAATGCCCCTTGGGCCAAGGACAGAAGGGGACAAGGACACGGTGGGCGGGAGGACAGGGAGCATGGCCAGGGTGCCTGGCTGGTGGGAAAGTCCCAGAGACCCTCTGGAGCTGTTCCCATTGAGGAATCCAGCTGCTCTCATGACCTTCTTTTTCTCTGGCTTTGCTTTTCAGTGCTGCTGTCCAGAGAGTCCTTCTGGCCCCTTCCCTCAGCAAAACCTCCTGGCACAGGAGCCCCCAGCAGGGACTTGGGTTGGGTAGTTGTTGTTGTTCAGGTTGAACTCCAGAGAGCCTGGGTTGGCTTATGGGGAAATGGGCTGGCAGGGAGCCATTCCTGGGAGCAATGCGGTCTTTTCCTGTTCCCCAAAAAGAATGAGTTGGGCATCAGCCCGAGCTCTACCTGCTACTGTGGAGCAGCCATGGGATGAGTAGCTATTCCCTCTGATCACACATGGCTTTTTGGTTTTCTTTCCGGAAGAATGAGGTGTAGCACAAGGTGAGTCCTGTGCAATGAGATATTCCTGGCATTTAGGGCTTTTTCCACTTCCCAAACTGTAATTTGGGGTCTGCCTGAGCTCTGACTGCTCTTCATGCACAGTTATGGCATGACAAGATGTCCTACCAAGTTAAATATTATATTTTCCTTCCTTCCCAGAGGAACAAGGTACAGAACTGGGTGAGTCTTGCAGAGGGACATGACTGGGGTTTGGGTTTTTTTTCATTTCCGAAACAGTAATTTGGGATCTGCAAGAGCTCTTCCTGCTCTTCTTGAGCATTTCTGGGATGACTAGGTGTCCTACCTGATAAATATTGCTTTTTGTTTTCATTTCCAGAGGAATGAGGTTCAGCAGGTATGGGGTCCTGTTGTGGGTGCTCTGTGATTGGCCCTTTCTCTCCCTGCCGATCCTTTCCATCCCAGCATTCCTAGGTCTGGGAAAGCCCAAGGCCTTCTGTTGGGGAGAATGACCAGCAAAGGGAGAACAATGTGGGGCTGGACCCTCTCCCATGCTTGACATCCTTTGCACCAGCCATGGGACGTGACCAGGCAGGAGCAAGCCATTCTCTTGGTTTTCAGGGCTTTTCCCATTTCCTGAATAAGCAATTTGGCTCTGCCCAAGCTCTGAATGATCTTCATGAGCAGTTATGGGATTACAAGGCATCCCATAACTGTTATTATCAAATGTTGTGGGTTTTTTTTCTTTTCAGACTTTTACGCTGAAGATCTGAGTGAGTCTGCTTGAGTCTGGACGTGATGTGGCATCCTGTCCCAGGTGCTCTGAGATCAGCCCTTTCCCTCCTTTCCCATTGTGGTGGTTCAGCCCCACATGCTGCTTGCTCACTCCTGGAGGAGTAACAGACAGAGTCTCCATTGGTTGGGATAAGGACAGTCTACTGGCAAAATCACCATTGAAGGGAACAATAACGGCCAATTACACTCACACTCGGTGATAACACAGTGCCTTACCAACCCAAGGATTACAAAGAACTGCATGTCACAAGGAAGGACCGACCAACTGACACAATGACCAACCCACCAACCTACTGACCAGATACCCCGGGCACACTCAGACTGCTCTGCAGGCAGCCAGGCCCTGTCCCTCCCCAGCCAGCCCCTTTTAGGGGCAAGTGATGTCAGGTGGTGTGGCAAACAGCCCAGGCTCATCTGTGCTGGCAACTTGGGGAGGTTGACTCTGGCCTGGCCAGAACCAGGACACCCATCCTCTCCATCCCTGTACCCGTGAATCTGGGAAAGGGTGAAGTGATGTACCTGGGAGGGTGGGCATCTCTGGGAGATCGGCTTGGGGATGGACCCTCTCCCCTGCCCAGGTATTTTTGGCACAAGCTGTCTGACATAGCTAGGCTTACAGGCCTGTCAAGTTCCTGGAGTTTGGGGGGCTTCTCCCATGTCAAAGAAGGATTTGGAGGTCTGCTTCAGCTCTGACTGCTCCGTCATAAGTGCTCAAGTTGAAATGCTCTATGCAGTGAAGCTGGGGAGGTGAGGTGAGGTTGGGTGGGATTTAGTGGGTGGGTTTGGATGGGGCGGGATTGGGTTGGATGTAATGGAGGTCACATGTGATGGGTTGGGATGGGATAGGATGCTGCTGGGAGTGGGGTCCTGGAGTGGTGAGCCCTCCAGAATATGGCAATGGGCAGGTGGTGCGCACAAAGGAGCTTGGGCTGGGGCTGCAGGAGTGTAGTGGGGGTGCAGGGCAGTGTAATAAATTAGAGTTTCCTTTCCTTTATTTGGTGTTGAGTCTGTTCTGCGTGTGACGCTGATTGCAGAATGATCTCTCCCTGCCCTCATCTCCACTCCTGAGCCTCTATCTTCTATCTTCTCCCCTGTCCATCTGAAAAAGCCAGTGATAGACTGACTTTGGTGGGCTTCTGGCCTCCAACCCGGGTCAAACCACCACAGTCAGACACTGATCCTTCCCTCTGGCACCCTTGTACCCTGTGCTGCTTGCACACAGCTCATTTCCCGCCCCACAACCTTCACCGTGCCCATCCACCCAGCACCTAGCACTTTCTTCCCAGTCCCTGCAGCACATGGGTTGGGGCTGCCCATGGGACGCAGAGCAGAGGTTCACATGGATGTGGGGTGCTGGGCAGACCACGCTGAAGAGATTGGAAAAGACCTTTGAGATCATTGAGTCCTACGATAAAGCTGTCTACCACTGAACTGTGGGGGCCTCATTCTGCTCCTGGGGACGAGCAGTGTTGGGATCCAGGGTCACCAACATCTGCAGGGGACAGGAGAAGCCAGAGCATCAGGGACAGAACTCGAGAAATGTGTGGCCTGCAGGTTAAGGGAGGTTCTCCTGCCCCCCTGCTTGGCCCTGGGCAGCTTTCACCACCCTTAGGCCAGGATCTGCCCCACGGGGCAGGAGACAGGACATCTCCTTCCTCTGAGTGATCCCATCCCAGAGCCGGCCCAAGCACAGCAATGATCCAGCTTGGTCTCATGGGAAGAAGTGATGCCATGAAAGGCCAGAAACAAGACTCAATATCCTTGTGACCATGAAGCAGGTATTCTTTATTGCAGTGCTTGGCGCACAGGGGATCGCTCCTCTGAATGTGTGCTCAGTAAAGGGTCAGTGACACAGCTTTTATCCAAGACATATATATGCATATTCATGCTATATGCATATTGATAGAGTTTCCAAGGAATGGTTAATTTTTCCATTATAAGAGCTCATTATCCCCCAGTCACCTACCCCACCCTGATAATATCTCAGTGGGCTTCATTTACTCCTCTTCTACTACCCATGTCTGGTCTGCCCGAGCTGCTCACACTCCCAGGCACATCACCTTGGGCTTTTCTAGACCTAGGAATGCCAGGATGGAAAGGATGGAAAGAGCTCAGTACAGAGTTGCTGGGACAGGACCCCGTGCCATGCCAGAGCTCATGGAGACTCACCCAGTGCTGCAACTCGTTCCTCTGGAAGGCAAAAGCAAAAAGTGATGAATGATCAGAAAGAACAACTACTCACCCCATGGCTGATCCTGCGGGAGCAGCCAGAAATCAGGGTTTTTCCCTAATTCCATCTTTTTGGGGAATAGGACAAGACCACCGGGAATGATTCCCTGCCAGCCAATGCCCCCATCAGCCCACCCAGGCTCTCTGGAGCTCAGGCCAAATGTCAGGAACCCCCTAAAGTGAAGTTCCAGACCCCAATAGGCAATGTGGGCCCTTGATCTCCCAGAGACGTTCCCCTGACATGAGTGGCGTAGGAAGAGGGCAGCCCCGGGGGTGTCAGGCAGGGGGAACCCTTGGACCCTGAGCAGACAGGGGGGAGGGGGTCTGGCTGTGGAGAGGAGGCCTGACCTCAGGGCTGGGGCTTACTGCAGGGGGAACATTAGGGAGCCAAGTTTTTCCTTTGCATTAAAAAATTCTTCATGTCCAAATTCAGGTTTTGAAGTTTAGTTCTTACTTTGGGTTTTTTATTTTCATTAATTCTTTGGTTTTAATTTTATTTCTTTGGCTTTTATTTTGGGCTTTGGGCTGGGTATAGGCCCTGAGGATGGATCTGGGGGCCTGATCCTTGTGGCCTGAGGATGGAGCCTGGGCCTGGTTGCCTGGGAAAAGGGTGTGGTTCTGGGGCCCTTCCACGCCCTGCCCCATGGGCCTGATTCCCTGAGGGTAGGGCCTTGCTCCCAGGGCCTGGTCCTGGGCCGCTGAGGATGAGGCCTGTTTGCCTGGGCCTGGGGCCAGAGGGATGGGCCTGAGGACCTGGGAGTTGGCCAGGGCCTGGGGGGCCTGGTTCATTCGGCTGGGGCCTGAGAATAGGGCCTGAAAGTCTGAGGGTATGGCCTGAGGGCCTGGGACAGAGGGATGGGCTTGAGGACCTGGGGGTGGGTCCCTTGGGCCATCTTCCCCTGGATGTGTGTGGGGCCTGAGGGCCTAGTTGCCTGGGGATGGGCCTGAGGCTGGGGCCAGGATCTGGGGCCAGGGTCTGGGGCCTGGAACTGGTCCTGGCCCTGGTCCTTGTCCCAAGCCTGGGGCTGGGGCTGAATCTGTGGCTGGGCCTGGCCATTTGGCTTAGGCCTGGGACTGGTCCTTGGGCATAGGCCTGGGACTGGTCCAGGGCTGGGCCTCGAGCTACACTTAGGGCTCAGGCTGAGCCTGCAGCTGGGTTTGAGGCCTAAGGATGGTGCTAGAGGTGGGGCCTGCGGATGTGGCTCAGGCCTGGTGATTGGGTCTGGCCATGGGGCCTGGGGATTGGGCCTGGTTCCCCTGTCCTGGGGACCTGGGTACAGGCCTGACAATGGGTCTGGGGTTCTGGGGAACAGCTGTGGGTCTGTGGGGCAGTATGGGGCAGGGGGATGGTGGTGGCTGCAGGGGCGGCTTCTGCAAGAAGTCGCCTGAAGCTTCCCCCAGGTCCAACAGAGCCAACACTGGCCGGGCTCAAGGCCGGCCCTGCTGCTGACCACATCCAAGCCCATCAGTGCTGGTGGCAGCGCCTCTGTGATAGGAAAGAAATGCAACTGGCTACTTTCTGCTGCCAGAGAAGGGAGCGGGACGGTGTGAGACACTTGGCAGACACTGAGGTTAGTGCAGAAAAGGGGGGATGAGGTGCTCCAGGCACTGGAGAAGATCATAGTGAAGCTGTTCCCCTGAAGCCCATGGAGGATGATGATGGAACAGAGATTCCATCTGCAGCCCATGGAGAAGACCACGGTAGAGCCGGCTGAGAACTGAAACAAAGGGTCTTCCACAGGCAGCTGCTTCCAGCAGGGAACAGCAGTGAGGAAGGATCCCTCCAGAGGATAGGGCCTGAGGGCCTAGGGGTATGGCTTGAGGGTCTGGGCCAGAGGGGTGGGCTTGAGGACCTGGAGATGGGCCCTGCTTCCCTTAGGCCTTCTTCCCCTTGGGGTAGGGCCTGGGAGATTGGTCTGCTGGGGATGGGTCTGAGGCTGGAGTTGGTCCTGGGGCTGGAATCAAAGTAGGCGTGGATTGGAAGGACCTCTGGAGGTCATCTAGGCCAAGGAACCTCTGACTAGATCAGGTTCCTCAGAGCTTCATCCACCCTGACCTTGAATGTCTCCAGGGATGGAGCCTCCACCACCAAGCTGGGCGGCTTGGGCCAGTGTCCCACCACGCTCAGAGGGAAGAACTCTTCCCAATATCTAATCTAAAGGTACTTGAAGGTCTCCCCAGGGCCTGTTCCAAGCTGAACAAGCCAGGGACTCTAAAGAGCTTTCCTACTCTGAAACCATGTAGGTGGCACTTCGAGGCCATGTGGACAAAGGGTCACTGACTAAAGCAGGGACTCACCTCTGAACTATAATCGCTGCTCTTGCAGTCTTCCTTGTGCTGCTGATGGATCTGAAGAAGCCCTTCTTGTTCTCCTGGACATCCCTTGCCACTTTAATTCCAAGTGGGCCTTAGCCTTCCTTGCTGCTTGTTCCTACATTCTCTGACTACATCCCTATAGTCCTCCCAAGTGGCCACTCCCTCTTTCCACATGCTGTAAGCTTTCTTCTTGGAGTTTTTCTGGGGCTCTCTTCTCCTCCATGAAGGTCTCCTGTCTACTTTGCTTGATTTCCTAGTCTTCAGGATGCACCAAGCTTGAGCTCAGAGGAAGTGGTGCTTGAATACTGACCAGCTCCCTTGGGCCCCTCTATCTTCCAGAGCCTGAACCTATGATATTCTCCTAAGGTGGTCTTTGCAGAGGCCAAAGTTAGCTCTCCTCCAGACCAGGGTTGTAATCCTACTCATTGCCCTGCTCCTTCCACTCAGGATCCCAAACTCTGCCATCTCATGGTCACTGCAGCCCATGATGCCCCTCTCCAACCTTCACATTCTCAACCATGAAGCTGTTAGTACAATCTCCAGCTGCACCTCTCTCCTCTCTCTTTCTGTCCCATGTCTCCTCAGTCCTCTGTCCCTCCCATGTCCCTCATGTCATGTCCCCTGTGCCCCTGCCCTGTCCATTCTCCCTGCAGCTCTCCACCGCCTCTCCCCCTTTGTCCCCAGGCAGGAGGAGCAGCTGCCCCAGCACTGGTAAGTCCTCAGCACCCAACAGCCCTCAGACATCCATTCAGGTGCTCCAAGCAGCCCAGCCTGGGCAGGAGGATGCTCTGCTGGGAGGTGATCTGCTGGTGCTGCCTGGGAGCTGGGACTCAGCGGCTCTTCTGGGCTCACACTGCCCTCTCCTGACACTTGGGGGTGGAGACATCCCCAGGGCTCCTCCAGCTCTGAGACCTCGAGTTGTGGAATCACAGAATGCTCTGGGTTGGAAGGGACCTTCAAAGGCACCTAGTCCAACCTGCCTGCAGTGAGCAGGGACACCTTTCACTCCATCAGGATGCTCAGAGCTTCATCAAGCCTGATCTTTAATGTCTCCAGGGATGGAGCCTCCACCACCTCTCTATGGAACCTGGGCCAGTGTCCCACTACCCTCAGAGGGCAGAACTTCTTCCCCATGTCTCATCTAAACCTGCCCTGCTTTAGTTTAAAACCATCAGCCCCTCATCCTATCACTCCATGTCCTTGGGAAAAGTCCTTCCCTTCAGGGACTGGAAGGGGCTCTGAGGTCTCCCCTGAGCCTTCTCTTCTCCAGGCTGAACAGCCACAACCCTCTCAGCCTGTCTTTGTAAGAGAAATGCTCCAGGTCTCTGATCATCCTCATAGCCTCCTCTAGACCTGCTCCAAGAGGTCCATGTCCTTCTTGTGCTGAGGGATCCAGAGCTGGACACAGCACTGCAGGTGGGGTCACAGCAGAGCAGAGTAGAGGGGGAGAATCACCGCTCTTGATCTGCCAGCCACACTTCTCATGCTGCAGCCCAGGATGCAATTGACACATCGTTGGGACATGTACAATTCCTTTTCCACAAGGCTGCTTTCTATCACATCATCCCCCAGCCTGTGTTGGTAGTGAAGACCGTCCCGACTTGGGTGCAGGACCTTGTTGAACTGCATGAGGTTTGCCTGAGCCCACCTCTCCAGCTTGTCCAGGCCCCTCTGGATGACATCCTATCCATCTGGAATGTCTGTTGTTCCAAAAGCGGGATCATTACCTGGTGTGCAGCACGCCAACACACACACACAGAGCAGAGGCATCGGATTTATTCCATGTCTAATGCCATCTAATCAAATATTTATCCTTATTTTCAAGTTGGAGAAACTGAAGATATGGGTGAGTCTTCTGGCACAACCTTGGCTCCTGTCCAGGGCACAATGTGTGCCACCCTTTCCATCCTTGCCCACCCTCTTCATCCCTGGGTCTGGGAAAGCCCAAGGCAATGTGCTTCTGAGGGTGGGCAGCTTGGGGAGACCAGCAGAAGGCTTGACCCTTTCCCGTGCCCAGGTGTCACGGCCACCAGCCATGGGATGCTACCAGGCTAGATGGAGCGATTCCTGGTACTTGGGGAGGGGCATTTACATCTTTTCAAAGTTTGGCATCTTCCCCAGCTCTTCTGTCTCCTTCAGGAAAAGTTGCAAAGTGACAATGTGTCCCTTCTGTTCAAATATTATTTCTAATTTCAGTTAAAAAGCTGCAGCACTGGTGAGTTTCCCTGAGCTCCGGCACAGTGTGGACTCCTTTCCCTGGTGCCATGTGCCCATCCCTTTCCCACCTTGCCTGCCTCTCCATCCCATCATCCCTGGGTCTCAGAAAGCCCAAAGAGAATTGCCTGGGAGGGTGGGCAGCTCCGAGGGATATGAGCAGGCTGGCAGGGAGACACTCCTGTGGATTTGGGGAATTTTCTTAGTTCCCTTATAAGCAGTTTGGGGTCTGCACTAGCTCTGCCTGATCTTCATGAGCAGTTGTCACATAAAACTGCCCCAGCTGATCAAATACTCTTCATTTTTCCTTTCCAGAGGAATGAGCTGTAGAAATGAGCGAGTCTCCATGAACTCCAGCATAGCAAGGGGTCCTGTCCTGGGTGATCTATGCTTGTCCCTTTCCCTCCTTTCCTGACTCATCTCCTCTCCCTGGTCACACAGGTAACATGACCAGATGCTCTGGTGTGGAACTCTGCATCGCTTATCTCTGTGTCTCTGTCTCTCTCCATGGGCTGCAAGTGCTGGCAGGGACTGGCTCCAACACGGGTCACAACATCTTCTGTATATCTCCCTCTGCTCCAGCCTGGGGCCTCTCCACAGGCTACAGGTGGGGTCTGAGCCTTTTTCATGGGCTGTGGAGGGACACCAGCTCCACCATGGGTTTCTCCAGGGGCTGCAGGGGCATCTTTCCCTCTGGCGCCTGGGGTGCCTCCTCCCCCCCTTCCCTGTCCTTGGTGTCTGCACAGCTCCTCACATCTTCTCACTCCCTTCTCTGGGGACACAATACAGCTGCTTGCGTTATTTTTCTCCTAAATGTGACTCCCAGAGGTGCTGTGACTGTCACTGATGGGCTTGGCCTTGGTCAGCAGCAACTCTGGCCTTGAGCCAGCTGGTGTTTGCTCTGTGGGGCCTGCAGAGCTTCTGGCTGCTCCCTGCAGAAGCTGCCCCTGCAGACCCCCTGCTCCACCAGGACCCAGCCACACAACACGACAACAGTCAGGCACACTGGACTTCACCAGGATCGGTGGGTAACTGCACATTGTCTGGATCATAATAAACCACCTTCCGGGGCCTGTTCCCGCGAGAACCGGGGGGCCTCTCTCCTTCTGCCTGGCCAGCACACGCCACCTTCACCGCAGGGAACCCTTTCCCTCACAGCTGACAGGAGTCACACCAGAGGCTGAGGGCTCGCGTCTTCTGCCCCCTTACCCCGTCGATGCCCCTTCCCCACACAGGGAGCCCGGCTGCTTGGCCTCCCTGCCCTCCAGTTCCAGGCATCTGGCCTTGGTACAGCGGCATCGGAGTAGCCCCGCCTTACCTAGACTTCCTCCGCTCTGCCGGAGGCCGCCATCGCCTGTCCAGGACGGCTCTTTGCAGCCGCGATTGGCTGCTTCCCCCGCCACTCGTGGGCTCTACACGCTGATGGGCTAGAGCAGAGCCCACTGCTCCTCTCCTCAGAGTTGGCGGCAGCAGACACGCAGGTTGGGTCCCAGGGGTGCTGCTACGGGGGAGGGGCTGTGGGGGTGGGTTTGGGCTCCCCGAGGCACCCCCCTCCTTGTCCCTGCTGGCAGCTGCTGCTGGCGACTCCCCGCTTCCCGCTGTGGCTCAGCCGTGCCGAGTCAGTGGGAGTCGGGAGCCCTTCCGGGCAGGGTCCTGGTGGGAGCTGCTTTGCCCGGCCGCCCCAGCCACCCTGGGGGGAACAGTCTGACCCTGGGGTAGGCTCAGCCCGTGCGCCAGCAGCGGGGAGTATCCAGGCACCGGGCTGTGCCCATGTCCTCCTCGTCTCACACTGCACCAACCCGCTCACAGTTCCCAGCTTTCCCCGTGTCCTGTGGCTGTGGCCCTGCTGAGCGCTGCCAGAGCTGTGCCCACTGAGCCGGCTCTGGGATGGCCGGGCAACAGCTTGAGGTTCAACACAGCCAAGTGCCTGCACTTGCATCTGGATCATAATAACCCCAAGCCGTGCTACAGGGTCGGGGCAGAGCAGCTGGAAAGCTGCCTGGCTGAGAAGGACCTTGGGTCATTGACTGACAGCCAGCAGGACATGAGCCAGCAGCGTGCCCAGGGCATGGAGAAGGCCAACGGCATCCTGGCCTGGGTTAAGAACAGTGTGGTGAGTAGGACTGGGGAGGTCACTGTCCCCTGTGCTCAGCACTGGTGAGGCCCTGCCTTGAGTGCTGCGTTCAGGTTTGGTCCCCTCAGCACACAGGCTTCTGTTCCTGAGGGCTGGCTTCTTCCTTTCCTCCCCAGGAGTTTCTCCTGTGCTGCAGTGGAGAGTGGAGGCTGGCAGCAGACTGTCATGGGCTGGATGGGGTCACTCTGCCCACGAGTGCTGGGAGTCTAACTGTGAATGACTGGGCAATGGTCCCCATTGCGAATGGCCCAGAGGCTCCCTGTGTCCTGGCCTGAACGACCTCCTGGGAGGGAATTTCAAGGACTCAAACGGTCCCTGTGAGAGCCTTTCGCTTTTGCCTCTGCCACCCTGCAGACGGGATCAGCCCAGCACCCGGTGAGGTCAGATGTGTCTCGAGCTGCTATTGGTGAGTAGGTGGTGGCCCAGCCAATCACGGGTCCTGGGGGGGGACTTCCAGCAAGGTTTATACAGGAGCTGCTCCTTTGGCTCATGTGGTTACGATGCCACAGGGGAACCATGTGGCCGGCCCGGGCACTGGGGCTGCTGCTGCTGGGGATGCTGGGCAGGGCAGTACAGGGTGAGTACAGGTGGGGACCCGGAGCCCTTTCCTTAGGTGCCAAGACACCCCGGACCCCCTTTCCTGACACTGGTGCTCCATTCCCCAGCACTGGAACCCCACTTGACCCTTCTGCACCCCAGAGAACCAGGACCACTCTGGGCTGCCCTTCCCTGGGCCCCGAGAAATCCTGCTGGGCGAAGGGCCCAGCCGGTGTCCCATTGGAGGAATCAGCGGCTCCACTGGAACACTCCCTCTGTCCCCAGCTTCACCTTCCTTCCCACAGAGCTGCTTCTCCTTGGTGCCAGGGACCTCTCTGGGCACCTCGGGTTCTAGGCCCCATGTTATTGACACCAGGGCCCTCCTGGTGTTCCTGGGAAGCAGGACCCCGCCCTGGGTGCACCTCGCTGCCACAACATCCCCCCACCGGTCACATCCCCACCACAACGTGGACCCCCACAGCCCTGTACCCCCCAACCCTCACCACCCTTCATGTCCCACACAGATCTCCACTCTCTGCACTACTTTGACATTGGGGTGTCGGAGTCCAGCCCGGGGGTGCCTGAGTTCGTGTTCGCTGGGTACGTCGACAGGAACCTCACTGTGCGCTACGACAGCGACAAGGGGAGGGCGGTGCCCCGGGCAGACTGGATGGCGGCCAACCTGGACCAGCAGTACTGGGACCAGGAGACCCAGAATGGACAGAACAGTCAGGAGATGAACCGTGTGGACCTGGACACGCTGCAGGAGCGCTACAACCAGAGTGGGAGTGAGCGCAGGCTGGGAAGGGGCTCAGTGGGATAGGAAACCTCCCACCCCCTCAGAAGGCCCTTCACTGCACCACAATGGTGCCTGGGCCTGTGGAGCCTCCCCTTTCCCCCTGGCCCAGTGACCAGCAGCCCATCCCAGGCCTGGAAACCACATCCCACCCTTCACCATCCCTGTGGCAGTGGAGATCCCCAAAAAATAAGGGGCTCCCACCCCATGTAGCAACCCCCCCCTCCCCCACTCCTATGGTACTTTGTACTCTCCACCCCAGCTTGTACTCCCCCACCCCTCAGCGTCGCTGAGGTCAAGAAGCATCAGGATGATGCACTCAGTCCAATGCTCTGGCCTGTGGGGAGTGAGGGTTTGGACTCAATGATGCTTATGAGTCCCTTCCAACTCAGGGGTTTCTATGATTCATATGCCCAGCCTAGAGCCAGAAGGGCTCCCCCAACCCATTTCACCTCCTAACCCGATTCACTAACATTCAGGACCCTGTCCCATCCCCTTGCTATTGCAGTGTGCCATGGGGCTGGGTGCCAGCCCAGCCACACACTGGGCACAGAGTTCTGTGTCACAGCTTTATGTGACACTCCAAGTGCTGTGGGCTAGGGGCAGGGTGGGGGCAGCTCTTGTGTCAGTGCCTGATTCCCTCAGGCCTCACACAGGGCTGGAGTGGGGGGTACTGCCAGGGGGCCTTGCCCCACTGAAGGCCCAGGGCTGCAGCAGCCCCTCAGCCCCATCTCCCTGGTCCTGTTTCAGGGGCTCACACACTACAGCACATGTACGGCTGTGACCTCCTGGAGGATGGTAGCACCAGGGGGTATTGGCAAATCGCCTACGATGGGAGGGACTTCATTGCCTTTGACACGGACACAATGACATTGACTGCAGCAGATGCAGCAGCACAAATCACCAAGAGGAACTGGGAGGCAGACGGGACTGTCGCTGAGCACATGAAGCAATATCTGGAGAACATCTGCCCTGAGTGGCGGAGGCAATACCTGAGCTACGGGCAGGCTGTGCTGGAGAGGAAAGATGAGGGGAGATGGGGAGCCTGGGGAGGGGACAGCGTGGATGTGTGTGCCAGCCCTCACTGCCACCCCCTCCCCAGAGCCCCCCACGGTCCGAGTGTCGAAGAAGGAGACCCAGGGGATCCTGACCTTGCACTGCCGCACTTACGGCTTCTACCCACGGCCCATCACCATCAGCTGGCTGAAGGACGGGGAGCTCAGGGACCAGGACACCGAGCGGGGCAGCATCGTGCCCAACAGCGACGGCACCTACTACACCTGGGTGTCCATCGAGGCCCATCCTGGGGAGCAGGACAAGTACCGGTGCCGTGTGGAGCACGCCAGCCTGGCTGAGCCAGGGGTCTTTGTGTGCGGTGAGTCTGGTGGCCTTGGGCACGTGGAGGGGTTGGCTGGGTGGTTCCCCTTCCCCTCCTCACCGCCCTGCTCATCCTTAGAGTCGGAGTCCAACCCATCGACCATCGTGCTGTGGGTGGTTGTTCCCCTTGCCATCCTGGCTGTCATTGGCATCATTGGCTTCTTCATCATCTGGAAGTACAGATCAGGTAAAGCCCCAGGGTGTGGGAGAAAGGCAGATGCCAGGGGGCTGACAGGGGCTGTAGGCACGAGCTGCAAGGCTCTGCAGAGCCCCTGAACCTGAGGGTGAAGCTCAGTGGATGCTGATGCCTCTTTCTCTCTTCTCTTCTGTGCTCTGTGCCCACAGCGAGCACAAGGTGGCAGCTTGCAGCTGTTTCTCCCCCATAGGCACGGATGTGAGCTCTGGCAGCTTGGTCAAAGGTATGACATTGGACTGGAGGGTGGATGGGGCAGGCCCAGCACTGTTTTCCCCCTTGAGACCCACAGTGAGAGCAACACTGGGCTGCTGATGGGGGATGCTGAGACCGCCATAGCAGAGGATTGGGGACAGGGACTTTTCCCTGGGTGACAGAGTCTCTTCCTCCCATCTTTGCAGTGGTCCCAGTCTTACAGCTCCATAAGTGACTGGGGGGTCTGGATGTGGCCCCTGCGCTCACACTGGCTGGAGAGACTGGGAGCTGCCTGCAGAGAGCTGATGATGCTGCCCCAGCACATGGTGCTACGCTGGTGGCTCTTCTGGCTGGGGAAATGCCTTGTTTCCCTTATTTCAATTCCTCTGCTTCTTTCCCAGCCTTAGATCATGGGGTAGAGCTGGTTTTCTTCCCAGCAGTCCTGATGTGCAGATATAGGAGCAGGTATAGCATAGAGCTTGAAATTCAGCTAGATGGTCGTGTGGAATGGTCTGTGGAGGGGGAGGAGATCAGTTTCTCTCTCTCCTAGCAGAGGCCTTACTTGTGATCACTTCATGGTAACTCGAGGAAAAGGTAAAAGGCAAGAACTTGAGGACAGAATGGTGTCACCCCACGGCTGCTCCCTCGGGCGAGCAGAGCCGAGGCGCGTCGCGTATCTCCTCGACAAAGAAAAACAGACGGCTGAAATACGTCCATGGGCCCCTCACAAGGACACAATTAGCACAGACTGATAGAGGCACTGCAAGCTGGCAAGATCCTTGCATTCCAGGCGAGAGGTGAAAGTGCATCACGAGGAAGACATACAGCCTTCCTCCCAGAGACCCCTGCCCAGGACCCTTGCAAGCACCAAGGACTGATAAGCTGATTAGCATGAGAAGCAAGAGTAGGTGGGTTCAGGTACTGACTATGCACAGGTGTTGATAGAATATTCATAGTTTTACCGTGTAAATATAAGGTCGGTCTGCTTGTGGTGGAGCGATCCCCCGTGCATCTGCGTGCAATAAACACACCTACTGTATAGCTTCCAAGTTACAGAGTCGATTTCCGTACGTCAATAGGAGAGCTGCTCCAGTGTTCTTATCATCTTTGTGGCCTCCTCTAGACCTGTTCCAACAGTTCCATGTTCTTCCTATGTTGGTGGCTCCAGAACTGGGCACAGAACTCCAGGTGCAGTCTCACATGCGTGGAGTAAAGGGACAGAATCACCTCCCTTGACCTGCTGTCCACACCTCTTTTTGATGCAGCCCAGGACACGGTTGGCCTTCCTGCATCCCCTAGGGTAGACTGGCTCTCCCTACCTCAGAAACACCTTGGAAAGGCTTTTCTGGAGCCATCCAGACCAGGATCGCAAATAGTGGGGACCTCCCCAGCCCCAGTCTGTCCCAGTATGTCCAGATGCTGGGAGCTGTATTACAAGAGGAGGCACTTACCATGGGCAGGTGAGAGGATGGACACGCTGCCTGAGGACAAGAACAAAGACCTTGGGGAGCATTTGGGTTTGCACAACCTGTGTGTTATTTTTCTATATATTCCCACACAACCCCCAGCACCTCCCAGAAGCACAAAATAAGGTCATTCCCACCAGTAAAGATCCCTGTGTTGTTATGGGTGTGCATTATCTCTGCATCTCAAGACGTTTAATTCTGCTGTGCAGTGAGATGGAAGGATTCTCACAGCACAGGGCAGAGACTTGAAGCATGTGCAGAAGGCAGACACAGATATTATAATTAGCACAGGGAAATGAAATGAATATGCACGTACTGGGATGACAGAAGGTGACCACACAATTAAAGGGCTATGCAAATTACCCCCACAGGTGCACACCTTCAAGGAGCATGTTGTTAATTGAAATAGACTTGACCAATAGTAGGTGAAGTGCCCAATTACTGACAATTGAGGTGTGTGTGTGGGGAATTCCCAAGTGACCCTTTAATCGCACGAAGTGATCAAAAATCCCCCTCTGCAGCCTTAAATGTGGGGTTTATTTGGTCAAATTTGAGCAATGTAATTTAATTTTTAGTTGGTTTTTCTTAAGAGAAAAAATGGAGACAGAACAAAATCATCCATTTTTTTTTAGGATTAATTACTTTCCTTGCAAGAAAGTGTGGATTGGAAAATGAACAAAAAGAAAGAAGAAATGAGAAAGAAAAGGGGAGAGAAAAAGGTGGAGAGGACAGAAGAGAAGTAAAGCAGGAAAAGAAACAAAGGTAGGGAAAAATAGGGAAAGTAAAGAGAAAGGTAAAAAGGGGTGGAGATCAGAAAAAGGTGGATTGGGATAAAACAGAGGATAAAGGTAAGAAAAAAAAGGGAAAAGCAGGTTTACAAAGGTAAAAGAAGGAAGACAATTATGTTTTAGAAAAAGGAAAAGATGAAAAATGGTAGGAAATATTTTAAAAGGAAGAAAAAGTGTTTTTTAAAAAGTAGGCAAGAAGTGCAGAAAAAAGTAATAGGGTTTAAAAAAGTAGAAAAAGTTTTTTAAAAATGTGTACAAAGTTTTTTAAAAACCAAGGAAAAACGTGAGCAAGGGTTAAAAGAAGAGGGGAAAGGCCAAGCTGGAAAAGGAGTTTTTCTCCCCTATGGGTGGGGGCCGCCCTATCCTTCCTCACCCCCGGGGGCCGGCTGGGTTCAGGTCCACCCTCCCCACCCATGGCAAGGGCACAGGTACCACAGAGCCCCGCGCTGAGCCGGCGGGGGATGCGCGGGGCTGGGGGGTGCTGAGCCCCAGCCATGGCTGTGCTGGAGCCAGTGCAGGTAGCAGGCAGGGGGCAGCCTCAGGGCTGGGGATTACTGCAGGGGGAACTTTGGGGCGCTGAGTTTTTCCTTCTTTTGCTTTAAAAAAAATAATATTTTAAAATTTCTGTCCCACTTTGTCTTTTGAAACTTTTGTATTTCTCGCCTTGACATTTGTTGTGTTTTAAAAAATTATTTTAAAGATTTTAATTTTATTTCTTTGGGGTTTTTTCCTAATTTTTTTAGGATTTAGTTTTCTCACTTTTCTTTTTTATTTTCTCTTTAATTTTCTTTTAAGAACAAACTTTGGGGTTTGTTTCTTTGATTTTTTTAGCTGTTCTTCAGCTTTATAATTTTACTTACTTTGTATTATTTTATTTTTGGGGCAGTTATTTTAGTTCTTTTAGTTTTTGTTTTTCAGTTGGAAATTTTGTATTTTGCTTCTTTGCTTTGTTTTCTTTTCATGTTGGTTCCCAGGCCAACCAGGAAAGTAGCAGGAAAGGAAAAAAAACGCTTCCTCAAGTGTAGTAAAGATCAAAACAGAAGCGTGTCCAATGAGACTCAAGCAGTACCCTCTTAGAACAGAAGATAATGGAGGCATTAAACCCACACTAGATTCATCAAACATGGACTATTGACAGTGTGAATCAGAGAATAATACTCCTCTCTTACCAGTTAGAAAACCAGACAAAAGCTATAGACTAGTTCAGCATCCCCATTTGGATTCGGAGAGTTAAACACTGTTAATGTAATCCAGTGTAAACCAGCCAATGCCTAGGCCTGGAGTAGCCAAAATAAGGAGATGGCCTTGAGCTGTATCCACACTGGGTAAGATGACATAGCCAACACAACAAGGGGACAAATACTGACCACAAGGAGGAGATACACACCCAAGATAAGCAGAGGTGTGAGACCATCATTCAAACAGAAACCAGCCTGGGAACTTTCTGAATAACCAACCTTTTTGGAATTTTTATGCATATTCATGACTGTGTAATAAATACCCAGCTACCTCTTGAAAGCCCCCTTGCACCCAGCACTGCCATGAACACACCTGCTGTCTAACTCTCCCTGAGTGGTGAAGTTTGTTTCCACGAGTCACCAGGACCTCAAGGAGTAACCCTGAGAACCTTTCCCTTCAAGGGGAGATCCTGAGGAGTAACACAGAGATCCATCCCCTTTCCAGGGGAGCTCTGGATCCACGCAGCCCACTGTCCCTCTGGATTTACATCCCACCCATGGGTGCTGGTGGACCCCGGCTGCTGCCACCCTGTCCCAGTGGGTGTGTTAGCAGGGAGACCCCCTGGGTGACCCATCTTTCATGGTGCTTAATCCCAGTTTCCCAGAAAAAGCCAGGAAAAGGTGGCAGAAGCAGTGGGAAGGGGTGGGGGGTAAAGCAGCTCCTGCATCCCAGCTGGGAGTCACAAGCAGGGGAAAAGGATGGGGACCCCCAAATCCCCCTCTGTAGCCCCTTCCCCTGTCCCTGCAGCCCCCTCTCCCCTGGCCCCTTCCACATCCTAGACCCACAGGCCCCAAACCCACCCCCCGCAGCGCCTCTCCCCCACCCCCATACCCAGCCCCACAGTCATGACTCTCCGCAGCCCCCATCCCCCAACCCCTCAGCCTCTCACTCTCCAGCCCCACAGCCCCAAACCCACCCCCCACAGACCCTCTCCCCCCAGCCCTGCAGTCCCCTTCCCCCCAGCCCCGAAGTCTCCTTTCTCCTGCTCCTCTCCCCCCAGCCCTGCAGTTCCCTTCCCCGGCCCCTTCCTCTTGTCCCGCACCCCCTTCTCCCCCAAGCCCAGCAGCTCCCTCCCCTGCCCCTAGGCCCGGCCCACCAGCCGCCTCTGAAGCGTGGAGCCTTTTTTACCCCTCTCTGGCCAATCAGCGCGGAGAGCCCACGAGTGGCAGGGGGAAGCAGCCAATCGCGAGCTGCGCACTGCTGGGCTGGTCCCGCCCTGCGCTGAGGGGTCCCCAGGCCCGCTCTCTCCTTTAGGACGAGGGGGGGCGGCCGCGGCCATTTTGTCCCGGGCAGCCTCCCACCGCCCCTCCGTTCTTAGCAGCCTTTGGCCATCGTCTCACCCGCTTCTTCCCCACACTGTGGCCGAGGGAGGGGCAGGGGCTGGGGCAATAGAGGTTTGGGGCAGTTCCTCACGAGTTGGTTTCCTCCTTAGCTGGGGGGTGGGGGTTCATTCCTCACCCCCTTCCCCTGCTGCACCCTGGGGTCCCACCCACGGCAGACAGTCCTCCAGGAACTCCTCCAACCTGAGTCCTTCCCCACGGGGCTTCAGCTCTTCCCCAGCTGCCCCAGCACAGCTCCATATTTATGCAGATTAACTCCACATACTCATTAGAGTTTCTAAGACCAGGTAGGGTTATGCAGATTATCTCCAGGAAGCCATTTACATTCACTCCTCCCAGGCAGAGCATACCAGACCACCTCACTCCTGGGAATGGCTTCCTGCCAGGAATCCCCCGCCAGCCCAACCCAGGCTCTCTGGGGCTCAGCTCCAATATTAGGGCCCTGAAAGCCTAGTCCCTGCTGGGGGCTCCTGTGCCAGAAGGTCTTGCTGGGGGAAGGGGCCAGAAGGACTCACTCACCTCTCTGGACAGCAGCGCTCCAAAGCAAAGTCAGAGGAAGAGGACAACAGGAGTGTGATTGTGTGTTTCCCAAAAATTGGTTGGAAACACAGTAATCCAAATACAAATGTAAGTTTATTAATCAGCAAGCAACAAAAGGCAAAGCAGCGCTGGGCGGCCGGGGAGTCTCAGCTCTACCAGCAGCCACACGGCTCCTGCCCAAGTTCTGGATTTTAGAGTGTTGTAGTTCCTGGTCTAGAATCTTCCATCAAAACTGTCGTGTAGTCTTCTGCGCGTGCGCCAGCTGTTATTAGGGGGTCGTCCTCTACCTTCTGGTGGTCGGTGGGATGAAGTCGCTTGTCTTCCTCACTTCTGCTTCCGTTGACCCCCTCTTCTATATTGGGTCATCTTCAGCAATAAGCTCATTGATTGGTTGGTTGATTCCTGTGGTTTCTGCTTCTAAGTTATCTCTTCCTTAATTCTATGCCTCGTTAGCTACTCACAATATACGTTACATAGTTATTCTTAGAAAACAGGATGTTGTAGCCTGTTTCAGGGTACAGGTGGTTTGCTGAACAAAAGGCTCATCCATCACAATCCCCCCTTTTTCTTTTAACTACCATTTTGTTCAGTAAACTGTTATACCTCCTGATAACATTAAAATTCTAATCTTTTTATCATTGTTTAAAGATTCATATTTAGCTCATACCAACATCTATTTTTAACAATTTCTATTAACTTATTTACTGGGTTCGGGTTGCAATGTGTTTTCTTAAAGGATGGTGCTCCACAAGTGACATTTATTTTAAGGATTTTTAAATCCTCCCATCTAATAAGGGTTCAGTTAAAGGGTTGATGCAGATTTCTTTGCCATAACTCAATTAATTGCTAAATACATGCTATAGCCAGCCAGGAAAGGTGGCAGGGTCTCGATTCTCTACAAAGTGTGATTTGTTTTGTTTTAGACCCATTTATTGCCTCCTGATCCCTCCTTTTTCTCAATAGGTGTGTTCTTGGAATAGCTGTCAATTCGGGGTCAGCACTGAGGCAGCTCCTCCAAAGGGTGCACATTATCCCAATCTTGGGATTCCGTCCTCCACAGTTTATTACCTCTCTGCCACGCCCGTCGGCTCAGTTGCTTCGAGTCACAGGTTGTCCCATCTTCTTGGCAGCAGGGGTATTCTTCAGGAGGCTTTGAGATTTTTCTTTTAGCACACCTTTGCTTAAACTTTTCCCAGTCATTCTCACTTCTGGCGAGCTACACCATACCCCACTTAGGTTCTTTCGACAACACACCTGGACAATGGTTATAGAAAGAGGGAAGGGTGGAAACAATAATATTCTGGTCTATTTCCAAACCTATATATATTCCACCACTGTGGTGACCATTTTCTAATTTTCTCTTGGGCCGTTTTATATTCCAATATTCTTTGTGTAGAACAACTCCCATAAACCCCTCTAGGAGGAGTTCTTTCGTAACAGTGAGACCACCACCGTTCTTGGCAGACTTTACCAAAAAAACACAAAATGGTAACAATTACAGCCTTTAGTTTTACACTTAACCTTAAAGTTTTTGCACATTTGTAATTACAAACCCTTCCCTGCCACTTATCTGAATAATAATATTGGGGTTCAGGATCTTTTCCGAGTCATTCTGAGACTTCTGGGAGAACTGGTAACTTTTCAGGGTGGCTCCTGGGATGTCAAGTCCAAGATCGGTCCTTTCACTCGACTAGCATGTGTCCATCTACACTCAGCAGTCCTGATGGCTGTATCTATTATAAGTAAGGCAAGATAAGGTCCTTCCCACTGAGGCATTAAGAAAGTTTTTTTCCAAGTCCTTATCAGGACCTTGTCACCTGGTTGTATCTTGTGTATCGCCATATCCAAGGGGGTGTTGCGCCAATATCCTTTTTCTTATCAGTTCCTTTTTCTTGCCATTAGCTGTGTTATATAAGTCTTTACCAGGGAATCCTCCAGTTGCGGATGATTTTCCGGGCTACTCATGTCATATGGCATTGCATATAACATCTTAAAGGGAAAAATACCCACATCAGTCCTTGGCTGTGTCCAAATATTTAATAAAGCCAAGGGTAAACACCTGATCCAAGACATCCCTGTTTTCAATGTTAATTTTGTTAATTGTTTTTTTAATTTCTCTATTCATTCTTTCAACTTTGCCAGAACTTTGTGGGTACCACCGCATGTGATATTGCCACTTAATTTTCAGAGCCAGGGCTATGTCTTGGATCACTTTAGAAGTAAAATGTGGTCCTTTGTCCGAATCTATAGTTTCAACAACCCCATATCAGGGAATAATTTCTTCCAATAATATTTTAACCACTACTCTGGCCGTGGCTCGTGTTGTTGGAAATGCTTCTACAAAATGTGTAATATGGTTTATAATAACTAACAGATCAATCTGTATATTTGAAAAAGGTCTTTGTGCTAAAATTCTTCCTCCTGCTATTCTTTTTCTTAAATATTGTCTATTGACTTTCTGACATGTTATACATTTCCTCAAAATTTGCTTAGCCAGATCATATAAACCAATACACATATATTTAATTGCAAACTGGTCAATTAAAGCTTGAGTGCCCCAGTGTATACCACTGTGTATTCTTTGTAATATTTTAAGGGCCATTGTTTTAGGGAGAACTTCTTGGCTGTCAGGTAATTTCCAAGTTCCTGAATCACCTTTTTGTATTCCCATCTTTATTAATTTCTCTTGATCTTGTGGTGTGAATTTTGGTACCTGGGGATTTAATTCTTCCTGTCCCTCATTTGGTGTATCTGTGTTCCTGGTTTCCAAAGCTAATAAAGCAGCTCTTTTATAGCTGCTTTATATATAGGTCAGGTAAATTATTTGCTCTTATTTGTGGGGTTAGTCCTTTCTGGTGTCCCCTTAAGTGTACCATTGCAATTTTTTTTAGGGTTTCTTACAGCTTGTAAGATTTGGGTTATAAGTTTCTGATAGATTAGTATTTTGTTAACCCTCTTTCTTCCCAAATTTTCCAAATGTGTGAACTATTCCAAAAGCATATTTTGAATCTGTAAATATGGTTCCCACTTTTTTTATTAAGATACGGTAGTGCTCGTAATACCGCATATAATTCACAGGCCTGGGCCGACCAGCTTGAATTTAATGGTCCAGATTCTACTGTGAGAATGGTTCGGCCGTCAATTATTGCACAGCCCGATTTCCTTTTTCCATCCACTACCCAAGACGATCCATCAACAAACAATCTTTCTCCCTTTTCTAACTCTTGCTTTTCTAACTCAGGTCTAACTTTTGCCTGTTCTTTTATAGTTTGTAAACAATCATGTACCAATTCTTCACCTGGTTCCTCATATAAAAATTGAGCCGGATTCTATAAGGAGGTAGTTTCTAAAGTCAGCTTTGGTGAGGCAATTAATATACTTTCATATTTTACTAATCTAGCATGTGATCTATTTTTCTGCAATACCCCATATGCGAACCTCTCCTCCGTATTAACAAATTAAAAAAAGGGTTTCCACAAGTCGGGCAGGTTAAGCACAGGGGCATTTGTCAGTTCCCTTTTAAGTGTTTCCAATTTGTCACTGTTCTCTGAAGTCTACTTTCATAACCCATTGTGAGCCAATTTGGCATATAAAAATTTTACTTTTCCACTAACATTTTCAATTCATTAACCCGAAAAGTCCCAGTAATTGTTTAACATGCTGTTGATTCCTGGGTGGAGGGACAGAGAATATTCCATTGACCCTTTCAGGGTCAAATTTTTTTGTTCTTTTGCTAAGTTTATGTTTCAAGTACTTTACCTCCTCCTTTACAAATTGCAATTTTATTTTTTTTAGGCACTTTTAGACTCTGTAAACTTAAAAAGTTTAAAAGCTTAATACTTTCCCGTCTAATTGCTTCCTCATCTTCTCCGGCCAACAGTAAATCGTCCACATACTGGACGAGGGTGACCCCTTGGCTTGGCTCATATCTCTGTAAAAGTTGTTCAAGGGCTCGTCCGAACAAGTTAGGGGATTCCAGCAGACAAGCCCAAAATGCATCTTTTAAAACAATCACACTGTACCACTTATCAGTAGGTCCCAGTTGGCTTAGGAGAGTATGAGGATTAGCTACAACTGGAAATCGGGTAATTGTTCTTTTATTAATTTTCCTTAAATCATGAACCAGTTTTTATTTCTCATCTGATTTTTTTTTTTTACTGGCAATATAGGGATATTGAAAGGGGACATACAGGGTTCGAAAAGTCCTTGTTTAAACAATCTTTCAATTTTTGGTTTCAGCCCCCTTCTACCCTCTTCAAATAATGGATATTGCTTTATTTGCACTGGGGTCTCTGGATCTTTAATCACAACCACAAAGGGTTTAATATTTAATTTTCCCGTGGTCTCTGGGATATACCATACTTTAGGATTAATTTGTTCTTCATTTTCAGCTCTGAGGGGGCATGATTTAACTTGTAATTGCTTTTATTTACTTCCAGAGAAATTCCCAGTTTCGGCTTCGGGCACCAACAATAGTGATCCCAAGCCAATTTTAAAACAACTTTCAAATAGTATTTCCTTGACCATGGGTACAGCAAAAGGTTCCCCTTTAGCACCAATTACTTATACTGTCTCCGAGGAAACTTTACATCCCTGGGGCAAACTTTGGACGGTGGATCTTTCTGCCCCTGAGTCCACAAGGAACTCAATTTCTTGCTGCTGGGGACTTACTTTAAGTTTTACCAGGGGCTCCATCTTGTTTCTTGTCCCCAGCGAATAGAGCCTCTGACACTCCTAATACTCTTTAAACATCCTCAAAGGATCCAAATCTGGGCCAACGAAGGGGTTCAGATGATACAATAATGTATCATCTTTACTTTACTCTTCCCCCTCCTAGAAGGGTAATCATCTCAATATTTAATCATCAGTCCCAATGGACTACTCAAGGGTATTGGGTGAAGTTTCCCAGAATCTTCCCTACCCATGGCGACAGAGGGCCTGCCTTTCCTCTGTCCCATCTTCCGGGGCTTTACGTCTACCCACCCCAGGGATCCCAGCCCCAGCCGAACGGTATCCGGCCTATACTCCCACGTCCCGCGTCTTCGTCCGGGGCTCCGTGCACACAGGTTAAGGGCCTTGCCGGCTTTCCTTTGCCTATTGTCCAGAACTGTGGTTGGCTGGTGGAGAGCCGAGCAGATACTCCGGCAGGGCCGCTGATTCAGCGGGGTGCCCCCCTACTCAGAGGCTCGTGGCTGGGAAGTCTCCATCTGAGTCACAGCACCAGATTGTGATGGTGTGTTTGCCAATTATTGGTCGGAAACACAGTAATCCAAATACAAATGTAAGTTTATTAATCAGCAGGCGACAAAAGGCAAAGCAGCGCTGGGCGGCCGGGGAGTCTCAGCTCTACCAGCAGCCACGCGGTTCCTGCCCGAGTTCTGGTTTTTATAGTGTTGTAGTTCCTGGTCTAGAATCTTCCATCAAAACTGCTGTGTAGTGCGCGTGCGCCAGCTGTTATTAGGGGGTCGTCCTCTACCTTCTGGTGGTCCGTGGGATGAAGTCGCTTGTCTTCCTCATTTGTCCCTCAGTTGACCCCCTGTTCCATATTTGGTCCTGTTCAGCAATAAGCTCATTGATTGGTTGCTTGATTCCTGCGGTTTCTGCTTCTAAGTTATCTATTCCTTAATTCTATGCCTCGTTAGCTACTCACAATATACATTACATAGTTATTCTTAGAAAACAGGATGTTGTAGCCTGTTTCAGGGTACAGGTGGTTTGCTGAACAAAAGGCTCATCCATCACATCACCCATATCCCCCAGCCCGGAGTCACCCCTGGGCCCCCCAAGTCTCGGTTCTTCTCCTCCCCTTCCCCCCCCAGCCCCGCCCAGCTCCCGGCCCCTTCCCTTGGGCCCTGAACCCTCCAGAAGTCACAATCAAAACTCAGCAGCCTGGGTGGCTGTACAGAAGGGATCCTTTATTGCAGCGCTGGGCACACGGGGCATGGCTCCTCCAATGTCAATAAACCCTTCAAGCCCTACTGACACAGACTGACCATACACAGGCTTTGGAATGTGTAAGAAACAGCCAGGTTATGCAAATTATTTACAGAACGTCATTTACAGAAACTGCTGCCAGAGAGCACGTGCTCAGGGGCACTCAGGGGTCTTCTGGGGGGTTTCAGGGATGAAGGCTGGATGTCTTCCTCTACCTCAGCGAATGCTCTTCACGGTTTTCTCCAGAGTCTCAAAGCCCCATTGCTGCACACACAAGTCAGGAACCCCTCACCCCTAATTCTCTCTGTCTCTTAATTGGGCATTGGTCTCATTAATTATTCCTCCCCATCTTCACTTTGGTATCTTCAAGCCTGTTCCCCTGTTAGGGTTAAATTGCGTAGCTACTCTAATGAACCAGCTCATACGGCTACAGCCAGGTTCTACTGAAATCCAAACCAGGCAAATACTGTCTGTGCTCAAAACACACAGATTCTCCTTCTATTAAAGCTGGATCACAGAGTCACCCGGTTGGAAAAGCCCTTTGAGTCCATCGAGTCCAACTGTTCCTGTCTTGTGCTGAACCATCTCCCTGAGCAGCTCATCTGCCCAACTGTTAAACACAGCCAGGGGCAGGCACTCAACCTGGGAGGAGGCCCCTGTGCTAGGCCCATCGCAGGCCCTGACCCTGCTTCAGGACCAACCCAGGCCTGAACCCTGTTCTACACTCCTGTTCCAGGCCTGTCCCAGGCCCGGACCCTAATCCAGACCCCTGTTCCAGACCCGTTCCAGGAATGGAGCCTGATCCAGGCCAGCATTCCTGACCTGTCCCAGGCCCTGACTCTGCTTCAGGCCTGTTCCAGGCCCTGACCCTGTTAGAAATGCAAAAGGGTCCTAAAAAAGGACTCAAGGTAGATACGTTAGTGAAGCAGTAATTAATTTATTATACGTTCTTGCAAGAGCGGGTAACCCAAAAGTAGGCACACTTTTGGTCAAAATACGTAGCATTTTTATACCATTTTCCAGTCGAAATCCCTCCCACCGTTTAACTACAGATTAAGAATTTCAAAAGTTTACTGGCTCAACCCAAGTACCCCATTCATGACATGATGTGATACATATTGCACATCCAGCAAATCCTTGCTTCCCGTTAGTGAGGAAAATTAGTATGTATGAGCTTTTAACACTTAAACATCTCTTTTGTCTGGGATAATCGCTTACTGGCAGGTACTTGATTGTATCTTAACTTTCCCAGTAACTGTCATGGGCCGAGGGTTGAAGGGATTTAAAAGCTCATACAGGTTTTTATTTAGATGGTATCAAGACTCCACACCCTTTGTCAGTTTTGAGTTCCAACCCATGGCCTCAGTCACGGTTTTAACTCTTTCCAGGATTATCTTTTAGCAACAGTATGCTTTATCCTAAAATTCCTTACAAAGAATTCCTAATGAGGCAACCTTAATTCCCAAGTCATAAAAGTATACAGTACAAAATATACAATCCAAAATTTCAATCTGCAAAAGCAACAACTCAGCGTTTTCCACAGTACCAACACCCTGGTCACTCCTGATGCACAGCACGGCCAGGGCTGCTGGGGGGAATTGAACTCACCTCAGCCAGACCCAACCCAGTCCTAAACATGGCACCAAGCTGGGCTGCTGGGAAGAAAACCAGCTCTATCCCAGGGAAAACCATCTCTATCCCAGGGGAAAACAGCTCTATCCCAGGGGAAAACAGCACAGCAGTCGACCTTAGGCTTTGAGAGCAGACCAGGCATGGGGAGAGGAGGTGGGGACCATTTAGTGGGGCTGTGGGCTCTCTGGTGTCCTGAGGGGGGAGGGGGGTTGGGGCTGAGGGCTAGGAAGCCCCGTGGCAGTAAGAAGTGAGGTGTCAGGCTCCCATTGGTGGATGGGTGGTGGCAGAGCCAATCAAGTGGTCGAGGCGGGGTTTGCAGCGTGTTTTATGGGCTGCCCTGGGGGTGCTCTGCCTTTTTGGTAGCGGATGCGGGAGTGGAGCAATGGGGCCCTGTGGGGCGCTGGGGCTGCTGCTGGGACTTCTCAGCAGGGCTGCATGCGGTGAGTGCGGGTGGGGACCCGGGTGCCAGAACCCCCTAGACCCCCTTTGCTGACACCAGTGCTCCGTTTCCAGGCAGTAGGATCCCCCTCCACCCTGGGGCACCAGGACCTCCCCGGGCTCCCCTTCCCCAGGCACACTCCCTTACCCCTCCCCCACCCCCAATTAGATTAATTTCTTGTACTGATATGCCAAATTAGTCATTATAAGTCCGGTTGTGTTCTGTGCACTGAACTATCATGATGCAGATTCACAAATAACAAGATACTTGGTCAACCCAGTCGTGTTCCTTGAACTGCCACAGCTGCCTAAGGAGTTCAGTCGCAGTCAATGAGCACTGACACGACAGGCTCAAGTGAGAGTTTCATTCAAGCAACAGACACAAAGATTCTTTGGATTGGCACTGATAAATACACTGTCTGCAAACATCAATAAATACTAAAGTTCTGAACTACTAACATGTTAAGAGATGTCCAGTGACTCTAGAGAGATTTCTAAGTTTCCCAGGGGAGGGACTCCTGGGGGAGTTCCATGTTATCACACAGTTCAGCCGCGATGTCTCCACTTTGCTTCATCCTCTGTGTAGCTGTCTCAGGGTCAATACCTCACGCTCCCCTGACATTATTAACCTTCAGGATTGCTTTGGGACTTATTATGTAGGAGGATGTTTAGGAACTTTATGGCTGAGTGGGTTCCTGGCATCTCAGCTGCTTATCACCCTGGAATGTTCTATAAATGCTGAGCCTTTGGAAAATGGGTGTAACTTTTAAGTTACCATTACCTGCAGTCATCACCCCCTGCCCAGAACCTTCCTCAGATCTACTTGACCCCATGGATCCCCCTTCCTGGGTGTCCTACACCTCAGGCGCACATTTCATTGACGCTGGGGACCCCTGGTTGTTCTGTCCCAGGAAGCATGACCCCCTCCTGGACACACCTTCCTCCCTCATCATCCCCCCCCACCAGTCACATTTCCCCTGAAGCTGTCCCCCACACCCTTTGATCTGCTCTCTGGGATCCCCACCCAACCTCACTACCCACCCCTGGAGCCCCTCACCTTGGGCACCCTCAGCTCCCAACCTTTATCATCTCCTCTATCCCCACAGAGCTCCACTCCCTGCGCTACTTCAACCCCGTGGTGTCAGAGCCCAGCCCAGGGGTGCCCCAGTTTGTGTCCCTGGGGTACGTGGATGGGAACCTCATTTCACGCTACGACAGCGACACGGGGAGGGCGGTGCCCCGGGCAGAGTGGATGGAGAACAACCTGGACCAGCAGCACTGGGACCAAGAGACACAGATTGAGCAGAACAATCAGGAGATTTACCGTGTGAACCTGGACACGCTGCAGAGCCGCTACAACCAGAGCAGCAGTGAGTATGGGCTGGGACGGTGCCCCATGGGATGGGAGAGCTCCCACCCCCATGAAGACCCTGCCCTTCCCTACACTATTGGCCTGGCCTGTGCTGACCCTTCCCTGTCCAGTGCAATTGTCACAGGACCCCCAGCCCCCTGTCCCCCAATGCAAAGGATGCTGGCTGTCTGTCCCAGCCACACGGTCTGTGGGATCCCTTGCCCCAGACCTGGAGAGGCTTCTGGGTGCCCCACACAGCATGTTTTCCCCCCCAACTCTCCCCCCACTGCCCAGCACCCCATCCCAGGACTGGCGGCCAAGTCCCACACCTCCCCATCCCCACGGTGAACAAGACCCCCAAAACCAGAGACGCTCCCACCCAGTGATATCACAGTCCCTTCCCCTTCCTCTGGTACTTCCGATGGAGGCCAGCCATGCTGAGGGGGATTTGGGGGTCTTGGTTGACAGCGAGTTACCCAGGAGCCAGCAGCATGCCCAGGCAGCCAGGAGAGCCAAGCTTCTCCTGGCTGTGGCCAGCCAGTTCAAGGAGGGGACTGTCCTGCTCTGCACTGCACTGGTGTGGCCTCACCTTGAGTATTGGGCACAGTTTTGGGTGCCACAGTAAAAGAGAGATACAAAACTATTGGAGAGTGTCCAGAAGAGGGCAACGAGGATGGGGAATGGTCTGCAGGGGAAGTCTTAGGAGGAGAGACTGAAGTCCCTTGGTTTGTTCAGCCTGGAGAAAAGGAGGCTAAGGGGTCATTTGTGGCTTCCTGATGATGGGGAGTGAAGGGGCAGGCACTGATCTCCTCTCTTTGGCTGTGATAGAACCCAAGGGAATTACATGAAGCTGTAACAGGGGAGGTTTAGGTTGGATGTTAGGAACAGGTTCCATACTGAGAGGGTGGTCAGGAAGGCCCTGAAGGCCAGAGCCTGTGGCTGGGGAAGGACCAGAGACACTACCACTGCTGCTGACTGGCTTGGCATTAGTCATCAATGAGTTTGTCCTTGAGCTGGCTGGTTGGAGCTGGGGGAAGCTTCTAGCAGCTTCTTGCAGAAGCCACCCCTGCAGCTCCCCTTCTGCAGACCCTTGCATGCAAACCCACAACAGTCAGGTAGGGATGGCCTCAGCTCAAAGGGGAGGGACACATCTGACAGCACATCCATCATAGGTCCCAACAGACTGATCACCAAACCCACCCCAACCTGTGCAGGAACAACACAGCATTAATGCCCAACAGCCCCAGATCTCCCCCCAAACATCCCAGAGAGCAAGCCCAAGCTGTTGAGCTTCAGTGCCTGAAGGCAGTGTCTACACTGACCTGTCTCTGTTCAAGAAGCCCCAAGGCTGCCAGGAAATATGCCAGGTCTCCAGTGGCAAAGAGGGACAGGACGGAGGTCTGGGAGGGACAGACAACACTAGGGACATGAGGACCGACCCCTGGAAACACTGCATTGGCCACAAACCTGACACTGACAGATGCTGCAAAGCTTCTCCATAAGAGGCACGGTTTCTTACTGTGCAGACGTACTGACCATCATCAGAGGGTCTCAGCCCAGAGATTCGCAAGTCCAGCCTTCCTCTGGAGAGACCATCTCTGGCCAGCTCTGTCCTCCCAACATATTCCTCCAGCTGCTCCCTGGACAGATCCCCCCCATTTCAGTCATGATGCACCGTTTCAGAGACCCTGTGCTGGATCCACCTGATGTCCAAGGCCTGAGCATCCACAGGAGTGGGACAAGTGACATGTCAGCATGACATCCTGCCCCACGGTGACATGGAGAGGGTGTCCTGGTCCCACCACTCTGAATTCAGCTTGACCACAGGGAGGGATACAGAGACATGGAGATTGTGTGTTGACTGATTTAGGACGTTGCAGACAAGGGTGAAGATTGGCATGAGCAGTGCCCCATGCCACTGGTGTTGCTTTGCCCTCCAATGGTCCAGAATCTCTGGAGAAACTGGAGCAGGTGTGGGAGGAATGAGAAGAGAAGGAGTTTTCCCTGGAGTGGGAACCTGCTCCAGGAAACAACCTCCCCCCCAGCCAGCCCCAGTGCAAGCGAGAAACTTTTCAGGGGAGCACTGCAGGACAGGACTGAAGGGGAACCCAGAGCGAGGGATGTACAGAGCAAAGAGCCCAAAGGAAAGTGAAACCCATGTGGAGCTCAGCTCTGGGCTCAGCTCCCCCTGCCCCATGGCAGCTCCTGCCCCACATCTGTTACCTGGAGTGGGTGAAAGCCCCCACCAGCCCTGCAGGATCCCTTTCTGCAGGAGCACATGGAGAGTCACCCAGTACCTCAGGGAGGTCCCCAGGGCTTGCCAGGAGCCACATCAGCATCTGTGCTGGATAGGAAGGAGGGGAAGGGAGGCAGAGGTTGGTGATGGGGATTACACCTGCCCAAGAGGGGATGGCCAAGAAGGGTCGCACCTGCCCCTAAAAGAGGCTCTGAAGTCCCCAACCCCCCTGCACAAGCACCCCAGTGGTGGAAGAAACCAGAGCTCAATGGCAGGACAGGACCGTGCATGGGTCCCTGGTGCAGCCCCCTGCTCTGTCCCACTGTTGCTCACCAGGATTTATTGCAAATCCATTACTGGCCCTAAATGAATGGAAATATTCTTAACCCCTGTGGGAAGAGAAGTTGCTCAGCACATGGCCACGAGCTGCAGGATGCACCAGGCTGACTAAAACCTGGACAACCGTTAAGCCACTGTCAGTTGCAGATTTCCTGTCTGTAGCTGGCATGTCAGTCACCTTGTGCTTCTCACAGCAACTTGTGCTGGGGAGTAGCACTAGAGGAGTTTCAGCACTTTTAGAAGATGTTTCCTTCCCAAAATGGGCTGATGTTCTCATGTATGACCATTGTTGCTGAGGCAATGAGCAGAGCCCTGACCAGACCCTGACAAATTGTTCACCTGAGCCAGTTCCACTGAGTCCATCTCTTTCACATTGGTGGTTTTAGGGCATTTGGGGATTCAGAACAATGGAGGAGAAAGGCAGGAGACCAAAGAAAAATAAAGGAGAAGAAGGAAGGGAAAAGAAGCCCAGAGGTCTTGGGGAGATAGGGAGAAGGGAACACTGTGGCCTTCAGGAGTTTCCTCTTCTGCTGCAGAAGGGCAGAGGCTCTGTGGGGCACTTATTCCTGGCCATGGACAGGGATGTCCTGCTATTCTGGGGACTCATCCATAGGTCACCATCCCTTTGACTCAAGGTGATGCTGGAGTTCCAGCCTGTGCAGTACCACAGAACAGGAATGGCCATGACACCCTGGCTGTCTGGCAGCCCAGGAGTATGTTCAGCCATTGCTGTCACCAAACACCAAGCTTGCTCCAATGTGGGCATCCACTGGGTCACAGCATCCTTCAGGCATCTCCAAGTGCTCCAGCATGGGGTCCTCCACAGGCTGCAGGTGGGATCTCTGCTCCCCATATTCTTCCATGAGTTGCAGGGATACAGCTTGCCTTACCTTTGTCTTCTCCATGGGCTGCAGGTGAATGTCTCCTCCATTGCCTGGAGTGCCCCCTCCTGCCCCTCCTTCTTCACTGACCTTGATGTCTGAAAACTTTCTCACACCTTTCTCTGACAGCAAAATGCAGGCACTTGCAGGTTTTTTCCTTCTGGAATCTGTTCTCCCAGAGGCACTCCCACTACCACTGCCTGGCTCGGCGTTGGTCAGCAGTGGGTCTGTCCTTGAGCTGGCTGGTATTGGCTCTGTTGGACCTGGGGGAAGCTCCTAGGAGCTTCTTGCAGAAGTCAACTCCTACAGTCCCCACTCCCACTCGTAACACCTTGCCATGCAAACCACAGCAGTCAGGTAGGTATGCCCTCAGCTCAAAGGCAATGAACACATCTGAGAGCAGAACCATCACAGGTCCCAACAGGGCTGCAGGACTGGCCACCAAACCCACCCCAACTTGTGCAGAAACACAGAGCATTGATGCCCAACAGCCCCAGATCTCCTCCCAAACATCCTGGCACAACAAGACTGATCTGCTGACATTCAGGATCTCAAGGCAGCATCTGCAACAACCCATCTTTGTTCAAGAAGCCCCAACGCTTCCAGAAAGCATGTAGAGTGTTCTGTGGCACAAATGGACAGGAGAAAGGTCTGAGAGGGAGACAAAAGCCCAGGGACACCAGAACCACCCCCTGGGAACACCACACCATGCACAAACCTGACATATCCAGATACACTGGACCCATATTTCACTGTGCAGATGTACTGACCATTGTCAGAGGGTCTCAGCCCAGAGATTCACAAGTCCAGGCTTCTCTCCAGACATGGAGAGACCATCTCTGGCCAGCTCTGTCCTCCCAACATATTCCTCCAGCTGCTCCCTGGACACGTCCTCCTCATTTCGGTAGCGATGCACCGTTTCAAAGATCCTGTGCCAGATCCATCTGATGTCCCAGCTCTGAGCATCCATGGCTGGGGACAAGTGACACGGCAGCACAAACTCCTGCCCCACCTTGACATGGACAGCACGGCCTGGTCCCACCACTCCGAAGTCAGCTTGGCAGCAGAGACATGGAGATCTAGCACAGGCAAACAAACCTGTCCAGGCCACGCCTTGCACATCCCCACATGGCTCCTAAAAATTCCATCATCACTCTGTTCTCAGCTCTGCCTGCAGCAGGAACCAGCCTGCAGCCCATACCAGCCACTGTGGGGACATGAGCTCTAACCCAGAAAAAAACCTTCCGAGCCCTCTCACTGCATCCCTGCTCCCTGGGCTGAGACAGGGTTCAGAGGGTCATCTGCTGCTGTGGCACCAAGGAGAGGAGCACAGGCAGGGTCTGCAGAAGGGCAGGGGCTCTGCAGGGCTGCGGGGAGCGTATAAGGGGGGTAGGAGCTGCTGTCCCTGAGGCACAGTTCAGTTCCCTCTGTCTCCACCCAAAAGAAGGGGTGGATGGTCTCTCCATTGAATGAAGCCGATGGGAAAGGGAAGATCTTGACCACAAAGTCAGCATTGATGAAAGTTGCCAGCCCCTGTGGGCAGTCCAGACAGACCCAGACTCTGCTGGGGACCTGGGACAGGGACAGGGGGGTGAGAGGAGAGGTGAGAGACTGAAACTGCCCAAAGCAGTGCAGCACCCCCTGTACCCCCCAATCAGGGCCAAATACCCCTTCCTGATCACAGAGTACCCGGAAACCCCCAGAACCCACCCTGAATTATCTCCTACCTCCTCCTAACATCTACCTCCCAGCAGTGCCTCCCCTCATTGAACCCCTCCCAGCCCAGCACGCAGCACTGAAACATAAATCTCTGAGGGGGGTTGAGTAGGTTCTGCCATGCTCTTCCTCTTATCACACTTCTCCCATCTGCTGACAGGACAAGTTCCAGATGGGCCGTGTTGGGATCCAGGGTCACCATCTCTGCAGGAAAAGGAGGAGCCAGAGCATCAGGGGCAGAGCCCAGCACTGGGCAGGTTTTACCACCCTGGGGCCAGAATCTGCCCCATGGGGTAGGATGGCTGGGCAGCATGCCCACCCAGCCGGCTCTGGGATGGCCGGGCAGCAGCCCTGCCCTCCTGTCCCCCTGGGCTCTGGGCGCTCAGCCCTGGGTACCAGGGAGGTGAGACCCGGCCTGGGTACCCCCTGCTCAGGTGGGTGCTGGGCATTCTGCGTTGCCTTGGACTCGGACCCTTGATGTGTGCAGGCACAGAGCGATTCCTCTGTGAAGGACAGTGTGAAGCCCAGGGCAGAGTGGAGGCTGACAGCAGCTGTCGTGGGCTGGATGGAGTCACGCTGCCCACGAGCGCTGCTGTGCTGGACATGCTGGAGCTCCAGCAGGATCTGCAGCCAGAGGCAGCACAGTGAGACGCCCCAGTTGATATCACTGCTGGATGTTTCTGGATGCCTTTGGCAGCAGAGAGCAGGGCAGAGTTTGCTGTGCCTGGGAGGGTGCCCAGTCCACCTGCAATTGACTGCCCCAGGGGTGGAAACACAGCCTCACCATCTGCCCTGAGCTGATCCCGACTGTGCTGGAAGGGGAGAAGCCCCAGATCCCCTGCAGTACGCTGATGCCATCATCGTATGGGGCAAGAGAGCAGAGGAATTCTCTGAGACAGGGCAGAAGACAGTCCAGCTCCTTCTGGAAGGTGTTTGTGCTGGTTTGAACTGGTAAGTTGATGGACCTGTGCAGGAGATGCAGTAGAAGCAGTGCCAGGCAGGAGCACTACCAGGCCTGAGGTACGCTGGGCACAGGCTATGGCAGGCACAAGTGACCCAGGGACAGCAGGGGCAAAGGACACCCCCATAATCCCTAAGGGGTGCCCACAATGGTTTTTACCATTGTCCCAACTATTTCACCCACAAACCCCCAGGGTGTCAGGGCCAGGTGAGGAGACCCTCTCGCGGGCTGAGGGGCGGGACTTGCAGCAAAGTTTGTCCCAGAGCCGGGCTCCTTTGGCTCATGACATCGGGCACCCAAAGTGAAGCGATGAGCGATGGGGCCGGGCTGGGCACTGGGGCTGCTGCTGCTGAGGGTCCTTGGCTGGGCAGCGTGTGGTGAGTGTGGGCAGAAACCCAGGAAACTCCCTGGATCCTGTTTCTTGACAAGGGTTCTCCATTCCCCATGCACCAGACCACCCTGGGGCACAGGGTCTCCTGGTCACACTCCCTGAACACCAGGTGCCCCCTCGGAATACCCTCCTTCCACCCTTTTCTATCCCTTTCCATCCCCTTCCCAGATTCTCCTACAGGTCTGTTTCTCCTTGGTGCCAGGGACCCCCTTGGACCCCACCTTCCTGGGCACTTCGGGTTCTTCACTGCCAGGACCCCCCTTTCATCATCACCAGGATCCCCGGCTTCCCTTCATGGAAAGCAGGACCCCTCTCTGAACACATATTTTCCCCCAACAGAGACTACCCCTTGAAGCTGCCCCACACACCCCAAATCTTCTGTTCTGGGACTCCCACCCAGGCTCACCACCCACTCCTGCACCCCATCACTATGGGCACCCTCACCCTGAACTCCCCACCCCTTGTTGCCCCCATGTCCCACAGAGCTCCACTCCCTGAGCTACTTCCACACTGCAGTGTCAGAGCCCAGCCCAGGAGTGCCCCAGTTTGTGTCCCTGGGGTACGTGGACGGGAACCTCATTGTGCGCTACGACAGTGATAAGGAGAGGACGGTGCCCCGGGCAGAGTGGATGGAGCACAACCTGGACCAGCAGCACTGGGACCAGCAGACCCAGATTGAGCAGAACAATCAGGAGATTTCCACAGTGAACCTGGACACGCTGCAGAGCCGCTACAACCAGAGTGAGGGTGAGTGTGGGCTGGGAAGGGGCTCTGTGAGATGGGAATCTCCACCCCATCCTCCCTCATAAAGACACTATCCTTCTTAGCCCAGTGCTGTTGGCAGAGGGCTCCAAGCACCCCTGTCCCCCAGCCCTACACTCCATGGGATCCACTCCAACCCCACAGCCAGAAGGGCTTCCCCAACCCATGCCATGTCCTATGTGCTTCCTCCCCCAGCATTCAGGACCCTGTCCCATCTCCTTGCTGTCACAGGGTGTCATGGGGATGAGTACCAGCCCAGCCATGCTCTGGTTACAAGGGGTCTGTGTCACAGCTTTATGTGACACCCCGAGTGCTGCGGGCCCTGGGCAGGGTGGGGGCAGCAATTGTGTCAGTGCCAAAGTCACTCAGGCCTCACATAGGGCTGGAGTGGGGGTGCTGCTGGGGGGCCTTGCCCCACTGAAGGCCCAGGGCTGCAGCAGCCCCTCAGCCCCATCTCCCTGGTCGTGTTTCAGGGGCTCACACAATGCAGCACATCATGGGCTGTGACCTCCTGGAGGACGGTAGCACCAGGGGGTATTGGCAAATTGCCTACGATGGGAGGGACTTCATTGCCTTTGACATGGACACAATGACATTGACTGCAGCAGATGCAGCAGCACAAAGCACCAAGAGGAACTGGGAGGCAGACGGGACTGTCATTGACCACATGAAGCAATATCTGGAGAATATCTGCCCTGAGTGGCTGAGGCAATACCTGAGCTACGGGCAGGCTGTGCTGGAGAGGAAAGGTGAGGGGAGATGGGGAGCCTGGGGAGGGGCCAGCGTGGATGTGTGTGCCAGCCCTCACTGCCACCCCCTCCCCAGAGCCCCCCACGGTCCGAGTGTCGAAGAAGGAGACCCAGGGGATCCTGACCTTGCACTGCCGCGCTTACGGCTTCTACCCACGGCCCATCACCATCAGCTGGCTGAAGGACGGGGAGCTCAGGGACCAGGACACCGAGCGGGGCAGCATCGTGCCCAACAGCGACGGCACCTACTACACCTGGGTGTCCATCAAGGCCCATCCTGGGGAGCAGGACAAGTACCGGTGCCGTGTGGAGCACGCCAACCTGGCTGAGCCAGGGGTCTTTGTGTGGGGTGAGTCTGGCGGCCTTGGGCATGTAGAGGAGTGGGCTGGGGGGTTCCCCTCCTCACAGCCCTGTTTATCCCCAGAGCCAGAGTCCAATCCATTGACCATCGTGCTGTGGGTGTTTGTTCCCCTTGCCATCCTGGCTGTCATTGCCATCAGTGGATTCATCATCTGGAAGCGCAGATCAGGTAAAGCCCCAGGGTGTGTGAGGAAGACAGAGCCTGGGGAGCTGGCAGGGGTTGTGGCCATGAGCCACAGCACTTTGGGAAGACCCCGAGCCTGAGGGTGAAGCTTGGTGGATGCTGATGCCTCTTCTTCTCTTATGTGCTCTGTGCCCACAGCAAGCAGGAGGTGGCAGCTCGCAGCAGTTTTTTCCCCGTAGGCACGGATGGGAGCTCTGGTAGCTTGGTCAAAGGTATGACATGGGAGTGGGGGGTGGATGGGGCAGGCCCAGCTCTCTGTGCTCCCCCTTGAGACCCATTATCAGAGCGACAGCTGGTGGGAGATGCTGAGACCACCATAGCAGAGGACTGGGGAGTTGGACTTTCCCCTGGGTGACATTGTCTCTTCCTCTCATCTTTGCAGTGATCCCTGCCTAACAGATCCATGAGTGAACAGCGCAGCTGAATGTGGCCCCCAGTGTATTGTTTCAGGTACCATTTCATGGAAGTGGAATGAGTGGTTTGTCTCCAACAATCTGTCTTGCAAGATAACAGAACCTGCAGAGGCAGGGTAACGTTGTGTGGACTGTGTCTTGCCTCACAAGGGGCTTGATCCGGCAAGCGTCTGTGGGGCCTTGGACTAGGGCCTCCATCCCCCCAGGATTGGAAGGGCCTGGAGAGTCTTGATCTCAAAGCAGCTGTTCTGACGAACAGGCCATTCTACTTCCTCATTTGATAAACCATCTGGACACTGTCCCTGCAAGGACAGCCCCTCAGTCAGCAGCCACCCTGACAAAGAGGATCCTGCCCTTATCCGATAAGGAGCGGTGACAGGTGAGCAGGGCCCTGTGGAGGCAGAGCACCTTCTTGCTAAAATCCTGTGTGAGGCCACTGAAAGCATGAGTTGCTCTATCAGCCCAGTCAGGGGGTCAAAGAGCCCTTGGGATCTCCATTCCCCACTGACTCATTTCCAGAACACTGCATAAGATATGCTCAGCCTGTGGCCAGGCCAAAATCAACCTCCCCAATCTGCCAGCACAGGTGAGGTGAGTTAGCCAGGGCTGATTTCCACACCACCTGACATCACTTCCCCATCAAAGAGGCTGGTTGGGGAGAGGCAGTGGCTTGGTGCCTTCAGAGTAGTCTGTGTGTGACTAGGGTTGGGTTGGTCCCTGTGTTGTGCAGCACTCTGTAACCATTGGGTTGGTAAGGTACTTGGTGTTATCACCAGGTGTGAGTGTAATTGGCTGTTACTGTTCTACTGTCATGGTGATTTTGTCAATAAACTGTCTTCATCCCAAGCCCTGGAGGCTCTGTCTCTTTCCCCTCTGGGAGTGAGTGAGCAGAGTGAGCAGTGTGTAGTTCTCAGCCTCTGGTTGGGGCTGAACCACCAGAGCCTTGCAGAAGGGTGGGTCCAGAGAGCATAAAAATTACAGATTTGGGACACCTGGTGCATGCCTGCCACCCAAGGACTACAACTTTGTCCTTGCTGGATCCCTGGGTGGTGATATCTTATTTTTCCTCTCTTACTCTCTCAATCTCTGTCTTTCTCTCTCTGAACTTCTAGCCTTATTCTTGGCACACAATAGTAAGAGCATTTCCGGTTTTGTTAAGTTCTACTGATTGTAATCTGTTGCTCTGAACATATAGTGTGGTGTGGGTTTGTTTGCAAGCTTTAGAAGTGAATGGGCTTTTAAGCAGAGTTGTGCTTTGGACCTCCTGGGTAGTTGTTACTCCTGAGCACTACACAGAGGATTACAGAAGCTCATCTGGCAGGTGTGGTTGTTAAAGGAGAGTTAACCAGGCCCTTGAGGCAGGGAGCAAAAGTTAACTCTACATGTACCCATCTGCTGGGGTGGGACAGACAGGTCTGAATCTCTTGGGTTTGCCCACCTGGGAGGGACATGACACTGAAGTGGGATCCTCTGTGAGCAGTGGTAAGGAGGGTTTGGAATAAGGGATAGAAGGTGTGTTCCTTGAAAGAGAACTGATTTATCTGGCAGAAGGTCAGGGTAATCTTTGATAAACCTGATCTGCACTGCTCCCTGCTTTTGGATTTGTTCAAAAGTTATAAAGCTTGTCGGATTTCTAAAGGGTGCAGCTGGGCAGAGGGACATTGGCAATCCCTGACAACTGTAGTGCAGCAGATAAGGGACTTGGCAAAAGAAAAGAAGTGTGGACTGCTGTAAGGGAAAGGCAGTGGTTTGTGGTGTTTTGGGAGCCGTGTTAATTGCCGCTCAGAAGGACAAGCATTGTTTTAAACAAGACAAGAGAGTAAGAAATCTCTTCTGGAGGTGGTAAAAGAACTACAGGTGAAAAGAGAATGGGTGGCAAGCAAAAGAAGTGAAAAATGAGTTGGGAGATGCTTGAGGAGCAACCTGCAAGATGCTTTGGAAAGGGAAAAGCAATTAAGATTAGAATTGGCTTATCAAGCACGTGATGATGATCTTGAGAATGAACCTGTTTTTTCTAGTTTGCCTGAAGAAAGAGACCTTATCCAAACAAAGGTTCCCCTGCCTCTGTCGCTGGGAGGAAATGGAAAAAGCAAAAGCTGAATGTGATCCTTCACAAAAACTCCTGCAGCTCCTAAAAACTGAAGTGGCCTCTGAGGGTGGCGAGGATGCAGAGCCCATGTTGATGTACGGGTATAGAAGCAGGTATAGCATAAAACTGGAAAATTAGCTAGATGATTGTGGTCTCGGGGAAAGCATGACAAATCTGCTTTTCTCTCATAGCAAAGGGCCTGTGATCACTTCATGCTAACTCGAGAAAGAGGTAAAAGGCAAGAATTCAAAGGCAGAATGTTATCAGCCCACGGCTGCTCTCTCGGGCAAGCAGAGCCCAGGCGCGTCGCGTATCTCTTCGACAAAGAAAAACAGATGGCTGAAATACGTCCATGGGCCCCTCACAAGGACATCAATTAGCACAAACTGATAGAGGCACTGCAAGCTGGCAAGATCCTCGCATTCCAGGCCAGAGGTGAAAATACATCACGAGGAAGACATACAGCCTTCCTCCCAGAGACCCCTGTCTGCGACTCTTACAAGGATCTGCACAAGCACCAAGGACTGATAAGCTGATTAGCATGAGAAGCGAGAGTAGGCGGGTTCAGGTACTGACTATGTACAGGCGTTGATAGAATGTTCATAGTTTTATTATATAAATGTAAGATCGGTCGACTGCTTCGGGATGCAGCTTGTGGAGGAGAGATCCCCCGTGCATCTGCGCGCAATAAACATCCCTACTGTAGAACTTCCCAGTTATAGAGTCGATTTCCATACGTCATTTGGCGAGCCAGGCAGGAGAACTCTGCTCGTCCGAGGGAGCAGCCGAGGAGCGGACGCTCCTAGGCGCCCCGAGCACTTTCCTTGGAGGAGCGCCTGCTCCCGGCCACTCACCCGGAGAACAGACAACAACCTCCTGAAGCCACGGAAAAATGCTATGTTTGGAAAAGGGGACCAAGAGGTCCAAGGGAGCCTGTAAGTCGTACGCGTGGCTGGGGCAGTTGCTAAATCGCACAGAGACGTCTGGCCTGCAGCATCGTCCCCGTGGGAAGGGTACCCTGGTTTGGTAAAGGGAGATTTGCTGACCAATAGGAGTGGTCGCTAGCGATCTTGGGAGTAGATCGAGCAAATCTGGGGTCATTGCTGCATCCCGATCGGGAGCCATAAGGGACCTGTCGATGGGTATATATGTAATGTATATATAATGGCTGATATAAGATACAGGAACGGGTAAGCCACCTCCACGTAATTACGTCTGGTTTTATCTTTTCTATCCTTTGCGCAGCTGCTCAGCAAACATTCGTTGTGACGAAGTCGTAGAGTTTTACGTGCACGTGTAGAATAGGATCGTCGTCTTCTTGTTCTCTTGTTATGCTGCATTTGTTGTGGAAGTTTGGTGTTCGTGTGTGTATGCTACGTGAATGAGAGAACACAAAACTTAAGTTTGTTGTAAAGTAAGCAGGAAAGTTATACAACCCTGAGAATGAACCTCCCTTAATAGGACCAGTAACCTCACTTAAAACCAAGTGCTCAGAGTGCCATCTAGCGTTTAACAGTTTCTTGTGCCTTGACCACATCTGTAGAATAGAGGAAAACAGGTAATAACTGGCTCTGATTAAAATCATGGGTAATAATCAAAGTAGAGTCTCGAAAAAGAACCCTCTAGGGTGTGTGCTAGCCCACTGGAAGGAACTGGTGGGATCAGGGGGCACTGAAAATAAGAAAACACTTATTAAGTATTGCAATCAGTGGTGGCCTCTATAAATCGGAGGGTGGGGCTAAACGGCCACTTAATGGGACATTAGATTACAACACTTTATTCCAACTAATGTTGTTTCTAAGAAGGGAAGGAAAATGGGATGAAGTCACATATCTGGATATGTTTTACACCCTCCAAAACCATCCGGAGTGGCAAAGAGATTGTGGACTAGTCCCACCACAAGATCCTATGGTGTGGAAAAATGACTAACTGACCTGAGCAATCCCCTGATAAAAATAAAGCTAGGGGAAGAACAAGAGGAAATTGAATTTCTATTAACATGGGAGCGACTTATTCAGTCTTAAATCAAGCTTTAATCCCCTTGGAAAATAACTATGTTTCAGTAAAGGGTGCGACTGGCCAGGCTGAGAAGGCCTACTTTTGCAAAGCTTTTAAATACAAATTGGGGAAACAAGCAGGGATCCACAGATTTTTGTACATGCCAAATTCTCCAAGGGCCCTTCTTGGCAGAGACTTATTAGAACAATTGGAAGCAACAATTAAATTTAGGCAAGGAGAAGTTACTCTGGAGGTAAATGATCACCAATATGTTCAAATAATGAGTTTATCCTTAATGGATACTCCTGTAACTGGGAAAGTGGATACAAGGATCACTAATCAAGTGTATCCTGGAGTCTGGGCAACTGATGTACCGGGGTGGGCAAAAAGAGCACCACCAATAATCATAAAATTAAAGGAAGGACAGAGTGCAGTAAGAATTAAGCAATACCCATTGAAAAAGGAGGATAGAGAAGGAATTTGCCCAATTATAGAATGGTTCATAGAACTAGGGTTACTAAGGGAATGTGAATCAGAATTCAATACACCTATCCTCCCAGTTAAGAAACCTGATGGGTCCTATAGAATAGTCCAAGACTTAAGAGCTGTCAACAAAATCACAGAAGACTTATACCCAATGGTAGCTAACCCCTACACCTTACTAACTACACTAGCCCCAGATTTAGCCTGGTTCACAGCCCTAGATTTAAAGGATGCTTTCTTTTGCCTCCCTCTACATGAAGCCAGCCAGAACATTTTTGCTTTTGAATGGGAAAATCCCCAAAGTGGTCGAAAGACCCAGCTCACATGGACAGTGTTGCCACAGGGGTTCAAAAACAGCCCCACGATCTTCGGTAACCAGTTATCCAAAGACTTGGAATCATGGGAACCACCATCAGAAGAAGGGAAAGTTCTACAGTACGTAGATGACCTTCTCGTCGCTACCAAAACTGAAGAGTCCTGTGTCACCTGGACCGTGAGTCTGTTAAATTTCCTGGGGTTACAGGGGTATTGGGTCTCCAAGAAAAAGGCACAGGTGGTGTTACAACAGGTCACGTACCTGGGGTACGAGATCAGCGCTGGACAATGAGTCCTAGGACAGGCTCGGAAAGAGGCCATATGCCAGACCCCCCGACCACGAGCTGTAAAGGAACTGAGAACATTCTTAGGCATGACAGGGTGGTGCCAACTCTGGATATGTGACTATGGTTTACTTGTTAAGCCACTCTATTCCTTGATAGCAGCCAACCAGAAAGATCTCCAGTGGGATGCCGAGTCAGATCAAGCTTTCCATCAGCTGAAGAAAGCCCTGATGTCAGCACCGGCATTGGGACTTCCTGATGTAAGTAAACCATTTCTCCTATTCTCCCATGAAAAACAGGGAATAGCACTAGGAGTATTAGCACCAGAATTGGGACCATACAGACGGGCAGTAGCATACTTCTCCAAACAATTGGACACCGCTGCAAAAGGGTGGCCCGGTTGCTTGAGAGCAGTAGCAGCTGTCATTCTAAACATCCAAGAAGCCCAAACACTCAACTTGGGCCAGAAAATGACTGTCCTAGTTTCCCACACAGTATCCACAGTTCTTGAGACAAAGGGAGGGCATTGGCTCTCCCCACAGAGATTCCTGAAATGCCAAGCTATAATGGTTAAACAAGATGATGTTGAGCTTGTGACCACAAATATCATTAACCTGGCTTCGTTCCTTGAGGGGAACACTGGGGAACTAGTGAGTCATGATTGTCTGGAAACAATCGAGGCCACGTACTCCACATGGATCTCAAAGATGCCCCTATCGAGGGAGCCAAACACTGGTTCACTGATGGAAGCAGCTACATGCTAAATGGAAAGCGACACTCTGGATATGCTATCAGCACCTCTGAAAAGGTAATAGAGTCTGGGCCACTACCAGATAAATATTTGGACTGACTCTAAATATGCCTTCGGAGTGGTGCATACTCACGAGGCGATTTGGAAAGAAAGAGGACTGTTAAATTCTCAGGGAAAAACTACTAAACATGCAGAAGAAATCCTGAAACTCCTGGATGCAGTCCTACTTCCTGAGAGGGTGGCAATTGTGCACAACAGGGCACACCAGAAGGTAAGCACAAAATTGGCAAGAGGGAATGAGCTGGCAGACAGGGAGGCAAAACAGGCAGCCAAAAGAACTGATACAGTAGGTAAACCAGAGTATACTAAAGAAGGCCGTAAGCTTATTGATTACATGGGGTGATCATATAAAATGAGGAAGGGTGGGCTATCATTTCTCATGGGAGAATAGTGATCCCCTCCTACATGCTATGGTCAGTAGTCCGTGAAAAGCATAGGAAAAGGCACTGGGGGGGGGGCAGAGGCCCTATACAAAGACCTTATTAAAAATATAATAGCACGAAATCTATACACTACTGTCAAACAAGTAACCCAACAATGTGATCTTTGCCTCCAGACTAACCCTAAAATTGTGAAAGGGCTAAAATCAGGAAAAATTGGAAAAGGGAATAGTCCGAGACAACATTGGCAAGATTGACTTCTCGGAATTCCCTAGAAAAGGGGGGTGTTGATATTTGCTGGTACTAACAGATACCTTCTCAGGCTGGCCAGAAGCCTTTCCGTGCAGAACTGCTAAAGCACGGGAGGTGACTAAAACATTGCTTCAAGAGGTAATACCCAGGTTTGGAGTTCCTGAGGTAATATACTCGGATAGGGGACCACATTTTGTATCCAAAATAGTACAACAGATCAGTCACCATCTAGGAATAGATTGGTAATTACAATCTAGTGGCCAGGTGGAGAAAATGGACGACCTAATCAAACAACAAATTATTAGGCTGGGACAAGAGACAGACCTGACTTGGCCCCGGTCATTGCTACTAGCCCTTACCCGAATACGAACCAGACCCAGAGCAAGGGAGGGGCTCAGCCCATTTGAAATTCTGTATGGACGACCCTATGGGTACAGAAGGGGACATCCTCACAAATAGAAGAAGAAACAATGAATTCCTACATGATGGCACTAAAATAAACAATTGAGGAGGATTGAAAAACATGTCATGTATACTCATAGCAGGGGTCTAGATGGGCCTGTTCATAACGTACAACCAGGGGACTATGTATATGTTCAGTCTTTTGCAGAGAAAACTCTGGAGCCACAGTGAACCGGACCCCACTAAGTCCTTCTCACTACCTACCATGGCTGTCAAGGTTGAAGGGCAGAATTCTTGGATTCACCACACCCAGATCAAAAAAGCCCCTGGAGCCTCATGGAAAGTAACTGCAGATAACGAGGGACTGAAACTGAAACTCATTCGGACAAACAAGAGTAAGAATAAAGGAGGTGATAAGTAAGTGAATAAGCCGATCTCACCATAAAGCTGAGTAAACCAACCAACCTCCCCCAACCTGGTCTGTATCCTAGTTGTAATGTTTAAAGAAAGTTATTTTTAACTTCTTTTTAATATTAGATGCGGCTAAAGAACAATTAGAGTAAGAAAAGAATTGCGTAGTTCATGATTCAATCTATCATTATAACCTGCTTCTGAATAACAATAGCACTTAGATCTCTAGGGGATGCTTCTCAAAATCCTAATCATAATTCAAAGTTGGAAAAGTATTCTGGGCCAAGAAAATCTTAGATGGCCATGGTCCCAAGCTTATATCGGATACACTGGGTCCATGGGGAAATATTCAGCTTGAGAAAATTTAAGTCTATCCACTGTGGTTATGCATGGGAATCAAGTATATAAGGAGGAAGGGAAACATTAATCAGAACCGATTAATAAGAGATGCAACTGGGTTGCATGAACAGGACTGGGAGTATTAAATTCAATAGATTCAGAAGTGATAATGAACAAATTAGCATCTACCACGGCAGATTTATCAAAACTGCAACACCCATTGAAATCCTCATTACTAGCATTAGGAGCACACCAATGGCTAATTTCAAAGGTACTTCACAGATGGGAAGAAATTAATATAAAGGACCACCAGCTTATTACTGAAGCCCAACACACATACTGTCACAGCTTTGGTGTTAACGATACGTGACGCAGCAGCAATTACCATACACCCCATTGTGGCCCTTGGGATTAGCCATGATGGAACTCTGCTGTACCCTTTGGAACATAGAACTTGGGCCAGGAAAATGGGCAATAAGTGGCAAACAGTAGACCTTGGGTCCTGCATTATGAGAGAACAACAAGGCTTCCTCTGCGAAAGTAATACCATAACAACTCAGGATACTTGTTTAGATACAGATCAAAAGATATGTCAGTTTGAGGCCCGACCAAATGCAGATTTAAAATCAATAGTTGTCTATGCAGGAAAGGCATGTGCATGTTTGAGAACAAGGTGTGACACAATAACCATAGATGAAAAGATAGAAAAAACTAAGAATTACTCAAATTACTGCATTTGTAACTTCACTACTATCACAGGTTGTGATTTCAGTTATGCAGCCCCAATAACCACCTACCAAATATTAAGATCTATTAGAGAGAATATCTCCTGCCCCCATAAGATTAGATATAAGGAATATAGAAAATTTATTAAGGCATGAAGATTTACTACAAATACTAGAAAAAATCAAGGACAAAGGAAAAGAAACACTTATTACAATCCATCATGATGTGGAAGGGGTTAGGAAAATCTTAAAGAAAGTTGGACAGGACGGGAATCATAACTGGTGGGATACTCTTTTGGGCTGGTCACCTTCTACAATAGGGATCCTCAATACCATGGTACACCCCATTGTAATTCTGTTGATAAGCATGGGAATAGTGTTAATATTGACCTTTATGTTGTACCTGTGGGTTTGGAGAATGTACAAAAGGATCGCCATTATATATGATGCCTTATATCATTCAGGAAATCTGGCTAAGTAAAAGAATTTACTTTAGGGAATAGAAAAGGGGGGATTGATGTACGGGTATAGAAAATTAACTAGATATTAACTAGGTATTTGAAAATTAACTAGATGATCATGGTCTCGGGAAAGCGGGGGGAAAGCATGACAAATCTGCTTTTCTCTCAGAGCAAAGGGTTTGTGATAACTTCATGTTAACTCGAGAAAGAAGTAAAAGCTAAGAATTCAAAGGCAGAATGTTATCAGCCCACGGCTGCTCTCTCGGGCAAGCAGAGCCGAGGCGCATCCCGTATCTCTTCGACAAAGAAAAACAGACGGCTGAAATACGTCAATGGGCCCCTCACAAGGACATCAATTAGCACAGACTGATAGAGGCACTGCAAGCTGGCAAGATCCTTGCATTCCAGGCAAGAGGTGAAAATACATCATGAGGAAGACATACAGCCTTCCTCCCAGAGACCCCTGTCTGCGACCCTTACAAGGATCTGCGCAAGCGCCAAGGACTGATAAGCTGATTAGCATGAGAAGCGAGAGTAGGCGGGTTCAGGTACTGACTATGTACAGGCGTTGGTAGAATATTCATAGTTTTATTGTATAAATGTAAGATCGGTCGACTGCTTCGGCATGCACGCTTGTGGCGGAGAGATCCCCCGTGCATCTGCGCGCAATAAACATCCCTACTGTAGAACTTTCCAGTTATAGAGTCGATTTCCGTACGTCACTGCAACAACCAGCATAATGCCTAACACCCAACCCATGCCAGCACCCAAACTTGAGCCGAACATTTATAAAATCGGCCCATATGTAATCAAAAACACAGGATAGCAACAAGTATTGTTTAACCCAGAATGGTCACTTAGGAGAGCAGAGTTACAGATGCAAGTCAATGTTTCCCACATAAAACCATCCTGTTCTCCCTCCCTACGAACCTCACATGAGGGATGGACAACATGGCTAAGGAGGAAGGGAAACATTAATCAGAACCGATTAATAAGAGATAAGACTGGCGTGTTAGGAACAGGACTGGGAGAATAAATTCAATACATTCAGAAGTAATAATGAACAAAGTATCATCTACCACGGCAGATTTATCAACACTGCAACACCCATTGAAAGCCTCATTACTAGCATTAGGAGCACACCAATGGTTGATTTCAAAGGTACTTCACAGATGGGAAGAAATTAATATAAAGGACCACCAGCTTATTACTGAAGCCCAACACACATACTGTCACAGCTTTGGTGTTAACGATACGTGACGCAGCAGCAATTACCATACACCCCATTGTGGCCCTTGGGATTAACCATGATGGAACTCTGCTGTATCCTTTGGAACATAGAACTTGGGTCAGGAAAATGGGCAATAAGTGGCAAACAGTAAACCTTGGGTCCTGCATTATGAGAGAACAGCAAGGCTTCCTCTGCGAAAGTAATACCATAACAACTCAGGATACTTGTTTAGATACAGATCAAAAGATATGTCAGTTTGAGACCCGACCAAATGCAGATTTAAAATCAATAGTTGTCTATGCAGGAAAGGGATGTGCATGTTTGAGAACAAGGTGTGACATGATAACCATAGATGAAAATGTAGAAAAAACAAAGAATTACTCAAGTTATTGCATTTGTAACTTCACTACTATCACAGGTTGTGATTTCAGTTATGCAGCCCCAATAACCACCTACCAAATATTAAGATCTAGTAGTACCCTATTAGAGAGAATATCTCCCGCCCCCATAGGATTAGATATAAGGAATATAGAAAATTTATTAAGGCGTGAAGTTTTACTACAAATACTAGAAGAAATCAAGGACAAAGGACAAGAAACACTTAATACAATCCATCATGATGTGAAAGGGGTTAGGAAAATCTTAAAGAAAGTCGGACAGGACGGGAATCATAACTGGTGGGATACTCTTTTGGGCTGGTAACCTTCTGCAATAGGGATCCTCAATACCATGGTACACCCCATTGTAATTCTGTTGGTAAGCCTGGGGATTGTGTTAATATTGACCTTTATGTTGTACCTGTGGGTTTGGAGAATGTACAAAAGGATCGCCATTATATATGATGCCTTATATCATTCAGGAAACCTGGCTAAGTAAAAGAATTTACTTTAGGGAATAGAAAAGGGGGAATTGATGTGCAGGTATAGGAGCAGGTATAGCATAGAGCTTGAAAATTAGCTAGATGATCGTAGTCTTGGGGAAAGGCGGGGGGGGAGCATGACAAATCTGCTTTTTCTCTCATAGCAAAGGGGCTGTGATCACTTCATGCTAACTCGAGAAAGAAGTAAAAGGCAAGAATTCAAAGGCAGAATGTTATCAGCCCACGGCTGCTCCCTCGGGCAAGCAGAGCCGAGGCGCGTCGCATATCTCCTCGACAAAGAAAAACAGATGGCTGAAATACGTCCATGGGCCCCTCACAAGGACATCAATTAGCACAGACTGATAGAGGCACTGCAAGCTGGCAAGATCCTCGCATTCCAGGCGAGAGGTGAAAATACATCATGAGGAAGACATACAGCCTTCCTCCCAGAGACCCCTGTCTGCGACCCTTACAAGGATCTGCACAAGCGCCAAGGACTGATAAGCTGATTAGCATGAGAAGCGAGAGTAGGCGGGTTCAGGTACTGACTATGTACAGGCGTTGATAGAATATTCATAGTTTTATTGTATAAATGTAAGATCGGTCGACTGCTTCGGGATGCAGCTTGTGGAGGAGAGATCCCCCGTGCATTGCGCACAATAAACATCCCTACTGTAGAACTTTCCAGTTATAGAGTCGATTTCCATATGTCAGCGCAAATCTCTCCCTCACTCATCTCTGTGTCTCTGTCTCTCTCCACAGGCTGCAAGTGCTGGCAGGGGCTGGCTCCAATGTGTGTCACAGCATCTCCTGTCTGACTCCCCCTGCTCCAGCCTGGGGCCTCTCCACAGGCTGCAGGTGGGGTCTGGGCCCTTTCCATGGGCATGCTCTTTAACAAATTAATGTCTTGCTCAGGCAGATGTTTTTAGGCCTTATCATATCCTTGATCTTAGGCAGAACAGTCTGTGTCATGTTCAAGTCGTTTTTATGGTTTTGTCAGAATTCAGCTCAGAACCATAGTGAACAGAAATTAAATAAACACCAGGTGGAAACAGGGAAATACTTGGATGAGACCCTCAGGAAAGATGACATACTGTGACATTTGCACAAGAATTTGGAAGAACAAAGAAAAGGGGGGGTTCAAACGAAGGCTGAATCTAACTGGGACTGAGTCTGGAGTTTTGTGGGTTTCAACAACACATTCTGCAGCAACTATTCTAATAGGGACTTACTGTCCAGACTTTTGTAGATACCATTACCACATTTTGCAGCAACAGTATTGTGGAACACAGGTACCAGCACACTGTCAGCTTTCTAGAAGGACTCTCTTTGAGAAACCTCAATGCTACAAGGAGCCCAAGACCAGTCCTGAGGCTCTGGTAGACAAGAGGAGGAAGGTAAGGGCTGTAGTTCATGGCAGTAACACAGTGGTGAAGGTGAGTGGATAAAGTAAACGAGGACCAGGATCCTTGAAGACCACTTAAAGACTGTATCACGCATATGGGAAAGGGTGGAAACCAATGATAGTAAATTCTCATAAGAGTAATGACTATGCTAATCATTTCTGGGAAAGGCCATGAATATGTGTGTACAACGTGCATATAAGCTGTGCAATTGACTCATTCAGCACACATTAGGAGGAGTGATCCCCTGTGCACCCAGTGCTGCAGTAAATACCTGCTTCATAGTCACCAAGGTGAGTGAGTTTTGATTGCTGCTCTTCATGGCATCAACTTTGCACCTGCAGCCCTGGGGCAGTAGTCTTCTTTGTTTCTGCACAGATGGTGGCAGAGGGGCACCTCAGTGACCCTCAATGGACACTCACCTACTGCAGGCACTCGGTGTTTCTTCTTACAGCACCTGCTGTGTGCTGCTGGTCCAGGTTCTCCTTGCAGAGCTTGATCATGGGTGTCTGCAGCTGTTTGTCTCCATATCTGCTTTTGATAGTGAAGATGGAGGTTGAAATGGAGTCCTGCTTTTGTGGGTCACCAGGGTCCAAGGTGCCTCATTCTCAGCCTGCCCACTGCAGGCACTTACAGGTTATGAAACCACCCATCTCTCTCCTTCTCAGACCCTCGCACACAGTGCAGCCTTGGAACCGTTTCCTGCAGCTCAGACACCTAAGGCAACCGATCATCAGCCAGTGGCCACCTTGTGCAGGCACTTACCTTTTCAGCAGGAGAAGGGTGTGAGTGCTCACTGCAACCTCCTGCCGGTACTACAGTCTCCTTCTGTCACTGAAACCCGGGAATAAACCGCAGAACACCGGGGTGGTGTCAAACGGCAGGCTTGCTTTATTGCAGCGCTGGGTGCACAGGGGACAGCTCCACCTAACGGGCAGTCACAGAAACACAGACTGACCGGGGTTGGCAGGGCCCTCTGAACATCACCTACCCAAACACCTGCCAGAGCAGAATCACCTTGAGCAGGCTGCACAGGACAGCATCCAGGATCACGGGGTTTGAATGTCTTCAGAGATGGAGACTCCACAACCTCTCTGGGCAGCCTGGCCCAGGGCTCTGCCACCCTCTCAGGAAAGAAGTTCCTCCTCATGGCTAGGTGGAACTTCCTCTATTCCAGATTTTGCCCATCATCTCTTGTTCTGTCTCTGGACACCAGAGCCCCCAGCTCTGCCAGGACCAGGAGCAATAATGGGATGAGAAGCTCTGTCCTCTGATCAAATGCTGCTTTTGATTTACAGAGCAGCTAACTCCATCCATCGGTGAGTGTCTGTGGGCTCTGGCACAGCATGGGGTCCTGTCCTGGGTGCTCTGTGCTTCTCCCTTTCCCTGCTTGCCCATCCTCTCCATCCCTGCACCCCTGGGTCTGGGGAAGCCCAAGGCCATGTGCCTCAGAGGGTGGGCTGCTCAGGTTCTGAATGCAGCCCCAGTCACCAGGAATTGCTCCATCCAGGCTGGTCGTGTCCCATGGCTGGAACCAAGGTCCCCTGGGCAGGGGGAAAAGTCAAGCCTCAAGCTGGTCACCCTGAGCATCCCACTCTCCCAGGCACATGGCATTGGGCTCAGGCACATGGCATAGTCTGCACTCAGGAGCAGACAGAGCTGCCAATTACATCCAACTCTTTCTCTGGGAAGTGTGGAAAGACCCCAGACCCATGAAACTGCCCCCTGCCTGGTCCTGTCTCATGGCTGGTGCTCTAGAGAGGGAAGAGCTCAGGCAGAACTTAAATTTCTTCCCCTTGGAATGTCATTTCACCTCTGTGAAATGACAGCAATGTCTCCCTGCCACCCCAGATACAGCCCATGGCTGATGCCCAGTGATCTGGGAACATGAGAGGGTGAAGCCCCACACTGGTGTCCCTGAGCAGCCCACTCTCCCAGGAACACAGCCTTGGGCTTCCCCAGACCCAGGGATGCTGGGATGGAGAGGACAGGCAAGGAGGGAAAGGGATGAGCACTGAGATCCCAGGAGAGGACCCCACAGCATGCAGGGTTTCAGAGAGACTCACCCCCTGTTGAACCTTGTTTCCCTGGAGAGTAAAGAAAAAGCCATATTTGATCAGATGGGACAGCTTCTCATTCCACAACAGCTCATGAGAAGTATAAAGAATTCAATCAAACCCAAAGTTCTTCTAGAAAAGTTGTAATCCCCCTCAGCCCCCAGGAATCACTCTCTCCACCCCTGTCTTATCCCATGGCTGGTGCCCATTTTTCTGGGCAGGGGAGAGGGTCAAGTCCTGCACTGGTCACCCTGAGCTGCCCTCCCTCACAGGCATGCCTTGGCATCTCCCAGACCCAGGGCTGCCAGGATGGAGAGGATGGGCAAGGAGGGAAAAGGGTGAGTACATAGGACACAAGACAGGGCCCCACACCCTGCTGGACCTGAGACTCACCCAGTGCTCCAGCTTCTTCCACTGGAAAGCAAAGCAAAGCAACATTTGATCAGGTGGGAGAGAGTTTTATGTGATAACTGCTCATGAAGATCAGGCAGAGCTAGTGCAGACCCCAAATTGCTTATAAGGGAACTAAGAAAATTCACCAAAACCAGAGGAGTTGTTCCCCAATAGCTGGATCATGTTCAATGGCTGGTGCCAAGGGTCTCTGGAGAGACCCTGGAGAGAGGGTCCATGCCCACAGTGGGCTCCCTTAGCTGCCAACCCTCCCAGACACATTGCTTTGGGCTCTTCCAGGCTAGGGGATACAGGGATGGAGAGGATGGGTGGGCATGAAGGGAAAGGGACGAGCACAGAGTGTCCAGGACAGGACCCCACGCTGTTCCAGACCTCTCAGACACTCACCCAGTGCTGCAGCTTCTTTCTCTGGAAAGCAAAGCAACATTTGATAGGTAGGAGAGACTTTTGCACGTGATAACTGCTCATGAAGATCAGGCAGAGCTAGTGCAGACCCCAAATTCCTTATAAGTGGCTCTTAGCCAGCCTGGTCATATGCCATGGCTGGTGTCAAGGGTCTCTGGACAGGGAAGAGGGTCCAGCCCCATGCTGGTCTTTCCAAGCAGACTGTTCTCACTCCACAACTGCTCAGGAAGAGCATACAGGACTAAGGCAGACATTAAACTACTGCTTTGAAAAGTTCAAGAAGGCCCCAAACCCCCTGGAGTGGCTCCCTCCAGCCTGGTCACTTCCCATAGCTGAACAGAGGACAGTGAGGTAGGGGAGAGGATCCACACGTGCTCTTCTCCCTGAGCTGCCCACCCTCCCATGCACATTGCCTCAGGCTTTCCCTGACCCAGGGATGCATGGATGGAGAGGGCAGGGAGGGAAAGGGCTGAGCCCTGAGTGCCCAATACCACTTTGTGCTGGAGATCAGAGACTCACCCTGTGCTGAGCTTCCTCTACCTGGGAAGCAAAGAAAAGGAATTATTTGATCAAGGCACATACATTTTCAGGGTTTAACTTCTTAGGAGGGTCAGGTAGAGCTCATGCAGATCCCAAATTTTGTGTTGGGGAATGTTTCCAGCTCTGTGCTAGTCTGAGTCAGCCACTCTTCCAAGCACATCACCTTGGGCTTTCCCTGACCCAGGGATTCAGGGATGGAGAGGGCAGGCAAGGAAGGAAAGGGTGCTACACATTGTGCCCTGGACAGGAGCCCAGGCTGTGCCAGAGCTCAAGGAGACTCACCCATTTCTTCAGTTTCTCCAACTGGAAAGTAAAGAAAGAGAAATATTTGATCAGGTGGCCTAGATTTTAATGTCAAATGCTCATGAAGAGCAGGCAGAGCTCATGCCTGCTTAAAACTGCTTATTTGGGAAATGGGAAAACATCCTCAAAACACAGAACTATGTCCCTGCCCCCATGTCATGTCCCTTGGGTCGTGCCCAGTGCCCTTGGGCAGAGGAGAGGGTTCCTCCCTGCCTGGTCTCCCCAGTCCAGACACCCTCCCAGGCACATGGCCTTGGGCTTTCCCTCTCTTGGGATGGTGAGGGATGGGATGTGGTAGCCAGGCCTGGAATGGGGTGCTGGGCACTGGGGGTGTGTGTGCAATGTGCTGGGTGGGGGGCCCTCCCCAGCTCCCCCTCACACTGGGAACCTGCTGACAGTGGCACTGGGCACGGCAGGATCAGCACAGGCCGGGACAGGATCACAGGGCAGGGAAGGGTCTTCTGGGGGAGGTGGGAGCTCTCCCGTCCCACAGAGCCCCAGCCCAGCCCACACGCTTCACCTGCTGCCTGCTCTGTCCCAGCTGGGTATTCCTGTCCCAGGGCTGCTGGCCCGGCTTGGCCGCCATCCCCTCTGCCCAGGGCACCTCCCTCCCCTTCCTGCTGCCACAGGGAGAAGGTTCCCATCCACGTTCCCCACCACACAACCTCGGGCACCCCCGGGCTGGGCTCTGACCCCCCCCTGCGATGTGGAAGCAGCGCAGGGAGTGGAGCTCTGTGGGGACACGGGGCGCAGTGAGGGGTGGGGGGACCCACGGGCGGGGGGGGATGGGGCTGCTGGGGGGGACGTCGGGGCACCGAGCTGTGCCCAGGAGGGGGCCCTGCTCCCCGGCAAGGGAAGACCGGGGGGTCCCCGCTGCCAGGGACCGGGGGGGCCTGGGAGGTCCCGGGGGGTCCCAAGGAGAAGCAGACCCGGGGGGTGGGGGCTGGAGGGGGGAGAAGGCAAGGCCAGGCCGGAGGGGGGAGAGTTCCGAGGGGGCTCCCTGTGCCTCGCGGGCGGGACCGGGGGCTCCCTTCCCCCGGGGGGTTCCCGGAGCCCAGGGAAGGGCAGCCCGGGCCGGTCCTGGTTCTCCGCGCTGCAGGAGGGTCAGGAGGGGTCCCGCTGCCCGGGGAACGCAGCAGCGGTGTCAGGAAAGGGGCTCCGAGGGGGTCCCGGCGCCCGGGGAAAGGGCTCCGGGTCCCCGCCCGCCGCCCCCAACAGCAGCCGCAGCGGCAGCGGCAGGAGCCGAGCGAGCCCCGCCCGGGACGGACCTCGGGGCCAGCCCCGCACCGCGATTGGCTGCGCCGCCGCCCGCCCGCCAATGGCAGCACGATATACGTATGACGTCACCGGTCGCCGGGCAGATCCCGGCTCTGCCGGATGACGGAAGAAAAAAGCGCCAAGAGCCGCGCGGGGAAGGGGCGGGAACAGCACAAACCCCCCCCCGCCCCGTACCCTCGGCGCGGGACCCCCACGGGGCCGCCCAGCGCTCAGCCCCCCGCCCCCTCCTCAGGCCCCAGCCCCCCCCCCCCCCCCCCACGGCCCCAGCCCGGGGTCACCCCTGGGCCCCCCAAGTGGCGGTTCTTCCCCCCAGCCCGGCCCCGCTCTCGGCCCCTTCCTCCGGGGCACCCCGAGCCCCCCAGACCCGCCTGTCCCGGGGGGTCCCAGCCGTCTGGCGCCCCCACCCCCGCCCGGCTCTGACCCCCTGGGGGGGTTTGGGGGTGACACACGTGGGACAAGGGTAAAAACCTCCCGGGGAGCGCGGGCACCCCCGGGGCTGGGGGGGAGGTGTCCCTTGCCCCCAGTACCCCTTGTGCCGGCCTTGAGCCCAGCTGGTGTTGGCTCTGTTGGACCTTCAGGCATCTGCTTGGAGAAGCCGCCCCTGCAGCCCCTGCCCCAAATTGCCACACAGACCCACAGCCTGTTCCCCAGGCCCCATCGCCAGGCCTGAGCCCCACCCTCAGAACCCCAGGACAGGGGAACCAGGCTCATCCCCAGCCCCATCCCCAGGCCTGCGCACTATTCCCAGGTGACCAGACCCTCAGGCCTCCCCACCAGGGGAGCAGGTCTCATCCCCAGGTCCTCAGGCCCATCCCTCTCACTCATACCCAGGTCCTGGAATAAGGCCCCATCCTTAGGAAACCAGGGCCAGGCCCCAGGGAACCAGGCCCCATCCTCAGGGAACTAGGCCCTTTCCCCAGGCCCATCCTCAGGCCCAGGCTGCCAAACCCCACCCCCAGGTGCTGGAAACCAGGACCGAAGCCTTCAGGCCCCATCCCCAGGCTCACGCCCTCAGGCCCGATCCTCAGCCCCCTGGGAACCAGGCCCCCAGGACCTGGAACATCCCCAGGCTCTCAGGCCCAGGGAATGAGGCCCCATGCCCAGGCTGCACCCCACCAAGCCCAATTCCCAGGGAACCAGTCCCTGGTGGTTTGGCCATGGCTGGAGGCCAGATGCCCACCAAAGGTACTCTGTCACTGCCCTTCTCAGCTGGACAGGGGAGAAAATAGATACTGAGAGGCTGAGTGGAGATAAGGACAGGGAGAGATCATTCTGCAATCAGCAGCACGGGCAGAACAGATTGAACACAGAATAAACGAAACAAAACTCTAATTCATGACACTGCCCTGCACCCCCAGTGACACCAGAGTCGGGGGATGAGAAGCATGGCCAGATCTTAAAGCAGCTCCCCCCACCCCTCCCTTCTTAGCAGACTTCTCTTTAGTCAGGACTTTGCTCCCTTCTTCCCCCCTACTGTGTCATGGGGAGTGGCAGGGACTAGGGGAATTGGGTTTTGGTCAGTTCCTTACAAGATGTTCTACTTCTTAGTTGGGGAAGGCATTCCTCACACTCTGCCCCTGCTCTAGCATGGAGTCCCACCACGGCAGACAGTCCTCCATGAACATCTCCAACCTGAGTCCTTTCCCACAGCTCTTCAGCTGTCCCAGCGCGGGTCACTGCTATGGGTACAGTCATAAAACACAGAATGTCTCTCAGTCTGTCAGTCCCAGACTGCTTCAGCCTGGTCCCCCACAGAGTCATAAGTCCCCCAGGAAGTTTGCTCGGGTGTGGGTCTCTCTCTGTCTCATCTCCAGTGTGGGTCTCTCTCTTTCCACGGGCTGCAAGTGCTGGCAGAAGCTTGTTCCAACGCGGGTCACAGCATCTCCTGTCTGTCTCTCTCTGCTCCAGCGTGGGGCCTGTCCACGGGCTGCAGGTGGGGTCTGGGCCTTTCCCATGGGCTGTGGGGGGACACCTGCTCCCCCATGGGTTTCTCCAGAGGCTACAGGGGCGTCTTTCTCTCCAGCACCTGGGGCACCTTCCCGCCTCTCCCTGGCCTTGGTGTCTGCACAGTTTCTTACATCTTCTCACTTCCTTCTCTGGGGGAAAAAAGCAGCTCCCTGCGGGTTTTTTTTTCTCCTAAATGTCATTCCCAGAGGGGCTGTGACCGTGACTGATGAGCTCGGCCTTGGTCAGCAATGAGTCCAGCCTTGAGCTGGCTGGTGTTTGCTCTGTGGGGCCTGCAGAGAGCTTCTGGCTGCTTCTTGCAGAAGCCACCTCTGCAGCCCCCTTCTCTACCAGAACCCTGACACACAAAATTATGACACAGTGAAGTGGGGTGGATGCTGAGCCCTCTTTCTGTCTGTAGGGAGGAAGGGCTGTGGCAAGTCACCAAGTGAGTACCGGGTCTGGCTCCACCCACTGGACAGTGCTGGGGCAGTCTCGTGGCTCTAGTTACTGGCTGTTCACAGCATTCCCCATCCCTTTCCTCCCTGTGCCACCCCTCTTTACAGCCCCATAGCGGGGATGTATGGAAGAGGTTGTGTGTCCCCTCTGGTGCTCGTGGTGCCATCCTCCTGTGCTGGTGCCTGCAGGATGGCCACGGCTCCTGGGCTGGCTCCTTCACGTGCACTGAGCCCGCAGTGAGCACAGGGCTGGCAGCTCACTAACGTTTCTCCCTCAAAGGCATGGATGGGACCTCTGGCAGATTGGCCAACGGGATGTTATGGGACTGGGAGGGTGGATGGGGCAGCCCCAGATCTCTGTGCTCCCCTATGGAACCCATGGCCTGAGTGACCTCAGGCTGGGGAGGGGGATGCAGAGATCCCCAGAGCAGAGGGTTGGGGACAGGGAGGTGGCCCTGGGTGACACTGTCTCTTCTTTAAGTCCTTGCAGCCTAACTGCTCCAGGAATGACCTGGGGGGCTGGATGTGCCCCTGCGCTCTCACCAGCTGCACAGAGAGGTGCTGGAGGCAGCTGGGAGCTGCCTGCAGAGAGCTGATCAGGCCGTGTCTGCCCATGCTGCTGCGCTGGCGGCTCTGCTGGCTGGAGAAGTGCTTCATTTCCAATGCCTTGATAGTTGGGCAGTTCAGTTTTTACCAATGTTTTAATTTTGAGGTTGAAAGGGATTTATTCCGTTGATTCAATGATACATAATAATGCTGAGTAGATGGATATAGATGTAGCTTAAGAGATAATTAATTAATATCGCTTTAATATAAGGAGAATTTGCATGTTTTAAGAACAGAAAATATTTGCCTGGTTTGGATTTTAGTAGAATCTGGCTGTAGCCGCATGAGGTGGTTCCTGAGAGCAGCTACACAGGGCTGGGCGGGGATTGGGGGGGAGGACCGCGACTTGGGGGGCCCAGGGGTGCCCCCGGGCTGAGGGATACGGGAAAGTGGGGCCGTGGGGGGTCTGGTGCCTGAGGAGGGGTCGGAGGGGGGACTGAGGGCTGGGCGGCCCCGTGGGGGGTCCCGGGCCGAGGGTACAGGGGGCTGTGCCTGTCCCCCGCGCTGCTTTCGGCGCTTCTGCTTTCGCTTCTGCCAACTTGCAGAGACGGGATCTGCCCGGCGCCCGGTGATGTCAGCCGCTTCTCGGGCTGCCATTGGCGGGCGGGTGGTGGTGCAGCCAATCGCGGGGCTCGGAGCGGGGCTGGCAGCGAGGTCTGGCCTAGAGCGGGGCTCCTTTGCTCTTGAGGTCGTGGCTTCAGAGCGGAGCGATGGGGCCGGGCCAGGCGCTCGGTTCGGGCCTGGGCCTGGGCCTGGGCCTGGGCCTGGGCCTGCGGCTGCTGCTGGGGCTCGGGCTCCTCGGCGGGGTGGCGTGCGGTGAGTGCGGGCGGGGACCCGGAGCCCTTTCTCTGGGCGCTGGGACCCCCCTGTCCCCCTTTCCCGAGCTGCAGAACCCCCCGTGACCCCCTTTCCTGGGCTCTGGTACTCCGTTCCCCAGGCACCGGGACTCCTCTTGACCCTCCTCCACCCCGGGCCTCCCTTCCCTGGGCCCTGGGAACTCCTCCAGGGTGAAGGGAGCCTCTGGTCCCTCCCACGGGACACTGGGTGTCCCCTCGGAACGCTCCCCCCTCCCCCCACTTGGCCCAGCTTCGCCTCCCCCCCATATCTGCTTCTCCTTGGGACCAACCCATCATTGACACCGGGCATTCCCCGTTCTTCCCTTCCTGGGAAGCAGGACCCCCTTTTGGGCACACCTCAGCCCACCAGTCCCATGCCTCCACATCGTGGGTCTCTGCATCCCTCACCCCTCACTGTCCCCCGTGTCCCCACAGGGCTCCACTCCCTGCGCTACTTCCATGTTGCGGTGTCAGAGCCCAGCCCGGGGATACCTGAATATGTGTCCGTGGCGTACGTGGACGGGAACCTCATTTCACGCTACGACAGCGACACGGGGAGGGCGGTGCCACGGACAGAGTGGATGGAGCACAACCTGGACCAGCGGCACTGGGACTGGCAGACCCAGATGGGACGGGACAATCAGCACTTTTACCATGTGACCCTGCCCATACTGCAGGAGCACTACAACCAGAGCAGGGGTGAGACAGGAATCCGTGGGACAGGAGAGCTCCCACATCCCCAGAAGACTCTTCCCTGCCCCACAATACTGCCCTGGTCTGTGCCAACCCTGCCCAGTGCCATTGTCAGCAGGTTCCCAGTGCAAGCGGGAGCATGGGACAAGGCCAGCATATCCCCTCCCCACCCAGTGCCCAGCACCCCATCCCAGGCCACCACATCCCAGCCCTCACCATCCCTTTGGCAGAGGAGACCCCCAGACCCAGAGGGGCGCCTACCCCATGTCCCAGCCCCACACACTTCCTACAGTACATTGTAACCCCCACCCCAGAGCCAGAGGAGCTCCCCCAACCCATCCCATCTCCTGTCCCTGACCCCCTGGCATTCAGGATCCTGTCCCATCCCCTTATTGTCACAGGGTGCCGTGGGGCTGGGTGCTAGCCCAGCCACACCTTGGGCACAGGGGATCTGCGTCACAGCTCTATGTGACACCCCGAGTGCTGTGGGCCCTGGGCAGGGTGGGGCAGCTCTTGTGTCAGTGCCAAAGTCCCTCAGGCCTCACACAGGGCTGGAGTGGGGGGTGCTGCCGGGGGGCCTTGCCCCACTGAAGGCCCAGGGCTGCAGCAGCCCCTCAGCCCCATCTCCCTGGTCGTGTTTCAGGGGCTCACACACTGCAGCGCATGTACAGCTGTGACCTCCTGGAGGACGGTAGCACCAGGGGGTACCTGCAGTACGCCTACGACGGGAGGGACTTCATTGCCTTCGACAGGGACACGATGACGTTCACTGCGGCAGATGCAGCAGCACAAATCACCAAGAGGAACTGGGAGGCAGACGGGACTGTCGCTGAGGGCTGGAAGCATGACCTGGAGAACATCTGCCCTGAGTGGCTGAGGAAATACCTGAGCTACGGGCAGGCTGTGCTGGAGAGGAAAGGTGAGGGGAGATGTGGAGCCTGGGGAGGGGCCAGCGTGGATGTGTGTGCCAGCCCTCACTGCCACCCCCTCCCCAGAGCCCCCCACGGTCCGAGTGTCGAAGAAGGAGACCCAGGGGATCCTGACCTTGCACTGCCGCGCTTACGGCTTCTACCCACGGCCCATCACCATCAGCTGGCTGAAGGACGGGGAGCTCAGGGACCAGGACACCGAGCGGGGCAGCATCGTGCCCAACAGCGACGGCACCTACTACACCTGGGTGTCCATTGACACCCGTCCTGGGGAGCAGGACAAGTACCGGTGCCGTGTGGAGCACGCCAGCCTGGCTGAGCCAGGGGTCTTTGCGTGGGGTGAGTCTGGTGGCCTTGGGCATGTGGAGGGGTGGGCTGGGATGGTTTGCCTTCCCCTTCTCACAGCCCTGCTCTTCCCCAGAGCCCGAGTCCAACCTGTCCATCGTGCTGTGGGTGGTCGTTGCCATCCTGGCTATCATTACCATTATTGTATTCCTCATCTGGAAGTACAGATCAGGTAAAGCCCCAGGGTGTGGGAGAAAGGCAGAGCCTGGGGGGCTGGCAGGCGCTGTGGGCACAAGCCGAAGAACTCTGGGAAGACCCCAAGCCTGAGGGTGAAGCTCAGTGGATGCTGATGCCTCTTTCTCTCTTCTCTTATGTGCTCTGTGCCCACAGTGAGCAGGAGGACGCAGCTCGCAGCTGTTTCTCCCCCATAGGCACAGATGGGAGCTCTGGCAGTTTAGCCAAAGGTATGACATGGGACTGGGGGCTGGATGGGGCAGGCCCAGCTCTCTGTACTCCCCCTTGAGACCCATGGTTGGAGCAACACTGGGCTGCTGGTGAGGGACACTGAGACCACCATAGCAGAGGGTTGGACTTTCCCCTGGGTGACAGTGTCTCTTCCTCCCATCTTTGCAGTGATCCCAGTCTTACTGCTCCATAAGTGACTGAGGGGTCTGGATGTGGCCCCTGCGCTCACACTGGCCAGAGAGGCTGGGAGCTGCCTGCAGAGAGCTGATGATGCTGTGCCAGCACATGGTGCTACGCTGGTGGCTCTTCTGGCTGGGGGAAATGCCTTGTTTCCCTTATTTCATTCCTGTGCTTGTTTCCCAGCCTTAGATCATGGGGTAGAGCTGGTTTTCTTCCCAGCAGCCCTGATGTGCAGGTATAGGAGTAGGTATAGCATAGAGCTTGAAATTCAGCTAGATGGTCGTGTGGAATGGTCTGTGGAGGGGGAGGAGATCAGTTTGTCTCTCTCCTAGCAGAGGCCTTACTTGTGATCACTTCATGCTAACTCGAGGAAAAGGTAAAAGGCAAGAACTCGAGGACAGAATGGTGTCACCCCACGGCTGCTCCCTCGGGCGAGCAGAGCCGAGGCGCGTCCCGTATCTCCTCGACAAAGGAAAACAGATGGCTGAAATACGTCCATGGGCCCCTCACAAGGACATCAATTAGCACAGACTGATAGAGGCACTGCAAGCTGGCAAGATCCTCGCATTGCAGGCAAGAGGTGAAAGTACATCACGAAGAAGACATACAGCCTTCCTCCCAGAGACCCCTTCCCCAGGACCCTTGCAAGCACCAAAGGCTGATAAGCTGATTAGCATGAGAAGCAAGAGTAGGCGGGTTCAGGTACTTACTATGTACAGGCGTTGATAGAATATTCATAGTTTAACACTGTAAATGTAAGGTCTGTCTGCTGCCTCAGGATCCACAACTGTGGTGGATCGATCCCCCATGCATCTGTGTGCAATAAACATACCTACTCTATAGCTTCCAAGTTACAGAGTCGATTTCCGTACGTCAATAGGAGAGCTGCTCCAGCCCTCTAATCATCTTTGTGGCCTCCTCTAGACCTGTTCCAACAGTTCCATGTTCTTCCTATGTTGGTGGCTCCAGAACTGGGCACAGAACTCCAGGTGCGGTCTCACATGCGCAGAGTAAAGGGACAGAATCACCTCCCTTGACCTGCTGTCCACGCTCCTTTTGATGCAGCCCAGGACACAGTTGGCCTTCCTGCATCCCATAGGGTGGACTGGCTCTCCCTACCTCAGAAACGCCTTGGAAAGGCTTTTCTGGAGCCATCCAGACCAGGATCGCAAATAGTGGGGACCTCCCCAGCCCCACTCTGTCCCAGTATGTCCAGATGCTGGGAGCTGTATTACAAGAGGAGGCACTTGCCATGGGCAGGTGAGAGGATGGACACGCTGCCTGAGGACAAGAACAAAAACCTTGGGGAGCATTTGTGTTTGCACCACCTGTCTGTTATTTTCCTATATATTCCCACACAACCCCCAGCACCTCCCAGAAGCACAAAATAAGGTCATTCCCACCAGTAAAGATCCCTGTCTTGTTACTGGTGTGCGTTATCTCTGCATCCCTGAACATCCAGGGACGTTTAATTCTGCTGTGCAGCGAGATGGAAGGATTCTCACAGCACGGGGCAGAGACTTGAAGCACGTGCACAAGGAAGACACAAATATTACAATTAGCACAGGGAAATGAAATGAATATGCATGTACTGGGATGACAGAAGGTGACCACACAATTAAAGGGCTATGCAAATTACCCCCACAGATGCACACCTTCAAGGAGCATGGTGGTAATTGAAATAGGCTTGACCAATAGTAGGTGAAGTGCCCAATTACTGACAATTGAGGTGTGTGTGTGGGAATCCCAAGTGACCCTTTAATTGCACAAAGTGATCAAAAATCCCTCTCTGCAGCCTTAAATGTGGAGTTTATTTGGTCAAATTGAGCAATGTATTTTAATTTTTAGTTGTTTTTTCTTAAGAGAAAAAATGGAGACAGAACAAAACCATCTTTTTTTTTTAGGATTAATTACTTTCCTTGCAAGAAAGTGTGGATGGGAAAATGAACAAAAAGAAAGAAGAAATGGGAAAGAAAAGGGGAGAGAAAAAAGTGGAGAGGACAGAAGGGAAATAAAGCAGGAAAAGAAACAAAGGGTAAAAAGGGGGAAAGTAAAGAGAAAGGGAAAAAGGGGTGGAGATTTGAAAAAGGTGGATTAGGATAAAACAGGGGATAAAGGTAAGAAAAAAAAGAAAAGGAAAAAACAAGTTTACAAAGGTAAAAGAAGGAAGAAAATGATGTTTTAGAAAAAGGAAAAGAGGAAAAATGGTGGGGAATATTTTAAAAGGAAGAAAAAAGGTTTTTTTAAAAAAGTAGGCAAGAAGTGCAGAAAAAAAGTAATAGAGTTAAAAAAATAGAAATAGTTTTTTAAAAATGTGTAAAAAGTTTTTGAAAAACCAAGGAAAAACGTGAGCAAGGGTTAAAAAAAGAGGGGAAAGGCAAAGCTGGAAAAGGCATTTTCCTCCCCTATGGGTGGGGGCCGCCCCATCCTTCCTCTCCCCCGGGGGCCAGCTGGGTTCAGGTCCACCCTCCCCACCCACAGCAGGGGCACAGGTACCACAGAGCCCCGCGCTGAGCCGGCGGGGGATGCACGGGGCTGGGGGGTGCTGAGCCCCAGCCAGGGCTGTGCTGGAGCCGGCGCAGGTAGCGGGCAGGGGGCAGCCTCAGACCCTGAGCAGCCAGGGGGAGGGGGACCGGCTGCAGAGGAGGGGTCTGACCTCAGGGCTGGGGATTACTGCAGGGGGAACTTTGGGGGGCGCTGAGTTTTTCCTTCTTTTGCTTTAAAAAAAATAATATTTTAAAATTTCTGTCCCACTTTGTCTTTTGACATTTTTGAATTGTCTTGAATTTTTTTAAGGAGTTACTTTTCTTACTTTGCTTTTTTATTTTCTCTTTAATTTTCTTTTAAGATTAGTACTTTGGGGTTTGTTTCTTTGGGTTTTTTAGCTGTTCTTTAGCTTTATAATTTTACTTACTTTGTATTATTTTAGGTCTTTGGGCAGTTATTTGAGTTCTTTTAGTTTTTGTTTTTCAGTTGGAAGTTTTGTATTTTGCTTCTTTGCTTCGTTTTCTTTTCATGTTGGTTCCCAGGCCAACCAGGAAAGTAGCAGGAAAGGAAAAAAACGCTTCCTCAAGTGTAGTAAAGATCAAAACAGAAGCGTGTCCAATGAGACTCAAGCAGTACCCTCTTAGAACAGAAGATAATGGAGGCATTAAACCCACACTAGATTCATCAAACATGGACTATTGACAGTGTGAATCAGAGAATACTACTCCTCTCTTACCAGTCAGAAAACCAGACAAAAGCTATAGACTAGTTCAGCATCCCCATTTGGATTCGGAGAGTTAAACACTGTTAATTTAATCCAGTGTAAACCAGCCAATGCCTAGGCCTGGAGTAGCCAAAATAAGGAGATGGCCTTGAGCTGTATCCACTCTGGGTAAGATGACATAGCCAACACAACAAGGGGACAAATACTGACCACAAGGAGGAGATACACACCCAAGATAAGCAGAGGTGTGAGACCATCATTCAAACAGAAACCAGCCTGGGAACCTTTTTTAATAACCAACCTTTTTGGAATTCTTATGCATATTCATGACTGTGTAATAAATACCCAGCTGCCTGTTGAAAGCCCCCTTGCACCCAGCGCTGCCATGAACACACCTGCTGTCTAACTCTCCCTGAGTGGTGAAGTTTGTTTCCACGAGTCACCAGGACCTCAAGGAGTAACCCTGAGAACCTTTCCCTTCAAGGGAAGATCCTGAGGAGTAACCTTGGGAGGTGTCCCCTTCCAGAGGAGATCCTGATGAGTTACCCAGAGATCCATCCCCTTTCCAGGGGAGCTCTGGATCCACGCAGCCCACGTCCCTCTGGATTTACATCCCACCCATGGGTGCTGGTGGACCCCGGCCTCTGCCACCCTGTCCCAGTGGGTGTGTTAGCAGGGAGACCCCTTGGGTGACCTGTCTTCCATGGTGGGTGCAGGTACTGGGACCCCACAGGGCATCACGATGGTCACCAATGCCCAGCGCTTAATCCCGATTTCCCAGAAAAAGCCAGGAAAAGGTGGCAGAAGCAGTGGGAAGGGGTGGGGGGTAAAGCAGCTCCTGCATCCCAGCTGGGAGTCACAAGCAGGGGAAAAGGATGGGGAGCCCCAAACTCCCCTCTGTAGCCCCTTCCCCCGGCCCTAGAGCCCCCTCTCCCCTGGCCCCTTCCACCCCCTAGACCCACAGGCCCCAAACCCACCCCCTGCAGCCCCTCTCCCCCACCCCCATACCCCCAGACCCAGCCCCACAGTCACGTCTCTCCGCAGCCCCCTTCCCCCAACCCCTCAGCCTCTCACTCCACAGCCCCACAGCCCCAAACCCACCCCCTGCAGCCCCTCTCCCCCACCCCCATACCCCCAAACCCAGCCCCACAGTCACGTCTCTCCGCAGCCCCCTTCCCCCAACCCCTCAGCCTCTCACTCCCCGGCCCCACAGCCCCTCTCCCCCCAGCCCTGCAATCCCCTTCCCCCCAGCCCCGAAGTCTCCTTTCTCCTGCTCCTCTCCCCCCAGCCCTGCAGTTCTCTTCCCTGGCCCACCGGCCGCAGCCCCCCCCACAGCCCCTTCCTCTTGTCCCTCACCCCCTCCTCCCCCAAGCCCAGCAGCTCCCTCCCGAGGCGAGGCCGGAGGAGCCGCGAGCCACCGCCTCTGAGGCGAGGAGCCTTTTTTACCCCTCTCTGACCAATCAGCATGTAGAGCCCACGAGTGGCGGGGGGAAGCAGCCAATCGCGAGCTGCGCACCGCTGGGCCGGTCCCGCCCTGCGCTGAGGGGTCCCCAGGCCTGCTCTCTCCTTTAGGACGAGGGGGGGGGCGGCCGCGGACATTTTGTCCCGGGCAGCCTCCCACCGCCCCTCCGTTCTTAGCAGCCTTTGGCCATCGTCTCACCCGCTTCTTCCCCACACTGTGGCCCAGGGAGGGGCAGGGACTGGGGCAATAGAGGTTTGGGGCAGTTCCCCACGAGTTGGTTTCCTCCTTAGCTGGGGGGGGGGATCATTCCTCACCCCCTTCCCCTGCTGCACCCTGGGGTCCCACCCACGGCAGACAGTCCTCCAGGAACTCCTCCAACCTGAGTCCTTCCCCACGGGGCTTCAGCTCTTCCCCAGCCGCCCCAGCACAGCTCCATATTTATGCAGATTAACTCCACATACTCATTAGAGTTTCTAAGACCAGGCAGGGTTATGCAGATTATCTCCAGGAAGCCATTTACATTCACTCCTCCCAGGCAGAGCAGGCTCAGCGACACTCAGGGGGCTGTCTGGTGATCTCCAGGGATGAAGGCTGGACGTCTTCCTCTCTCTCAGCACCTGCTCTTTACGCTTTTCTCCATGGTTCCTAAAACACATTCCTGGGCTCAAAACCCCATTCCTGCACAGACTGGTTAGGAACCCTTTTCAGCTGAAAGCAAGACACACTCTGTCCCTTAACTGGTCGTTGCTCTCATTATTTATGACTCCTCATCGTCACTTCTTTATCTTCGAGGCTGAGCTGCTGTTCGGGGTGAAGTTTGTAACTGCTCTAACGAACCATCTCACACGGCTACAGCCAGATTCTACTGCAATCCAAACCAAATCTCTCCTCAAAACACACAAATTCTTCGTATATTAAAGTGATATTAATTAATTGTCTCTTAAGCTACATCTATAGCAATCTACTCAGCATTATTACATTTCATTGAAGCACTCCTCTCCCCTTTCCCTGCCCTTGGGGCCTGCACAGCTCCTCACATCTTCTCCATCCCTTCCTTAGGGCACAAAGCGGCTGCTGGTGGGTTCTTTTTCTCCTGAATGTGATTCCCAGAGGTGCTGTGACCATTGCTGACGGGCTTGGCCTTGGTCAGCAGCAACTCTGTCCTTGAGCCGGCTGGTGTTTGCTCTATGGGGCCTGGGGACAGCACAACACCACCCAGGGATGCTGGGATGGAGAGGAGATGGGAAGGAGGGAAAGGGCCAAGCACAGAGTGCTGCAGCTGGACCCCAGGCCGTGCTGGAGGTCACACAGACTCACCTGATGCTGCATCTCATTTCCCTGGAAAGAAAAAAAAACAGAAGTGAAATTTTATGAGAGGGGACGGCTTTTCATGTGGAGACTGCACATGAAGAAGTAAACAGAGTCCCCAAAACCCAGGAATGGATCTCTGCAGCCTCGTCACATCCCTTAGCTGGTGAGCAAGAGTCTCCAGTAAGGGAAGAGGATCCAGCCCAACACTGGTCTCTGTGACCTGCCCACCTTCCCAGGCATATGGCCTGGAGTTTTCCCAGCCCCGTGGCTGCTGGGATGTACAGGACTGTTAAGGAGGGAAAAGGCCAAGCACAGAGCATTCAGGAAAAGGGCCCCACGCCATGCTGGAGCTCATGGACACTCACCCAGGGCTGCATCCCATTTATCCAGAAAGAAAAACCAAGAAGTGATGTGTGACCAGAGGGAACAACCACCCACCCCAGGGCTGATCCCAGAGGAGCACACAGAGCTCAGGCTGATCCCCAACTCTTCCTTTTTGGAGAGTAGGAACAGACCACCTCACTCCTGGGAATGGCTTCCTGCCAGGAATCCCCCGCCAGCCCAACCCAGGCTCTCTGGGGCTCAGCCCCAACATTAGGACCCTGAAAGCCTAGACCCTGCTGGGGGCTCCTGCGCCAGGTTTTGCTGGGGGAAGGCGCCAGAAGGACTCACTCACCTCTCTGGACAGCAGCGCTGGAAAGCAAAGCCAGAGGAAGAGGACAACAGGAGTGTGATTGTGTGTTTCCCAATAATTGGTTGGAAACACAGTAATCCAAACACAAATGTAAGTTTATTAATCAGCAGGCGACAAAAGGCAAAGCAGCGCTGGGTGGCCGGGGAGTCTCAGCTCTACCAGCAGCCACACGGCTCCTGCCCGAGTTCTGGTTTTTATAGTGTTCTAGTTCCTGGTCTAGAATCTTCCATCAAAACTGTCGTGTAGTCTTCTGCGCATGCGCCAGCTGTTATTAGGGGGTCATCCTCTACCTTCTGGTGGTCAGTGGGATGAAGTCACTTGTCTTCCTCACTTCTCCCTCAGTTGACCCCCTGTTCTATATTGGGTCTTCTTCAGCAATAAGCTCATTGATTGGTTGCTTGATTCCTGCGGTCTCTGCTTCTAAGTTATCTATTCCTTAATTCTATGCCTCGTTAGCTACTCACAATATACGTTACATAGTTATTCTTAGAAAACAGGATGTTTTAGCCTGTTTCAGGGTACAGGTGGTTTGCTGAACAAAAGGCTCATCCATCACAATCCCCCCTTTTTCTTTTAACTACCATTTTGTTCAGTAAACTGTTATACCTCCTGATAACATTAAAATTCTAATCTTTTTATCATTGTTTAAAGATTCATATTTAGCTCATACCAACATCTATTTTTAACAATTTGTATTAACTTATTTACTGGGTTCGGGTTGCAATGTGTTTTCTTAAAGGATGGTGCTCCACAAGTGACATTTATTTTAAGGATTTTTAAATCCTCCCATCTAATAAGGGTTCAGTTAAAGGGTTGATGCAGATTTCTTTGACATAACTCAATTAATTGCTAAATACATGCTATAGCCAGCCAGGAAAGGTGGCAGGGTCTCGCTTCTCTACAAAGTGTGATTTGTTTTGTTTTAGACCCATTTATTGCCTCCTGATCCCTCCTTTTTCTCAATAGGTGTGTTCTTGGTATAGCTGTCAATTCGGGGTCAGCACTGAGGCAGCTCCTCCAAAGGTTGCGCATTATCCCAATTTTGGGATTCCGTCCTCCACAGTCTATTACCTCTCTGCCTCGCCCGTCGGCTCGGTTGCTTCGAGTCACAGGGTGTCCCATCTTCTCGGCAGCAGGGGTATTCTTCAGGAGGCTTTGAGATTTTTCTTTTAGCACACCTTTGCTTAAACTTTTCCCAGTCATTCTCACTTCTGGCGAGCTACACCATACCCCACTTAGGTTCTTTTGACAACACACCTGGACAATGGTTATAGAAAGAAGGAAGAGTGGAAACAAGAATATTCTGGTCTATTTCCAAACCTATATATATTCCACCACTGTGGTGACCATTTTCTAATTGTCTCTTGGGCCGTTTTATATTCCAAGATTCTTTGTGTAGAACAACTCCCATAAACCCCTCTAGGAGTTCTTTCATAACAGTGAGCCCACCACCGTTCTTGGCAGACTTTACCAAAAAACCACAAAATGGTAACAATTACAGCCTTTAGTTTTACACTTAACCTTAAAGTTTTTGCACATTTGTAATTACAAACCCCTTCCCTGCTACTTATCTGAATAATAATATTGGGGTTCAGGATCTTTTCAGAGTCATTGTGAGACTTCCGGGAGAACTGGTAACTTTTCAGGGTGGCTCCTGGGTTGTCCAGTCCAAGATCAGTCCTTTCATTTGACTAGCATGTGTCCATCTACACTCAGAAGTCCTGATGGCTGTATCTGTTATAAGTAAGGCAAGAAAAGGTCCGTCCCACTGAGGCATTAAGAAAGTTTTTTTCCAAGTCCTTATCAGGACCTTGTCACCTGGTTGTATCTTGTGTATCGCCATATCCAAGGGGGTGTTGCGCCAATATCCTTTTTCTTATCAGTTCCTTTTTCTTGCCATTAGCTGTGTTATATAAGTCTTTACCAGGGAATCCTCCAGTTGCGGATGATTTTCCGGGCTACTCATGTCATATGGCATTGCATATAACATCTTAAAGGGAAAAATACCCACATCAGTCCTTGGCTGTGTCCAAATATTTAATAAAGCCAAGGGTAAACACCTGATCCAAGACATCCCTGTTTTCAATGTTAATTTTGTTAATTGTTTTTTTAATTTCTCTATTCATTCTTTCAACTTTGCCAGAACTTTGTGGGTACCACCGCATGTGATATTGCCACTTAATTTTCAGAGCCAGGGCTATGTCTTGGATCACTTTAGAAGTAAAATGTGGTCCTTTGTCCGAATCTATAGTTTCAACAACCCCATATCAGGGAATAATTTCTTCCAATAATATTTTAACCACTACTCTGGCCGTGGCTCGTGTTGTTGGAAATGCTTCTACAAAATGTGTAATATGGTTTATAATAACTAACAGATCAATCTGTATATTTGAAAAAGGTCTTTGTGCTAAAATTCTTCCTCCTGCTATTCTTTTTCTTAAATATTGTCTATTGACTTTCTGACATGTTATACATTTCCTCAAAATTTGCTTAGCCAGATCATATAAACCAATACACATATATTTAATTGCAAACTGGTCAATTAAAGCTTGAGTGCCCCAGTGTATACCACTGTGTATTCTTTGTAATATTTTAAGGGCCATTGTTTTAGGGAGAACTTCTTGGCTGTCAGGTAATTTCCAAGTTCCTGAATCACCTTTTTGTATTCCCATCTTTATTAATTTCTCTTGATCTTGTGGTGTGAATTTTGGTACCTGGGGATTTAATTCTTCCTGTCCCTCATTTGGTGTATCTGTGTTCCTGGTTTCCAAAGCTAATAAAGCAGCTCTTTTATAGCTGCTTTATATATAGGTCAGGTAAATTATTTGCTCTTATTTGTGGGGTTAGTCCTTTCTGGTGTCCCCTTAAGTGTACCATTGCAATTTTTTTTAGGGTTTCTTACAGCTTGTAAGATTTGGGTTATAAGTTTCTGATAGATTAGTATTTTGTTAACCCTCTTTCTTCCCAAATTTTCCAAATGTGTGAACTATTCCAAAAGCATATTTTGAATCTGTAAATATGGTTCCCACTTTTTTTATTAAGATACGGTAGTGCTCGTAATACCGCATATAATTCACATGCCTGGGCCGACCAGCTTGAATTTAATGGTCCAGATTCTACTGTGAGAATGGTTCGGCCGTCAATTATTGCACAGCCCGATTTCCTTTTTCCATCCACTACCCAAGACGATCCATCAACAAACAATCTTTCTCCCTTTTCTAACTCTTGCTTTTCTAACTCAGGTCTAACTTTTGCCTGTTCTTTTATAGTTTGTAAACAATCATGTACCAATTCTTCACCTGGTTCCTCATATAAAAATTGAGCCGGATTCTATAAGGAGGTAGTTTCTAAAGTCAGCTTTGGTGAGGCAATTAATATGCTTTCATATTTTACTAATCTAGCATGTGATCTATTTTTCTGCAATACCCCATATGCAACCCCCTCCTCCGTATTAACAAATTAAAAAAAGGGTTTCCACAAGTCGGGCAGGTTAAGCACAGGGGCATTTGTCAGTTCCCTTTTAAGTGTTTCCAATTTGTCACTGTTCTCTGAGGTCTAATTTAATAACACATTGTGAGCCAATTTGCCATATAAAAATTTTACTTTTCCACTAACATTTTCAATTTATTAACCCGAAAAGTCCCAGTAATTGTTTAACATGCTGTTTATTCCTGGGTGGAGGGACAGAGAATATTCCATTGACCCTTTCAGGGTCCAGATTTTTATTCTTTTGCTAGGTTTATGTTTCAAGTACTTTACCTCCTCCTTTACAAATTGCAATTTTATTTTTTTTAGACACTTTTAGACTCTGTAAACTTAAAAAGTTTAAAAGCGTAATACTTTCCCGTCTAATTGCTTCCTCATCTTCTCCGGCCAACAGTAAATCGTCCACATACTGGACGAGGGTGACCCCTTGGCTTGGCTCATATCTCTGTAAAAGTTGTTCAAGGGCTCGTCCGAACAAGTTAGGGGATTCCAGCGGACAAGCCCAAAATGCATCTTTTATAACAATCACACTGTACCACTTATCAGTAGGTCCCAGTTGGCTTAGGAGAGTATGAGGATTAGCTACAACTGGAAATCGGGTAATTGTTCTTTTATTAATTTTCCTTAAATCATGAACCAGTTTTTATTTCTCATCTGATTTTTTTTTTTACTGGCAATATAGGGGTATTGAAAGGGGACATACAGGGTTCGAAAAGTCCTTGTTTAAACAATCTTTCAATTTTTGGTTTCAGCCCCCTTCTACCGTCTTCAAATAATGGATATTGCTTTATTTGCACTGGGGTCTCTGGATCTTTAATCACAACCACAAAGGGTTTAATATTTAATTTTCCCGTGGTCTCTGGGATATACCATACTTTAGGATTAATTTGTTCTTCATTTTCAACTCTGAGGGGGCATGATTTAACTTGTAATTGCTTTTATTTACTTCCAGAGAAATTCCCAGTTTCGGCTTCGGGCACCAACAATAGTGATCCCAAGCCAATTTTAAAATAACTTTCAAATAGTATTTCCTTGACCATGGGTACAGCAAAAGGTTCCCATTTTGCACCAATTACTTATACTGTCTCCGAGGAAACTTTATATCCCTGCAGCAAACTTTGGACGGTGGATCTTTCTGCCCCTGAGTCCACAAGGAACTCAATTTCTTGCTGCTGGGGACTTATTTTAAGTTTTACCAGGGGCTCCATCTTGTTTCTTGTCCCCAGCAAATAGAGCCTCTGACACTCCTAATACTCTTTAAACATCCTCAAAGGATCCAAATCTGGGCCAACGAAGGGGTTCAGATGATACAATAATGTATCATCTTTACTTTACTCTTACCCCACCTAGAAGGGTGATCATCTCAATATTTAATCATCAGTCCCAATGGACTACTCAAGGGTATTGGGTGAAGTTTCCCAGAATCTTCCCTACCCATGGCGACAGAGGGCCTGCCTTTCCTCTGTCCCATCTTCCGGGGCTTTACCTCTACCCACCCCAGGGATCCCAGGCCCAGCCGAACGGTATCCAGCCTATACTCCCGCGTCCCGCGTCTTCGTCCAGGGCTCCATGCACACAGGTTAAGGGCCTTGCCGGCTTTCCTTTGCCTATTGTCCAGAACTGCAGTTGGCCGGTGCAGAGCTGAGCAGATACTCCGGCAGGGCCGCTGCTTCAGCGGGGTGCCCCCCTACTCAGAGGCTCGTGGCTGGGAAGTCTCCATCTGAGTCACAGCACCAGATTGTGATTGTATGTTTGCCAATAATTGGTCGGAAACACAGTAATCCAAACACAAATGTAAGTTTATTAATCAGCAGGCGATAAAAGGCAAAGCAGCGCTGGGCAGCTGGGGAGTCTCAGCTCTACCAGCAGCCACACGGTTCCTGCCCAAGTTCTGGTTTTTATAGTGTTCTAGTTCCTCGTCTAGAATCTTCCATCAAAACTGCCGTGTAGTGTGCGTGCGCCAGCTGTTATTATTGGGGTCATCCTCTACCTTCTGGTGGTCAGTGGGATGAAGTCGCTTGTCTTCCTCATTTGTCCCTCAGTTGACCCCCTGTTCCATATTTGGTCCTGTTCAGCAATAAGCTCATTGATTGGTTGCTTGATTCCTGTGGTTTCTGCTTCTAAGTTATCTATTCCTTAATTCTATGCCTCGTTAGCTACTCACAATATACGTTACATAGTTATTCTTATAAAACAGGATGTTGTAGCCTGTTTCAGGGTACAGGTGGTTTGCTGAACAAAAGGCTCATCCATCACATCACCCGTATCCCCCAGCCCGGAGTCACCCCTGGGCCCCCAAAGTCTCGGTTCTTCTCCTCCCCTTCCCCCCCCAGCCCCGCCCAGCTCCCGGCCCCTTCCCTCAGGCCCTGAACCCTCCAGAAGTCACAATCAAAACTCAGCAGCCTGGGTGGCTGTTCAGAAGGGATCCTTCATTGCAGTGCCAGGCACATGGGGCATGGCGCCTCCAATGTCAATAAACCCTTCAAGCCCTACTGACACAGACTGACCATACACAGGCTTTGGAATGTGTAAGAAACGGCTGGGGTATGCAAGTTATCTACAGAAAGTCATTTACAGAAACTGCTGCCAGAGAGCACATGCTCAGGGGCACTCAGGGGACCTCCTGGGGGTTTCAGGGATGAAGGCTGGATGTCTTCCTCTACCTCAGCGAATGCTCTTAACGGTTTTCTCCAGAGTCTCAAAGCCCCATTGCTGCACACACATCAGGAACCCCTCACCCCTAATGCTGTCTCTTAATTGGGCATTGGTATAATTAATTATTCCTCCCCGTCTTCACTTTGGTATCTTCAAACCTGTTCCCCTGTTAGGGTTAAATTGCGTAGCTGCTCTAACGAACCAGCTCACAGGGCTACAGCCAGGTTCTACTGAAATCCAAACCAGGCAAATACTGTCTGTGCTCAAAACACACAGATTCTCCTTCTATTAAAGCTGGATCACAGAGTCACCCGGTTGGAAAAGCCCTTTGAGCCCAACTGTTCCTGTCTTGTGCTGAACCATCTCCATGAGCAGCTCATCTGCCCAACTCTTTCACTCATTCATTGTTTTATGACAGTTAACTGTCTCAAGCTACAGCGATATCAAGCTACTCAGCATTATTAAGTATCATTAAATCAACAGAATCGATCACTTTCAACCTGAAAATCCAAACATTGGTAAAAAACTAATTCCCAATTATCAAAGCATTGCAAACGAAGCGTGTCCCCAGCCAGCAGAGCCACCAGCACAGCAGCGTGGGCAGGTGCAGCAGCATCAGCTCTCTGCATCAGCACCTCTGCCTGCAGCCGGTGGGAGCGCAGGGCCCACATCCAGCACTCCCCCCTGGACCTTCCTGGAGCAGTTAGGCTGCAAGGACACAAGGAAGAAACAGTGCCACCCACGGTCACCTCACTGTCCCCAACCCTCGGCTCTGGGGGTCTCTGCATCCCCCTCCCCAGCCTGAAGTCGCTCAGGCCATGGGTTCCATAGGGGAGCACAGAGAGCTGGGGCTGCCCCATCCACCCGCCCGGCCCCACAACATACCGGTTGCGACAGCAGTCACCCCGTCTCTGCCTGTGAGGGAGAAACAGCCATGAGCTGCCAGCTCTGTGCTCGCTGTGGGCTCAGTGCACGTGCCAGGAGCCATGGCCGCGTTGCCACCACTGGCAGAGGAGGATGGCACCACGAGCACCAGAGGGGAGACACCCCCTCTTCAATACGTCCCCACTATGGGGTTGTAAAGAGGGGTGGTACGGGGAGGAAGGGGATGAGGTAACACCAGCAGCCAGAAACCAGAGCCACGAGACCGCCCTGGCACTGGGCAGTGGCTGGAGCCAGACCTGACCCTGGTACTCACTTGGTGCCTTGTCATAGGCCGTCCTCCCTGCAGAGAGAAAGAGCCATCAGAATCCACCGAGCTTCACCCTCAGGTTCAGGGGCTCCCCAGAGCGCTGCGGCTCATGCCCACAGCCCCTGCCAGCCCCGCCAGGCTCTGCCTTCCTCCCACACCCTGGGGTTTTACCTGATCTGCGCTTCCAGATGATAAATCCAGTGATGGCAATGACAGCCAGGATGGCAAGGGGAACAAACACCCCCAGTATGCTGCCCAGTGAGTTGGACTCCGGCTCTGGGGATGATCAGGTTCGTGAGGAGGGGAAGGGGAAACCCCCAGCCCAACCCTCCACGTGACCAAGGCCACCAGACTCACCCCATGCGAAGATCCCCGGCTCAGCCAGGCTGGCGTGCTCCACACAGCACCGGTACTTGTCCTGCTCCCCAGGATGGGCCTCGATGGACACCCAGGTGTAGTAGGTGCCGTCGCTGTTGGGCACGATGCCACCCCACTCGGTCTCCTGGTCCCTGAGCTCCCCATCCTTCAGCCAGCTGATGGTGATGGGCCGTGGGTAGAAGCCGTAAGCGCGGCAGTGCAAGGTCAGGATCCCCTGGGTCTCCTTCTTTGACACTCGGACCGTGGGGGGCTCTGGGGAGGGGGTGGCAGTGAGGGCTGGCACACACATCCACGCTGGCCCCTCCCCAGGCTCCCCATCTCCCCTCACCTTTCCTCTCCAGCACAGCCTGCCCGTAGCTCAGGTATTGCCTCAGCCACTCAGGGCAGATGTTCTCCAGGTAGTCCTTCTGGCCCTCAGTGTAAGTCCCGTCTGCCTCCCAGTTCCTCTTGGTGATTTGTGCTGCTGCATCTGCCGCAGTGAACGTCATCGTGTCCCTGTCGAAGGCAATGAAGTCCCTCCCGTCGTAGGTGATTTGCCAATACCCCCTGGTGCTACCGTCCTCCAGGAGGTCACAGCCATACATGCGTTGCCATGTGTGAGCCCCTGAAACACGACCAGGGAGATGGGTTGAGGGGCTGCTGCAGCCCTGGGCCTTCAGTGGGGCAAGGCCCCCCGGCAGCACCCCCACTCCAGCCCTGTGTGAGGCCTGAGGGAATCAGGCACTGACACAAGAGCTGCCCCCACCCTGCCCAGGGCCCACAGCACTCGGGGGGTCACATAGAGCTGTTACACAGACACCCTGTGCCCCAGGCTGGCACTCAGCCCCACAGCACCCTCTGACAGCAAGGGGATGGGACAGGGTCCTGAATGTTGGGGGGCAAGGACAGGAGGTGGGATGGGTTGGGGGAGGCCCCCTGGCTCTGGGGTGGGGGGGGGGGTACGGGGATGGGGTGGGGCAAGGTCCCCCGGGCTCTGGGGTGGGGGGGTACGGGGATGGGGTGGAGGAGCCACCCTGGCTCTGGAGTGGGGGGGTTGGGGGAGTCCCCCAGGCTCTGGGGTGGGGGGGTACGGGGATGGGTTGGGGGAGCCCCCCAGGCTCTGGGGTGGGGGCTATGGGGATGGGGTGGGGAAGACTCCCTGGCTCTGTGATGGGAGGGGTACGGGGATGGGGTGGGGAAGCCCCCCTGGCTCTGGGGTGAGGGGGTATGGGGATGGGTTGGGGGATGCCCCCTGGCTCTGGGGTGGGGGGGGGGTACGGGGATGGGTTGGGGGAGCCCCCCTGGCTCTGGGGTGGGGGGGGGGTACAGGGATGGGTTGGGGGAGCCCCCCTGGCTCTGGGGTGGAGGAGGAGTACGGGGGTGGGATGGGGGAGCCCCCCTGGCTCTGGGGTGGGTGGCGGGGTACAGGGGTGGGTTGGGGGAGCCCCCTTGGCTCTGGGGTGGGGCGTACAAAGCACCGGGGGGGGGGGGGGGCTGGGACAAAGGATAGGAGCCCCTCTATTTTTGGGGTTCTCCACTGCCATGGTGACTGTGAGGGGTCAGATGTGGCAGCCAGGCCTGGGATGGGGTGCTGGGCACTGGGCTGGGGTGGGTTGTGCTGGGTGGGGGTCCTCCCCAGCTCAGGGACCAGACACCCCCTCACAGTGGGAACCTGCTGCCAGTGACACTGGGCAGGGCAGGGTTGGCACAGGCCAGGGCAGTAGCATGGGGCAGGGAAGGGTCTTCTGAGGGGGGTGGGAGCTCGCCCAGCCCAGCCCAGCCCACACTCACTCCCGCTCTGGTTGTAGCTCTCCCGCACTGTGTTCAGGTTCACACGGTCAATCTGCTGATTGTTCTCCTCAATCTGGGTCTGCTGGTCCCAGTACTGCTGGGCCAGGTTGTGCTCCATCCACTCTGCCCTGGGAACCTCCCTCCCCTTCCCGCTGTCATAGCATGAAATGAGGTTCCCGTCCACGTACCCCACAGCCACAAACTGGGGCACTCCTGGGCTGGGCTCTGACACCGAGATGTCGAAGTAGCGCAGGGAGTGGAGCTCTGTGGGGACACGGTGGACGGTGAGGGGTGGGGGGCACAGGGACCCTCGGTGTGTGGGAGATGGGATTGGTGGGGGTGGGGGGGGTATGTTGGGGTGTGCCCAAGTGGGGGTCCTGCCTCTTGAGAAGAGAAGACCAGGGGTGTCCCCGGTGTCGGGGGGGGGGCAGGGGGGTCCCAAGGCAAAGCAGACCGGAGCGGGAGGTCCTCGGTGTCAGTGATGGGGGGGGAGGGGCAGGGGGGGTCCCAAGGCGAAGCAGATTGGGGCTGGGAGGGGCGGGGGGGTGGAGGTGGGATGGGGGGAAAGACGAAGCCGGGAGGGGGAGGGGAAGGGTGGGGAGCATTCCCAGGGGGCACCTGCTGTCCCGTGGGAGGGACCGGGGGCTCCCTTTGCCCCTGGGGAGCTTCCGGGACCCCCGGCAGGGCAGCCCGGGCTGGTTCTGGTTCTCCGGGGTGGAGGAGGGTCAGGAGGGGTCCCGCTGCCCGGGGAAGGGGGTCCAGAGGGGTCCCAGAGCCCAGGGAAAGGGCTCCTGGTCCCCGCCCGTACTCACCGCCCGCCGCCCGGCCGAGGAGCCCCAGGAGGAGCCCCAGACCCAGCGCCCATACCAGCCCCATCGCTCCGCTCAGGGTCCGGACATGCCAGACGAGCCTCGCCCGGGACAGACGCGCTTCAGGCCCCGTCCCGAGCCCGGCCATTGGCTGAGACACCACCCGCCCGCCAATGGCAGCCCGAATCTCCTCTGATGTCACCGGGCACCGGGCAGATCCCGTCTCCGCAGGTTAGAAGAAACTGTGAAGGCCTGAAAGCAGTGCGTGGGCGGGGCGGGGGGAAGGAAAGGGCGGGGTCAGCCCCCCTGTACCCTCAGCCCGGGACCCCCCACGGGGCCGCCCAGCCCTCAGCTTCCCCCTGACTCCTCCTCAGGGCCCCTGACCCCCCCACGGCCCCACTTCACCCGTATCCCCCAGCCCGGGGTCACCCCTGGGACCCCCAAGACGCGGTTTTCCCCCCCCCCCCTTCCCCGCCCAGCCCGGCCCCGCTCCCGGCCCCTTCCCCCAGGCACCGAACCCTCCAGAAGCCACAATCAGAACTCAGCAGCCTGGGTGGCTGTTCAGCAGGGATCCCTTATTGCAGCGCCGGGCACACGGGGCCTGGCTCCTGCCATGTCTGCCCCCTGTCAATAAACCCTTCAAGCCCTCCTGACACAGCCTGACCGTAGTGCACCGGCGCTGGAGTAAGAAACGTCCGGGGGTGCAAATTGCTTAAAGTCATTTACACAAACTGCTGCCAGAGAGCACGTGCTCAGGGGCACTCAGGGGGCTTCTGGAATGAAGGCTGGACGTCTTCCTCCCCCTCAGAAAATAGGGGGCTTCTAGGGGGCTTCTGGGGGGCTTCAGGGATGAAGGCTGGATGTCTTCCTCTCCCTCAGCAAATGCTCTTCACGGTTTTCTCCAGAGTCTCAAAGCCCCATTGCTGCACACACGTCAGGAACCCCTCACCCCTAATGCTGTCTCTTAATTGGGCATTGGTCTCATTAATTATTCCTCCCCGTCTTCACTTTGGTATCTTCAAACCTGTTCCCCTGTTAGGGTTAAATTGCGTAGCTGCTCTAACGAACCAGCTCACAGGGCTACAGCCAGGTTCTACTGAAATCCAAACCAGGCAAATACTGTCTGTGCTCAAAACACACAGATTCTCCTTCTATTAAAGCTGGATCACAGAGTCACCCGGTTGGAAAAGCCCTTTGAGCCCAACTGTTCCTGTCTTGTGCTGAATCATCTCCATGAGCAGCTCATCTGCCCAACTGTTAAACACAGCCAGGGGCAGGCACTCAACCTGGGAGGAGGCCCCTGTGCTAGGCCCATTGCAGGCCCTGACCCTGCTTCAGGACCGTTCCAGGCCCGGAGCCTGTTCTACGCCCCTGTTCCAGGCCTGTCCCAGGCCCAGAGCCTAATCCAGACCCCTGTTCCAGACCCGTTCCAGGAATGGAGCCTGATCTAGGCCCATGTTCCTAGCCTGTCCCAGGCCCTGACTCCGCTTCAGGCCTGTTCCAGGCCCTGACCCTGTTAGAAATGCAAAAGGGTCCTAAAAAAGGACTCAAGGTAGATACGTTAGTGAAGCAGTAATTAATTTATTATACGTTCTTGCAAGAGCGGGTAACCCAAAAGTAGGCACACTTTTGGCCAAAATACGTAGCATTTTTATACCATTTTCCAGTCTGAAATCCCTCCCACCGTTTAACTACAGATTAACAATTTCAAAAGTTTACTGGCTCAACCCAAGTACCCCATTCATGACATGAAATAATACATATTGCATGTCTGGCAAATCCTTGCTTCCCCTTAGTGAGGAAAATTAGTATGTATGAGCTTTTAACACTTAAACATCTCTTTTGTCTTGGGATAATCTGTTACTGGCAGGTACTTGATTTTATCTTAACTTTCCCGGTAACTGTCATGGGCGGAGGGTTGAAGGGATTTAAAAGCTCATACAGGTTTTTGTTTAGATGGTATCAAGACTCCACACCCTTTGTCAGTTTTGAGTTCCAACCCATGGCCTCAGTCATGGTTTTAACTCTTTCCAGGATTATCTTTTAGCAACAGTATGCTTTATCCTAAAATTCCTTACAAAGAATTCCTAATGAGGCAACCTTAATTCCCAAGTCAGAAATGTATACAATACAAAATATACAATACAAAATTTCAATCTGCAAAAGCAACAGTTCAGCATTTTCCACAACCCTGATTCAGACTCCTGTTCCTGGCCCACCTCAGCCCCTAAACCAGTTCCCGGTCTGTTCCAGGCCCTGACCCTATTCTAGGGCCCTGTTCCAGGCCCATTCCAGCCGCTCCTCAGAGGATTTACCCTTCCCCAACCTGGTTACCCTTCTCTGGACATGCTCCACGACCTCAATGTCCTTCTTACAGTGAGGAGCCCAGAACTGGACCCAGCACTCGAGGTGTGGCCTCACCAATGCCCAGTACCAGGGCACAATCCCTTCCCCAGGCCTGATGGCCATGCTGGCTCTGACACAAGCCAGGATGCCATTGGCCTTCTTGGCCACTTGGGCACACTGCTGGCTCATGGTCAGTCGCAGTCACACAACACCCCCTGGTCCTTCTCTCCCTGACAGCTAATTAATTGTCATGTTTTAATTCACTCATTCATTGTTTTATGACAGTTAACTGTCTCAAGCTACAGCGATATCAAGCTACTCAGCATTATTAAGTATCATTAAATCAACAGAATCGATCACTTTCAACCTGAAAATCCAAACATTGGTAAAAAACTAATTGCCCAATTATCAAAGCATTGCAAACGAAGCGTGTCCCCAGCCAGCAGAGCCACCAGCACAGCAGCGTGGGCAGGTGCAGCAGCATCAGCTCTCTGCATCAGCACCTCTGCCTGCAGCCGGTGGGAGCGCAGGGCCCACATCCAGCACTCCCCCCTGGACCTTCCTGGAGCAGTTAGGCTGCAAGGACACAAGGAAGAAACAGTGCCACCCACGGTCACCTCACTGTCCCCAACCCTCGGCTCTGGGGGTCTCTGCATCCCCCTCCCCAGCCTGAAGTCGCTCAGGCCATGGGTTCCATAGGGGAGCACAGAGAGCTGGGGCTGCCCCATCCACCCACCCGGCCCCACAACCTGGGAGGAGGCCCCTGTGCTAGGCCCATTGCAGGCCCTGACCCTGCTTCAGGACCATTCCAGGCCCAGAGCCTGTTCTACGCCCCTGTTCCAGGCCTGTCCCAGTCCCGGAGCCTAATCCAGACACCTGTTCCAGGAATGGAGCATGATTCAGGCCCATGTTCCTGGCCTGTCCCAGGCCCTGACTCTGCTTCAGGCCTGTTCCAGGCCCTGACCCTGTTAGAAATGCAAAAGGGTCCTAAAAAAGGACTCAAGGTAGATACGTTAGTGTCATGGTTTCACCCTGGCTGTGGGCCGAGATCCACACAGCTGCCTGCTCCTTAAATTAAAAGAGCAGGAGAAAAGGGAAAGGGGAGGGGGGAAAACAGGGGAAGGGAAAAGGAAGGGGCAAATAACTCCAAAACCAAGAAACTAAGAGGCCCGTGGGTTGGGATAAGGATAGTTTACTAAGAGATCAGAAAGATCAAATATAACAATGCTAACAGGACTTTAGAGCAAAAGAATATGAAACTATTGATACACAATGCAGTTTCTCACCCAACCACACAACTCAGGCCGCACCACCCAGAGCTGTCCCAGAACCCGACCGTCCCCCAAGACCCTCGCATCCCGGACGCTCGCGTCCCAGAACCGCCCCCGCTTCTTCCTCCCATCAGCCCCCCTTTATCCTGGGCAGGACGTAATTGGCATGGAATACTCTCTTTGCCCATCTGGGTCACCTGTCCTAGCTTTGACTGTCTGACTGCAACTAAAAACATCAGGGTGTTCTCAGCACTGCTTTCATTGTAACTCCCAAACACAGCATCCCATCCGCTGCTGCAAATGAAGTTAACTCTATCCTGACTGAAACCAGGACAATCGGACGTGAGAAAGTGCCTAGGTACCTGCCCATGCTCTGCCACATGCCCTGCCACTCATGATTATCTCGCCTCGCAGAAAACTCTTGAGTGGTATTCATAAACCTCTGCTTAATATTTGACAACAACAGAACCATCTGCTCCAAACCGAAAATCAGCAAAATGCTAGTTTGAAGATCCCAGGGATATTGAAAGTTTTTAAAAACTGCTAGCAGAGCTGTTGTGTTTAGCCCAAAGGAAAAGAAAGCAGTACTCCCACCATACCAGCTGCCGTTATTAAACCCTCCCTGTCCAAGGAATGGGCAGGGCAGCAAGCTCTCATAGAAGTACCAGCACCAGTGCACGATCCTCGATATTCCTGTATCATAGACTGTTATCATAATATACAAGAACAGGAGACGCAGCCTCGACATGGTAGAAAATCCTGCCAGGATTGTATACAGCACATGGGAGTTTTGCTGCCACAGCTGTGACCACAGCCATGTGAATAAATACCACAGCATCGTGATCGGAGACTGCTTAAACAACAGTACTTATCACAACTTTGTCTTAATTACAATCGGGTCAGGGTCAGATCTACCATTATCCCAACATTTTGGGCCCCAAGTTGGGCGCCAAACAGACTGTTGTGGTTTCACCCCGGCTGTGGGCTGAGATCCACGCAGCTGCCTGCTCCTTAAAGTAAAAGAGCAGGGGAAGAGGCAAAGAGGGGGGGAAAAAAGGGAAGGGAAAAGGAAGGGGCAAATAACTCCAAAACCAAGAAACTAAGAGGCCCGTGGTTTGGGATAAAGATAGTTTACTAAGAGAACAGAAAGATCAAATATAACAATGCTAACAGGACTTTAGATGTCCCCTTTAGATGTCCCTAGGGTCGTCCATACAGAATTTCAGATGGGCTGAGCCCCTCCCTTGCCCTGGGTCTGGTTCGTATTCGGGTAAGAGCTTGTGGCAATGACTGGGGCCAAGTCAGATCTGTCTCTTGTACCAGCCTAATAATTTGTTGTTTGATTAGGTGGTTCATTTTCTCCACCTGGCCACTTTGCTATGAGGCAAAGATCACATTGTTGGGTTACTTGTTTGACAGCAGTGTATAGATTTCATGCTATTATATTTTTAATAAGGTCTTTGTATAGGGCCTCTGCCCCCCAGTGCCTTTTCCTATGCTCTTCCCGGACTACTGACCACAGCATGTAGGAAGGGATCACTATCCTCCCACCAGAAGTGATAGCCCACCCTTCCTCATTATATGATCCCCCCATGTCATCAATAAGCTTACGGCCTTCTTTCGTATACTCTGGTTTACCTTCTAAGGACAGTTGTCCATCAGGTATTAATGCGTCCTCTACTGTATCAGTTCTTTTGGCTGCCTGTTTTGCCTCCCTGTCTGCCAGCTCATTCCCTTTGTCCAATTCTGTGCTCACCTTCTGGTGTGCCCTGTTGTGCACAATTGCCACCCTCTCAGGAAGTAGGACTGCATCCAGGAGTTTCAGCATTTCTTCTGCATGTTTAATAGTTTTTCCCTGAGAATTTAACAGTCCTCTTTCTTTCCAAATCGCCCCGTGAGCATGCACCACTCTAAGGCATACTTAGAGTCAGTCCAAATATTTATAACTTTTCCTTGAGCTCTTTCTAGGGCTCTGGTAAGGGCTCTGATCTCAGCCTTCTGTGCTGAGACATCAGCTGGTAGTGGCCCAGACTCTATTACCTTTTCAGAGGTGCTGATAGCATATCCAGAGTGTCGCCTTCCATTTAGCATGTAGCTGCTTCCATCAGTGAACCAGTGTTCGGCTCCTTCGATAGGGGCATCTTTGAGATCCATGTGGCTGGAGTACGTGGCCTCGATTGTTTCCAGACAATCATGACTCACTGGTTCCCCAGTGTTCCCCTCAAGGAACGAAGCCAGGTTCATGATATTTGTGGTCACAAGCTCAACATCATCTTGTTCAACCAGTATAGCTTGGTATTTCAGGAATCTCTGTGGGGAGAGCCAATGCCCTCCCTTGCTCTCAAGAACTGTGGATACTGTGTGGGAAACTCGGACAGTCATTTTCTGGCCCAAGGTGAGTGTTCGGGCTTCTTGGATGTTTAGAATGACAGCTGCTACTGCTCTCAAGCAACCGGGCCACCCTTTTGCAGCGGTGTCCAATTGTTTGGAGAAGTATGCTACTGCCCGTCTGTATGGTCCCAATTCTTGTGCTAACACTCCTAGTGCTATCCCCTGTTTTTCATGGGAGAACAGGAGAAATGGTTTACTTACATCAGGAAGTCCCAATGCCGGTGCTGACATCAGGGCTTTCTTCAGCTGATGGAAAGTTTGATCTGACTCAGCATCCCACTGGAGATCTTTCTGGTTGGCTGCTATCAAGGAATACAGTGGCTTAACAAGTAAACCATAGTCACATATCCAGAGTCGGCACCACCCTGTCATGCCTAGGAATGTTCTCAGTTCCTTTACAGTTCATGGTTGGGGTCTGGCATATGGCCTCTTCTGAGCCTGTCCTAGGACTCATTGTCCAGCACTGATCTTGTACCCCAGGTACGTGACCTGTTGTAACACCACCTGTGCCTTTTTCTTGGAGACCCGATACCCCTGTAACCCCAGGAAATTTAACAGACTCATGGTCCAGGTGACATAGGACTCTTCAGTTTTGGTAGCGACAAGTAGATCGTCTACGTAATGTAGAACTTTCCCTTCTTCTGATGGTGGTTCCCATGATTCCAAGTCTTTGGATAACTGGTTACCGAAGAGCGTTTTGAACCCCTGTGGCAACACTGTCCATGTGAGCTGGGTCTTTTGACCACTTTTGGCATTTTCCCATTTAAAAGCAAAAATTTTCTGGCTGGCTTCATGTAGAGGGAGGCAAAAGAAAGCATCCTTTAAATCTAGGACTGTGAACCAGGCTTAATCTGGGGCTAGTGTAGTTAGTAAGGTGTAGGGGTTAGCTACCACTGGGTATAGATCTTATGTGAATTTGTTGACAGCTCTTAAGTCTTGCACTATTCTATAGGACCCATCAAGTTTCTTAACTGGGAGGAGAGGTGTAGTGAATTCTGATTGGCACTCACTTAGTAACCCTAGTTCTATGAACCGTTCTATAATTGGGCAAATTCCTTCTCTATCCTCCTTTTTCAGTGGCTGTTGCTTAATTCTTACTGCACTCTGTCCTTCCTTTAATTTTACTATTATTGGTGGTGCTCTCTTTGCCCGCCCCGGTACATCAGTTGCCCAGACTCCAGGATACACTTGATCGGTAATCCTTGTATCAATTTCCCCAGTTACAGGAGTATCCATTAAGGATAAACTCATTATTTGAATGTATTGGTGATCCTCTACCTCCAGAGTGACTTCTCCTTGCTTAAATTTAATTGTTGCTTCCAATTGTTCTAATAAGTCTCTTAGAGAATTTGGCATATACAAAAATCTGTGGATCCCTACTTGTTTCCCCAATTTGTATTTTAAAGGTTTGCAAAAGTAGGCCTTCTCAGCCTGGCCAGTCGCACCCTTTACTGAAACATAGTTATTTTCCAAGGGGATTAAAGCTTGATTTAAGACTGAATAAGTTGCTCCCGTGTCTACTAGAAATTCAACTTCCTCTTGTTCTTCCCCTAGCCCCATCCTCCAATTTATAAAGAGGCCACCACTGATTACAATACTTAATAAGTGTTTCCTTATTTTCAGTGCCCCCTGATCCCACCAATTCCTTCCAATGGGCCAGCACACACCCTAGGGGGTTCTTTTTCGAGGCTCTACTTCGACTATTACCCATGATATTAGGATTAGTCTGCGGCGGCCACAGTCAGAGCCAGTTATTACCTGTTTTCCTCTATTCTACAGATGCGGTCAAGGCACTGAACCACAAGAAACTGTTAAACCCTAAATGGCACTCTGAGCACTTGGTTTTAAGTGAGGCTACTGGTCCTATTAAGGGGGGTTCATTCTCAGGGTTGTATAACTTTCCTGCTTACTTTACAACGAATTTAGTTTTGTGATCACTCATTCACGTAGCATAGACACACGAACACCAAACTTCCACAACAAATGCACCATAACAACAGAACAACAAGACAACGATCCTATTCTACACGTGCACGTAAAACTCTACGACTTCGTTACAACGAATGTTTGCTGAGCAGCTGCGCAAAAGATAGAAAAGATAAAACCAGACATAATTACCTTGAGGTCGCTTACCCGTTCCTGTCCCTTATACCAGCTGTTATATATACCGTTACATATATACCCGTCGACAGGTCCGTTATGGCTCCCAATTGGGATGCAGCAGTGACCCCAGATTTTCTCGATCTACTCCCAAGATCGCTAGCGGCCACCCCTATTGGTCAGCAAACCCCCCCGTACCATACCAGGGTACCCTTCCCACGGGGACGGTGCTGTACGCCAGACGTCTCTGCGCAATTTATCAGCTGCCCCAGCCACGCGTACAACTTCCAGGCTCCCTTGGACCCCTTGGTCCCCTTTTCCAAACATACCGTTTATCCGTGGCTTCAGGAGGTTGTTGTCTGTTCTCCAGGTGAGCGGCCGGGAGCGGGGGCTCCTCCGAGGAAAGTGCTCGGGACGCCTAGGAGTGTCCACTCCTCAGCTGCTCCCTTAGACAAGCAGAGATCTCCTGCCTGGCTCGCCAAATGATGTGTGGAAATTGACTCTATAACTGGGAAGTTCTACAGTAGGGATGTTTATTGCGCGCAGATGCACGGGGGATCTCTCCTCCACAAGCGTGCATCCCGAAGCAGTCGACCGATCTTACATTTATACAATAAAACTATGAATATTCTATCAACGCCTGTACATAGTCAGTACCTGAACCCGCCTACTCTCGCTTCTCATGCTAATCAGCTTATCAGTCCTTGGCGCTTGCACAGATCCTTGTAAGGGTTGCAGACAGGGGTCTCTGGGAGGAAGGCTGTATGTCTTCCTCGTGATGTACTTTCACCTCTCGCCTGGAATGCGAGGATCTTGCCAGCTTGCAGTGCCTCTATCAGTCTGTGCTAATTGATGTCCTTGTGAGGGGCCCATGGACCTATTTCAGCCATCTGTTTTTCTTTGTCGAGGAGATACGCGACGCGCCTCGGCTCTGCTCGCCCGAGGGAGCAGCCGTGGGGTGACACCATTCTGTCCTCGAGTTCTTGCCTTTTACCTTTTCCTCGAGTTAGCATGAAGTGATCACAAGTAAGGCCTCTGCTATGAGAGAGAGAAACTGATCTCCTCCCCCTCCACAGACCATTCCACACGACCATCTAGCTGAATTTCAAGCTCTATCCTTCGTATCTGATTGAAATCCTATACCTGCTCCTATACCTGCACATCAGGGACAACACTAAACTGTGTGTTAACCTGTGTTTCTTCATATCCGTAGTCTTCAGGTAGGGGACCGGGCGGTCCTGAAACTAGAGGCTCAAACCCTTTCACAGCAGGGCATGCCGTTGCCATGAGAGCTTTAGCAGCCCCCGTGGTGTCTGTCTGCTCTGCTTCTATGCTTTCCAGAGTGGACATCACAAGTCTCCAAGCAGCAGCAAGTCTCTTTACCTTCTTGTCTCCCTTACAGACCGCATCCCATCATTTATCCCCCACCCCTTGCCAGGTGTTCACGCTGAGCACTAAGTGCGGTTCAGCTAAAACTCCATGATCACACCACCACCACAGCAGACGCTTCAGCATCAGCTCATCATATTTTATGCCTCTCTTTGAGATGATTCTTGCTAAAATCCTGACTATAGCCCGTTCATCACTAGGTACCTTATTCCCCATAGCTGTAACAGCTGCTCACCTTCTCAAGTGTACTGCTGCAGACTATTGTTTTCTCTCTTCCCTGTTGTCCTTGAACGCTGTCTGGTCTCTGCAGTGATTTTTTCCAGCTTGTCCTCTCCTCCAGAGTTTCACTGACTTCTTCAGTCGCAGTTTAAGGAGCTCATTGGTTATAGGTTCAGGTCACGTCGGTCTTGATCTCAGGATCACATCGGGGTCACCGTCACCATTTGTGGAGACCGGCGATGAGCAACACGCGATTCGATGTGAATTGTAGGTGAAGCCGTTTATTGGGTGAAATCACACAGATTATAGACATTTGTTACTGCTAACGTGGCAAGCTGAAAAACTGCTAATTGGTTACATGCACTGTTCACACCCCACTGATTGGTGAGTGATTATAACGAGTTCTGATAAACATATCTTATAGCTAAATATCGTTACTTGACCTGTGATGCCTGAAAGCATCCTCACACCTGCTGCTTTGACCATCTTATTATGGCTGGTTCTTAACATGTTCTGTTACTCCCAAGCAGCTTCCCATAACTTCTTGGTTTAGGGCAGTTGTACCCCTGTCATCAAGGCCGCTGTGTTTTGAGAATGTGATTATTAAGATCCTCTCAGCATGAGGAACTTTTCCCGTCTCAGGGGAACACAAGGATATTGTCAGGGGCTGTGTCTTGGGTGAAGAGAGCCAGGCTGCTGGCAGGCCTTCTGTCTTCTCCAACAATCCCTCATGTGTTCTCCACCCTCCATCTCCAGGTAGATACAGCGCTGTCCTGAGCAGGTATGATGCTCTTGAACGTGAACATGGGGGATGTGGGGAAATTCCTGGGAACATGCTCCTGGGGAGCTACCTGCACCCCAAACAGAAGCTGGAGAACTTGATGGACCTGGGGCTGGAGGACCACAGCTGTGGAGCTGGGGGGGATCATACGCTGGTTGGGTGGAGATCAGCCAGACTCTCCCCTGCCCAGAGCTGCTGGTACTGGCTCACAGATGTGATTTGCTCTCCTCTCTCCTGGTAGGCAGGAGGAAGTTTCTGCTGCCCCACAGTCTGGGGGTGTTTGGTTGCTACTCTGGGTGGTCCTCACATTCCTTGTGTGCATGGTTTAGTGGTAGACTTGGCTGGGTCAGGTTTATGGTTGAACCTGATGATCTCAAAGGTCTTTTCCAACCTGTTCAATGTGCTCTGCTCCATGCGAACCTCCACTCTGCATCCCACGGGCAGCACTCGCCCATGTGCTGCAGGGAGTGGAGAGGGGGTACAAGGTGCTGGGTGGGATGAGCGCGGCAAGGGTTGTGTGGTGGGAAATGAACTTGTTATTAAAGTTGTGTGCAAGCAGCACAAGGTACAACAGCACCAGAGGGAAGAGTCAGTGTCTAACTCCTTGGGCCTTTGCCAAGGGGCACAGTGATGCTTTTGGTCCAGCCCTGCCCAACAGCACGGTGCTGGGAGAGGAGTTACAAGAAATCAGTTCATTTTCAGCCTGACTGGTGCAGGTAAGGCCCTCCTGCAGACTGGGAACCCAGCCAGCTGCCCTCATCTTGAGGTCTCAGACAGTTGGGAGAGGTAAAACAACAACAATTCCCATTGACACCAGAAAACTGAAGGTTATGAGCTGTGAAGTGAGCCCTGTTGTAGCTCTCTCTTCACTGCAAGAGGCAGTAGAAGAGCCTTTACCCTGTTTCCACACCCACACCACTCCCCCAGATATTCTTTTCTTTGCAGGGATGCATTTTCCTCTCCCATCTCAGGGATGAAGGGAGCTGTTCAATAAGCACAGACATCCCCCAGTCTCAGCAGAGTCTTCTTGTTGAACCATGGGCCCCAGCTCCTCTTGTTTCTTGCCCATGCTGCATGCATTGGCACAGATGCACTTCAGATGGACTGATGATGTCAACACTCTTTGTGAGTGTGGGCCCTCATTCCTACCTGACCCTTCTTAGGTGTTTCCATGGTTTGTTTCTGAACCCTCAATGACCCTTGCCTCTTTGTTTCCCATTGTCTCTCTAGTCCTTATCTCAACTGGGATGGCAGAGTGAGTGTCTTTGCTAGCACACCATCCTATAAACCCTGGCATGCTTCGCCCAGGCTTATTCTTGGCAGGCCCAGTTTTACCCTCTTCCTCCTTCAAGACTACTTTAAAGCTCTCTCAGTGAGCAGTGCTAACTCAAGAAGAGAGATTATGAAATTAAATGTACTCTAGCCAAACCCAGGATGAAGGGACAACAAGCTGGGAGGTTCTGGGGAGAGGGGGAGGAGGAGGCAAGAGTGGGTGAGAGGTTTTCAAGTGTCAGGACATACCAGCTGTGCCCTGTCACTCTGCCCTGTCATCTTGGGGACCTCAGATTGCTGGGCAGGACGAGTTCCCAGCGGTCTCCCAACTGTCCATCCCCATGAAGAGGCAGCCCACCCCCCACAGAAAGGAGTGCAGAGGGGTCTGGGGGGCTGCACCTAGAGCAGGGTGTGGGTATGGGGCCACCAGGGGGCCACACCCAAATCTGGGGAGGGAAACCAAGGCAAGCCACATTGACCCCAGGTCAGACTGAGCCCAAAGGGTGTCCGGGAAGGGCAGAAAGGGGGTTGGGAGGCAGAAAGAGGGCCAGCAAGCACCCCAACGTTGGTGTAGTGAAGGGTCCCATCGCTGGCCATCCTCTGCCAGTTTCCTGTCTGGTGGCAGCAGCATCATGACAAGCACCTCCAAACATCAGTACAGGCTCCAAGCAGTCAGGTGCCCAGGTTCAACTTGGTTCTTGGTTCCCGCAGCCCCAGACCCTTCGTGCACATTCCCTGCCATTTCCCATGCCCTGGAGGCACCAAGCAGCCCCGGGCCCCACTCACAGCACCATCCCATTGCATGGCATCCAACCCTACCCAAACCCCTCCCCATCCAACGCCATCCCACGCCATCTCCATCCTGCCCCAAAAAAACACACCCAGTTCCACTGCAACACCAACCCCCACAGCAGCAGCAGCCACCAGCACAATCAATATTGCTAACTACCACTTTCCAAGGGCCTCAGCTTGGGAAATTCTTTCTCCACTCAGGACTTTCCTCTTTTGCTGTCCCTAAAGCTGCTCTGTTACAAAGAGGCTTTCATCCATGGACCCTAAACAAGCCACAAGCCTTCACTGTCTGTGCTGAGTGCCCAGCCTGGAAGGGCAGGATGGACAGACAGCTCGGCCCTACTCTGAACAGGGTTGTGTGGCACACAAGGATGCAGACAGAGCAGCGGCATCAGGAGCAGGAGCCCAAAACAAAGACAATGGGGGGCCTGAATTGCGAGTGGCCCTGCCTCTAAACCCCCTTCACCATGTTCACCCCACTGGGAGCTGCCCCCAGGCTCCAAGGCTGCTGCAAATCCCCTTCAGCAGCAGCCAGGGATCAGGACAAAGCCCCCCAGGACTGCCACGGACAGGTTCAGCTACAGAACTCTGAGGACCATCCTGGGCAGTGTAAAAACCAGATGCTAGACAGAGCATGGACATCAGGGGACATGGGGTGCTGGAAGAGGTCAGGGCTCCCCAGAACCAAAACAAGGGAAGCTCTGAGTTGCAAGTCACCCCCAACTCCCACCACTTGCCTCATGCTCACCCTGCAGGGAGCTGCCCCCAGGCTCCTGCTCCAAGCCCAGCGCAAATCCCCTTCAGCAGCAGCCAAGAATCCGGTCAACCCCCTGTAGAAACTCCAACACCCAGACACCTTGTTCAGCTGCTAAACTTTACTGAAGCCTGTCCTACTCTGCCTGGGCAGGATGGACTGGGGCAGAGCAGAGAGGGACATCTGCTCGTGTGGCACTGAGGAGAGGGATGTGGGCAGGGGCTGCAGAAGGGCAGGAGCTCTGCAGGAGTGGAAGGAGGGCAGAGGAAATGGTCAAGAGGTGCTGTGCCTGACACACAGCTCTGTTTTCTGTGTTCCCAGACGAAACCACGGTCGGATGGTCTCTGCATTGAACGAGGCTGGTGGGAAAGTGAAGATCTCGACCCCACTGTGCCCATCGATGAAAGTCACCAGCCCCCGCGGGCAGTCCAGACAGACCCAGACTCTGCTGGGGACCCAGGACAGGGACAGGGGGGTGGGAGGAGAGGTGAGAGATACAAACTGCCCTTTAGAGTGTTGCAAACCCCAGATCCCCCCTTCAGGGCTCAGGTCAATATCCCCCTTCCTCTTCACAGTGTCCCTGGCCACCCCCACAGCCCAACATGAATCACCTGCCACCTCCCCCTTCACCTCCACCTCCCAGCAGTGCCTCCCCTCCCTGAACCCCTCCCGACCCAGCACACAGCACCAAGATGTAAATCTCTGAGGGGTGTCAGGCAGGTCCTGCCATGATCTTCCCCTTCTCACACTTCTCCCATCTTCAGTCAGAACAAGCTCGGGATGAGCCGTGTTGGGATCCAGGGTCACCATGCCTGAAAGGGAGATGAGGAACCAGAACATTGGGTGCAGAGTTCAACACAGGACAGGCTTCACCACCCTGGGGCCAGGATCTACCCTATGGGGTAAGAGACTGGGCATCTCCATCCTACAATAGAAGCCATCCTGGGGCTGACCCCAGGACAGACACAGGTGAGCTCAGTCCCATGGGAACTGGGCTGCAACCCCAGTATGGAGAAGCAGGATGTGTAGGCTAAAGCTGGGAATGGGCAGTGCATGGGCTGTCAGTGGGGAATGTGACTCCTCTTGACCCCACTGATGGAGCTCGAAAGAGGTCGGACAGGCAAGAACAAGGTGGGGGAACAGCCCAGTGCCAGGGTCTGGGAGTCACCAAACACACCCAGTCATGGCTAGTCCTGCCCACTGGCCAACCCAGATTGCCCTTGCACAGGAGGAATGGGAGGAGAACCACCCAATGTGGGTGGCAACCAAGCCCCCAATTACCTGGACTGTGGGGCAGCAGAAACTTTCTCTGTGCTAGAAGGAGAGAAGAGAAGAGAGTAGATCACATACCTGAGCTGTTCCCCAGTAGCTCTGGGTAGGGGAGAGGGTCCAGCCCCATGCTGGCATCCCCGGGCTGCCCACCCTCCCAGGCACATCACCTTGAGGTTTCTCAGACTCAGGGATGAAGCGAAGGAGTGGATAGGCAAGCCAGGAAAGGGCTGAATACAGGGCGCCCAGGATAGGACCCCACACTGTGCCGGAGCTCAACAGACACTCACTCATCAGTGCTGCATCTCGTTTCCCTGGAAATCAAAACCAAAAAACAGTGTGTGAACAGAGGGAAAAACACACCCCATGGCTGCTCCCACAGCAGCAGGCAGAGCTCAGGCTGATCCCACACGTTTTCTTTTTGGGGAGTAGGTCAAGACTGCCTTGATCCCAGGAATACATCCCTGCCAGCCTATCCCTCCATCAGCGCCACCCAGACTCTCTGGAGTTAAGCCCTGATGTTAGGAACCACCCAAAATGCAAGTCCCTCCCTAGGGCTCAGGTACCAGGAGGTTTTGCTGGACAAAGGGTCCAGAAGAATTCACCCAGCTCCCTGGATAGCAGCTCTGAAAAGCAAAGCCAGAAGAAGGAGGGGTCTGGAGAGCAGCTTACTTCCTCAGCAGGAACATCTCCAGAGGGTCTCTTGGACCTTCCCACCAGCCAGATGGTCTGGCCGTGCTCCACAGCGCAACGTGTCCTCATCCCCTTCCATCCTTTGCCCAAGTAGCTTTTTCATGAAGCAAACATACCTTTTCTTCTCCAGTTGCAAGCATTGACGCCAAGGAACCCAATGGAGAAACTGAGGAGCACACCCAGAGCAACCATCCAGGGACGGGCAACATGGAAAAAGGGAGCTGGGAAACAAACAGATGTCCTCATCCCCTTCTGTCCTTCCCAAAGAGCTTTTGGATGGAGGCAACACATCCCACGGGGGCAGACATACCTTTCCTTCTCCAGAGAGAAGCTCCGAGACCAATGGAGAGCACGAGGAGCACACCCAGAGCGGCCATCCAGGGACGGGCATCATGGAAAAAGGGAGCTGGGAAACAAACAGATCCACAGGGAGAAGGACCGATTTACACTCCTTGGGGAGAATGACCCACACCTCCCAGCCCTTGTCCTGAGAGCCCTGGCCTCAAGGGGACAGAGTCCTCTCTCCTCTTGAAAATACCATTGCTACCCTGAAGTGGACAAGGCTCAGGTTCTCTTGTGCCCTACAACTGCTTGGAAGGTGTGCACCCCTCCCGTGCCCACACACCCCCACGCTGCACCCCAAGCCCAGCCCAAAGCTGCTCCAAGCCAGGCAGCCAACCCCCGCCCTGCTCTGGCACCGCAGGGGCTGGCTGCAGCCGTCTCACCAGAGATGTGCAGGGACGCCTCCTGCTCCTGGTCCAAGCGGCTGCTCCTGACCACACAGGACCAGTTCCCCTCTCTGGTCCCCGTCACCACGATGGCATCTTCAGTGTCAAACAGGCCCCTGGCATCAGGGGAACGTCTCTGGGAGACTGAGGTAACATGGTGCCCGTCGGGGTCTTTCCACAGCACCTCCGGCTGTGGGAACCATCCGGCCGATCGACACAGCACCCGGATGCCTCCGGCCTCGTAACCCTCCAGAGAGATCTGAGGGCCAGAGCCTGTGGCTGGGGAAGAGCCCGGACTTGGGGTCAGGGAGGGATGGGCTCAGCTCCAAGGCCACCACCACATCCCTGAGCAGACCCCTCACAGCTCCCACCAAACCCACCCCAACCTGTGCAGGAACCACCCAGCGTTGATGCCCAACGGCCCCAGATCTCCCCACAAAAGTTCTGGCAGAACAAGACCCAGCTGCTGGACCTCAGCACCTCAAGGCAATGTCTGCACAAACTCATCTTTGTTTAAGAAGCCCCAAGGCTCCAGATAGCATGCCAGTTATTCTGAGGCACCACAAAGGGATGGGACAGACATCTGGGAGTGACGTGGAAACACAGGGACACCAGGAAACTGGCCTGGAAAGACCAGAATGGCCACAAACCTGTCACCTCCAGATACACCAAAGCTTCTCCGTAAGAGGCACCATCCTTCACAGTGCAGATGTAATATCCACCATCAGAGGGTCTCAGCCCGGAGATTCGCAAGTCCAGCCTTCCACTGGAGAGACCATCTCTGTCCAACTCTGTCCTCCCAACATATTCCCTCATGTACTCCCTGTGCAGGTACTCCTGATTTTGGTAGTGGCACACCGTTTCGGAGACCCTGTGCCGGATCCACCTGATGTCCAAGCTCCGAGCATCCAAGGCTGGGGACAAGTGACACGGCAGCACAACGTCCTGCCCCACGGTGACACGGAGAGGGTAGCCTGGTCCCACCACCCTGAAGTCAGCTTGAGATGGAGAAAGACATGGAGACACTGAGCTTTTACCTACATTAATTTTGGACTTTGCAGGCCAGGGGTGACCTTGGCGCGAGCAGTGCACAGTCCATGCCACAGGCGTTGCTTTGCCCTCCCATGGTCCAGAGACCACAGAGGAACTGGAGTGAGAGTTGGAAGAATGAAAGGAGAAGGAGATTTCCCTGGAGTGGGAACCTGCTCCAGAAAACAGCCCCCCCCCCAGCCAGCCCTGGTGCAAGTGAGAACTGTCTGGGGAGAATATTGCAGGACAGGACTAAAGGGGAACCTAGGGCAAGGGACGTGTGGTGGAAAGAGCTCAAGGGAAAGTGAAAGCCATGTGGGGCTGAGTTCTGGACTGGGCTCGCCTCACCCCACGCCACCTCCCTGTCCCCCATCTCCCACCCAGAGCAGAAAAAAGGCCCTGCCATCCCTGTAGCATTCCTACCTGATCCCACACAGAGCATGTGGAGAGTCACCAAACATCTCAGGAGGCTGCCAGCAGTCACCAGGAGGCACATCTGCAGCATCACTGGAGAGGAGGGAGGGGAAAGGAGGCAGAGGATGGCAATTGGGGTTACAGCTTCCTGTGAGGAGACAATGAAGAAGTGCTACCACTGCCCCCCAAAGAGGCTCCAAAATTCCCAAACCCCGGCACAAGCACCCCAATGGCAGAAGAAACCAGTGTTTGAGGGCAGGACAGGACTGCACACAGGTCCCTGGTGCAGCCCCTGCTCTGTCACACTGCTCCTCACCAGGGTTTTTGCAAATCCGGTACTGACTCTAACTGACAGGAAATATTCTAAACACCCTGCAGAAAGAAGTCACTCACTGGGCGGTCACAAGCAGCCGGATGCACAAGGCATCTCAAAAGTACCTGTTCTTTGCTAATTTTCAGAATTACAATCTATGGGCAGACCCTTAGGCCCCATCCCCCAGGAAATTAGCTGAATTTTGCATCCTCCTACCCAAGCCCAGAGTCAGAAGATAAAGCTGCAGGCAGGAACCAGAGAGAAAGACAGCAAAGGAGAACCAACATCCTCCCCAAGTCTCCCTGGGTGGCAGGTGCTGAAGGGGGCTTTTCCCGGAGCTGCTGTCGCAGATGGGATAGAGAAGAGGGATGCACTTCACTCTTAAGAGAGAGGCAATAATATGTTTATTGATATAAAACAAAAGAATGTAACGGTGTTTGGTATTAAACGCGACAGTGATTGAGATTCGATGGTCAGGCAATCTCGATGAGTTAGTGCAGAGAGAACAGGGTCAGATGGGTTCATCAGGGAGACCCTCCCGTTGAGTCACGAGGTTCAGAAAGAATCCCCTTGCTTTCTAAACTCCTTTTCAGAGAAGAGCCTGGGTGCGGCTGGATTCAGTCTTAGTCCCAGACTTGGTCAATGGTTTCTGTCTAAAGAAACCCTTTATATTTCTTAGCTCAGATCACAAATGTTAGTGCACTGATTCCCAACTCACTCACCAAGGATCTGTTGCGGATCTGTTGCGGCAAGGATTCTCTCAACCTCGAGGAGTCACCTTGAGAGGTGTCGCTTTCCAGGGGAGATCCTGTCATGCAGCCTGCTGTCATCTCAGGAGAGCTCAGAGGGCTCTTGGACTGCTCACTATTTATGGAGTAAGATGATTGGCTCATAGTCATATCCACATCCCACCCGTAGATGCCAGTGGACACTGACCAGTCTCCAGGTGGGCACATGAGCATAGATAACCCTTGGCTATTGTGGTGTTATCTGTCTTCCTGCACTCACTGTGAGATGGATGCAGATAATCACAATCAACACCAGTGTTTATTAATCAATCCTATTTACAGGAAAGTCAAGAAAACATGGGGGTAACGGGGGGAAGCATACGGTCACAGCTGCTCCTCCCCTGGCAGCCTGTGCTGGGGAACATCACTTTATGGCAAGGTTTGGCACCCTCAGTGGGTGTGTCCTGTCCCAAAAAAGGGCTGATGTTCTGGTGTGTGACCATTGTCACTGAGTCAGTGAGCAAACCCTGACCAGACCCTGGGGAATTATCCACCTGAGCCAGGGCCACTGGGTCCCTCTCTTAGTGTCTGGGGTTTCAGGACATTGATATGTTCTGGAGGAAAAAGCAGGAGGCCATCAGACCCAAGAACCAAAACAGGAGGAGAAGGGAGGGAAAAGAAGCTGGGAAGTAATAGGGTGAAGGCAAGAAGGGGAAAAAAATGGAGTGGGGGCCTTCAAATGTCAGGACATGCCAGACCTGGACTGTCGGGCAGTAGAAAGTGTCTCCAGGCTACAAGGAGAGAGGAGAGCTGGTCACATCCCTGAGCCAGTACCCAGTAGATCTGGGCAGGGAAGAGGATCTATCCCAGTGTTGGTGTCCCCAGATCCAGAGATGCTGGGATGGAGAGGATGGACAAGGAGGGAGAGGGCCAAGAACAGAGGGCCTGGGACAGGACCCCATGCTGTGCTCATGGAAGCTCACTGAGCATCTTTTGCCTGTACATAGAAAAACCAAAAAGCAGTATTTGATATGGTGGGAGAGATATTCACCCTATAACTGATGTTGAAGAGCAGTCAGAGCTCTGGAAGAACCCAAATTCCTTGTGTTGTAGTTCTGTGTGGCCAGGTTCTGATGGTGGAGGGGGGCTGTAGGGGTGGCTTCTAAAAGAAGCTAGAAGTATTCCCTAAGCCTGACTGAGTAAACAGCTGACTCAAGGCCAGACTTGTTGACCAAGGCCAGTCCAATCAGCGACGGTCACAGCGCCTCTGGGAATCATATTTAAGAGAAAGAAAACACAAGCAGCCGCTTTTTGCCACCAGAGAAGGGAGTGAGAAGATGTAAGAAATGTTGCAGACACCAAGGCCAGGGAAGGGGGGGAAGAGGTGCACCAGGTGCCAGAGAGAAAGATGCCCCTGCAGCCCCTGGAGAAACCCATGGTGCAGCGGGTGTCTCCCCACAGCCCATGGGAAAGGCCCAGACCCCACCTGCAGCCCGTGGAGAGGCCCCAGGCTGGAGCAGGGGGAGACCCATGTTGGAGCAGCCTCTCCCAGCACTTGCAGCCCGTGGAGAGAGATGGAGATGCAGAGAGAGAAACAGAGACACCCGTTCTAGAGCAGGTTTGCTGGACGGGGGAAGGTGTGTGACTCTGTGAGCAGTGTGTGACTAGAGCAGTCTGGGCTTGAGAGACATTCTATGACTGATGAGTGCACCCACAGCAGTGACTCACACTGGGGCAGCTGGGGAAGAGCTGAAGCCCCGTGGGGAAGGACTCAGGTTGGCGGAGTTCCTGGAGGACTGTCTGTTGTGGGTGGGACCCCAGGGTGCAGCAGGGGAAGGGGGTGAGGAATGAACCCCCCCAGCTAAGGAGGAAACCAACTCGTGAGGAACTGACCGAAGCCCCCATTCCCCCAGCCCCTGCCCCTCCCTGTGTCACAACTGGGGCGGGGGGAAGAAAGCAGTGAAATCCTGACTCCAGTGCAGTCTGCTAAGCAGGGAGGGGTGGGGGGAGCTGCTTTAAGATCTGGTCACACTTCTCATCCCCCAACTCTGGTGTCCCTGGGGGTGCAGGGCAGGGCCAGCAATTAGAGAGTTTCTGTCCTTTATTCTGTGCTGAGTCTGTTCTGCCCGTGATACTGATTGCAGAATGATCTCACCCTGGCCTTATCTCCACTCCTCAGCCTCTCAATATATATTTTCTTCTGAAGAGGGGAGTGATAGAGCTGCTTTGGTGGGCATCTGGCCTCCAACCAGGGTGAAACCATCACAGCTTTTTGAGAAAATTAAAAAACACTAGTCCCCAGGAATTTCTCCATCTGATCAGGCACATCACATGGGTGGTGACAGGGGAAAACCTTGGGCTTGTCTCCCCAGGTCTCAGGGGAGATGCATGAATTCAGAGGATGGGCAAAGAGGGAAAGGGCCAAGCATGGAGTGTCCAGGAGTGTACTCCACACCATGTTGGAGCTTACAGACACTCACCCAGTTATGGATCCTGTTCCCCTAGAAACAAAACCAAAACCCAGAATATTTGATTAGGTAGGACATCTTGTAATCCCGTAACTGCTGATGAAGAGCCCACAGAGATCAGGGAGGCCCAATATAGCTGTTTGAGAAGTGCAAAATACCCTGAATGACTGAATGGCTCCCTCCACCAGACTCACCCAGTGCTGCAGCTCATTTGGAAAGCAAAACCAAAGCCACCCAGGCTCTCTGGAGCTCAGCCCCAATGTCAAGAACCCCTCAAAGCCAAGTCCTTCCTGGGGGCTCCTGTGCCAGGAGGTTTTGCTGGGGGAAGGGGCCAGAAGGACTCACCCAGCTCTCTGGACAGCAGCACTGAAAAGGAAAGCCAGAGGAAGAGGAGGTGAGGAGAGCAGCTGGATTCCTCAGCAGGAACAGCTCCAGAGGGACTCTGGGACCTTCCCACCTGCCAGATGGTCTGGAGGTGCTCCTTGTCCTCCTGCCCAAACTCCACCGTATCCTTGTTCCCTTCCTTCCTTTGTCCAAAGAGCTTTTGGATGAAGGCAAAATGTTCTTCTGACACAAACATACCTTTCCTTACCTACAGAGAAGCTCCAAGGCCATGGATTTTGCCATCATAGATTGACATGGGTTGGAAGGGACTCCAAGGATCACAGAGCTCCAACCCCCTGCCACAGGCAGGGCCACCAACCTCCAGGCCTGGAGCTACACAAGGTTGCCCAGGGCCCCAGCCATCCTGGCCTTGAACACCCCCAGGGACGGGGCACCCACCCCCTCTCTGGGCAACCCCTCACCAATCTCTCTGCAAAGAACTTCCCCCTAAGATCTAATTTAAACCTTTCTTCAGCTTTAATCCATCCCCCTTGTCCTGACATTATCTACCCTTTTAACAAGCTGATTCCCCTCCTGTTCCTCTGCTCCCTTCAGGGACTGGCAGGCTGCAATGAGGTCCCCCCACAGCCTTCTCTTCTCCAGGCTGAGCCAGCCCAGCTCCCTCAGCCTCTCTCCAGAGGGGAGCTGCTCCAGCCCTCTGAGCATCTCCATGGCTTCTCTGACCCCTCTCCAACAGCCCCACATCTTCCTTGTCCTGGGACCCCAGCTCTGGACACAGGACTCCAGCTGGGGCAGAGCAGAGAGGGACAATCCCCTCCCTGTCCCTGCTGCCACCCCTCTGCTGATGGAGCCCAGGATCCCATCGCCCTTCCCAGATGCCAGAGCCACTGATGGATCATGTTAAGTTTCTTGTCTACCAGAACCCCCAGGTCCTTCTCAGCAGAGCTGCTCTCCAGGAGCTCTTCTCCCAGTCTGTATCTGTGTCTGGGATTCCTCCAGCCCCAGTGCAGCACCTGACACTTGGCAGTGTTGAACCTCATTAGGGTCACCCAGAGCCACCTTTCCAGCCTGTCAGGATCCCTCTGGATGGCTCCTTTCCTTCTGTGGTGTCACCCACACCCTGGCTGAGGCTGCACTCAATCCCATCATCCATGTCACTGATCCAGATGTTACAGAGCCCCGGTCCCAAGACAGACCCTGGGGGACCCTGCTTGTCACCAGCCTCCACCTGGACACAGACCCATTGACCACCCCCCTGTGTCTACATCCTGTCAACCAGCTTCTTGTCCACTGGATGGTCCCACCCATCCAATCCACACCTCTCCAGTGTAGAGATAAGGATGTGGTGGGGACTGTGTCAGAGGCCTGGCACAAGTCCAGTTAGATGACATCTATCCTGTCCCTTTGTGCCACAGGACACTTTACATGCTTTCTGGAAGCGTTGGGGCTTCTTGAACAAAGATGGGTTGTTGCAGATGCTGCCTTGAGATCCTGAATCTCAGCAGATCGGTCTTGCTGTGCCAGGGTGTTTGGGAGGAGATCTGGGGCTGTTGGGCATCAATGCTCTGTGTTTCTGCACAAGTTGGGGTGGGTTTGGTGGCCAGTCCTGCAGCCCTGTTGGGACCTGTGATGGTTCTGCTCTCAGATGTGTTCATTGCCTTTGAGCTGAGGGCATACCTACCTGACTGCTGTGCTTTGCATGGCAAGGTCTTACGAGTGGGGGTGGGGACTGTAGGAGTTGACTTCTGCAAGAAGCTCCTAGGAGCTTCCCCCAGGTCCAACAGAGCCAATACCAGCCAGCTCAAGGACAGACCCACTGTCCTTGAGCCAGGCAGTGGTAGTGGGAGTGCCTCTGGGAGAACAGATTCCAGAAGGAAAAAACCTGCAAGTGCCTGCATTTTGCTGTCAGAGAAAGGTGTGAGAAAGTTTTCAGACATCAAGGTCAGTGAAGAAGGAGGGGCAGGAGGGGGCACTCCAGGCAATGGAGGAGACATTCCCCTGCAGCCCTTGGAGAAGACAAAGGTAAGGCAAGCTGTATCCCTGCAACTCATGGAAGATGATGGGGAGCAGAGATCCCACCTGCATCCTGTGGAGGACCCCATGCTGGAGCACTTGGAGATGCCTGAAGGATGCTGTGACCCAGTGGGATGCCCACATTGGAGCAAGCTTGGTGTTTGGTGACAGCAATGGCTGAACATACTCCTGGGCTGCCAGACAGCCAGGGTGTCATGGCCATTCCTGTTCTGTGGTACTGCACAGGCTGGAACTCCAGCATCACCTTGAGTCCAAGGGATGGTGACCTATGGATGAGTCCCCAGAATAGCAGGACATCCCTGTCCATGGCCAATAATAAGTGCCCCACAGAGCCTCTGCCCTTCTGCAGCAGAAGAGGAAACTCCGGAAGGCCACAGTGTTCCCTTCTCCCTATCTCCCCAAGACCTCTGGGCTTCTTTTCCCTTCCTTCTTCTCCTTTATTTTTCTTTGGTCTCCTGCCTTTCTCCTCCATTGTCCTGAATCCCCAAATGCCCTAAAACCACCAATGTGAAAGAGATGGACTCAGTGGAACTGGCTCAGGTGAACAATTTGTCAGGGTCTGGTCAGGGCTCTGCTCATTCCCTCAGCAACAATGGTCATACATGAGAACATCAGCCCATTTTGGGAAGGAAACATCTTCTAAAAGTGCTGAAACTCCCCTAGTGCTACTCCCCAGCACAAGTTGCTGTGAGAAGCACAAGGTGACTCACATGCCAGCTACAGACAGTAAATCTGCAACTGACAGTGGCTTAACGGTTGTTCAGGTTTTAGTCAGCCTGGTGCATCCTGCAGCTCATGGCCATGTGAGCTGAGCCCAGAGCTGAGCCCCACATGGGTTTCACTTTCCTTTGGGCTCTCTGCTCTGTACATCCCTCGCCCTGGGTTCCCCTTCAGTCCTGTCCTGCAGTGCTCCCCTGAAAAGTTTCTCACTTGCACTGGGGCTGGCTGGGGGGGAGGTTGTTTCCTGGAGCAGGTTCCCACTCCAGGGAAAACTCCTTCTCTTTTCATTCCTCCCACACCTGCTCCAGTTTCCCCAGAGTCTCTGGACCATTGGAGGGCAAAGCAACACCAGTGGCATGGGGCACTGCTCATGCCAATCTTCACCCTTGTCTGCAACGTCCTAAATCAGTCAACACACAATCTCCATGTCTCTGTATCCCTCCCTGTGGTCAAGCTGAATTCAGAGTGGTGGGACCAGGGCACCCTCTCCATGTCACCGTGGGGCAGGATGTCATGCTGACATGTCACTTGTCCCACTCCTGTGGATGCTCAGACCTTGGACATCAGGTGGATCCATCACCATGTCTCTGAAACGGTGCATCATGACTGAAATGGGGAGGATCTGTCCAGGGAGCAGCTGGAGGAATATGTTGGGAGGACAGAGCTGGCCAGAGATGGTCTCTCCAGAGGAAGGCTGGACTTGTGAATCTCTGTGCTGAGACCCTCTGATGATGGTCAGTACGTCTGCACATTAAGAACCCATGCCTCTTATGGAGAAGCTTTGCAGCATCTGTCAGTGTCAGGTTTGTGACCAATGCAGAGTTTCCAGGGGTTGGTCCTCATGTCCCTAGAGTTGTCTGTCCCTCCCAGACCTCCGTCCTGTCCCTCTTTGCCACTGGAGACCTGGCACATTTCCTGGCAGCCTTGGGGCTTCTTGAACAGAGACAGGTCAGTGCAGACACTGCCTTCAGGCACTGAAGCTCGACAGCTTGGGCTTGCTCTCTGGGATGTTTGGGGGGAGATCTGGGGCTGTTGGGCATTAATGCTGTGTTGTTCCTGCATAGGTTGGGGTGAGTTTGGTGATCAGTCTGTTGGGACCTATGATGGATGTGCTGTCAGATGTGTCCCTCCCCTTTGAGCTGAGGCCATCCCTACCTGACTGTTGTGGGTTTGCATGCTAGGGTCTGCAGAAGGGGAGCTGCAGGGGTGGCTTCTGCAAGAAGCTTCCCCCAGCTCCAACCAGCCAGCTTAAGGACAAACTCATTGCTGCCTAATGCTGAGAGAATCCACAGCAGTGGTAGTGTCTCTGATCCTTGCCCAGCCACAGGCCGTGGCTCTCAGCTCTCTCTGGATGGTTCCAAGGGCAGAGGCATCCAGGTGCTGTGTCATTTGGCTGGATGGTGCCTGCAACCAGGGGTGCTGTGGAAAGACCCTGACAGGTAATGTCTGCCATTGGTCTCCCAGAGATGTTCCTCTGAGGCAAGAGGCCTGTTTGACACTGAAGATGTCATTGTCCCAGTCCTGTTTAATACCTTCACTGACAACCTTGATGAGGGAACAGCATCCTCTCTCAGCAGGTACCGGATGATACAAAGCTGGGAGGAGTGGCTGACATGCAGGACACTGCGCTGCCACCCAGAGAGACCTGGACAGGCTGGGGAGCTGGGCAGGGAGAAACCAGATGAGGTGCAGCTAAAGCAAGTGGAGAGTCTGGCACCTGGAAAGGAATAACTGCTGGAATCAGGACAGGCTGGGGGTGAGCTGCTGGAGAAGAGCTCTGTGGGGAAGGACCTGGGGGTCCTGGTGGGTGGCAGGTTGGCCATGAGTCAGCAGTGTGTCCTGGGGGCTGAGAGAGACAATGGGATCCTGGGGTTCATCAGGAGGAGTGTGGGCAGCAGGTGACAGGAGGGGATCCTCCCCCTCTGCTCTGCCCTGCTCAGGCCCCAGCTGGAGTGTTGTGTCCAGTGCTGGGCTCCCTGGGATAAAAAAGACAGGGATCTCCTGGAGAGAGTCCAGAGGAGGCTATGGAGATGATGAAGGGCCTGGAGCATCTCCCCTGTGAGGAAAGGCTGAGGGAGCTGGGGCTGTTCAACCTTGAGAAAAGAAGATTAAGGGGAGACCTAATTAATATTTGTAATTATCTTAAGCATGGGATGCAGGGGGAGTTAGTCAGCCCCTTTTCAGTGTCTGTGGGGACAGGACAAGGGGCAATGGCTGCAAGTTGGAGCACAGGGAGTTCTGCACCAACATGGGACATAACTTTTCCCCAGTGAGGGTGAGGGAGCCCTGGGCCAGGCTGCCCAGGGGGTGTGGAGTCTCCTTCTCTGGAGAGATTCCAGCCCTGTCTGGACACCGCCCTGTGCAGTATGAGCTGGGGAGCTGCTTTGACAGGGGGTTGGACCCTATGATCTCTCAAGGTCCCTTCCAACCTCTAAGATTCTATGATTATAGTGACAGGAACCAGAGGTGGGAACTGGTCCTGTGTGGTCAGGAGCAGCCGCCTGGAGCAGGAGCAGGAGGCGTCCCTGCACATCTCTGGTGAGACGGCTGCAGCCAGCCCCTGCGGTGCCAGAGCAGGGCGGGGGTTGGCTGCCTGGCTTGGAGCAGCTTTGGGCTGGGCTTGGGGTGCAGTGTGGGGTGTGGAGACACCTGATCAGGCACGAGAGAAGCTGAGCCTTATGTGCTTCAGGGTAGCATTGATATTTCCAGGGCGGAGAGAGGACTCTGTCCTCTTGAGGCCAGGGCTCCTGGGACAAGGGCTGAGAGATTTGGGGCATTTATGTTTTTCCTTCTCCTCAATGAGCCCACTTACTCCACATCGCGTCAGTTGTAAGATGTGTAGAGGGGAGGAGGAGCTGTGTTCCCAGATCCCTGGGGTCCCACCCCCTCACACCCCCCTTTCTTCTCAGCGGTAGGGCAGGATGAGAAGCTGAAAAGTCTTTGCTTGGCAACAACTAAACCATCACGGTGGTATCAACATGATTCTCACCCTAAATCCTAAAGCCACCACATAACTACTGCAATATGAAAAATGTTTCTGACCCTGCTTAGAATAGGATACCCAACAGTCATAGAACCTCACACATCAGGTGAGGATAGTTAAACTGAAAAAAAAACCCAAAATACTTATTCTACAAGGTAGAAGGGGAAAAAGAATCAAAATATTTTTTATTCTAACTGAAACAATGAAACCGCTCTGCCTCCAACAGACATTAACAACCCATCAGTTTAGAAGGTCAGTCAGGATGTTAATACTACACTGCTGACTCAGCAGCACACCCTCAGCAGTTTGCTGATGACACCAAGCTGAGTCATGTAATTGACACACCAGAAGGATGGGATGTCATCCAGAGGAACCTGGAGAAACTGGAGAAGTGGGCCCATGTTGTTAGAAATGCAAAAGGGTCTTAAAAAAAGGACTCAAGGTAGACACATTAGTGAATTTACTATACGTTCTTGCAAGAGCGGGTGACCTCACAAAGTAGGCACACTTTTGGTCGGAGTTCATGGAATTTTTATACAATATCTTGTCCAAAATCATTAGGTTCTCTCCTATACCTATACATATTCATGACCTGTCCCGCTTCGTATTAAAACGAGTCCCAAGAAGTCGTTTCCATAAACTCTTCCCAGTTGCACCTGCGCACTGTCTTGTGGTGGTGGTCATCAGGGGGTCTCAGAGATGAAGGCTCGAAGTCTTCCTCAGGTTGAACTTTTCACCTCCTTTCTTGGCACATGCGTAGTTGTGATTGTTTCAGATATGCACAGTCATCCTTGGGATGTTTCCTTCTTATCTATCCCAGGTGTGACCATCCTTGGGATGTTTCCTCCTTATCAGTCCTGGGTTTACTTTAACTTATTCAGAATACAAAGTTATCTTATACAACACCAAACTGTTGCATATCCCTCTTGTCTGTGCAGATGTCCTGGCAAATGAGTAGTGGGGCAGAGGCCTAGGGTTGGAGGAAGTTAAAGCTCCATACAGGGTTGTTTGCCTAAATCTGGCAGCCTCAGTGTTGCCAAAGTTACAGGCATTGTCCCAGAGAGAGATGGTATCAAGACCCCACAGCTTTGCCTGTTTGCCTTGATGTGGTAATTCTGTGCCTAGTATCAGTTGGCCTGTTTGCTGAGCCGCATTTCCTTAGGTTCCAACCCATGGTCTCTGTCACTTTTTAACTCCTTCCAGGATCATCTTTTTCTTTTAGCAGAGCTATGTATTTGAATTGAACCCTTATTAGAGAGAGAGATTTTGCAATAATTCCTTTAACACAACCAACAGCAAAACTATATTAACAATCCTAAATTCTCTACAAAGTGTTTCTGACAAGGCAGTCCTAATTCACAAGTCAGCAAAAGAATATACAATACAGAATTTCAGTTTGCAAAAGCAACAATTTAGCGTTTTCCACAATTCACCCCTTCTTTTCTTTACAGTCACTGTTGTCTTTTGCATCTTTTCAAAGTTCCATCTTCCAACCTGGCCAACATCGCTTCACATTCTTTTTCCTCTGAGAAGCATATTATAAGGCGGTGGTTCAAAGGCATTTTCTTAGTTATTGCAGTTTCTATTAAACTCTGTATAAGACCCCTAACACAAGCGATTATACAACACCCTATGGCCACTAATATCCCTGTTACCACTATTAGAGAAGTGAAATTTGATGCCACCATTCCTTTCCATTTTCCAAACCAAGATTCCAACCACCCAGTAAGAGAAGTATCTATTCCTGAATTCTCTGCTAATTCATCAGCCAAAGTTGTAAGACCTTATAAAGGTCTGGTAATCGTTCCATCAGGAGCAGTATTATTTGGTATAAATGTGCAACACTGTCCCCCTACATAACGCACACTCCTCCTTTCTCTGCTAACATCATATCCAGAACGATCCGATTTTCCCAGGTCATTCTGCTAGTGGCATCCAATTGTTCTGATACCCACCAAAAAAAAGGTGATTCAAAACCTGCAGCAATCTGATTTCTAGCTTTAAATTCATCAGGAACTCCTCGAGGAACTCCAATTGAGTCTATATATATTCGATCATCAAAGGAGGTTCCCAATATGCTTCTTTTGGCCCTGCTCTCTTTTTCTCTAGAAGCTTTATCCTCTGGGAATGCCAGGGTGAATGGGATGGCCAATTGTACAATAACACAAGTGCCTTTCCAGTTGGATGGAAGAATATTCCTCAGAACTCTTCCTCCACAATACCACCACAGGTCAGCTCTGAGAACCTGTAATGAAGAATAGTTCCCACCTTTATCATTTGTCACATTCAATGTTCTCTTGCATTCTGAGAACTCCCCTAAAAATTGTGTAGCCACTCCACCCTGTCGTGAGAGACAAGCCGTGTGGTTTCCAACTACACTTGTCACAACAGGGTGTTTAAATGTCCTTGTTCAGCACGGCTGGGAACAGAAGTGAAAGTGTTTTACAGGTGTCATTTCCCCAGGCTGTTTTGTCCTGGTATTGTGCAATAATGCACTCCATTCCTGTGAGATCATTGGACCATCCTAGGGGAAAAGGTACATCTTGTGGTTTAGGTTGACCTGAGGCAAATGCATAGCAATCACTCTGGTTTAAACTTTTCACAGTGTATTTTATCCATTCCACTCAGGCATTCGTGTAATCATTTGTTTTAAGGGTTTCCAATACCAACTTTCTCGATTCACCTTGGCTGTCCATCCATTAACCCGAGTTGTCCACAAAACATTGCTCCAAGAGGGGCAAGGAGGATCCTGTCCATAGAGTGTCCAACCTTGTACTGGTTCAGGACACATGTACTTTTCTGCATAGCTTAATGCCCTTTGGTGGGTTTTTTTTTGTTTGGTTTTTTTTTTTAGACTCCCACAATTCAAAATCTGGCAAGCATCAAACATGATGCTCTGGATTCCAGTCCCCTCTGGAATGCTGAATTGTAAGTTCATTTGATTATTAAGGGGTTTTCTAGCATGACCCAACATTCCTATTTCCATTATAGTGAAGTATAAGCAGCACATTAACATCATTTTGAACATTTTCAACCCTTTTACCCTCTCGAAGAGGAATCACCATATTCAGCTTGCGTCTGGCAGTGTCAGCACCAGCGGCTGAGTGGCACCGTGTTGCTGTTTGATCCCTTTTCGGGGCACTGCCACTGCCAGCCGTCCCCTCCCCTCTATTGTGCATACTGACCACACTGGAGCCTTACAGGGCGCTCCGCCTGCAGTATCTCAGGTTTCCAAGTCTCCAATCCTCTGTGATCCCCTCCTCAGCAGCAGATGGAAAAGGATATTGATTAACGTTCGTTATTCTGGAAGGAGGTGACTTAACAGCTTCCTCAAGCACTGGAACCTCACACAGTGGGGCTCCAAAGCTCCACACTGTTCCATTAGGTAGTCTGAAGACTTTGCTAGGACATCAAATCCTAATATTTCAGTATGGACCAATGACAACCTTTATCTTAGACATTCGGTTTTCCCCTGGAGACCAAACACACAGAGTACTAATTGGTCTGTTCTCAGGGACTCCAGTTACTCTTATTACATTTATTTTCTCTTGGGTAGGGGTATAACACTTATTTGAGCTCCCGTATCGATTGTGAAATTTACAGGTCTGCGCCTGGGACCAGCGGTTCACATAACATGTGGGTTAGGATGCTGGTCAGGCCATTCTAAGGGAGTGAGTCAGCCTGAAATGGCCTGAATGGCCCAAAGCCATTTGCCTGGGAGGGTGGGCAGCTCAGGGAGACCAGTGTGGGGATGGACCCTCTGCCCTGCCCAGAGTTGCTGGGACCAGCTCAGGGATGTGACCAGCTCTTCTCTCTCCTTGTAGCCTGGAGGAAGTTTCTACATCCCCACATTCCAGGTCATTGGGGGATTGGGTGCTGCTCTGGGTTGTTGTGTTTTGCCATAGCACTGAGCTCAGCCATGGCCATGCTGGGACAGGCCCCGGGATGGGATCTGTAGGAGGAAGGAGATGTCCCATGTCCTGCTCTGCATGGGACAGATCCTGGCCCCAGGGGGATGAAACCTGTCCAACACTGAGCTCTGCCCCTGATGCTCTGGCTCCTCCTGTCCCTGCAGATATGGTGACCCTGGATCCCAACACGGCTCATCCTGAGCTTGTCCTGTCCAAGATGGGAGAAGTGTGAGAAGGGGAAGAGAAGCCCAGGTCCTGCCTGACACCCCTCAGATATTTGTTACTCGATGCTGTGCGCTGGGCCAGGAGGAGTTCATGGAGGGGAGGCACTGCTGGGAGGTGGAGGTGAAGGTGGGAGGTGGGAGGTGATTCATGGTGGGCTGTGGGGGTGGCCAGGGACTCAGTGAACAGGAAGGGGCAGTTGGAACCTAGCCCTGAAGAAGGGATCTGGGGGGTAGGGCACTGGGAAGGGAAGTTTTACTCTCTCTGCTCTCCTTCCCCTGTATCCCTGCCCCGGGTCCCCAGCAGAGTCTGGGTCTGTCTGGACTGCCCGCGGGGGCTGGTGACTTTCATCGATGGGCACAGTGGGGTCGAGATCTTCACTTTCCCACCAGCCTCGTTCAATGGAGAGACCATCCGACCCTGGTTTGGGGTGGGAACATGTGACACTGAGCTGTGGCTGAGGAAGAGCACCTCCCCAGTCCCACTGAGACCCTGCCCTTCTGCACACCCTTCCCGTGCTCCTCTCCTCACTGCCACAGGAGCAGATGTCCCCCTCAGCCCCGTCCCATCCCAGGGAGCAGAGGGGCAGTGAGGGGGCTGGGAAGGTTTCAGCTGGGCTGGAGCTCAATTCCACACCTTTCCTGGTACGGGCTGTGTGTTGTATTCCTGCTGCAGGCAGAGCTGATCTCTCTGTGATGATGCCACATTAGGAGCTGTGTGGGGATGTGCAAGCTGTGGCCAGGACAGGGTTGCTCACCCTGGGCTCCACTGTCTTTCCAGCTGTGCCAGCTGTTACCTCTTGGTGGCAGGCTCTGTGGCTTGCTGTGGAGCTCTCTTGCCCTCCTGGTCATCAACATCCCCTGCTCATTTGTGGCTGCTTTTCCTTTTTGTTGCTGGCTGCAGTGCTGTTGAGCTGATCGGTGTCCCGTGCTGTGGCTGGGAAGAGTTTGGTGACAGCAATGGCCATATGTATGCCTGGGCTGCTCGATGGCCACAGCGTCACAGCTGTTCCTGTGCTCCTGTACCACACAGACTGCAACTCCAGTGTCACCTTGAATCAAAGGGATGGGTATCTCTGGATGAATCCCTGTGAGATCAGAACAGCCCAAAGCATCTGTGGCCAGAAGCAAGAACCCTTCAGATTCCCTGCTCTTCTGCAGACCCTGCCTACGCCCCTCTCCACACTGCTACAGGATCAGATGTCCCTCCTGGCCATGCCCCAGCCCATCCTGCCCAGGCAGAGCAGGACAGGACTCAATAAAGCTTTGTGGGTGAACATGGAGTCTGGCCATGGGGTTCCTGGGGGGTTTGTGCTGATTCCTGGCTGCTGCTGAAGGGGATTTGCAGTGGGCTTGGAGCAGTGGTGGGAGCAGGAGCCTGGAGGCAGCTCCCGGCAGCTTCCCAGGGTGAGCAGGTGCTGGAAAGTGGGGGGCACTCAGGGCAACTCAGGCCCCCATTGTCTTGGTTCTGGAGAGCCCAAACTCTTCAAGCCCCCTGTGTTCCCAGGACACCCCAGCTCTGCATCCTTCCACACGGTACAATCCTGTTGGGATCAAGCCTGAGGTGTCTTTCCTTTCTGCCCTTCCCAGCTGGGCACTCGGTACAGGCGGCATCTCGTGGCTGGTTTAGGGACTGGGCTGTGTGTGTGAAAGCCTCTTTGTACCAGAGCAGCTTCAGGGGCAGCAGAAGAGGAAAGTCCTGAGTGGGGAAAGGATTTCCCAGCCTGAGGCTCTGGGAAAGTGATATTTCCCAGTACTGACTGGGGTGGCTGCTGCTGCCACTGCGGGGTTTGGTGCTGCAGTGGAGCCAGGGGCAGAGGGGTGGTATAGAGATGGGGTGGTTTGGGCTGTGTGGGGGGTTGTTTTGGGTTGATCTGAGTGAAGTTCAGTTGAGTTCCCTGGACTTGACTTTAGTTGACCTGTGCTGACTTTAGGTGACGTGTTGACTTGAGGTGACTTGAGACAACTTCAGCTGAATCGAGCTCCCTTGAGCTGAGTTTTTTAACTTGATCTGACTTGTTGACTTGACTTGAGGTGACTAGAATTGAGTTGCCTAATGTTGCATAGACTGAAATGAGTTGTCTTGAGATGACCGGTTGGGTTGACTTGCCTTGTAGTGACTTGAGGTGACTTGCTGTTTTGACTTGATTTGAGTTGTCATGGATGGGTTCTATTGGGATGTGGTGGTGTGGGATGCCATAGGATGCTGCTGTGAGTGGGGTCTAGGAGTGGCTGAGCCATCCAGGGCACGGAAGATGCCATCGTGGTGACGGGGACCAGAGAGGGGATCTGGTCCTGTGTGGTCAGGAGCAGCCGCCTGGAGCAGGAGCAGGAGGCGTCCCTGCACATCTCTGGTGAGACGGCTGCAGCCAGCCCCTGCGGTGCCAGAGCAGGGCGGGGGTTGGCTGCCTGGCTTGGAGCAGCTTTGGGCTGGGCTTGGGGTGCAGCGTGGGGGTGTGTGGGCAGGGGAGGACTCTCTCCCCTTGAGACCAGAGCTCGCAAGACACCACGTCACCAGACATGGTGACTCTGGAGCCCAACACGGCTCATCCCAGGCTTGTCCTGTCCAAGGATGGGAGGAGCATGAGAAGGGGAAGAGAAGCCCAGGACCTGCCCGACACCCCTCAGAGATTTACTTATTGGTCCTGTGTGCTGGGCCAAGAGGGGTTCATGGAGGGGAGGCAGTGCTGGGAGGTGGAGGTGAAGGGGGAGGAGAGAAGTGGGGGTGGCCAGGGACTCTGTGAACAGGAGGGGGATTTTGACCTGAGCCCTGAAGGGGGGATCTGGGGTTTGCAACACTCTAAAGGGCAGTTTGTACCTCTCACCTCTCCTCACACCCCCCTGTCCCTGTCCCGGGTCCCCAGCAGAGTCTGGGTCTGTCTGGACTGCCCGCGGGGGCTGGTGACTTTCACCGATGGGCACAGTGGGGTCAAGATCCTTCACACATGCCTCATGGCTGGTTTAGGGACTGGGCTCCATTCATGAAAGCCTCTTTGTACCAGAGCAGCTTCAGAGGCAGCAGAAGAGGAAACTCCTGAGCGGGGAAAGAATTTCCCAGACAGGGTCTCTTGGAAAGCCACATTTAGCACTATTGATCACTGTAGCTGCTGCTGCTGCTGCTGCTGCTGTGGGATTTGGTTCTGCAGTGGAGCTGAGGGCCTGGGGGCAGTGGTGTTGGATGGGGATGTGGTGGGTTTGGATGTGGGTGGCTTGGGTTTGGTTTTAATGGGTTGGGTTGAGCAAGATAGGGATGGGATACGGCTCTGAGTGGGGTTGGCTGAGCTCTCCAGGGTACGGGAAGGGGGATGCAGTGCACAGGAACGGGCTTGAGTTGTGGGAACCAAGAACAAAATGGAGACTGGGCACCGAGCTGCTCAGAGCTAGTCCAGACCAGGGATGGGACCCAACCACTGCACTGACATTGGGGGCTTGTGAGCCCTGCTTCTGCCTCCCAAACCCCTTCTGCCCTTCCCAGGCCCCCAGAGCTGGGTGCAGCTGACAGCCTGTGGGTCAATGGGCCTGACCCTGGACCCCTTCCCCAGGTCTGGGTATGGATGCTGGGGCCCACAATACCCACAGCTGGGCAGTGTGGGATGGGGTGGGGATGGCACAAGGTGGGTTGCTCTGCGTTGGGTTGGGATTGGATTGGATGGGTTGTATTGGGATGCAGTGGGGTGGGATGCGATAGGATGCTACTGTGAGAAGGGTGCAGCGGTGGAGGAGACCTGAAGGGCATAGAAAGGGGTGGGGGAGACAGGGAAGAGTCTGGGTCTGCAGGAACCAAGAACAGTGTAGAGTCCAGGAACCCAGCTGCCCAGAGCATGTACCAATGCTTGGAGCCACTCCTGGTGATGCTGTCGCCACCACACTGGTAATCGACAAAGAATGGCCAGGGCTGGGACCCTCCTGCTTCACTGACCTGGGGAGTTTGCAGGCCCTCCGGATGACATCTTGTCCCTCTGGCATGTTGACCCTCCCCTCAGCTTGGTGCCACCTGCAACTTGGGGAGGGTGCACTCGATCCCACTGCCATTGTCATTGATGAAGATATCCAACAGCACTGGTCCCAGAACGGGACCCAGTTGTGGGTCCAGGAGGGGAGTGGGCAAGGTGGAAAGTTGGCTCCCATTCAGTTTCTGGGGCAGTTGGGTGGATGAGGAAGGCTTTGAGCTCTGGTTCAAGTGGCTTTAGCGTTGCTGGGTCGTAAGATAAAGGACAGGGGTGGCTGCAGGGATGCTGCTGTCCCACTGGGATGGAGGGCTGTGGGGTTTGGGCAACACTCAGCATGGCTCATGCATTGGGAACCTGATGCAGTGGAACATCTAGGTTCTACTTTAGAGGCTAAAAAGCAGAATTTCAGCTCCTTGCCTGGCAGTGGGGCCTCAAACCCTGCCCACAGACATAAATCTGCACTCACAGCCAGCAAAGGAGGGGGTGTTAAAGCAGCCTGGTGCATCCAGCAGCTCCTGAGCACCCGGTGAGCACTCCTGCCCTGTAGAGTCAGAAAGGGATTTGCAGTAACACCTGGGGAGGGGCAGTGGGGCAGAGCAGGGGCTGCACCAGGGACCTGTGTGTGGTCCCATCCTGTCCTCAAGCACTTGTTTCTTTCACTGTTGGGGTGCTCATGCAGGGCATTTAAGGGGTACTGGAGCCTCTTTAGGGCATGGGCAGCCCGTTTTGCTGTCTCACCTGGGGTACCTGCAACCCCCATTGCTCTCCTCTGCCTCCCTCTTCCTCCTCTCCAGCATGGCCACAGCTGTTGCTCCCAAAGGGCCCTGGGGATCCAGGGTCACCTCAGCTGCAGAGGACAGGAGTAGACAGCATCAGGGGCAGAGCTCAGCGCTGGGCAGGTTTCACCACCCTGGGGCCAGGATCTGCTCCGTGGGGCAGGAGATGGGACATCTTCCTCCCAGACACCCCATCCTTGAGAGAGCACCAGCATGGCCACAGCCAAGCTTGATCCCATGGCAACAGGTACTGGTAGGTCTTCAGCCCCAGTGCAGAGGAGCAGGGTGGGGAGGCAGTAGCTGGGTCTGGGCAGAGCCTGGGCTGTTGGGGCTCCTCTTGGCCTCTCTGATGGAGCTCACAAGGTGTAGAACAGGCAAGAAACAGACGGGGAAGAGATTAGTGCCACGATCTGGGGTGTGAGGGTCACCAAACACACCCAGGCATGGCCAGTCTGGCATACTGGTCAGCTCAGATGCCCCTTGCCCAGGAACAGTTGTGGAACAGTCAGGCAGGGATCACTGCAGGGACAGGAGGAAGAAACAGTGTCCTGCAGGGCCACCTCCCTGTCCCCAACACTTGGCTCTGGGGGTCTCAACATCCCCCTCCACCAGCCCGATGTGACTCAGGCCATGGGTCCACAGGGAGCACATTGGCACAGGGGAGAACTGGCACAGCCACATCCAGCCCCTGGTCCCACGCTGTACCTTTGGCCAAGCTGCCAGAGCTCCTGTCTGTGCCTGTGAGGGAGAAACAGCCGTGAGCTGCCAGCCCTGTGCTCACTGCAGGCTCAGTGCATGTGCCAGGAGCTGGCCCAGCAGCCATCACCTCACTGCAGCCACCGGCAGAGGAGGATGGCACCGCGAGCACCAGAGGGGACACACAGCCCCTTCCATATGTCCCTGCTACAGAGGGGTGGCACAGGGAGGAAGGGGATGGGGAATGCTGTGAATGGCCAGAAACTGGATCCACGAGACTGTCCCAGCTCTGGGCATTGGCTGGAGCCAGACCTGGCCCAAATACTCACTTGATGCCTTCATGTAGCCCTTCCTCCCTGCAGAGAGAAAGAGGCATCTGCATCCACCCCCAGGGCTTGGGGCCTCCCCAGATCACTGCGGCTCATACAGCCCACACAGCCCCTGCCAGCCCTCTGGGCGCTGCCTTTCTCCCGTCCTTCAGCCAGATGCTGTTGATGGGCTGTGAGTAGAAGCTGTAAGTATGGCTGAGCAAGGTCAGGATCCTCTCACCTTTCCTCTCCAGCACAGCCTGCCCGTAGCTCAGGTATTGCCTCATCCACTCAGGGCAGGTGTTCTCCAGGTAGTGCTTCATGTCCTCAGGGACAGTCCTGTCCATCTCCCACGTCTCTTGGTGATTTGTGCTGCTGGATCCACCTCAGTGAACGTCATCGTGTCCCTGTCGAAGGCAATGAAGTCCCTCCTGTAGTAAGCAATTTGCCTGAAAACAGGAGAGCAACTGTCACAGCACCTCACACAACAGGCCAGGACAGATTGACAGGAAAAAGAAATAAAATAATATACAATACAATAAAATAAATGAAATAAACCCAGCCTAAAAAAATCCTTGAAACTATGAAATGGCCCTGGCTCCATCTGGCATTAACAACCCACTGGTTCAGGGTGTCGCTCAGGATGTCAATACTACGCCATTGACTCAGGAGCTCCCAAGGTTTATGGTTGATGACCCAAAGATTGCATAAGCACTCAGCCATGGGAGATGAGGTCTCTCGATCCCTGCACAACATGAACTGCAGTTGCCATGGAGAGAGCCCCTGACCACAGACCAGTGCTCTGAGAGAGAGTGACTCAGAATGTCCCTCTCGAGGGATTCCATCATCAGCTCCTGTCTCTGCCGTTAAAAGGGAGTGCAGCTTTGCTGAGTCATAACACTCATTGTGGTTGGGGGGTCTCATCACCAGGTCCTAAGGGAGCATATTGTACAACTGACACTGACCTTACTATGGCATGCTGAATACAACTGATTCTAATGCAAGTTGCAACTGCTGGAGCTACAGGCATCCTCAAAGGCTGAAGGAGACACTGAGCCATCCAGTGAGAGAAAACCAAACATGGCAAAACCTTCCCAAACGGTTGGTTCCTGGCCAGGCAGGGATCGGTTCTGAACCACGGGCGGTGCTGCTCCCCTTCGGTTTCCTGGAGCTGTGTGTTGTCTGGTGTCTGTTGTGGGTGTGGTGTACGTTAAGGGATGTGATCAATGGTGGGGATGTGTGTGGGGAAGGTGTGGGGTGTGTTTCTGTGTGTTTGGTTCCCCAAGCCCTCAGTGCTCCCCATGCCCCCCCTTCCCTTCCCTTCCCTTCCCTTCCCTTCCCTTCCCTTCCCTTCCCTTCCCTTCCCTTCCCTTCCCTTCCCTTCCCTTCCCTTCCCTTCCCTTCCCTTCCCTTCCCTTCCCTTCCCTTCCCTTCCCTTCCCTTCCCTTCCCTTCCCTTCCCTTCCCTTCCCTTCCCTTCCCTTCCCTTCCCTTCCCTTCCCTTCCCTTCCCTTCCCTTCCCTTCCCTTCCCTTCCCTTCCCTTCCCTTCCCTTCCCTTCCCTTCCCTTCCCTTCCCTTCCCTTCCCTTCCCTTCCCTTCCCTTCCCTCTTTCCCTTCCCTTCCCTCTTTCCCTTCCCTTCCCCCTCTGCCTGCTGGCAGCCACTGCTGGTGACTCCCCGCTTCCCGCTGTGGCTCAGCCGTGCCGAGTCAGTGGGAGTCGGGAGCCCTTCCGGGCAGGGTCCTGGCGGGAGCTGCTTTGCCCAGCCGCCCCCAGCCCCCCTGGGGGGAACAGTCTGACCCTGGGGCGGGCTCAGCCCGTGCGCCAGCAGCGGGGAGTATCCAGGCACCGGGCTGTGCCCGTGTCCTCCTCGTCTCACACCGCACCGACCCGCTCGCAGTTCCCAGCTTTCCCCGTGTCCTGTGGCTGTGCCCACCCAGCCGGCTCTGGGATGTCCGGGCAGCAGCCCTGCCCTCCTGTCCCCCTGGGCTCTGGGCGCTCGGCCCTGGGTACCAGGGAGGTGAGACCCGGCCTGGGTACCCCCTGCTCAGGTGGGCGCTGGGCGTTCTGCGCTGCCTTGGACTCGGACCCTTGATGTGTGCAGGCACAGAGCGATTCCTCTGTGAAGGACAGTGTGAAGCCCAGGGCAGAGTGGAGGCTGACAGCAGCTGTCGTGGGCTGGATGGAGTCACGCTGCCCACGAGCGCTGCTGTGCTGGACATGCTGGAGCTCCAGCAGGATCTGCAGCCAGAGGCAGCACAGTGAGACGCCCCAGTTGATGTCACTGCTGGATGTTTCTGGACACACTTCTGAGAGGCGATCTGCTGGTGGCTGAACCACCCCAACTCTCTCAGCCTGTCTTCATAGGAGAGGGGCTTGAGTCCTCTAATCATCCTTGTGACTTCCTCTGCACCCACTCCAAGAGATCCATGTCCTTCTTGTGCTGAGGGCTCCAGAGCTGGACACAGCAGTGCAGTGGGGGTGAGATCTCAGCAGAGCAGAGAGGGAGACCTGCTGGCCGCACTTCTTGTGATGCAGCCCAGGGTGCCTTGTGTTATGTAGCCCCAAGTGCTTTTCTGCAGGGCTGCTCTCTATCACATCACCCCCAGCCTGTATTGGGACCAAGGATTGTCCCGACCCAAGGGCAGGAACTTGCACTTGGCCTTGTTGAACTCCATGGGGTTTGCATGGGCCCACCTCTCCAGCTGGTCCAGGTGCCTCTGGATAATATCTCGTCCCTCTGGCATGTTGACCCTCCCCTCAGCTTGGTGCCACCTGTAACTTATGGAGGGTGCACTCGATCCCACTGCCATTGTCATTGATGAAGATATCCAACAGCACTGGTCCCAGAACGGGACCCAGTTGTGGGTCCAGGAGGGGAGTGGGCAAGGTGGAAAGTTGACTCCCATTCAGTTTCTGGGGCAGTTGGGTGGATGAGGAAGGCTTTGAGCTCTGGTTCAAGTGGCTTTAGTGTTGCTGGGTCGTAAGATAAAGGACAGGGGTGGCTGCAGGGATGCTGCTGTCCCACTGGGATGGAGGGCTGTGGGGTTTGGGTAACACTCAGCATGGCTCGTGCATTGGGAACCCGATGGAGTGGAACATCCAGGTTCTACTTCAGAGGCTAAAAAGCTTTTTTAGATTCCCACCTTCAAAACCATTTGCCTATTTTAAGAAAAGCCTGTCCTGAACCCGGGGGGTCTCTGTACCTACAAGGGATTGATCCATTTGCCTCATCTGTTTTTATTGGATGTGGAGTTTCCTTCCCTGATTTCCCCCTTGTGCTCACTGTCTCTCATCGGATTTTTACGATGCCACCTTCAAAATACACCACAGTGACTTAGTCTGGGCTGTGACAGCCCTCCATCTCCAGCTGGATCTGGCAATGTCCAGAGCAGGTACGATGCTCCTCAACATCAACATGGGGCATGTGGGTGCTGGGGAGTCACCTGCACCCCAACCAGAAGCTGTGAAACATGGTAGACCAGGGTGTCACATTTTTTTGTGGCTGGGTTCTGGTGGAGGGGAGGGGGGTGCAGAGATTGTTGCTGCCAGAAGCAGCTAGAAGCTCTCTGCACATCCCAGACTGTAAACACTGGCCGATTCAAGGCCAGAGTTTTTGCTGACCAAGGCCGAGCTCATCAGTGATGGTCACAGGGCCTCTGGGAATCACAGTGAGGAGAAAGAAAACTGCAAGCAGCTGCATTTTGCCACCGGAGAAGGGAGTGAGAAGATGTGAGGAGCTGTGCAGGCACCAAGGCTGGGGAAGGGGGGAGGACATGTCCCAGGCGCCAGAGAGAAAGATGCCCCTGCAGCCCCAGGAGAAACCCATGGTGCAGCGGGTGTCCCCGCCACAGCCCATGGGAAAGGCCCAGACCCCACCTGCAGCCTGTGGAGAGGCCCCACACTGGAGCAAGGGGAGACAGACAGGAGATGCTGTAACCCACATTGGAACAAACCCCTGCCAGCACTTGCAGCCCATGGAGAGAGACAGAGACACAGAGATGAGCAAGGGAGAGATTTCTGCCAGAGTAGGTTTGCTGGGGGGAGGCTTGTGACCCCATGGAGTACTGGAGAGACATTGTGATTTATCACTGCCCACCATAGCAGTGACCCACGCTGGGACAGCTGATAAGGAGCTGAAGCCCCGTGGGAAAGGACTCACTCTGGAGAAGTTGCTGGAGGACTGTCTGCCATGGGTGGGATCCCACAGTGCAGCAGGAGGGGAATGAGTGCCCCACCCCCCAGCCAAGAAGGAAACAACAAATACAGAATGATGACTGATTTTGAGAGTGTTTCATTCAGCAAATCATTCTCTCCTAAAAGGGACCTCTCTTTTCACAGGAGGGTTGAATATTTCCTGCCATTTACAATCAGTAACGGATTCACCATGAATTGTGGTAAGTGGATGTGGGGCAGAGCAGGGGCTGCACAGCCACAGATGAGTCTCCCGGCGAGCTCCAGGGACCTCCTGATGTATTGGGTGACTCTCCACATGCTCCATCTGGGATCAGGTAGGGATCCTGCAGGGCTGGTGGGGGCTTTCACCTGCTCTGGGTGGCAGATGTGGGGCAGAGAGCTCCTGTGGAGTGGGGGGACCCCAGTCCAGTGTTTGGCCCCGCATGGCTTCATTTTCCTTGGGCTCTTTCACTATATGTCCCTCACCCTGGGGTTCCCTGCAAATGGCTCTTGGATCTGGCTGGGGTGGAGGTCATTTTTTGGAGCAGGTTCCTGCTCCTGAGAAAACTCCATCTCCTTCCAGTCCTCCCAGTCCCGCTCCAGTTTCTCCAGAGTCTCTGGACCATGGGAGGGCAAAGCAACACCCATGGCATGGAGCGTGCCCCGCTCACACCAAGCTCAGCCCTGGCCTGCAACAGCCTCAATTAATGTAGGGGCAATCTCTCTGTCTCTGTGTCCTTCTCCATGGCTAAGCTGACTTCAGAGTGGTGGGACCAGACCGGCCTCTCCGTGTCACCGTGGGGCAGGACGTTGTGCTGCCGTGTCACTTGTCCCCAGCCATGGACGCTCAGAGCTGGGACATCAGGTGGATCCGGCACAGGGTCTCTGAAACGGTGCATCGCTACCGAAATGGGGAGGACGTGTCCTGGGAGCAGCTGGAGGAATATGTTGGGAGGACAGAGCTGGCCAGAGATGGTCTCTCCAGAGGAAGGCTGGACTTGCGAATCTCTGGGCTGAGACCCTCTGATGATGGTCAGTACGTCTGCACCGTGACAGATGGTGCTTCTTATGGAGAAGCTTTGGTGGAGCTGGAGGTGTCAGGTTTGTATCTGGTGTGGTGTTTGCAGGGGTAGTTGTGGTGTCCCTGGGCTTGTTTGTCACTCCCAGATGTCTGTCCTGTGCTTTGGTGCCCCAGGAGAGCTGGAAGGGTGTCTGGTAGCCTTGGGGGTTGCAGACACTGCCTGGAGGTGCTGAAGCTGGGCAGCTGGGTCTTGCTGTGCCTGGAGTTTTGGGGGAGATCTGGGGCCGTTGGGCATCAACGCTGGGTGGTTCCTGCACAGGTTGGGGTGGGTTTGGTGGGAGCTGTCAGGGGTCTGCTCAGGGATGCAGTGGTGGCCTTGGAGCTGAGCCCATCCCTCCCTGACCCCAAGCCCGGGCTCTTCCCCAGCCACAGGCTCTTGCCCTCAGATCTCTCTGGAGGGTTACGAGGCCGGAGGCATCCGGATGCTGTGTCAATCGGCCGGATGGTTCCCACAGCCGGAGGTGCTGTGGAAAGACCCCGACGGGCACCGTGTCCCCTCGGTCTCCCAGAGACGTTCCCCTGATGCCAGGGGCCTGTTTGACACTGAAGATGTCATCGTGGTGACAGGGACCAGAGAGGGGAACTGGTCCTGTGTGGTCAGGAGCAGCCGCTTGGACCAGGAGCAGGAGGCGTCCCTGCACATCTCTGGTGAGACGGCTGCAGCCAGCCCCTGTGGTGCCAGAGCAGGGCGGGGGTTGGCTGCCTGGCTTGGAGCAGCTTTGGGCTGGGCTTGGGGGGCAGCGTGGGCGTGTGGGGGCACGGGAGGACTCTGTCCCCTTGAGCCCAGGGCTTGGGGGACAAGGGCTGGGAGGTGTGGGGCGGGGGTCTCTGGGTCCTTCTCCCCACAGACACTAGTGTAAATCGGTCCCTTTCCCTGTGGATCTGTTTGTTTCCCAGCTCCCTTTTTCCACAATGCCCGTCCCTGGATGGCCGCTCTGGCTGTGCTCCTCCCGCTCTCTGTTGGGCTCCTTGGCCTCAGTGCTTATCTCTGGAGAAGAAGAGGTACGTTTGCCCCCAAGGGATGTTTTGCCTTCATTAAAATCCCCCTTGGGCCAAGAACAGAAGGGGACAAGGACACAGTGGGCGGGAGGACAGGGAGCATGGCCAGGGTGCCTGGCTGGTGGGAAAGTCCCAGAGACCCTCTGGAGCTGTTCCCATTGAGGAATCCAGCTGCTCTCCTCACCTCCTCTTCCTCTGGCTTTGCTTTTCAGTGCTGCTGTCCAGAGAGCTGGGTGAGTCCTTCTGGCCCCTTCCCTCAGCAAAACCTCCTGGCACAGGAGCACCCAGCAGGGACTTGGGTTGGGTAGTTGTTGCTGTTCAGGCTGAACTCCAGAGAGCCTGGGTTGGCTTATGGGGAAATGGGCTGGCAGGGAGCCATTCCTGGGAGCAATGTGGTCTTTTCCTATTCCCCAAAAAGAATGAGTTTGGCATCAGCCCGAGCTCTACCTGCTCCTGTGGAGCAGCCATGGGATGAGTAGCTGTTCCCTCTGATCATACATCGCTTTTTGGCTTTCTTTTCAGAAGAATGAGGTGCAGCACAAGGTGAGTCTTGTGAAGAGATTCCTGGCATTTGGGGCTTTTTCCACTTCCCAAACTGTAATTTGGGGTCTGCCTGAGCTCTGACTGCTCTTCATGCACAGTTATGGCATGACAGGATGTCCTACCAAGTTAAATATTATTTTTTCCTTCCTTCCCAGAGGAACAAGGTACAGAACTGGGTGAGTCTTGCACAGGGACATGACTGGGGTTTGGGTTTTTTTTCATTTCCCAAACAGTAATTTGGGATCTGCAAGAGCTCTTCCTGCTCTTCTTGAGCATTTCTGGGATGACTAGTTGTCCTACCTGATAAATGTTGCTTTTTGTTTTTCTTTGCAGAGGAATGAGGTTCAGCAGGGTGAGTGTCCATGGGCTCTGGCATGGTGTGGGGTCCTGTTGTGGGTGCTCTGTGATTGGCCCTTTCTCTCCCTGCCGATCCTTTCCATCCCAGCATTCCTAGGTCTGGGAAAGCCCAAGGCCTCTGTCGGGGAGAATGACCAGCAAAGGGAGAACAGTGTGGGGCTGGACCCTCTCCCATGCTTGACATCCTGTGCACCAGCCATGGGACGTGACCAGGCAGGAGCAAGCCATTCTCTTGGTTTTCAGGGCTTTTCCCATTTCCTGAATAAGCAATTTGGCTCTGCCCAAGCTCTGAATGATCTTCATGAGTAGTTATGGGATTACAAGGCATCCCATAACTGTTATTATCAAATGTTGTGGGTTTTTTTCTTTTCAGACTTTTACGCTGAAGATCTGAGTGAATCTGCTTGAGTTTGGACGTGATGTGGCATCCTGTCCCAGGTGCTCTGAGATCAGCCCTTTCCCTCCTTTCCCATTGTGGTGGTTCAGCCCCAGCCAGTGGCTGAGCACCACATGCTGCTCGCTCACTCCTGGAGGAGTAACAGACAGAGTCTCCATTGGTGGGGATAAGGACAGTCTACTGGCAAAATCATCATTGAAGGGAACAATAACGGCCAATTACACTCACACTCGGTGATAACACCGTGCCTTACCAACCCAAGGATTACAAAGCACTGCATGTCACAAGGAAGGACCGACCAACTGACACAATGACCAACCCACCAACCTACTGACCAGATACCCCGGGCACACTCAGACTGCTCTGCAGGCAGCCAGGCCCTGACCCTCCCCAGCCAGCCCCTCTTATGGGCAAGTGATGTCAGGTGGTGTGGCAAACAGCCCAGGCTCATCTGTGCTGGCTACTTGGGGAGGCTGACTCTGGCCTGGCCAGAACCAGGACACCCATCCTCTCCATCCCTGTACCCGTGAATCTGGGAAAGGGTGAAGTGATGTACCTGGGAGGGTGGGCATCTCTGGGAGATCGGCTTGGGGATGGACCCTCTCCCCTGCCCAGGTATTTTTGGCACAAGCTGTCTGACATAGCTAGGCTTACAGGCCTGTCAAGTTCCTGGAGTTTAGGGGGCTTCTCCCATGTCAAAGAAGGATTTGGAGGTCTGCTTCAGCTCTGACTGCTCCGTCATAAGAGCTCGAGTTGACATGCTCTATGCAGTGAAGCTGGGGAGGTGAGGTGAGGTTGGGTGGGATTTGGTGGGGTGGGTTTGGATGGGGTGGGATTGGGTTGGATGTAATGGAGGTCACATGTGATGGGTTGGGATGGGATAGGATGCTGCTGAGAGTGGGGTCCTGGAGTGGTGAGCCCTCCAGAATATGGCAAGGGGCAGGTGGTGTGCACAAAGGGGCTTGGGCTGGGGCTGCGGGAGTGTAGTGGGGGTGCAGGGCAGTGTAATAAATTAGAGTTTCCTTTCCTTTATTTGGTGTTGAGTCTGTTCTGCGCGTGATGCTGATTGCAGAATGATCTCTCCCTGCCCTCACCTCCACTCCTGAGCCTCTCAATATCTAGCTTCTCCCCTGTCCATCTGAAAAAGCCAGTGATAGACTGACTTTGGTGGGCTTCTGGCCTCCAACCCGGGTCAAACCACCACAGTCAGACACTGATCCTTCCCTCTGGCACCCTTGTACCCTGTGCTGCTTGCACACAGCTCATTTCCCGCCCCACAACCTTCACCGTGCCCATCCACCCAGCACCTAGCACTTTCTCCCCAGTCCCTGCAGCACATGGGTTGGGGCTGCCCATGGGACGCAGAGCAGAGGTTCACATGGATGTGGGGTGCTGGGCAGAGCACGCTGAACAGATTGGAAAAGACCTTTGAGATCATTGAGTCCTAGGATAAAGCTGTCTACCACTGAACTGTGGGGGCCTCATTCTGCTCCTGGGGACGAGCAGTGTTGGGATCCAGGGTCACCAACATCTGCAGGGGACAGGAGAAGCCAGAGCATCAGGGACAGAACTCGAGAAATGTGTGGCCTGCAGGTTAAGGGAGGTTCTCCTGCCCCCCTGGTTGGCCCTGGGCAGCTTTCACCACCCTTAGGCCAGGATCTGCCCCACGGGGCAGGAGACAGGACATCTCCTTCCTCTGAGTGATCCCATCCCAGAGCCGGCCCAAGCACAGCAATGATCCAGCTTGGTCTCATGGGAAGAAGTGATGCCATGAAAGGCCAGAAACAAGACTCAATATCCTTGTGACCACGAAGCAGGTATTCTTTATTGCAGTGCTGGGCGCACAGGGGATCGCTCCTCTGAATGTGTGCTCAGTAAAGGGTCAGTGACAGCTTTTATCCAAGACATATATATGCATATTCATGCTACGTGCATATTGATAGAGTTTCCAAGGAATGGTTAATTTTTCCATTTTAAGAGCTCATTATCCCCCAGTCACCTACCCCACCCTGATAATATCACAGTGGGCTTCATTTACTCCTCCTCATTACAAGTCCTCTTGGTGAGTTTTAGCCTTTGTCTTGCTAACAAAGCCACAGAGCTGGTCCTGCAGACTTGAGGCCCCTCCTGTTCTTGCTCCCTTGTCTTCTCTATTGCTCCCTTCTCAGAGAGAAGGTGTTTCTCCTGGGTTATCACAACACACACACTGTGCTAACATTGCAGTCCTTCAGGAGGAACACCCTTTACGTTGTTGGTTAGTGACCAACCAATACTTTTTATCAAGTTTTTTTGGCAATCAAATCACCAATTACTTGGGGCAGCAGAAACTTCCTCCAGGCTGCAAGGAGAGAGGAGAGCTGGTCCCATCCCAGAGCCCATTCCCAGCAGGAACACGGCAGGGCAGAAATTCCAACCCATGGCTGGTCTGCCCAAGCTGCTCACACTCCCAGGCACATCACCTTGGGCTTTTCTAGACCTAGGAATGCCAGGATGGAAAGGATGGAAAGAGCTCAGTACAGAGTTGCTGGGACAGGACCCCGTGCCATGCCAGAGCTCATGGAGACTCACCCAGTGCTGCAACTCGTTCCTCTGGAAGGCAAAAGCAAAAAGTGATGAATGATCAGAAAGAACAACTACTCACCCCATGGCTGATCCTGCGGGAGCAGCCAGAAATCAGGGTTGTTCCCTAATTCCATCTTTTTGGGGAATAGGACAAGACCACCGGGAATGGTTCCCTGCCAGCCAATGCCCCCATCAGCCCACCCAGGCTCTCTGGAGCTCAGGCCGAATGTCAGGAACCCCCTAAAGTGAAGTTCCAGACCCCAATAGGCAATGTGGGCCCTTGATCTCCCAGAGACGTTCCCCTGACATGAGTGGCGTAGGAAGAGGGCAGCCCCGGGGGTGTGAGGCAGGGGGAACCCTTGGACCCTGAGCAGACAGGGGGGAGGGGGTCTGGCTGTGGAGAGGAGGTCTGACCTCAGGGCTGGGGCTTACTGCAGGGGGAACATTGGGGAGCCGAGTTTTTCCTTTGCATTAAAAAATTCTTCATGTCCAAATTCAGGTTTTGAAGTTTAGTTCTTACTTTGGGTTTTTTATTTTCATTAATTCTTTGGTTTTAATTTTATTTCTTTGGCTTTTATTTTGGGCTTTGGGCTTGGTATAGGCCCTGAGGATGGGTCTGGGGGCCTGATCCTTGTGGCCTGAGGATGGAGCCTGGGCCCGGTTTCCTGGGAAAAGGGTGTGGTTCTGGGGCCCTTCCCCGCCCTGCCCCATGGGCCTGATTCCCTGAGGGTAGGGCCTTGCTCCCAGGGCCTGGTCCTGGGCGGCTGAGGATGAGGCCTGTTTGCCTGGGCCTGGGGCCAGAGGGATGGGCCTGAGGACCTGGGAGTGGGCCAGGGCCTGGGGGGCCTGGTTCATTGGGCTGGGGTCTGAGAATAGGGCCTGAAAGCCTGAGGGTATGGCCTGAGGGCCTGGGACAGAGGGATGGGCTTGAGGACCTGGGGGTGGGTCCCTTGGGCCATCTTCCTCTGGATGTGTGTGGGGCCTGAGGGCCTAGTTGCCTGGGGATGGGCCTGAGGCTGGGGCCAGGATCTGGGGCCAGGGTCTGGGGCCTGGAACTGGTCCTGGCCCTGGTCCTGGTCCCAAGCCTGGGGCTGGGGCTGAATCTGTGGCTGGGCCTGGCCATTTGGCTTAGGCCTGGGACTGGTCCTTGGGCATAGGCCTGGGACTGGTCCCGGGCTGGGCCTGGAGCTACACTTAGGGCTCAGGCTGAGCCTGCAGCTGGGTTTGAGGCCTGAGGATGGTCCTAGAGGTGGGGCCTGCGGATGTGGCTCAGGCCTGGTGATTGGGTCTGGCCATGGGGCCTGGGGATTGGGCCTGGTTCCCCTGTCCTGGGGACCTGGGTACAGGCCTGACAATGGGGCTGGGGGTCTGGGGAACAGCTGTGGGTCTGTGGGGCAGTATGGGGCAGGGGGATGGTGGTGGCTGCAGGGGCGGCTTCTGCAAGAAGTCGCCTGAAGCTTCCCCCAGGTCCAACAGAGCCAACACTGGCCGGGCTCAAAGCCGGCCCTGCTGCTGACCACATCCGAGCCCATCAGTGCTGGTGGCAGCGCCTCTGTGATAGGAAAGAAATGCAACTGGCTACTTTCTGCTGCCAGAGAAGGGAGCGGGACAGTGTGAGACACTTGGCAGACACTGAGGTTGGTGCAGAAAAGGGGGGATGAGGTGCTCCAGGCACTGGAGAAGATCATAGTGAAGCTGTTCCCCTGAAGCCCATGGAGGATGATGATGGAACAGAGATTCCATCTGCAGCCCATGGAGAAGACCATGGTGGAGCCGGCTGAGGACTGAAACAAAGGGTCTTCCACAGGCAGCTGCTTCCAGCAGGGAACAGCGGTGAGGAAGGATCCCTCCAGAGGATAGGGCCTGAGGGCCTAGGGGTATGGCTTGAGGGTCTGGGCCAGAGGGGTGGGCTTGAGGACCTGGAGATGGGCCCTGCTTCCCTTAGGCCTTCTTCCCCTTGGGGTAGGGCCTGGGAGATTGGTCTGCTGGGGATGGGTCTGAGGCTGGAGTTGGTCCTGGGGCTGGACCTGGAGCAGGGCTAAGGCCTGGGCTTAGGGCTAGGCCTGGGCTGGGCCTGGGCCAGGGCCTGGGACTGCGGTTGGGGTTGGGCCTGCAGGAGGAGCAGCTGCCCCAGCACTGGTAGGTCCTCAGCACCCAACAGCCCTCAGACATCCATTCAGGTGCTCCAAGCAGCCCAGCCTGGGCAGGAGGATGCTCTGCTGGGAGGTGATCTGCTGGTGCTGCCTGGGAGCTGGGGCTCAGCGGCTCTTCTGGGCTCACACTGCCCTCTCCTGACACTTGGGGTGGAGACATCCCCAGAGCTCCTCCAGCCCTGCCTTGTGAGTCAGAGAATAACAGAATCAAAGTACGCGTGGATTGGAAGGACCTCTGGTGGTCATCTAGGCCAAGGAACCTCTGACTAGATCAGGTTCCTCAGAGCTTCATCCACCCTGACCTTGAATGTCTCCAGGGATGGAGCCTCCACCACCAAGCTGGGCGGCTTGGGCCAGTGTCCCACCACGCTCAGAGGGAAGAACTCTTCCCAATATCTAATCTAAAGGTGCTTGAAGGTCTCCCCAGGGCCTGATCCAAGCTGAACAAGCCAGGGTCTAGAAGGAGCTTTCCTACTCTGAAACCATGTAGGTGGCACTTCGAGGCCATGTGGACAAAGGGTCACTGACTAAAGCAGGGACTCACCTCTGAACTATAATCGCTGCTCTTGCAGTCTTCTTTGTGCTGCTGATGGATCTGAAGAAGCCCTTCTTGTTCTCCTGGACAACCCTTGCCACTTTAATTCCAAGTGGGCCTTAGCCTTCCTTGCTGCTTGTTCCTACATTCTCTGACTACATACCTATAGTCCTCCCAAGTGGCCACTCCCTCTTTCCACATGCTGTAAGCTTTCTTCTTGGAGTTTTTCTGGGGCTCTCTTCTCCTCCATGAAGGTCTCCTGTCTACTTTGCTTGATTTCCTAGTCTTCAGGATGCACCAAGCTTGAGCTCAGAGGAAGTGGTGCTTGAATACTGACCAGCTCCCTTGGGCCCCTCTATCTTCCAGAGCCTGAACCCATGATATTCTCCTAAGCTGGTCTTTGAAGAGGCCAAAGTTAGCTCTCCTCCAGACCAGGGTTGTAATCCTACTCATTGCCCTGCTCCTTCCACTCAGGATCCCAAACTCTGCCATCTCATGGTCACTGCAGCCCATGATTCCCCTCTCCAACCTTCACATTCTCAACCATGAAGCTGTTAGTACAATCTCCAGCTGCACCTCTCTCCTCTCTCTTTCTGTCCCATGTCTCCTCAGTCCTCTGTCCCTCCCATGTCCCTCATGTCATGTCCCCTGTGCCCCTGCCCTGTCCATTCTCCCTGCAGCTCTCCACCGCCTCTCCCCCTTTGTCCCCAGGCAGGAGGAGCAGCTGCCCCAGCACTGGTAGGTCCTCAGCACCCAGCAGCCCTCAGACATCCATTCAGGTGCTCCAAGCAGCCCAGCCTGGGCAGGAGGATGCTCTGCTGGGAGGTGATCTGCTGGTGCTGCCTGGGAGCTGGGACTCAGCGGCTCTTCTGGGCTCACACTGCCCTCTCCTGACACTTGGGGGTGGAGACATCCCCAGGGCTCCTCCAGCTCTGAGACCTCGAGTTGTGGAATCACAGAATGCTCTGGGTTGGAAGGGACCTTCAAAGGCACCTAGTCCAACCTGCCTGCAGTGAGCAGGGACATCTTTCACTCCATCAGGATGCTCAGAGCTTCATCAAGCCTGATCTTTAATGTCTCCAGGGATGGAGCCTCCACCACCTCTCTATGGAACCTGGGCCAGTGTCCCACTACCCTCAGAGGGCAGAACTTCTTCCCCATGTCTCATCTAAACCTGCCCTGCTTTAGTTTAAAACCATCAGCCCCTCATCCTATCGCTCCATGTCCTTGGGAAAAGTCCTTCCCTTCAGGGACTGAAAGGGGCTCTGAGGTCTCCCCTGAGCCTTCTCTTCTCCAGGCTGAACAGCCACAACCCTCTCAGCCTGTCTTTGTAAGAGAAGTGCTCCAGCTCTCTGATCATCCTCATAGCCTCCTCTAGACCTTCTCCAAGAGGTCCATGTCCTTCTTGTGTCGAGGGCTCCAGAGCTGGACACAGCACTGCAGGTGGGGTCACAGCAGAGCAGAGTAGAGGGGGAGAATCACCACTCTTGATCTGCCAGCCACACTTCTCATGCTGCAGCCCAGGATGCAATTGACACATCGTTGGGACATGTACAATTCCTTTTCCACAAGGCTGCTCTCTATCACATCATCCCCCAGCCTGTGTTGGTAGTGAAGACCGTCCCGACTTGGGTGCAGGACCTTGTTGAACTGCATGAGGTTTGCCTGAGCCCACCTCTCCAGCTTGTCCAGGCCCCTCTGGATGACATCCTATCCATCTGGAATGTCTGTTGTTCCAAAAGCGGGATCATTACCTGGTGTGCAGCACACCAACACACACACACAGAGCAGAGGCATCGGATTTATTCCATGTCTGATGCCATCTAATCAAGCATTTATCCTTATTTTCAAGTTGGAGAAACTGAAGATATGGGTGAGTCTTCTGGCATAACATTGGCTCCTGTCCAGGGCACAATGTGTGCCACCCTTTCCATCCTTGCCCACCCTCTTCATCCCTGGGTCTGGCAAAGTCCAAGGCAATGCGCTTCCGAGGGTGGGCAGCCTGGGGAGACCAGCGGAAGGCTTGATCCTTTCCCGTGCCCAGGTGTCACGGCCACCAGCCATGGGATGCTACCAGGCTGGATGGAGCAATTCCTGGTACCTGGGGAGAGGCATTTACATCTTTTCAAAGTTTGGCATCTTCCCTAGCTCTTCTGTCTCCTTCAGGAAAAGTTGCAAAGTGACAATGTGTCCCTTCTGTTCAAATATTATTTTTAATTTCAGATAAAAAGCTGCAGCACTGGTGAGTTTCCCTGAGCTCTGGCACAGTGTGGACTCCTTTCCCTGGTGCCATGTGCCCATCCCTTTCCCACCTTGCCTGCCTCTCCATCCCATCATCCCTGGGTCTCAGAAAGCCCAAAGAGAATTGCCTGGGAGGGTGGGCAGCTCCAAGGGATATGAGCAGGCTGGCAGGGAGACACTCCTGTGGATTTGGGGAATTTTCTTAGTTCCCTTGTAAGCAATTTGGGGTCTGCACTAGCTCTGCCTGATCTTCATGAGCAGTTATCACATAAAACTGCCCCACCTGATCAAATACTCTTCATTTTTCCTTTCCAGATGAAGGAGCTGTAGAAATGAGTGAGTCTCCATGAGCTCCAGCATAGCAAGGGGTCCTGTCTTGGGTGATCTATGCTTGTCCCTTTCCCTCCTTTCCTGACTCATCTCCTCTCCCTGGTCACACAGGTAACATGACCAGATGCTCTGGTGTGGAACTCTGCATCGCTTATCTCTGTGTCTCTGTCTCTCTCCATGGGCTGCAAGTGCTGGCAGGGACTGGCTCCAACACGGGTCACAACATCTTCTGTATATCTCCCTCTGCTCCAGCCTGGGGCCTCTCCACAGGCTGCAGGTGGGGTCCGAGCCTTTTCCATGGGCTGTGGGGGGACACCAGCTCCACCATGGGTTTCTCCAGGGGCTGCAGGGGCATCTTTCCCTCTGGCACCTGGGGTGCCTCCTCCCCCCCTTCCCTGTCCTTGGTGTCTGCACAGCTCCTCACATCTTCTCACTCCCTTCTCTGGGGACACAATACAGCTGCTTGCGTTATTTTTCTCCTAAATGTGATTCCCAGAGGGGCTGTGACTGTCACTGATGGGCTCGGCCTTGGTCAGCAGCAACTCTGGCCTTGAGCCAGCTGGTGTTTGCTCTATGGGGCCTGCAGAGCTTCTGGCTGCTCCCTGCAGAAGCTGCCCCTGCAGCCCCCCTGCTCCCCCAGGACCCAGCCACACAACACGACAACAGTCAGGCACACTGGACTTCACCAGGTTCGGTGGGTAACTGCACATTGTCTGGATCATAATAAACCACCTTCCGGGGCCTGTTCCCGCGGGAACCGGGAGGCCTCTCTCCTTCTGCCTGGCCGGCACGCGCCACCTTCACCGCAGGGAACCCTTTCCCTCACGGCTGACAGGAGTCAAGCCAGAGGCTGAGGGCTCGCGTCTTCTCCCCCCTCACCCCGTCGATGCCCCTTCCCCACACAGGGAGCCCGGCTGCTTGGCCTCCCTGCCCTCCAGTTCCAGGCATCTGGCCCTGGTACAGCAGCATCGGAGTAGCCCCGCCTTACCTAGACTTCCTCCGCTCTGCCGGAGGCCGCCATCGCCTGACCAGGACGGCTCTTTGCAGCCGTGATTGGCTGCTTCCCCCGACACTCGTGGGCTCTACACGCTGATGGGCTAGGGCAGAGCCCGCTGCTCCTCTCCTCAGAGTTGGCGGCAGCAGAAACGCAGGTCCGGTCCCAGGGGTGCTGCTGCGGGGGAGGGGCTGTGGGGGTGGGTTTGGGCTCCCCGAGGCATCCCCCTCCTTGTCCCTGCTGGCAGCCGCTGCTGGTGACTCCCCGCTTCCCGCTGTGGCTCAGCCGTGCCGAGTCAGTGGGAGTCGGGAGCCCTTCCGGGCAGGGTCCTGGCAGGAGCTGCTTTGCCCGGCCGCCCCCAGCCCCCCTGGGGGGAACAGTCTGACCCTGGGGCGGGCTCAGCCCGTGCGCCAGCAGCGGGGAGTATCCATGGAGAAGGCCAACGGCATCCTGGCCTGGGTTAAGAACAGTGCGGTGAGTAGGACTGGGGAGGTCACTGTCCCCTGTGCTCAGCACTGGTGAGGCCCTGCCTTGAGTGCTGCGTTCAGGTTTGGTCCCCTCAGCACACAGGCTTCTGTTCCTGAGGGCTGGCTTCTTCCTTTCCTCCCCAAGAGTTTCTCCCGTGCTGCAGTGGAGAGTGGAGGCTGGCAGCAGACTGTCATGGGCTGGATGGGGTCACTCTGCCCACAAGTGCTGGGAGTCTAACTGGGAATGACTGGGCAATGGTCCCCATTGCGATTGGCCCAGAGGCTCCCTGTGTCCTGGCCTGAACGACCTCCTGGGAGGGAATTTCAAGGACTCAAACCTTCCCTGTGAGAGCCTTTCGCTTTTGCTTCTGCCACCCTGCAGACCTGCAGGGTGGCTGGGCATCTGCCCAGCACCCGGTGAGGTCAGAGGTGTCTCAAGCTGCTATTGGTGAGTAGTTGTTGGCCCAGCCAATCACGGGTCCTGGGGCGGGACTTCCAGCGAGGTTTATACAGGAGCTGCTCCTTTGGCTCACGTGGTTACGATGCCACAGGGGAACCATGTGGCCAGCCCGGGCACTGGGGCTGCTGCTGCTGGGGATGCTGGGCAGGGCAGTACAGGGTGAGTACAGGTGGGGACCCGGAGCCCTTTCCTTAGGTGCCGAGATACCCCGGACCCCCTTTCCTGACACCGGTGCTCCATTCCCCGGCACTGGAACCCCACTTGACCCTTCTGCACCCCAGAGAATCAGGACCACTCCGGGCTGCCCTTCCCTGGGCCCCGGGAAATCCTGCTGGGCGAAGGGCCCAGCCGGTGTCCCATTGGAGGAATCAGTGGCTCCACTGGAACACTCCCTCTGTCCCCAGCTTCACCTTCCTTCCCACAGAGCTGCTTCTCCTTGGTGCCAGGGACCTCTCTGGGCACCTCGGGTTCTAGGCCCCATGTTATTGACACCAGGGCCCTCCTGGTGTTCCTGGGAAGCAGGACCCCGTCCTGGGTGCACCTCGCTGCCACAACATCCCCCCACCGGTCACATCCCCACCACAATGTGGACCCCCGCAGCCCTGTACCCCCCAACCCTCACCATCCTTCATGTCCCACACAGATCTCCACTCTCTGCACTACTTTGACATTGGGGTGTCGGAGCCCATCCCGGGGGTGCCTGAGTTCGTGTTCGCTGGGTACGTCGACAGGAACCTCATTGTGCGCTACGACAGCGACAAGGGGAGGGCGGTGCCCCGGGCAGACTGGATGGCGGCCAACCTGGACCAGCAGTACTGGGACCAGGAGACCCAGAATGGACAGAACAGTCAGGAGATGAACCGTGTGGACCTGGACACGCTGCAGGAGCGCTACAACCAGAGCAGGAGTGAGTGCAGGCTGGGAAGGGGCTCAGTGGGATGGGAAACCTCCCACCCCCTCAAAAGACCCTTCACTGCACCACAATGGTGCCTGGGCCTGTGGAGCCTCCCCTTTCCCCCTGTCCCAGTGACCAGCAGCCCATCCCAGGCCTGGACACCACATCCCACCCTTCACCATCCCTGTGGCAGTGGAGATCCCCAAAAAATAAGGGGCTCCCACCCCATGTAGCAACCCCCCCCCCCCCCCCACTCCCATGGTACTTTGTACTCTCCACCCCAGCTTGTACTCCCCCACCCCTCAGCGTCGCTGAGGTCAAGAAGCATCAGGATGATGCACTCAGTCCAATGTGCTGGCCTGTGGGGAGTGAGGGTTTGGACTCAATGATGCTTATGAGTCCCTTCCAACTCAGGGGTTTGTATGATTCATATGCCCAGCCTAGAGCCAGAAGGGTTCCCCCAACCCATTTCACCTCCTAACCCCATTCGCTAACATTCAGGACCCTGTCCCATCCCCTTGCTATTGCAGTGTGCCATTGGACTGGGTGCCAGCCCAGCCACACCCTGGGCACAGAGGTCTGTGTCACAGCTCTATGTGACACTCCAAGTGCTGTGGGCTCGGGGCAGGGTGGGGGCAGCACGTGTCAGTGTCCAATTCCCTCAGGCCTCACACAAGGCTGGAGTGGGGGGTGCTGCTGGGGGGCCTTGCCCCACTGAAGGCCCAGGGCTGCAGCAGCCCCTCAGCCCCATCTCCCTGGTCGTGTTTCAGGGGCTCACACACTACAGCACATGTACGGCTGTGACCTCCTGGAAGACGGTAGCACCAGGGGGTATCAGCAAATCGCCTACGACGGGAGGGACTTCATTGCCTTCAACAGGGACACGATGACGTTCACTGCGGCAGATGCAGCAGCACAAATCACCAAGAGGAACTGGGAGGCAGACGGGACTGTCGCTGAGCGCATGAAGCAATATCTGGAGAACCTCTGCCCTGAGTGGCTGAGGAAATACCTGAGCTACGGGCAGGCTGTGCTGGAGAGGAAAGGTGAGGGGAGATGGGGAGCCTGGGGAGGGGCCAGCATGGATGTGTGTGCCAGCCCTCACTGCCACCCCCTCCCCAGAGTCCCCACGGTCCGAGTGTCGAAGAAGGAGACCCAGGGGTTCCTGACGTTGCACTGCCGCGCTTACTGACGTACGGAAATCGACTCTATAACTCGAAAGTTATAAAGTAGGTATGTTTATTGCGCGCAGATGCACGGGGGATCTCTCCGCCACAAGCGTGCATCCCGAAGCAGTCGTCCGATCCCATATTTATACAATAAAGCTATGAATATTCTATCAACGCCTGTACATATTAAGTACCTGAACCCGCCTACTCTCGCTTCTCATGCTAATTAGCTTATCAGTCCTAGGCGCTTGCGCAGATCTTCGTAAGGGTCGTGGGCAGGGGTCTCTGGGAGGATGTTTTCCTCATGATGTATTTTCACCTCTCGCCTGGAATGCAAGGATCTTGCCAGCTTGCAATGCCTCTATCAGTGTGTGCTAATTGATGTCCTTGTGAGGGGCCCATGGACGTATTTCAGCCGTCTGTTTTTCTTTGTCGAAGAGATATGGGACGCGTCTCGTCTCTGTTTGTCCGAGAGAGCAGCCTTGGGCTGATAACATTCTGCCTTTGAATTCCTGCCTTTTACCTCTTTCTCGAGTTAGCATGAAGTCATCACAAACCCTTTGCTCTGAGAGAAAAGCAGATTTGTCCCCCCCTTTCCCGAGACCATGATCATCTAGTTAATTTTCAGACTTTATGCTATACCTGTTTCTATACCCGTACATCAATCCCCCCTTTTCTATTCCCTAAAGTAAATTCTTTTACTTAGCCAGATTTCCTGAATGATATAAGGCATCATATATAATGGCGATCCTTTTGTACATTCTCCAAACCCACAGGTACAACATAAAGGTCAGTATTAACACAATTCCCATGCTTATCAATAGAATTACAATGGGGTGTATCATGGTATTGAGGATCCCTGTTGCAGAAGGAGACCAGCCCAGAAGAGTATCCCACCAGTTATGATTCCCGTCCTGTCCAACTTTCTTTAAGATTTTCCTCACCGTTTCCACATCATGATGGATTGTTATGAGTGTTTCTTGTCCTTTGTCCCTGATTTCTCCTAGAATTTGTAGTAGATCTTCATGCCTTAATAATTTTTCTATCTTCCTTATATCTAATCCTATAGGGGCAGGAGATATTCTCTCTAATAGGGTACTGCTAGATCTTAGTATTTGGTAGGTAGTTATTGGGGCGGCATAACTGAAGTCACAACCTGTGATTGTAGTGAAGTTACAAATGCAGTAATTTGAGTAATTCTTTACTTCTTCTATCTTTTCATCTATGGTTATCGTGTCACATCTGGTTCTCAAACATGCACATCCCTTCCCTGCATAGACAACTATTGATTTTAAATCTGCATTTGGTCGGGCTTCAAACTGACATATCTTTTGATCTGTATCTAGACAAGTATCCTGAGCTATTATGGTATTGCTTTCGCAGAGGAAACCTTGCTGTTCTCTCATAGTACAGGACCCAAGGTCCACTGTTTGCCACTTATTGCCTAATTTCCTGGCCCAGGTTCTATGTTCAAAGGGATACAGCAGAATTCTACCATGGTTAATCCCGAGGGCCACAATGGGGTGTATGGTAATCACTGCTGCATCACGGATTGTTAGCACAAAGGTTGTGACTGTATATGTGTTGGGGTCATAAGTGAAGTTGACCATATTCCACCATGACTGGAGTTTCCTTTCCATTTTGGTAGCACTATCCCAGATCATCTTTCTGATTTCTGTAGGGAATATGCCTTCCTCACCTTCCCTTATTATGGATGCTGCTACCGATTGTATCCATAATTGGGCTTGGGTGCAGCTCAGGGCTAGGGCTACATCATCCTGTAATCCACCCAGGGCTTTAGTGATAAGCTGATGGTCCTTTATATTAATTTCTTCCCATCTGCGAAGTACCTTTGAAATTAACCATTGGTGTGCTCCTAATGCTAGTAATGAGGATTTCAACGGGTGTTGCAGTTTTGATAAATCTGCCGTGGTAGATGCTAGTTTGTTCATTATTACCTCTGAATCTATTGAATTTAATACCCCCAGTCCTGTTCCTAACAACCCAGTCGCATCTCTTATTGATCGCTTCTGATTTCTCCTTTTCCTTAGCCATGTTGTCCATCCCTCATGTGAGGTTCGTAGGAAAGGAGAACAGGATGGTTTTATGTCAGAAATATTGACTTGCATCTGTAACTCTACTCTCCTAAGTGACCATTCTGGGTTAAACAATACTTGTTGCTGACCCGTATTTTTGATTACATACGGACCGATTTTATATATGTGGGGTTCAAGTCTGGGCACTGGCATGGGTTGGGTCGTAGGCATTGTGCTGGTTGTAGCAAGAGACTTAGTAATGGCCTTTATCTGAAATCTAAACGAGAGTCCGATAGTATTATGGGCCCAAAGACAGGTCACTCTCGAGGTCTGTTCTAGGGTGAAGTTATGCCAGCAGTCTCGTTCCTCAGTAGTACATAATTTGGTGCTCTCAATGGTAGGAGTAATTGATACCGTAATTTGGGATGCCTTTTTATAAGTGGTGCCATTGATTACTCGGCATCCTATTCCAATTTCCTCCCCTATATGTCCTTGAAGCTGGTAAATGTCTTGAATCTTGGCTCCAATTTTCCCTCATATATACTTGATTCCCATGCATAACCACAGTAGATAGACTTAAATTTTCTCTAGCTGAATATTTCCCCATGGACCCAGTGTACCCAATATAAGCTTGGGACCATGGCCATTTAAGATTTTCTTGGCCTTGAGTTCCTTCCCAACTTTGAATTATGATCAGGACTGTGAGAAGCATCCTCGAAATCTAAATGCTATTGAAACAGGTTATAGTAATCATGGATTGCACTTCTACAAAGTTCTTTCCCTACTCTAATATTATAAAGGAATTAAAGTAAATACAAGTAAAATACAAGTAAAATACCGATCAGACTACATCAATAACAGGTTGGGCGAGGTTGGTGAGGTTGGTTGGTTTACCCACCCTTATGGTGAGTTCAATTTACTCACTTACTTATCACTTCTCTCGTTTGTCCAAACCAGTTTCAGTTTCTGTTTCTTTCCATGAGGCTTCAGGGGCCTTTTTGATCCGGGTGTGGTGAATCCAAGAGTTCTGCCCTTCAACCTTGATGGCCGTGTAGGTAGTGAGAAGGACTTGGTAGGGTCCGGTCCACTGTGGCTCCAGAGTTTTCTCTGCAAAAGACTTAACATATACATAGTCCCCTGGTTGTATATCATGAACAGGCCCGTCTAGACCCCTGCTACGAGTATCCATTACATGTTTTTCAATCTTCCTCAATTGTTTATTTAGTGCCACCATGTAGGAATTCATTGTTTCTTCTCCTATTTGTGAGGATGTCCCCTTCTGTACCCATAGGGTCGTCCATACAGAATTTCAAATGGACTGAGCCCCTCCCTTGCTCTGGGTCTGGTTCGTATTCGGGTAAGGGCCAGTGGCAATGACTGGGGCCAAGTCAGATCTGTCTCTTGTCCCAGCCTAATAATTTGTTGTTTGATTAGGTGGTTCATTTTCTCCACCTGGCCACTAGATTGTGGTCTAGTATGGAGTATGTAATTGCCAATCTATTCCTAGATGGTGACTGATCTGTTGTACTACTTTGGATATAAAATGCGGTCCCCTATCTGAGGATATTACTGCAGGAACTCCAAACCTGGGTATAATCTCTTGAAGCAATATTTTAGTCACCTCCCGCGCTTTAGCAGTTCTGCACGGAAAGGCTTCTGGCCAGCCTGAGAAGGTGTCTGTTAGTACCAACAAATATCGATACCCCCCTTTTCTAGGGAATTCCGAGAAGTCAATCTGCCAATGTTGTCCCGGACCATTCCCTCTCCCAATTTTTCCTAATTTTAGCCCTTTCACAATTTTAGGGTTAGTCTGGAGACAAAGATCACATTGTTGGGTTACTTGTTTGACAGTAGTGTATAGATTTCGTGCTATCATATTTTTAATAAGGTCTTTATATAGGGCCTCTGCCCCCCAGTGTCTTTTCCTATGTTCTTCACGGACCACTGACCATAGCATGTAGGAAGGGATTACTATCCTCCCACGAGAAGTGATAGCCCACCCTTCTTCATTATATGATCCCCCCATGTCATCAATAAGCTTACGGTCTTCTTTTGTATACTCTGGTTTACCTTCTAAGGACAATTGCCCATCGGGTATTAATGCGCCCTCTACTGTATCAGTTCTTTTGGCTGCCTCTTTTGCCTCCCTGTCTGCCAGCTCATTCCCTTTTTCCAATTCTGTGCTCACCTTTTGGTGTGCCTTGATATGCATAATGGCTACCTTCTCAGGAAGTAGGACTGCATCCAAGAGTTTCAGGATTTCTTCTGCATGTTTAATAGTTTTCCCTTGAGAATTTAACAATCCTCTCTCTCTCCAAATTGCCCCGTGAGCATGCACCACTCCAAATGCATATTTAGAATCAGTCCAAATGTTAATGATTTTTCCCTGAGCTCTTTCTAGGGCTCTGGTAAGGGCTATGATCTCAGCCTTCTGTGCTGAGACGTCAGCTGGTAATGGCCCCGATTCTATTACCTTTTCAGAAGTGGTGACGGCATATCCGGAGTGTCGCCTTCCATTTAGCATGTAGCTGCTTCCATCAGTGAACCAGTGTTCGGCTCCCTCGATAGGGGCATCTTTGAGATCCATGCGGCTGGAGTACGTGGCCTCGATTGTTTCCAGACAATCATGACTCACTAGTTCCCCAGTGTTCCCCTCAAGGAACGAAGCCGGGTTAACGATATTTGTAGTCACGATCTCAACATCATCTTGTTCAACCAATATAGCTTGGTATTTCAGGAATCTCTGTGGGGAGAGCCAATGTCCTCCCTTGCTCTCAAGAACTGTGGATACTGCGTGGGAAACTAGGACAGTCATTTTCTGGCCCAGAGTGAATTTTCGGGCTTCTTGGATGTTTAGAATGACAGCTGCTACTGCCCTCAAGCAACCAGGCCACCCTTTTGCAGCGGTGTCCAATTGTTTGGAGAAGTATGCAACTGCCTGTCTGTATGGTCCCAATTCTTGTGCTAATACTCCTAAGGCTATTCCCTGTTTTTCATGAGAGAATAGGAGAAATGGTTTACTTACATCAGGAAGTCCTAATGCCGGTGCTGACATCAGGGCTTTCTTTAGCTGATGGAAAGCTTTATCTGACTCGGCATCCCACTGGAGATCTTCTTGGTTGGCTGCTATCAAGGAATAGAGTGGCTTAACAAGTAAACTATAGTCACATATCCAGAGTCGGCACCACCCTGTCATGCCTAGGAATGTTCTCAATTCCTTTACAGTTCGTGGTCGGGGGGTCTGGCATATGGCCTCTTTCCGAGCCTGTCCCAGGACTCGTTGTCCAGCGCTGATCTCGTACCCCAGGTACATGACCTGTTGTAACACCACCTGTGCCTTTTTCTTGGAGACCCGATACCCCTGCAACCCCAGGAAATTTAACAGACTCACGGTCCAGGTGACACAGGACTCTTCAGTTTTGGTAGCGACGAGAAGGTCATCTACGTACTGTAAAACTTTCCCTTCTTCGGATGGTGGTTCCCATGATTCCAAGTCTTTGGCTAGCTGGTTTCCAAAGAGCGTTGGGCTGTTTTTGAACCCCTGTGGCAACACTGTCCATGTGAGCTGGGTCTTTCGACCACTTTTGGGATTTTCCCATTCAAAAGCAAAAATTTTCTGGCTGGCTTCGTGTAGAGGGAGGCAAAAGAAAGCATCCTTTAAATCTAGGACTGTGAACCAGGCTAAATCTGGGGCTAGTGTAGTTAGCAAGGTATAGGGGTTAGCTACCACTGGGTATAAATCTTCTGTGATTTTGTTGACAGCTCTTAAGTCTTGGACTATTCTATAGGACCCATCAGGTTTCTTAACTGGGAGGATAGGTGTATTGAATTCTGATTGGCATTCCCTTAGTAACCCTAGTTTTATGAACCGCTCTATAATTGGGCAAATTCCTTCTCTATCCTCCTTTTTTAGTGGGTATTGCTTAATTCTTACTGCACTCTGTCCTTCCTTTAATTTTACTATTATTGGTGGTGCTCCTTTTGCCCGCCCTGGTACATCAGTTGCCCAGACTCCAGGATATACCTGATCAGTAATCCTTGTATCGATTTTCCCCGCTATAGGAGTATCCATTAAGGATAAACTCATTATTTGAACATATTGGTGATCATTTACCTCCAGAGTAACTTCGCCTTGCTTAAATTTAATTGTTGCTTCCAATTGTTCTAATAAATCTCTGCCGAGAAGGGCCCTTGGAGAATTTGGCATATACAAAAATCTGTGGATCCCTACTTGTTTCCCCAATTTGTATTTTAGAGGTTTGCAAAAGTAGGCCTTCTCAGCCTGGCCAGTCGCACCTTTTACTGAAACATAGTTATTTTCCAAGGGGATTAAAGCTTGATTTAAAACTGAATAAATTGCTCCTGTGTCTACTAGAAACTCAACTTCTTTTTGTTCTTCCCCTAGTTTTATTTTTACTAGGGGATCATCCAGATCGGTTAGTCATTTTTCTACTTCGACCTGAGCTATCGTTTTCCCTTGACTATTGTGTTGGTTAAAGCGTTCAGGACACTTGTTCTTCCAGTGTCCTTTTTTCTTACATATTGCACACTGGTCTCTACTCAACCCCTGAGTAGGTCTGGTTTTAAATTTTCGATTTCCATCATTTCTCACTATTGTTAGTACCCTCTTCTGGTTTAGTTTGTAACCTTCTTCTCTGTTACTAAATGTTCTCCATGCCTCTTCCAACAAAACCTCCAGATTACGGCTTTCTGTGGTACGTAACTTCTGGAGTTTGCGCCTAATGTCTCCTGCAGACTGGCCCAGAAACAGAGAGACTAATTGCTGTATTCCTATCTCTGACTCAGGGTCTAATGGTGTTTTGCGGCGCATTTCATCCCTCAGTCGATCCAGGAATTCGGATGGGGATTCAGAAGGACCCTGTTTTATTGCATATAAGGCTGACCAATTTATAGTTTTGGGAATAGCTCTTTCCATCCCTTTAGAAATCCAACCCTGGTATGCTTTTAGCCTTTCCATATGGGCCGATCTATTAGGATCCCATCTTGGGTCCTGAAGAGGGAAGTAATCTTTAACATCCTCTCCCTTTTTCTCATAATATTCAGTAGCCAAATCTCCCGCAGTTTTCAAAATTAACTGTTTTTCTGTTTCGGTCATATGTTCTAATAATAACTGTATATCATCCCAATCAGGGTTATGTTGTTTCATCATAAATTTGAAGCGTTTGGCGACACCTATCGGGTCATCCCGATATTCCCGGGCCGCCTTCTTCCAGGCATCTAAATCAGCAGTGGTAAAAGGTACCTTAATTAACATGGTTCCCCCTTCAGGTCCCACCGCCTCTCGAAGAGGTGCCTGTAAGACCGTTGAGACTTTCTTTCGAGTTCGTGAGGACACAGGGTCGTCTGAAGAAGTGGAGGTCTCATCCGAGTCCCCATCCTCCTGTCCCTGTGGTCGAGGGGGAGGCTTAAACAAATCGGTTAGATCTTGGTCTTGTTCAGGTACTTGGTAAGTTTTGTCGGGTCTAGTACACCTCTGCCCTATGCTACACGCTGAGCAGCACCGCTTCAGTCTACCTTGATGTTTCCTATTTTCCTTCTCGAGTGCAAGTACCATAGGATCTTGTGGAGGGACTAGTCCACAATCTCTTTGCCACTCCGGATGGTTTTGGAGGGTGTAAAACATATCCAGATATATTACTTCGTCCCATTTTCCTTCCCTTCTTAGAAACAACATTAGTTGTAATAGCGTGTTGTAATCTAATGTCCCATTAAGTGGCCATTTAGCCCCACTCTCCAATTTGTAAAGAGGCCACCACTGATTGCAATACTTAATAAGTGTTTTCTTATTCTCAGTGCCCCCTGATCCCACCAGTTCCTTCCAGTGGGCTAGCACACACCCTAGAGGGTTCTTTTTCGAGACTTTACTTTGATTCTTGCCCATGATTGCAATCAAAGTCTGTTATTACCTATTTTCCTCTATTTTACAGAGGCGATCAAGGCACTGAAGCACAAAAAAAACTCTTAGACGCTAGATGGCACTCTGAGCACTTGGTTTTGAGTGAGGCTATTGACCCTATTAAGGGGGTTGTATAACTTTCCTGCTTACTTTACAACGAACTTAATTTTGCAATCACTCATTCACATACCATACACACGAACACCGAACACCAAACTTCCACAACAACAGAACAACAAGACAACGATCCTATTCTACACGTGCATGTAAAACTCTACGACTTCGTTACAACGAAGGTTTGCCGAGCAGCTGCGCAAAAGATTGAAAAGATAAAATCGGGCGTAATTACGTGGAGGTCGCTTACCCGGTCCTGTCCCTTATACCAGCCGATATATATACCGTTACTTATATACCATTACACGTATACATATATACCCATTGACAGGTCCGTTATGGCTCCCGATCGGGATTCAGCGATGACCCCAGATTTGCTCGATCTACTCCCAAGATCGCTAGCGGCCACCCCTATTGGTCAGCAAATCTCCCTTTACCATACCAGGGTACCCTTCCCACGGGGACGATGCTGCACGCCAGACGTCTCTGCGTTACAACGAATGTTTTGCTGAGCAGCTGCACAAAGGATAGAAAAGATAAAACCAGACGTAATTACGTGGAGGTCGCTTACCCGGTTCTGTCCCTTATACCAACCGATATATATATATACAGTTACTTATATATACCGTTACACACATACAGTCTGTGCTAATTGATGTCCTTGTGAGGGGCCCATGGACGTATTTCAGCCATCTGTTTTTCTTTGTCGAGGAGATACACGACACGCCTCGACTCTGCTCGCCCGAGGGAGCAGCCGTGGGCTGATAACATTCTGCCTTTGAATTCTTGCCTTTTACCTCTTTCCCAAGTTAACATGAAGTTATCACAGGCCCTTTGCTCTGAGAGAAAAGCAGATTTGTCATGCTTCCTCCCCCCCCCCCGCTTTTCCCAAGACCACGATCATCTAGTTAATTTTCAAGCTCTATGCAATACCTGTTTCTATACCCGTACATCACTTCCAACCAAACGCCTTCTTTGATTCTGTTATTCTCTGACTCACAAGGCAGGGCTGGAGGAGCTCTGGGGATGTCTCCACCCTCAAGTGTCAGGAGAGGGCAGTGTGAGTCCAGAAGTGCTGCTGAGTCCCAGCTCCCAGGCAGGACCAGCAGATCACCTCCCAGCAGAGCATCCTCCTGCCCAGGCTGGGATGCTTGGAGCATCTGAATGGGTGTCTGAGGTCTGTTGGGTGCTGAGGACCTACCGGTGCTGGGGCAGCTGCTCCTCTTGCAGGCCCAACCCCAGGCCCAGGCCCAGGCCCAGGCCCAGGCCCAGGCCAAGACCTAAGCCTAGATCCAGGCCCAGCTCCAAGCCCAGATCAAACCCCAGGCCGCAGACCGAGGCCCAGGCCCAGGCCTAGCTCCGGGCCTAAGCAAGAGCAGTGATTATAGTTTGGAGGTGAGTCCCTGGTTTAGTCAATGATGCCTTATCCACATGGCCTCAGAGAAGGAGACCTTCTCAACACCCACCTGCATGGTTTCAGAGCAGGAAACCTCAGTACTTGTCTGCATGTGCTCAGAGCTGGTCACTTCCATGGGGAGATGGGTGACCTGGCAGTTCCCAAGGAAATGCTGGCCAATCCACATCTCCTCTCTTTTTCCTTTTTATAGTAGAGCATGATGTGCTACAGCCTGGAGTATCTCTCACTGCTTTGGGTCATCTGCCTGGCTGTGTCCCTCTACACATCACATTCTGCCACCACTGTTGGGATCCATCACTGTGTTGCCAACGCAGTTTTGGCCACAAATCCTTGTCAGGGGTTGCTGCTGGCTGGACAGCAGTGCCCAACAAGCTGCTCCATCACTCCCCCTCTCAGCAGGACAGGGATGGGAGGAAAACAAGATGGAAAAAGAACCCATTGTTCAAAATAAAGAACAGGTAATACAGCAGATATTGAGAGGCTCAGGAGTCGAGATCAGGACAGGGAGAGACCATTCCACCATCAGCATCACGGGCAAAGCAAACTCAAAACAGAATAAGGAAAAGAAAACTCTTTAATTTATGACACTGCCCTGCACCCCCAGGGACACCAGAGTGGGATTCACAGATTTACAGAATTGTAGGGGTTGGAAGGGACCTCCAGAGATCATTGAGTCCGACCCCCCTGCCCAACAGCAGACGATGTCCAGCAACACCCCGGGGAGCCGGGCTTCAGTACGCGCAGCAGCTGCTCCAGAGCACAAGCACTGTCAAGAATGAACATCCCCTGTTCATCCCCTGTTCATCCTCCTCTCAGCTTTTATGGCTGAGCAGACACCACAGGGTTTGGACTATCGCTTTGGTCAGTTGGGGTCAGCTGTCCGGGCTGTGTCCCCTCCTGAGATCGTGGAAGCTGGGCCAGCCCTGCTCCCCAGCAGCCAATTCCCTGAGCTGGTAGCAGCACCCTGCTCACTCCTGTTGCATAGCATGGGCAGGGCTGCTGGGGGGAAATGAACTCACCTCAGCCAGACCCAACTCAGTCCTAAACACAGCACCATGCTGAGCTGCCGGGAAGAAAACCAATTCTAGCCCAGGGAAAACCAGCTCCAGCCCAGGGAGAACAAGTACAGCCCACGACCCAAGGCTGGGAAACAAGCACAGGAATGAAGTAAGGAAAACAAGGCATTTCCCCCAGCGTAGCACCGTGTGCTGGGGCAGCATCATCAGCTCTCTGCAGGCAGCTCCCAGCCTCTCCAGCCAGTGTGAGCGCAGGGGCCACATCCAGGCCCCACTGTCGCTCACGGAGCAGTAAGACTGGGATCACTGCAAAGATAGGAGGAAGAGACACTGTCACCCAGGGAAAAGTCATGTCCCCAACCCTCTGCTATGGTGGTCTCAGCATCCCCCACCAGCAGTGGAATTTTTCTGTGACCATGGGTCTCAAGGGGGAGCACAGAGAGCTGGGCCTGCCTCATCCACCCCCCAGTCCCATGTCATACCTTTGGCCAAGCTGCCAGAGCTCCCATCTGTGCCTATGGGGGAGGAACAGCTGTGAGCTGCATCCTCCTGCTTGCTGTGGGCACAGTGCACATAAGAGAGAAAGAGGCATCAGCATCCACTGAGCTTCACCCTGAAGCTTGGGGGATCCCCAGAGCGCTGCAGCTCATGCCCATAGCCCTTGCCAGCTCCCCAGGCTCTGCCTTCCTCCCACACCCTGGGGCTTTACCTGATCTGCGCTTCGCTTCCAGATGATAAATCCACTGATGGCAATGACAGCCAGGATGGCAAGGGGAACAAACACCCACAGTATGATGGCTGATGAGTTGGACTCCAGCTCTGGGGACAAACAGGGCTGTGATGAAGGGAAGGGGGCCCAGCCCAGCCCACCCCTCGACGTGCCCAAGGCCACCAGACTCACCCCACACAAAGACCCCTGGCTCAGCCAGGCTGGTGTGCTCCACACGGCACCGGTACTTCTCCTGCTCCCCAGGATGGGCCTCGATGGACACCCAGGTGTAGTAGGTGCCGTCGCTGTTGGGCACGATGCTGCCCCACTCAGTGTCCTGGTCCCTGAGCTCCCCATCCTTCAGCCAGCTGATGGTGATGGGCCGTGGGTAGAAGCCGTAAGCGCGGCAGTGCAAGGTCAGGATCCCCTGGGTCTCCTTCTTCGACACTCAGACCGTGGGGGGCTCTGGGGAGGGGGTGGCAGTGAGGGCTGGCACACACATCCACGCTGGCCCCTCCCTAGGCTCCCCATCTCCCCTCACCTTTCCTCTCCAGCACAGCCTGCCCGTAGCTCAGGTATTGCCTCAGCCACTCAGGGCAGGCATTCTCCAGGTAGTGTTTCACATGCTCAGCGACAGTCCCGTCTGCCTCCCAGTTCCTCTTGGTGATTTGTGCTGCTGCATCTGCCACAGTGAACGTCATCATGTCCCTGTCGAAGGCAATGAAGTCCCTCCCGTCGTAGGCGTCCTGCAGGTACCCCCTGGTGCTACCGTCCTCCAGGAGGTCACAGCCGTACATGCGCTGCAGTGTGTGAGCCCCTGAAACACGACCAGGGAGATGGGGCTGAGGGGCTGCTGCAGCCCTGGGCCTTCAGTGGGGCAAGGCACCCCGGCAGCTCCCCCTATTCCAGCCTTGTGAGGTCCAGAGACATTGAGAACCAGCAAGAGCAGTGTCCCTCTCCTGCCCAGGCCACACAGAACTCAGGGCATCACAGAAAGCTTTGACTCAGATCCAGGGAGTCTCTGGGCTGCTCCCAGCCCCACGGCACCCTGCGACAGCAACTGGCTGAGTCAGAGTCCTGAATGCTGGGGGAGAGCGGTTAGGTGCTGGGATGGGTTGGGGGAGCTCCTATGCCTCTAGGTTGAGCGGTAGAATTCATAGAATTTCCTGAGTTGTAAGGGACCCATAAGCATCCCTGAGTCCAACTCCTGGCTCCACACAGGCCAGCCAAGTCAGAGCACGGAACTGAAGGCATTGTCCAGATGCTTCTTGACCTCAGCCAAGTTCAGGACTGTGACCACTTCCCTGGGAAGACTGTTCCAGTGCCCAACCCCCCTCTCAGTACAGAACCTCTTCCTAATATCCAACCTAAACCTACTCTGTCACTGCTTGGGTTCTATCATAGCCAGAGAGGAGATCAGTGCCTGCCCCTTCATTCCCCATCATCAGGAAGCCACAAATGACCCCTTAGCCTCCTTTTCTCCAGGCTGAACAAACCAAGGGACTTCAGTCTCTCCTCCTAAGACTTCCCCTCCTGACCATTCCCCATCCTCGTTGCCCTCTTCTGGACACTCTCCAATAGTTTTGTATCTCTCTTTTACTGTGGCACCCAAAGCTGTGCCCAGTACTCAAGGTGAGGCCACACCAGTGCAGTGCAGAGCAGGACAGTCCCCTCCTTGAACTGGCTGGCCACACTATGCTTGATGGACCCCAGGAGAAGCTTGGCTCTCCTGGCTGCTGGCTCCTGGGTAACTCGCTGTCAACCGAGACCCCCAAATCCCCCTCAGCATGGCTGGCCTCCATCGGAAGTACCAGAGGAGGGGGAGGGACTGTGATATCACTGGGTGGGAGCGTCTCTGGTTTTGGGGGTCTTGTTCACTATGGGGATGGGGAGGTGTGGGACTTGGCCGCCAGTCCTGGGATGGGGTGCTGGGCAGTGGGGGGAGAGTTGGGGGGGAAAACCTGCTGTGTGGGGCACCCAGAAGCCTCTCCAGGTCTGGGGCAAGGGATCCCAAAGACCGTGTGGCTGGGACAGACAGCCGACATCCCTTGCATTGGGGGACAGGGGGCTGGGGGTCAATTGCACTGGGGGAAAATTGCACTGGACAGGGAAGGGTCAGCACAGGCCAGGCCAATAGTGTAGGGAAGGGCAGGGTCTCCATGGGGGTGGGAGCTCTCGCATCCCATGGGGCACCATCCCAGCCCATACTCACTGCTGCTCTGGTTGTAGCGGCTCTACAGTGTGTCCAGGCCCACACGGTAAATCTCCTGATTGTTCTCTCCAATCTGTGTATTCCTGTCCCAGTGCTGCTGGTCCAGGTTGTGCTCCATCCACTCTGCCCGGGGCACCTCCCTCCCCGTGTTGCTGTCGTAGCGTGAAATGAGGTTCCCATCCACGTACCCCAGGGACACAAACTCGGGCACCCCCAGGCTGGGATCTGACACTGAGATGTAGAAGTAGCGCAGGGAGTGGAGCTCTGTGGGGACCGAGGAGATGATAAAGGTTTGGAGCTGAGGGTTCCCAATGTGAGGGGATCCAGGGGTGGGCAGTGAGGTTGGGTGGGGGTCCCAGAGAGCAGATCAAAGGGTGTGGGGGACAGCTTCAGAGGAAATGTGACTGGTGGGGGATGATGAGGAGGGAGGAAGGTGTGTCCAGGAGGGGTTCCTGCTTCTTGGGATGGGACAGCCAGGGCTCCCTGGTGTCAATGAAAAGGGGGCCTGAGGTATCCAGGAAGGGGGATCCATGGGGTTCAGGAGAAGTAGGGGGGGGGGGGGCTGAGATCCACGCAGCTGCCTGCTCCTTAAAGTAAACGAACAGGGGAAGAGGGAAAGGGGGGGGGGGGAAACAAGGGAAGGGAAAAGGAAGGAACAAATAACTCCGAAACCAAGAAACTAAGAGGCCCGTGGGTTGGGATAAGGATAGTTTACTAAGAGAACAGAAATATCAAATATAACAATGGCAACAGGACTTTAGAGCAAAAGAATATGAAACTATTGATACACAATGCAGTTTCTCACTGAACCACACCTGGCCGTACCACCCAGAGCTGTCCCGGAACCCGAACGTCCCCCCAAGAACCTCGTGTCCCGGGCTGTCCCGGAACCGCCCCTCTTCTTCCTCCCATCAGCCCCCCCGTTATCCTGGGCAGGACGTAATTGGCATGGAATACTCTCTTTGGCCCATCTGGGTCACCTGTCCTGGCTTTGACTGTCTGACTGCAACTAGAAACATCAGGGTGTTCTCAGCACTGCTTTCATTGTAACTCCCAAACACAGCATCCCATCCGCTGCTACATATGAAGTTAACTCTATCCTGACTGAAACCAGGACACCCCCCAATCACCCCCACCGCCCCCCCCCCACCTTGTGCACGGGGAAGAACTCGGGGGTTTATGGGGTAAACTGGTGGTTAATTGGGCAAAACCTGTGGTTTACGGGGTAAAATGCTGGTTTATCAGGTAAAATTGGAGGGTTTGTACGGTGAAGTGGTGGTTTATTGGGTAAAACCTGTGGTTTTTCAGGGAAAATGGGTGTTTTATGGGGTAAAATTGTGGTTTATGGGGTAAAAAGGGTCAGGAGGAGGACCCTGTGAAGTACAGACCCTTCAGCCTCACCTCAGTGCCTGGGAAGATCATGGATTCTCAGACTGGTTTGAGGTGGGAGGGACCTCAGAGCCCATCCAGTCCCATCCCCTGCCATGGGCAGGGACACCTCTCCCCACGCCAGGCTGCTTAAGGCCACATCCAACCCGGCCTTGGACACCTCCAGGGATGGGGCAGTCACCACCCTCCTGGGCACCCTGTGCCGGGGCCTCACCACCCTTGCAGGGAAGAATTTCTTCCTGAGATCCAATCTAAATCTCCTCCCTTCCAATTTAAACCCATTCCCCTCGTCCCATCACTCCAGACCCCTCTGAAAAGCCCCCCTCAGCTTCCTTGCAGCCCCTTCAGGGACTGGAAGGTGCTGTAAGGTCTCTTCTCCAGGCTTAACAGCCCTGACACTCTTGCCCTGTCTTCACAGGAGAGGTGGTCCAGCCCTTGGATCATCCTCATGGCCTCCTTGGGATGTGCTCCAACAGCCCCCTGTCCTTCTTGTGCTGGGGACTCCAGAACTGGACCCAGTATTCCATGTGGGACCTCAGGAGAGCGAAGCAGATGGGCAGAATCCTCCCCAGACCTGCTGGCCATGCTTCTTTTGATGCAGCCCAGGATGGGGTTGACCTTCTGGGCTGTGAACGTGCGCTGTTGGCTCATGTTGAGCTTCTCACCCACCATCACCCCCAAGGCCTTCTCTGCATGGCTGCCCTCTTATCACACCATCCCCCAGCCTGGGTTGATGACGAGATTCGCTCCATCCAAGGTGCAGGACCTTGCCCTTGGCCTTGTTGAACCTCATGAGGTTCCCCTGGGCCCCACTTCTCCAGCTTCTCTAGGTCCCTCTGGATGACATCCCATCCTTCTGGTGTGTCAACCGGCTCAGCGTCACCCACGAACTTGGCTGAGGGTCTGCTCAACCTCGCTGTCAATGTCACTGATGAAGATATTCAATAGAACCGGTCCCAGCACAGACCCCTGAGGGACACTGCTTGTTGCAGATCTCCATCCGGACACCGAGCTGTCGATGGCTCCTCTCTGGATGTGGCCACCCAACCGCTTCCTTACCCCACCGAATCTGTATCTCTCCAGCTTGGAGAGTCTACCTTGAAGGCTCTGAAGCCTCTCAATATACACTGAGCTGGATGTCCAGCTAAGAAATGGGGTGACAGAGAGGCCTTGGTGTGCATCTGGCCTCCAGCCAGGGTCAGAGCACCCCAGGGTTAAGCTGGTGCTGCCCTTACCCATGGCTGTTGCTGCTCTAGGCTGAGGCTGGAGGAGCTCCGGGTCCTGGCAATGGGGCTGATGGGGACAGCCCCATCCTAAAGGGCTGGTGGTCTTACTACCCTGCCCTGGGGGGCTGCAGTGAAGCCAAAGGAGGAGCAACCTGTTGCTGGCCTGTGGCTATGTGGAAGGAGAAGGTGAGCTGGGGTTGTGTGATGGACCGGAGTGTCCCAGGGAAAGGGTGGAAGAGGGTGGCAGCCCCTCTGGAGTGGGGACAGAGGGGTTGGCATCTGAGGCAGGGAGCAGTGGTGGCAGCTGCCTGGATCCAGGTGGGGTGGTGGTGCCCGGTCGGTGCATAGGGGGTAGACGTGAGGGGTATGTTGTGACAGTTCCCTTGGCTAGGAAAGCCCTGAGCCCAGAGGGTCCTGGGGCTGCTGGTGGCGTACCTGGGGAGCTGTCAGGTCAGGAGCATCATTCAGCCCTTACTCCTTGGGTTTGGGAGCTACTGCTGGATGTTTGGTATGGTTGGGCACTGGTAGAGCTGGAGAATGACCTAGGGAAGTATGAGGAGGGTTCCCTGGGCAAGGAAAGCCCAGGGGAAAAGGGGCTGTGGGGGGTGGGTTTGGGGCTGCAGCGCTGGGTGAGTGTCCATGAGCTCCAGCATGGCGTGGGGCCCTTTTCCTGGATGCTCTGTGCTTGGCCTTTTCCCTCCTTAGCGGTCCTGTACATCCCAGCATCCATGGGGCTGGGAAAGCTCCAGGCCAGTGCCTGGGAGGGTGGACAGGTCACGGAGAGCAGTATTGGGCTGGATCCTCTTCCCTTACTGGAGACTCTTGGTCACCAGCCAAGGGGTGTGACCAGGCTGCAGAGATCCATTCCTGGGTTTTGGGGACTCTGTTTACTTCTTCATGAGCAGTCACCACATGAAAAACCGTCCCCTCTCATAAAATTTCACTTCTGTTTTTTTTTCTTTCCAGGGAAATGAGATGCTGCATCAGGTGAGTCTGTGTGACCTCCAGCACGGCCTGGGGTCCAGCTGCAGCACTCTGTGCTTGGCCCTTTCCCTCCTTCCCATCTCCTCTCCATCCCAGCATCCCTGGGTATTGTGTTGTCCTCAGGCCCCATAGAACAAACACCAGCTGGCTCAAGGACAGAGCTGCTGCTGACCAAGGCCATCCCATCAGCAATGGTCACAGCACCTCTGGGAATCACATTCAGGAGAAAAAGAACCCACCAGCAGCAGCTTTGTGCCCTAAAGAAGGGAGGGAGAAGATGTGAGGAGCTGTGCAGGCCCCAAGGGCAGGGAAAGGGGAGAGGAGTGCTTCAATGAAATGTAATAACGCTGAGTAGATTGCTATAGATGTAGCTTAAGAGACAATTAATTAATATCACTTTAATATATGAAGAATTTGTGTGTTTTGAGGAGAGATTTGGTTTGGATTGCAGTAGAATCTGGCTGTAGCCGTGTGAGCTTGTTCGTTAGAGCAGTTATAAACTTTACCCTGAACAGCAGCTCAGCCTCGAAGATAAAGAAGTGACGATGGGGAGTCATAAATAATGAGAGCAACGACCAGTTAAGGGACAGAGTGTGTCTTGCTTTCAGCTGAAAAGGGTTCCTAACCAGTCAGTGCAGGAATGGGGTTTTGAGCCCAGGAATGTGTTTTAGGAACCACGGAGAAAAGCGTAAAGAGCAGGTGCTGAGAGAGAGGAAGATGTCCAGCCTTCATCCCTGGAGATCACCAGACAGCCTCCTGAGTGTTGCTGAGCCTGCTCTGCCTGGGAGGAGTGAATGTAAATGGCTTCCTGGAGATAACCTGCATAACCCTGCCTGGTCTTAGAAACTCTAATGAGTATGTGGAGTTAATCTGCGTTAATATGGAGCTGTGCTGGGGCGGCTGGGGAAGAGCTGAAGCCCCGTGGGGAAGGACTCAGGTTGGAGGAGTTCCTGGAGGACTGTCTGCCGTGGGTGGGACCCCAGGGTGCAGCAGGGGAAGGGGGTGAGGAATGAATCTCCCCCCACCCCAGTTAAGGAGGAAACCAACTCGTGAGGAACTGCCCCAAACCTCTATTGCCCCAGTCTCTGCCACTCCCTGGGCCACAAAAGGAAAGCGCGGGCCTGGGGACTCCTCAGCGCAGGGCGGGACCAGCCCAGCGGTGCGCAGCTCGCGATTGGCTGCTTCCCCCCGCCAGTCATGGGCTCTAGGCGCTGATTGGCCAGAGAGGGGTAAAAAAGGCTCCTCGCCTCAGAGGTGGCGGCTTGCGGCTCTGGTCGTGCCTGGGGTGGGGAGACTTATCGGGCTGGGCCGGGCCTTGCCTGGCCTAGCCTAGCCTAGCCTGGCCTGGCCTGGCCTGCGAGAGAGGGGGCTGCTGGGCCGGGCCTAGGTGCTGGGGAGAGAGCTGCTGTGTTTGGGGGAGGAGGGGGTGCGGGACAAGAGGAAGGGGCTGGGGCCGGGGGGCTGGGGAAGGGAACTGCAGGGCTGGGGTGAGAGGAGCAGGAGCAAGGAGACTTCGGGGCTGGGGGGAAGGGGACTGCGGGGCTGGGGGGAGAGGGGCTGTGGGGGGTGGGTTTGGGGCTGTGGGGCCGGGGAGTGAGAGGCTGAGGGGTTGGGGGAAGGGGGCTGCGGGGAGACGTGACTGCAGGGCTGGGTTTGGGGGTATGGGTGTGGGGGAGAGGGGTTGCAGGGGGTGGGTTTGGGGCCTGTGGGTCTAGGGGGTGGAAGGGGCCAGGGGAGAGGGGGCTGTAGGGCCAGGGGAAGGGGGTTGCGGGGACAGGGTGTGGGAAAAGAGACTGTGGGGCTGGGGGGAGGGTGGGTTTGGGGTTGTGGTGCTGGGGGAATGGGCAGGGGGGAGAGGGGGCTGCAGGGCCAGGGGGAAGGGGCTACAGAGGGGGGTTTGGGCCTCCCCATCCTTTTCCCCTGCTTGTGACTCCCACCTGGGATGCAGTCTGACCCCGTCCTCCTGACACCCACTCCTCAAGGATTTATCAGCATTGAGAAGATCCCCCCTCAGTCTTCTCGTCTCTGGTCTGAGAGGGACTGAGTCCCTGAGTCTCTCTTCATAAGAGAAGTATTCCAGTCCCCTCAGCTCTTTTCTGTCCCCTCTCTAGGAGCTCCCTGTCCTTCATGACCCAGGGAGCCCAGAGCTGTGCACAATATTCCGGATGAGACCTCAAAAGGGCAGAGCAGGGGGGAGGAGAACTTCCCTGACCTGATGCCCACACTTCTCTTGATACCCCCAGGATGCCGTTGGCTTTCTTAGCCATGAGGGCACACTGCTGGCTCATGGTCAGCCTGGTGCCCACCAGCACTCCCAGGGCTTTCCCCCAGAGCTGCTTCCCAGCAGGTCACCCCTAACTGTCCTGGTGCTGGGGGTTATTCCTCCCTGGCTGCAGGACCCTCCACTTGCCCTTGTTGAATTCCATAAAAACCTCTCCCCCCAGATAAGGAGAGGAATTTCAAAAGAAGAAGGAGGTGAAGATAAAAAAAGGGGAAAGGAGAGGGGAAGACATGAAGGGGGGAAAGAGGGAAAGTAAAAAAGAGAAGGGTAAAAAAAGGGGGTGGAGATTTAAAAAAAAGGGAAGTGGATAAAATGGTGAGGTAAAGGTAAGGAGAAAATAAAGGAAAAAGGTGAAAAAGGGAAAAAGAAAACAAGGATGAAAAAGGGGGAAACAAGTGTAAAAAAACTCCAAACCCAACAGAAAACATGAAAAAATAAGGCAAAGCTGGAAAAAGTTTTTTCTCCACAAAGGCAGGGGGCTGCACCATCTTTCCCTAAAAAGAAAATCTTCATGTCCAACTTCAGCTTTTGAAATTTGAGTTCTTCCTTTGGGTTTTTATTAAATTATTTATTTGGTTTTAATTTTATGTATTTGTCTTTTAAAAAATAAAATTGCTTACATTGTCATTTTATTTTTTACTTTTTTATTTTTAGGTATTAATATTTTTCTATTTGCTCTCTTAATTTTCCTTTAATATTCATTTTTATGTTGTTTTTTATTTCTTTATTTCTTTTTTAAAAATAATTCTTTGGTTATATAATTTTAAGTTCTTAACTTTTATTTAAATTTTAGGGTTTGGATTTTTGAGGGGGTTTTTTGTTTTTCCTTTGGGATTTTAAATTTTGCCTTTTTAAAAAAAATTGGCTCTTTGCTTTTTGTTTTTGTTTTTAGTTGGGTTTTTTCCCCTTCTCCTTTCATTTAGGTTCCTTTGTTTTTAATGGTTTAAAAGGAGAAGGTGATATCTGTGCTTATGGTATAGTGGAGCCAACCTGAAATCTCATTGGGTTTTCCTTCTTCAGCTTTGGTGTGCTCAGGGAGCTTCCATAGCTCCTCTGGACACCTCAGCTTGGTGTCATTGGCAAACTTGCTGAGGGTGCACTCAATTCCTCTGTCAGTGTCATTGATGAAGATATTAAACAACACTGGTCCAAGTATGCAATCCAGTTTTGGGTCCAGGAGGGAAGCAGACAAGGTGGAAAGTTGACTCCAGTTGAGGTTTTGGGGCACTTGGGTGGGTGAGGAATGCTTTGTGCTCCAGTTCACGTGGCTTTAGAGTTGCTGGGTCACAAGACAAGGCACAGCGGTGGCTGCTCAGTCTCCAACCCCGGGCTGGCTGCAGGGATGCTGACATCCTGATGGGATAAAGGGCTGTGGGCTTTGGGGATTGCTCAGCATGGCTCATGCATTGGGAAACCCACCAGAGGGCAACATCAAGGTCCTCCTTTGGAGGCCAAAAAAGCCTCTTTTTAGCTTCCCACCATCAAAAACCTTTACCTATTTTAAGAAAAAGCCCATCCTGGAACCAAGGGGTCTCTTTACCATCAAGATTCGATCCATTTTCATACTCTGTTTTTATTGGATATGGAGCTTCCCAAACTCATGTTTCCTCCCCTGATTACCCCTCCCCTCATGCTCCCTGTCTCACATACAGTTTTCCTCATGGGTTGGAACTGGTCTGGAAGGGACCCAGGGTGGGTAGGGAAGGGTGGTGGGAACCACAGGTAGGAACCTTCATGGTAGGGGCTGTGATTCCATCCAGTACTGTCACAGTCTTGTGTAGCTGGGTGCTGGTAGAGAAAGGGGGGGCTGCACAGATGGCTGCTGCAAGGAGCAGCCAGAAGCTCTGCAGGCCCCACAGAGCAAACACCAGCTGGCTCCAGGCCGGAGTCGCTGCTGACCAAGGCCCAGCCCATCAGGGACGGTCACAGCATGTCTGGGAGTCACAGTGAGGAGAAAAATAACGCAAGCAGCTGTATTGTGCCTCCAGAGAAGGAGTGAGAAGATGTGAGGTGCTGTGCAGACACCAAGGCCAGTGAGGGCAGGGAGGAGGCATCCCAGGTGCCAGAGAGAAAGATGCCCCTGAGCCCCTGAAGAGAAACCCATGGTGGAGCTGGTGTCCCCCCACAGCCCATGGGAAAGGCCCAGACCCCACCTGCAGCCCCTGGAGAGGCCCCAGGCTGGAGCAGGGGGAGACAGACAGGAGATGCTGTGATCCAGGTTGGAGCCAGCCCCTGCCAGCACTTGCAGCCCGTGGAGAGAGACAGAGACCCAGAGATGAGCAAGGGAGAGATCTGTGCTGGGACAGGTTTGCTGGGTGGGTGCAGGGGAGGAGGCTTGTGACTCTGTGAGGGACCAGGCTGGAGTGGTCTGGGCTCAAGAGACTGGGAGACATTCTGTGATTGATGAGTGCACCCAGAGCAGTGACCCAGGCTGGGGCAGCTGGGGAAGAGCTGAAGCCCCGTGGGGAAGGACTCAGGTTGGAGAAGTTCCTGGAGGACTTTCTCCTGTGGGTGGGACTCCGCAATGGAACAGGGGAAGGTTGTGAAGAATGCCCTCCCCAGCTAAGATGGAGAACATGTTTTGAGGAACTAACCAAAACCCCCATCCCTCAGTCCCTGCCCCTCCCTGGGCCACAGTGGGGGGAAGAAGGGAGCAAAATCCTGACTCCAGTGCAGTCTGCTGAGAAGGGAGGGGTGGGGGGAGCTGCTTTAAGATCTGGTCCCACTTCTCATTCCCCAACTCTGGTGTCCCTGGGGGTGCAGGGCAGGGCCAGCACTTAGAGAGTTTCTGTCCTTTATTGTGTGCTGAGTCTGTTCTGCCCGTGATGCTGAGTGCAGGATGATCTCTCCCTGGCCTTATCTCCACTCCTCAGCCTCTCAGTATTTATTTTCTCCCTTGTCCAGCTGAAAAGTGGAGTGAGAGTGTGACTTTGGTGGGCATCTGGCCTCCAGCCAGAGTCAAACCACCACAGGACCCCATAAAGCACTGCAGGGAGAGGCATATATCTGGGAAAAGCCACCTTCAGCACCTTTCACCCAGGTGGGGGGTGTGTGTTGGTGGGGGGGGGAGGGTGCATGTTGGTTTCTCTTTGCTGTTTTGTCCCAGAGTCTTGCTTGCAGCTTTATTTTATGACTCTGGACTTTGGTGCCTGGATTTAGAGCTTCCTCTCATTGCCTGGGGAATGGGGCATCAAGTCCTGCCCACAACCATTAAACCTGCACCTCAAACTGGGCAAAGGTCGGATTTATGGAGAAGCCTGCTGCATCCAGAAGCTCCTTCCTGTCCAGTGAGTGACTTGTATTTCTGCAGATGTTTTAGAATATTTCCTGTCATTTACAATGAATATTGGATTTGGAATAACTCCTGGAGAGGGGCAGTGGGGCAGAGCAGGGGGCTGCACTGGGGAGTTGTGTGTGGTCCCATCCTGCCCATAAGCACTGGTTCTCTGTGCTGCCAGGGTGCTCATGCAGGGGGTTTGGGGATTACAGAGCCTCTTTGGAGGCAGGAGCAGCTTGTCTTTGCCATCCCCTAATCCCCAGAGAGGATTTCAGGATCAGGCTGATCTCTGTTCCTGTGGGAGGAGCCATGGGGAAGTAGTTGTAGTCTTTTTTTTCCGTTTTGCTTTCCACCAAAAAGAGATGCAGCACTGGGTGAGTCCCTCTTTGACAGGTTTGAGGTCCTGTTCTGGGTGCTCTGTGCTCAGCCTTTTCCCTCCTCTCCCATTCTCTCCATCCCAGCATCCCTGGGGCTGGGAAAGCCCAAGGTGATGTTCCTGGGAGGATGGGCAGCTTGGGGAGACAACACAGGGATGGACCCCTTCCCCTGCCCAGAGCTGCTGGGGACCAGCTCGGGGATTTGACCAGTTCTCCTCTCTCCTTGTAGTCTGGAGAAAGTTTCTGCTTCCCCAGAATCCAGGTAATTGGATGTTTGGTTGCTGGTCTGGGTGGTTCTCCTCCCTTTCCTCATGTACAAGGGGCATCTGGGCTGGTCTTCTGTGCAGGGCTGGACACGCCTGGGTTTATCTGTGACCTCCATATCCCAGACCATGGCACTGGCCTGTTCCCTGCTGTGTTCTGGCCTGTCCAACCCTTTGTGAGCTCCATCAGTGGGGCCAAGAGGAGCCATCTGCCCCCTGACACCCCAGGCACTACCCAGACTCAACTGCTGCACCCCCCATCCTGCTCTTCTGCTCTAGGGTTGCAGCCCCACGGTGGCTGCTGCCACGGGACCGAGCTCGGCCCTGGCTGTACTGGGTCTGTCCCTGGGATGGGATCTCTTGGAGAAAGAAGATGCCCCGTGTCCTGCCCTGCAAGGCAGATCCTGTCCCCAGGGGGGTGAAACCTGCCCAGCGCTGAGCTCTGCCCCTGATGCTCTGGCTCCTCCTGGTCCCTGCAGACGTGGTGACCCTGGATCCCGACACGGCTCATCCTGAGCTTGTCCTGACTGAAGATGGGAGAAGTGTGAGAAGGGGAAAAATAGGTCAGACTCTGCCTGACACCCCTCAGAGATCTGACACACGACGCTGTGTACTGGGACAGGAGACATTCAGGGAGGGGAGGCACTGCTGGGAGGTGGAGGTCCAGGGGAACGTAGGACCTGATTCACGGTGGGCTCTGGGGGTGGCCAGGGAGTCTGTGAAGAGGAAGGGCTATATGTACCTGAGTGCTGAAGGAGGGATTTTTGGGTTGAGGCATTGTAAAAGGCACTTTGAGTCTCTCACCTTTCCTCACTCCTCTCTGCAACTGTCCCCAGTTGCCAGCAGTCTGGGTCTGTCTGGACTGCCCACAGGGGCTGGTGACTTTCATCCATGCTGACAGTAGGGTAGAAATCTTCACTTTCCCACCAGCCTCGTTCAATGGAGAGGCCATCCGACCGTGGTTTTGGCTGGGGACAGAGGGAACTGAGCTGTGCCTCAGGGACAGCACCTTCTGCTCCACTTCCACCCTCCCAGCAGCCCTGCAGAGCCCCTGCCCTTCTGCAGACCCTGCCCGAGCTCCTCTCCTCCCTGCCACAGTCACAGAAGTCCCTGGCCCTGCCCCAGCCCATCCTGCCCAAGTCAAGCCTCAAGCTGGTCACCCTGAGCATCCCACTCTCCCAGGAACACGGCCTTGGGCTTCCCCAGACCCAGGGATGCTGGGATGGAGAGGACAGGCAAGGAGGGAAAGGGATGAGCACAGAGATCCCAGGAGAGGACCCCACAGCATGCAGGGTTTCAAAGAGACTCACCCCATGTTGAACCTTGTTTCCCTGGAGAGTAAAGAAAAAGCAGTATTTGATCAGATGGGAGAGCTTCTCATTCCACAACAGCTCTTGAGAAATATAAAGAATTCAATCAAACCCAAAGTACTTCTAGAAAAGTTGTAATCCCCCTCAGCCCCCAGGAATCACTCTCTCCACCCCTGTCTTATCCCATGGCTGGTGCCCATTTTTCTGGGCAGGGGAGAGGGTCAAGTCCTGCACTGGTCACCCTGAGCTGCCCTCCCTCACAGGCATGCCTTGGCATCTCCCAGACCCAGGGCTGCCAGGATGGAGAGGATGGGCAAGGAGGGAAAAGGGTGAGTACACAGGACACAAGACAGGGCCCCACACCCTGCTGGACCTGACTGAGACTCACCCAGTGCTCCAGCTTCTTCCACTGGAAAGCAAAGCAAAGCAACATTTGATCAGGTGGGAGAGAGTTTTATGTGATAACTGCTCATGAAGATCAGGCAGAGCTAGTGCAGACCCCAAATTGCTTATAAGGGAACTAAGAAAATTCACCAAAACCAGAGGAGTTGTTCCCCAGTAGCTGGATCATGTTCAATGGCTGGTGCCAAGGGTCTCTGGAGAGACCCTGGAGAGAGGGTCCATGCCCACAGTGGGCTCCCTTAGCTGCCAACCCTCCCAGACACATTGCTGTGGCCTTTTCCAGGCTAGGGGATTCAGGGATGGAGAGGATGGGTGGGCATGAAGGGAAAGGGACGAGCACAGAGTGTCCAGGACAGGGCCCCACGCTGTTCCAGACCTCTCAGACACTCACCCAGTGCTGCAGCTTCTTTCTCTGGAAAGCAAAGCAACATTTGATAGGTAGGAGAGACTTTTGCATGTGATAACTGCTCATGAAGATCAGGCAGAGCTAGTGCAGACCCCAAATTCCTTATAAGTGTCTCTTAGCCAGCCTGGTCATATGCCATGGCTGGTGTCAAGGGTCTCTGGACAGGGAAGAGGGTCCAGCCCCATGCTGGTCTTTCCAAGCAGGCTGTTCTCACTCCACAACTGCTCAGGAAGAGCATACAGGACTAAGGCAGACATTAAACTACTGCTTTGAAAAGTTCAAGAAGGCTCCAAACCCCCTGGAGTGGCTCCCTCCAGCCTGGTCACTTCCCATAGCTGAACAGAGGACAGTGAGGTAGGGGAGAGGATCCACACGTGCTCTTCTCCCTGAGCTGCCCACCCTCCCATGCACATTGCCTCAGGCTTTCCCTGACCCAGGGATGCAGGGATGGAGAGGGCAGGGAGGGAAAGGGCTGAGCTCTGAGTGCCCAATGCCACTTTGTGCTGGAGATCAGAGACTCACCCTGTGCAGAGCTTCCTCTACCTGGGAAGCAAAGAAAGGGAATTATTTGATCAAGGCACATACATTTTCAGGGTTTAACTTCTCAGGAGGGTCAGGTAGAGCTCATGTAGATCCCAAATTTTGTGTTGGGGAATGTTTCCAGCTCTGTGCTAGTCTCTCTGAGTCAGCCACTCTTCCAAGCACATCACCTTGGGCTTTCCCTGACCCAGGGATTCAGGGATGGAGAGGGCAGGCAAGGAAGGAAAGGGTGCTACACATTGTGCCCTGGACAGGAGCCCAGGCTGTGCCAGAGCTCAAGGAGACTCACCCATTTCTTCAGTTTCTCCAACTGGAAAGTAAAGAAAGAGAAATATTTGATCAGGTGGCCTAGATTTTAATGTCAAATGCTCATGAAGAGCAGGCAGAGCTCATGAATATTTAAAACTGCTTATTTGGGAAATGGGAAAAGATCCTCAAAACACAGAACTATGTCCCTGCCACCATGTCATGTCCCTTGGGTCGTGCCCAGTGCCCTTGGGCAGAGGAGACGGTTCCTCCCTGCCTGGTCTCCCCAAGCTGCTCACCCTCCCAGGCACATGGCCTTGGGCTTTCCCTCTCTTGGGATGGTGAGGGATGGGATGTGGTAGCCAGGCCTGGAATGGGGTGCTGGGCACTGGGGGGGGGGTGTGTGCAATGTGCTGGGGGGGACCCCCACGGGGCCGCCCAGCGCTCAGCCCCCCGCCCCCTCCACGGCCCCAGCCCCCCCCCACGGCCCCAGCCCGGGGTCACCCCTGGGCCCCCCAAGTGGCGGTTCTTCCCCCCAGCCCGGCCCCGCTCTCGGCCCCTTCCCCCGGTGCACCCCGAGCCCCCCAGACCCGCCTGTCCCGGGGGGTCCCAGCCGTCTGGCGCCCCGTGGCTCCCCCCGCCCGGCTCTGACCCCCTGGGGGGGTTTGGGGGTGACACACGTGGGACAAGGGTAAAAACCTCCCAGGGAGCGCCCGGGGGCTGGGGGGAGAGGTGTCCCTTGTGCCCCCGCTGAGCCCGGCTGATGTGGGTGTCTGGGAGGTGTGTGGGGTCCGGGGGGGCCCGGGGGGGCCCGGGGGGGGGGGGGGGCGGGTCACCTTCTCCACGAGCGCCTGGAGCGCGAGCCGGGCGGTGCGGAGGTCGCGAGGCCCCGCGCTCTGGGACGCGTCCAGCAGCGGGAAGATGTTCAGGGCCGCCTGTAGGGAACTGCGTCCGGAAGATCACGGGCTGTACGGGAAGTTAGGGCACCTTGACCTCCCATCTCGCGAGAGAGATAACGGGGGCACTGGGTGGTAACGAAGCTGGGAGCCTATATAAGCTGTTGTCTTAATGTAAATAAACGCCATTTGCAATATCCTCATATTGCTGTAAGTATTGCTGGGCCCAGGGGCTGGGAGGTTCCCTGTGTTGCTTCACCCGGACGAGGTCGACTGTCATGCAGAAGACAGCAGCCGCCCCCACCCCCCACCATCCGAATCCGCCGCTTGTCCGGGGGGGCTGCGGGGGGAGCGCGGGGGGCGGCTGGCACCGCCGCAGGGGGGCTCGGAACTACACTCCCCCCTTCCCCCCCGGGGCTGCAGTGACCCCCAAACACAGAGCCACCCCCTCCAAACACACAGCCCCCTCCCCCTCCGGCACACACAACCCCCAGCCCCCCCCCCAGGTCCACAGAGACCCGCAAATGCACAGACTCCCCCGTCCCCCAACACACAACCGCCCCATTGCCCCCTCCGACACTCAGTTCCCCCCTCCAACCCTGTTCCATTCCCCCCTTAACCCCCCGTTTGCTTCCCTACAGCCCCCATTTTCCCCCCCGTCAGCTCCCCATTGCCCCCACCGGCCCCCCTGGCCCCCAATTGTCCCCTGGCCCTGTTACCCTCCCTTAACCCCCACTTCAGCCCCCATTTTCCCCCTCCTCAGCCCCTCCTCAGCCCCCCTATACCCCCTAACCCCCCCCAGCCCCCACTGCCCCCCTGGCCACCCCCAGTCCCCCATTCCCCCCCTCGGCCCCTACAGCCCCCCATTGCCCCCTCCTCCTGGGGGGGAGGAGGAAGGGTGGAAGAGGTGTGGATGGGGAGGAGGAGAAGAGAGGGAAGAAGAGGAAGAAGGTGGGAGGAGGAGGGAGGGAAGAGGAGGAAGAAGGTGGGAGGAGGAGGAAGGGAAGAGGAGGAGGGCAGAGAAGGAGGGGGAAGCGGGGAGGAGTGGTAAGAAGGGGGGAAGGGGGGAGGAGGAGGGGGTGGAGGAAAAGTAAAAGGAAGAGGAGGAGGAAGATGAGCTGTGCGGGAGCCACGGCCAGGTTGGGGGGAAACAACCGGGGGTGGGGGGCATGGGAAAACGTGGGGGCAGGGGGAGGGGGACACAGCCCTTAGCCGTGCCCTTGGGGCAGGGCTGTCGCGGGAGGTGGGCAACACCCCCAATCACCCCCACCGCCCCCCCCCCCCCACCTTGTGCACGGGGAAGAACTCAGGGGTTTATGGGGTAAACTGGTGGTTAATTGGGCAAAACCTGTGGTTTATGGGGTAAAATGCTGGTTTATCAGGGAAAATTGGAGGGTTTGTAGGGTGAAGTGGTGGTTTATTGGGTAAAACCTGTGGTTTTTCAGGTGTGTTTTATGGGGTAAAATGGTGGTTTATGGGGTAAAAAGGGTCGGGAGGAGGACCCTGTGAAGTACAGACCCTTCAGCCTCACCTCAGTGCCTGGGAAGATCATGGATTCTCAGACTGGTTTGGGGTGGGAGGGACCTCAGAGCCCATCCAGTCCCATCCCCTGCCATGGGCAGGGACACCTCTCCCCACGCCAGGCTGCTTAAGGCCACATCCAACCCGGCCTTGGACACCTCCAGGGAGGGGGCAGCCACCAACCCCCTGGGCACCCTGTGCCAGGGCCTCCCCACCCTTGCAGGGAAGAATTTCTTCCTAAGATCCAATCTAAATCTCCTCCCAATTTAAACCCATTCCCCTCGTCCCATCACTCTAGGCCCCTCTGAAAAGCCCCCCTCAGCTTCCTCGCAGCCCCTTCAGGGACTGGAAGGTGCTGTAAGGTCTCTTCTCCAGGCTTAACAGCCCTGACACTCTTGCCCTGTCTTCACAGGAGAGGTGGTCCAGCCCTTGGATCATCCTCATGGCCTCCTTGGGATGTGCTCCAACAGCCCCCTGTCCTTCTTGTGCTGGGGACTCCAGAACTGGACCCAGTATTCCATGTGGGACCTCAGGAGAGCGAAGCAGATGGGCAGAATCCTCCCCAGACCTGCTGGCCATGCTTCTTTTGATGCAGCCCAGGATGGGGTTGACCTTCTGGGCTGTGAACGTGCGCTGTTGGCTCATGTTGAGCTTCTCACCCACCATCACCCCCAAGGCCTTCTCTGCATGGCTGCCCTCTTATCACACCATCCCCCAGCCTGGGTTGATGACGAGATTCGCTCCATCCAAGGTGCAGGACCTTGCCCTTGGCCTTGTTGAACCTCATGAGGTTCCCCTGGGCCCCACTTCTCCAGCTTCTCTAGGTCCCTCTGGATGACATCCCATCCTTCTGGTGTGTCAACCGGCTCAGCGTCACCCACGAACTTGGCTGAGGGTCTGCTCAACCTCGCTGTCAACGTCACTGATGAAGATATTCAATAGAACCGGTCCCAGCACAGACCCCTGAGGGACACTGCTTGTTGCAGATCTCCATCCGGACACCGAGCTGTCGATGGCTCCTCTCTGGATGTGGCCACCCAACCGCTTCCTTACCCCACCGAATCTGTATCTCTCCAGCTTGGAGAGTCTACCTTGAAGGCTCTGAAGCCTCTCAATATACACTGAGCTGGATGTCCAGCTAAGAAATGGGGTGACAGAGAGGCCTTGGTGTGCATCTGGCCTCCAGCCAGGGTCAGAGCACCCCAGGGTTAAGCTGGTGCTGCCCTTACCCATGGCTGTTGCTGCTCTAGGCTGAGGCTGGAGGAGCTCCGGGTCCTGGCAATGGGGCTGATGGGGACAGCCCCATCCTAAAGGGCTGGTGGTCTTACTACCCTGCCCTGGGGGGCTGCAGTGAAGCCAAAGGAGGAGCAACCTGTTGCTGGCCTGTGGCTGTGTGGAAGGAGAAGGTGAGCTGAGGTCGCGCGATGGACCGGAGTGTCCCAGGGAAAGGGTGGAAGAGGGTAGCAGCCCCTCTGGAGTGGAGACAGAGGGGTTGGCATCTGAGGCAGGGAGCAGTGGTGGCAGCTGCCTGGATCCAGGTGGGGTGGTGGTGCCCGGTCGGTGCATAGGGGGTAGACGTGAGGGGTATGTTGTGACAGTTCCCTTGGCTAGGAAAGCCCTGAGCCCAGAGGGTCCTGGGGCTGCTGGTGGCGTACCTGGGGAGCTGTCAGGTCAGGAGCATCATTCAGCCCTTACTCCTTGGGTTTGGGAGCTACTGCTGGATGTTTGGTATGGTTGGGCACTGGTAGAGCTGGAGAATGACCTAGGGAAGTATGAGGAGGGTTCCCTGGACAAGGAAAGCCCTGAGCCCAGAGGTTACTGGGGCTTCTGGTGGGCTCCGTGGGGAGGTTTCAGGCCAGGTATGTCCTTCAGTCCTGTCTCCTTTGGTTTGGGAGCTACTGCTTGAGGTTTAGCATTGGAGAAGTTGGACACTGGTAGAGCTGGAGAATGACCTAGGGAACTCTTAGGACCATTCCCTGGAATAGGAGAGCCCTGAGCCCCTGTTTCTGCTGTAGGGATCAAGGCTTCATGTCCTACTGCCTTCACTTCTTCCCATACCAAAGAGGGCCGCCGAGCCTGACGCTGAGGGTTATTCCAACATCAAAACATCGGCACCGTTGCTGTATTGAGGGTCGTCTTGGGGGAATCACAGGGTTTGCATCGCTGCCCCTTCAGCTCTGGGCTGCCAGATGTTTCCAAACGCTGCAGTCTGCACGGGTCGAGATATAATTTGGGCCCAGATGTGCTGTATCACAGGGGGTCGTGGCCTCTGTCGACGTTAAACTCTCTGCAAGTCTTGTATCGCTTTCCGAGTGTAAAGGCCGATGTTGACGTGACCGCCTGCGGCCCTTCGCCTCCCCCTCCAACACCCACTGGGAATCAGGCCCAGATCCCCACTCTACTCCAGCCACCGCCCCAGGGCCGGGCCTGCCGCTTCTTGAGGGCACTGGAGATGCCGGGTTTTGTTGTGGGGGGAAGTTTGCTGCCTTCCTGCGTTGCTGTGGTGGGGGGGACAGAGGAGCGGGTTGTCACGTGATGGGGGAACGTGGGGTGGGCGCAGGCCAGGCCAGCGGCCATGGTGGTGGTGGGGCAGCGGGGGGGAGGGGATTGCAGGAGGCTTTGCCACAGGATCACCCCTCCAAATCACTATCCGAGTCACGCCAACAAAGGGGGGATACAAAAAGGGACTCGTCTGTGTCCGTGCTCCTTCTGGTGCTGCAGGGGGCAGCGGAGGGGGCAGAGGGCTCAACGGGCGGGGATAAAGCAGTGGTTTGCCTGGGCTCGGGTTTAGGGGTCCATCCAGGGGTCACAAGCAAAGCTCATTTGCCAACTTCTCTGGCGACTCATTTCTGGATACTATTTGGTCCCTTGGCAACACGTAAGGTCCTCTCCGGTCCTCCGGCTCTTCTGCGAGGGCATTGGGGTGGGGGAACCTTCATCACCTTCATCACCAGAGAACATTGACCTTTTCTTTCCACGCTGCTTAGATCCTGTTTTAGGTTCGGATCATCCCAGCCCTTGAGGTTGCCCTGTGGGCTCAAGTGCCACCCTTCTTCCCCGGGCAGCCATGCTTTGTGCAGTGTACCCTGTGGGTACACTTTACACCTTCTCACAGGTACGCTTTGATATCTTCAAGGCCTAGCTCTATATTCTTAATCACAGGGTCTACAGACCCACTGTAGCCCCCCACAATCTACCTTTTGTAAACCCATGTTGACTGGGCCTGATCCCCTGGCCATCACACATGTGCTGCCTGACAGCTCCCAGGATGACCCTCTCCATGATCTTCCCTGGGACTGAGGTCAGACTGACAGGCCTGGACTTCCCCAGATCCTCGTTCTGACCCTTCTTTTCTGTGGCTGTAACATCTGCCAGGCTCCAGTGGAGTGGAACTTCTCCAGTCTGCCAGGATTGCTGGGAGATCATGGAAAGGGGTTTGGCCAGCACATCTGGATCCCATCTGGCCCCGTTGACTTGCAGGTATCTAACTGGACAGGTAGGTCACTAATCATTTCCTCCTGGATCATGGGAGCTTTGTTCTGCTTCCTCTCCCTGTCAGCCAGTTCCTGAGGATGAGCACTCAGGGAATATCCAACTTTACTATTAAAGACTGAGGTAAAGAAGGAATTAAGTACCTCAGCCTTGTCCTCATCCCTTGTCACTAATGTTCCCCCTGCATTCATTAAGAGCTGGGGATTCTCCTTGCCCCTCCTATTACTGTTAATATACCTAGAGAAGGACTTTTTATTATCTTTCACAGAACTGGCCAGTCTGAGTTCCAGTTGGGCCTTAGCCCTTCTGACTTTCTTCCTTCATGATCTTACTTCACCCCTATAGCCCCTTCTTCCAAAGCTCATCTTTTTCCCTCTTTTTCCTCATATCCTCCCAGATTTCTCTATACTCAGCCAAGCTGGCTTCCTTCCTCGCCAACTCCTCTTCCAATAGACTGGGACAGCCTGTTCTTCTGCTGCCAAGATTTCCTTCTTGAGGAGCATCCAGCTCCTTTGGGGCTCCTTTGTCCTCAACAACTGCCTCCCATGGAATCTTATCGAGTAGCTTCCTAAACAGTCCACAGTCAGCCCTAGGGAACTCTAAGGTGGCTGTTCTGCTTTCTCCCTTCCTTACTTCTCCCAGTCCTAAGAATTCTATCAGCTCATGATCACTGTGCCCCAGGTGCCCTCCAACCTTCACATCCCCCACTGGGCCTTCTGTGTTTACAAACAACTCCAGCAGGACACCTTCCCTGGGTGGTTTACTCACCAGCTGGGCCAGGAAGTTGTCTTCCAAACACTCCAGGAACCTGCTAGACCGCTTCCTCCCTGCTGGACTGGACTTCCAGGAGACATGGGTAAGTTGAAGTCCTCAGTAAGGATGAGGGCTGGTGATGGTGAGACTTCTCCCAGTTGTTTAAAAACCAACTCATCGGCTTCCTCCTCCTCCTGGCCAGGTGGTCTGTAGCAGAGAAACACCACATTATCTACCTGACATCTCATCACAATGCAGAGTTGATCTGTAGGAACATGAGGAATTGGCTTGAAATGGCGATTCCGCATCTGGAGGAGCGATCTCCCCTCTGCCGGGCGCTGGGGTAAAGATGACTCGCTCCACAGACACCGAGGCTGTTGAGATCATATTCCAGCTTTTCCAGGCTTTGGCAGGAAGATGTGGAATGTCAGCTCCTCCCCTGCGCTGTGGGGCCTCATGTCCCACCCACTGACTGGAAATTTGGAAAACATCTATTGTTTTCACCATCCTGTTGAGTCACAGAGTTCATTTTGTTCCTGCAAGAAGATTCTCCTTCTCCAGGGCGTTTAGAACATTTCCCTTCATTTTGGGCTGATATCGGATTTGGGATCACTCCTGGAGAGAGAGGCCGTGGGGCAGAGCAAGGGCTGCCCCGGGAACCCGTCTCTGGTCCTGTCCTGCCCTTGAGCAACAGTTTCTGGTGCCATTGGGGTGCTGGTCCAGGGGCTTTGGGGATTTTGGCACCTCTTTGGGGCAGGGGCAGCCCTTCTTCACCAGATCCCCTCTAAGGTGGCTGTGACCCCCATCGCCCTCCTCTGCCTCTCTTCCTCTCCCTCCTCTCCAGCACGGCTGCAGATGTGTCTCCCGGTGAGCTCCGGGGGCCTCCTGAGGTACTGGATGACTCTCCACGTGCTCCAGCTGGGATCAGGTAGGGATCCTGCAGGGTTGGTGGGGGCTTTCGCCCACTCAGGGTGGCAGATGTGGGGCAGGAGCTGCTTTGGGGCAGAGGGATCCCAGCCCAGAGCTCGGTCCCACATGCTTCCACGTTCCCTTGGCTGCTGTGGCTGGAGCAGGACTGGCTGGTATGGAGGTCGTTTTCTGGTTCAGGTTCCCGCTGCCAGGAAACCTCCTTCTCCTTCCAGTCCTCCCAGTCCCACTCCAGTTCCTCCAGGGTCTCTGGTCCATGGGAGGGCAAAGCAACACCCATGGCATGGAGCGTGCCCCGCTCACACCAAGCTCAGCCCTGGCCTGCAACGGCCTCAATTAACATAGGCACCATCTCCGTGTCTCTGTGTCCTTCTCCATGGCCAAGCTGACTTCAGAGTCGTGGGACCAGGTTACCCAATCCAGGTCACCATGGGGCAGGATGTCATCCTTCCGTGTCACTTGTCCCCAGCCATGGGTGCTCAGAGCTGGGACATCAGGTGGATCCGGCACGGGGTCTCTGAAACGGTGCATCACTACCGAAATGGGGAGGACGTGTCCTGGGAGCAGATGGAGGAATATGTGGGGAGGACAGAGCTGGCCAGAGATGGTCTCTCCAGAGGAAGGCTGGACTTGCGAATCTCTGGGCTGAGACCCTCTGATGATGGTCATTATACCTGCACTGTGACAGATGGTTCCTCTTATGGAGAAGCTTTGGTGGAGCTGGAGGTGTCAGGTTTGTGTCTGGTGTGGTGTTTGCAGGAGTGGTTGTGGTGTCCCTGGGCTCATGTGTCCCTCTCAGACCTGTGTCCCGTCCCTTGGTGCCCCAGGAGAGCTGGCATGGTGTCTTGCAGCTTCGGGGTTTTTGACTAAAGAGGGATTGGTGCAGACACTGCCTGGAGGCACTGAAGCTGGGCAGCTGGGTCTTGCTCTGCCGGGACGTTTGGGGGGAGATCTGGGGCCATTGGGCATCAACGCTGGGTGGTTCCTGCACAGGGTGGGGTGGGTTTGGTGGGAGCTGTGAGGGGTCTGCTCAGGGATGCGGTGGTGGCCTTGGAGCTGAGCCCATCCCTCCCTGACCCCAAGCCCGGGCTCTTCCCCAGCCACAGGCTCTGGCCCTCAGCTCTCTCTGGAGGGTTACGAGGCCGGAGGCATCCGGGTGCTGTGTCGATCGGCCGGATGGTTCCCACAACCGGAGGTGCTGTGGAAAGACCCCGACGGGCACCGTGTCCCCTCGGTCTCCCAGAGACGTTCCCCTGATGCCAGGGGCCTGTTTGACACTGAAGATGCCATCGTGGTGACGGGGACCAGAGAGGGGAACTGGTCCTGTGTGGTCAGGAGCAGCCGCCTGGAGCAGGAGCAGGAGGCGTCCCTGCACATCTCTGGTGAGACGGCTGCAGCCAGCTCCTGCGGTGCCAGAGCAGGGCGGGGGTTGGCTGCCTGGCTTGGAGCAGCTTTGGGCTGGGCTTGGGGTGCAGCGTGGGGGTGTGGGGGCGTGGGAGGTCTCTGACCCCCAGGGTTCTCAGTACAAGGGCTGGGAGGTGTGGGGCGGGGGTCTCTTGGTCCTTCTCCCCACGGACACGAGTGTAAATCGGTCCCTTTCCCTGTGGGTCTGTTTGTTTCCCAGCTCCCTTTTTCCATGATGCCCGTCCCTGGATGGCCGCTCTGGGTGTGTTCCTCGTGCTCTCCCTTCTGCTCCTTGGCCTCGTAGCTTGTCTCTGGAGAAGGAAAGGTTTGTTTCCCACCGAAGGACATGTTGCCTTCATCCAAAAGCTCTTTGGGAAGGACAGAAGCAGACAAGGACACGGTGGGGTGTGAGTGAGAGGACAGGGAGCATGGCCAGAGCATCTGGCTGGTGGGAAGGTCCCAGAGACCCTCTTGAGATGTTTTTGCAAGCCGCTCTCCTGTTGTCCTCTTCCTCTGGCTTTGCTTTCCAGCGCTGCTGTCCAGAGAGCTGGGTGAGTCCTTCTGGCTGATTCTCCCGGAACAACCTCCTGGCACAGGAGCCCCCAGCAGGGACTAGGCTTTCAGGGTCCTAATGTTGGGGCTGAGCCCCAGAGAGCCTGGGTTGGACTGGTGGGGGATTTTCTGGCATGGAGCCATTCCCAGGAGTGAGGTGGTCTGTTCCTACTCCCCAAAAAGGAGGAGTTGGGGATCAGCCTGAGCTCTGTGTGCTCCTCTGGGATCAGCCCTGGAGTGAGTGGTTGTTCCCTCTGGTCACACATAACTTCTTGGTTTTTCTTTCGGGATAAATGGGATGCAGCCCTGGGTGAGTGTCCATGAGCTCCAGCATGGCGTGGGGCCCTTTTCCTGGATGCTCTGTGCTTGGCCTTTTCCCTCCTTAGCGGTCCTGTACATCCCAGCATCCATGGGGCTGGGAAAGCTCCAGGCCATGTGCCTGGGAGGGTGGACAGGTCACGGAGAGCAGTATTGGGCTGGATCCTCTTCCCTTACTGGAGACTCTTGGTCACCAGCCAAGGGGTGTGACCAGGCTGCAGAGATCCATTCCTGGGTTTTGGGGACACTGTTTACTTCTTCATGAGCAGTCACCACATGAAAAACCGTCCCCTCTCATAAAATTTCACTTCTGTTTTTTTTTTTCTTTCCAGGGAAATGAGATGCTGCATCAGGTGAGTCTTTGTGACCTCCAGCACGGCCTGGGGTCCAGCTGCAGCACTCTGTGCTTGGCCCTTTCCCTCCTTCCCATCTCCTCTCCATCCCAGCATCCCTGGGTATTGTGTTGTCCTCAGGCCCCATAGAACAAACACCAGCTGGCTCAAGGACAGAGCTGCTGCTGACCAAGGCCATCCCATCAGCAATGGTCACAGCACCTCTGGGAATCACATTCAGGAGAAAAAGAACCCACCAGCAGCCGCTTTGTGCCCTAAAGAAGGGATGGAGAAGATGTGAGGAGCTGTGCAGGCCCCAAGGGCAGGGAAAGGGGAGAGGAGTGCTTCAATGAAATGTAATAACGCTGAGTAGATTGCTATAGATGTAGCTTAAGAGACAATTAATTAATATCACTTTAATATATGAAGAATTTGTGTGTTTTGAGGAGAGATTTGGTTTGGATTGCAGTAGAATCTGGCTGTAGCCGTGTGAGCTTGTTCGTTAGAGCAGTTATAAACTTTACCCTGAACAGCAGCTCAGCCTCGAAGGTAAAGAAGTGACGATGGGGAGTCATAAATGTGAATGTAAATGGCTTCCTGGAGATAATCTGCATAACCCTGCCTGGTCTTAGAAACTCTAATGAGTATGTGGAGTTAATCTGCATTAATATGGAGCTGTGCTGGGGCGGCTGGGGAAGAGCTGAAGCCCCGTGGGGAAGGACTCAGGTTGGAGGAGTTCCTGGAGGACTGTCTGCCATGGGTGGGACCCCAGGGTGCAGCAGGGGAAGGGGGTGAGGAATGAATCTCCCCCCACCCCAGTTAAGGAGGAAACCAACTCGTGAGGAACTGCCCCAAACCTCTATTGCCCCAGTCTCTGCCACTCCCTGGGCCACAAAAGGAAAGCGCGGGCCTGGGGACTCCTCAGCGCAGGGCGGGACCAGCCCAGCGGTGCGCAGCTCGCGATTGGCTGCTTCCCCCCGCCAGTCATGGGCTCTAGGCGCTGATTGGCCAGAGAGGGGTAAAAAAGGCTCCTCGCCTCAGAGGTGGCGGCTTGCGGCTCCGGTTGTGCCTGGGGTGGGGAGACTTATCGGGCTGGGCCGGGCCTGGCCTAGCCTAGCCTAGCCTGGCCTGGCCTGGCCTGCGGGAGAGGGGGCTGCTGGGCTGGGCCGGGCCTAGGGGCTGGGGAGAGAGCTGCTGTGTTTGGGGTAGGAGGGGGTGCGGGACAAGAGGAAGGGGCTGGGGCCGGGGGGCTGGGGAAGGGAACTGCAGGGCTGGGGTGAGAGGAGCAGGAGCAAGGAGACTTCGGGGCTGGGGGGAAGGGGACTGCGGGGCTGGGGGGAGAGGGGCTGTGGGGGGTGGGTTTGGGGCTGTGGGGCTGGGGAGTGAGAGGCTGAGGGGTTGGAGGAAGGGGGCTGCGGGGAGACGTGACTGCAGGGCTGGGTTTGGGGGTATAGGTGTGGGGGAGAGGGGCTGCAGGGGGTGGGTTTGGGGCCTGTGGGTCTAGGGGGTGGAAGGGGCCAGGGGAGAGGGGGCTGTAGGGCCAGGGGAAGGGGGTTGCGGGGACAGGGTGTGGGAAAAGAGACTGTGGGGCTGGGGGGAGGGTGGGTTTGGGGTTGTGGTGCTGGGGGAAGGGGCAGGGGGGAGAGGGGACCTCTATTGCCCCAGCCCCTGCCCCTCCCTGGCCCACAGTGTGGGGAAGAAGCGGGTGAGACGATGGCCAAAGGCTGCTAAGAACGGAGGGGCGGTGGGAGGCTGCCCAGGACAAAATGGCCGTGGCCGCCGCCCCTCGTCCTAAAGGAGAGCTCGGGCCTGGGGACCCCTCAGCGCAGGGCGGGACCGGCCCAGTGGTGCGCAGCTCACGATTGGCTGCTTCCCCCCGCCACTCGTGGGCTCTACGTGCTGATTGGCCAGAGAGGGGTAAAAAAGGGCTCCTCGCCTCAGAGGCGGCGGCTCGCAGCTCCTCCGGCCTCGCCTCGGGAGGGAGCTGCTGGCTTGGGGGAGAAGGGGGTGCGGGACAAGAGGAAGGGGCTGTGGGGGGGTCTGCAGCCGGCAGGCCGGGGAAGGGAACTGCAGGGCTGGGGGGAGAGGAGCAGGAGAAAGGAGACTTCGGGGCTGGGGGGAAGGGGATTGCAGGGCTGGGGGGAGAGGGGCTGTGGGGCCGGGGAGTGAGAGGCTGAGGGGTTGGGGGAAGGGGGCTGCGGAGAGACGTGACTGCAGGGCTGGGTTTGGGGGTATGGGTGTGGGGGAGAGGGGCTGCAGGGGGTGGGTTTGGGGCCTGTGGGTCTAGGGGATGGAAGGGGCCAGGGGAGAGGGGGCTGCAGGGCCAGGAGAAGGGGCTACAGAGGGGGGTTTGGGGCTCCTCATCCTTTTCCCTTGCCTCTGACTCCCAGCTGGGATGCAGGAGCTGCTTTACCCCCCACCCCTTCCCACTGCTTCTGCCACCTTTTCCTGGCTTTTTCTGGGAAATCGGGATTAAGCACTGGGCATTGGTGACCATCGTGATGCCCTGTGTGGTCCCAGTACCCGCACCCACCATGGAAGACGGGTCACCCAAGGGGTCTCCCTGCTAACACACCCACTGGGACAGGGTGGCAGAGGCCGGGGTCCACCAGCACCCATGGGTGGGATGTAAATCCAGAGGAACAGTGGGCTGCGTGGATCCAGAGCTCCCCTGGAAAGGGGATGGATCTCTGGGTTACTCATGAGGATCTCCTCTGGAAGGGGACACCTCCCAAGGTTACTCCTCAGGATCTCCCCTTGAAGGGAAAGGTTCTCAGGGTTACTCCTTGAGGTCCTGGTGACTCCTGGAAACAAACTTCACCACTCAGGGAGAGTTAGACAGCAGGTGTGTTCATGGCAGCGCTGGGTGCAAGGGGGCTTTCAACAGGCAGCTGGGTATTTATTACACAGTCATGAATATGCATAAGAATTCCAAAAAGGTTGGTTATTAAAAAAGGTTCCCAGGCTGGTTTCTGTTTGAATGATGGTCTCACACCTCTGCTTATCTTGGGTGTGTATCTCCTCCTTGTGGTCAGTATTTGTCCCCTTGTTGTGTTGGGTATGTCATCTTACCCAGTGTGGATACAGCTCAAGGCCATCTCCTTATTTTGGCTACTCCAGGCCTAGGCATTGGCTGGTTTACACTGGATTACATTAACAGTGTTTAACTCTCCGAATCCAAATGGGGATGCTGAACTAGTCTATAGCTTTTGTCTGGTTTCTAACTGGTAAGAGAGGAGTATTATTCTCTGATTCACACTCTGTCAATAGTCCATGTTTGATGAATCGGTCTAGTGTGGGTTTAATGCCTCCATTATCTTCTGTTCTAAGAGGGTACTGCTTGAGTCTCATTGGACACGCTTCTGTTTTGATCTTTACTACACTTGAGGAAGCGTTTTTTTCCTTTCCTGCTACTTTCCTGGTTGGCCTGGGAACCAACATGAAAAGAAAACAAAGCAAAGAAGCAAAATACAAAACTTCCAACTGAAAAACAAAAACTAAAAGAACTCAAATAACCGACCAAAGAACTAGAATAATACAAAGTAAGTAAAATTATAAAGCTAAAGAACAATTAAATCAAAGAAACAAACCCCAAAGTACTAATCTTAAAAGAAAATTAAAGAGAAAATTAAAAAAACAAAGTAAGAAAACTAAATCCTAAAAAAAATTAGGAAAAAACCCCAAAGAAATAAAATTAAAATCTTTAAAATAATTTTTTAAAACCCAACAAATGTCAAGGAGAAAATTACAAAAATTTCAAAAGACAAAGTGGGACAGAAATGTTATTATTTTTTTTTTAAAGCAAAAGAAGGAAAAACTCAGCGCCTCAAAGTTCCCCCTGCAGTAATCCCCAGCCCTGAGGTCAGACCCCTCCTCTGCGGCTGGTCCACCTCCCCCTGGCTGCTCAGGGTCTGAGGCTGCCCCCTGCCCGCTACCTGCACTGGCTCCAGCACAGCCATGGCTGGGGCTCAGCACCCCCCAGCCCCGCGCATCCCCTGCTGGCTCAGCGTGGGGCTCTGTGGTACCTGTGCCCCTGCGTGGGTGGGGAGGGTGGACCTGAACCCAGCTGGCCCCCGGGGGTGAGGAAGGATAGGGCGGCCCCCACCCATAGGGGAGAAAAACGACTTTTCCAGCTTTGCCTTTCTCTCTTTTTTTAATCCTTGCTCAGGTTTTTTCTTGGTTTTTCAAAAATCTTTTTCCACCTTTTTAAAAAACCTTTTCTATTTGTTTTAAACCCTATTACTTTTTTCTGCACTTCTTGCCTACTTTTTAAAAAACACTTTTTCTTCCTTTTAAAATATTTCCTACCATTTTTCATCTTTTCCTTTTTCTAAAACATAATTTTCTTCCTTCTTTTACCTTTGTAAACTTGCTTTTCCCTTTTTTCTTACCTTTATCCTCTGTTTTATCCCATTCCACCTTTTTCAAATCTCTCCCCCTTTTTACCTTTCTCTTTACTTTCCCCCTTTTTCCCCTTTGTTTCTTTTCCTGCTTTATTTCCCTTCTGTCCTCTCCACTTTTTTCTCTCCCCTTTTCTTTCCCATTTCTTCTTTCCTTTTGTTCATTTTCCCATCCACACTTTCTTGCAAGGAAAGTAATTAATCCTAAAAAAAAATGGATTATTTTGTTCTGTCTCCATTTTTTCTCCTAAGAAAAACCAACTAAAAATTAAATTACATTGCTCAAATTTGACCAAATAAACCCCACATTTAAGGCTGCAGAGGGGGATTTTTTATCACTTTGTGCAATTAAAGGGTCACTTGGGATTCCCCCACACACACCTCAATTGTCAGTAATTGGGCAATTCACCTACTATTGGTCAAGCCTATTTCAATTAACAACATGCTCCTTGAAGGTGTGCATCTGTGGGGGTAATTTGCATAGCCCTTTAATTGGGTGGTCACCTTCTGTCATACCAGTACATGCATATTCTTTTCATTTCCCTATGTTAATTATATCATCTGTGCCTGCCTTCTGCACGTGCCTCAAGTCTCTGCCCCGTGCTGTGAGAATCCTTCCATCTCGCTGCACAGCAGAAATAAACGTCCCTGGATGCTCAGGGATGCAGAGATAACGCACACCAGTAACAAGACAGGGATCTTTACTGGTGGGAATGGCCTTATTTTGTGCTTCTGGGAGGTGTTGGGGGGGTGTGGGAATATATAGGAAAATAACAGACAGATGGTGCAAACCCAAATGCTCCCCAAGGTCTTTGTTCTTGTCCTCAGGCAGCGTGTCCATCCTCTCACCTGCCCACGGCAAGTGCCTCCTCCTGTAATGCTTTTAATGCAGCTCCCAGCATCTTGACATACTGGGATGGACTGGGGATGGGGAGGATGGGGAGGTCCCCACTATTTGTGATCCTGGTCTAGTTGGCTCCAGAAAAGCCTTTCCAAGATGTTTCTGAGGTAGGGAGAGCCAGTCTACCCTATGGGATGCAGGAAGGCCAACTGTGTCCTGGGCTGCATCAAAAGGAGCGTGGACAGCAGGTCAAGGGAGGTGATTCTGTCCCTTTACTCCGCACATGTGAGACCCCACCTGGAGTTCTGTGCCCAGTTTTGGAGCCACCAACATAGGAAGAATGGGGAACTGTTGGAACAGGTCCAGAGGAGGCCACAAAGATGATTAGAAGCCTGGAGCAGCTCTTTGTAGCTCGTAAGTTATACAGGAGGTATGTTTATTGCACGCAGATGCACGGGGGATCACTCCACCACAAGCAGACCGACCTTATATTTACAGAGTTAAACTATGAATATTCTATCAACGCCTGTACATAGTCAGTACCTGAACCCGCCTACTCTCGCTTCTCATGCTAATCAGCTTATCAGTCCTTGGCGCTTGTGCAGATCCTTGTAAGGGTCGCAGACAGGGGTCTCTGGGAGGAAGGCTGTATGTCTTCCTCTTGATGTACTTTCACCTCTCGCCTGGAATGTGAGGATCTTGCCAGCTTGCAGTGCCTCTATCAGTCTGTGCTAATTGATGTCCTTGTGAGGGGCCCATGGACGTATTTCAGACATCTGTTTTCCTTTGTCGAGGAAATACAGGACGCGCCTTGGCTCTGCTCGCCCGAGGGAGCAGCCGTGGGGTGACACCATTCTGTCCTCGAGTTCTTGCCTTTTACCTTTTCCTCGAGTTAGCATGAAGTGATCACAAGTAAGGCCTCTGCTATGAGACAGAGAAACAGATCTCCTCCCACTCCACAGACCATTCCACACGACCATCTAGCTGAATTTCAAGCTCTATGCTATACCTGCTCCTATACCTGCACATCAGGGCTGCTGGGAAGAAAACCAGCTCTACCCCATGATCTAAGGTTGGGAAAGAAGCAGAGGAATGAAGTAAGGGAAACAAGGCATTTCCCCCAGCCAGAAGAGCCACCAGCGTATCACCATGTGCTGGCACAGCATCATCAGCTCTCTGCAGGCAGCTCCCAGCCTCTCCAGCCAGTGTGAGCGCAGGGGCCACATCCAGACCCCCCGGTCACTTGTGGAGCAGTAAGACTGAGATCACTGCAAAGATGGGAGGAAGAGACACTGTCACCTAGGGAAAAGTCCATGTCCCCGGCTGCTATGGTGGTCTCAGCATCCCCCACCAGCAGCCTAGTGTCGCTCTGATCTTGGGTCTCAAGGGGAAGCACAGAGAGCTGGGCCTGCCCCATCCACCCCCCAGTCCTATGTCATACCTTTGGCCAGAGCTCCCATCTGTGCCTATGGGGGAGAAACAGCTGAGAGCTGCGTCCTCTTGCTCGCTGTGAGCATGGTGCACATAAGAGAAGAGAGAAAGAGCATAAGCATCCACTGAGCTTCACCCTCAGGTTCAAGGGCTCTGCAGAGTGTTGCAGCTCGTGCTTATAGCCCCTGCCAGCCCCCCGGCATCTGCCTTACTCCCACACCTGTTCTGCACTTCCAGATGATGAAGCTGCCAATGATGCCAATGACAGCCAGGATGGCAAGAGGAACAACCACCCACAGCACGATGGTCAATGGATTGGACTCTGGCTCTGGGAATGAGCAGGGTGACGAGGAGGGGAAGGGGAACCCCCCAGCCCACCTTTCCACATGCCCAAGGCCACCAGACTCACCCCATGCAAAGACCCCTGGCTCAGCCAGGCTGGCGTGCTCCACACGGCACCGGTACTTGTCCTGCTCCCCAGGATGGGCCTCGATGGACACCCAGGTGTAGTAGGTGCCGTCGCTGTTGGGCACGATGCTGCCCCGCTCGGTGTCCTGGTCCCTGAGCTCCCCGTCCTTCAGCCAGCTGATGGTGATGGGCCGTGGGTAGAAGCCGTAAGCGCGGCAGTGCAAGGTCAGGATCCCCTGGGTCTCCTTCGTCGACACTCGGACCGTGGGGGGCTCTGGGGAGGGGGTGGCAGTGAGGGCTGGCACACACATCCATGCTGGCCCCTCCCCAGGGTCCCCATCTCCCCTCACCTTTCCTCTCCAGCACAGCCTTCCCATTGCTCACATGTTTCCTCAGCCACTCAGGGCAGGTGTTCTCCAGATATTGCTTCCAGTGCCCAGCAACAGTCCCGTCTGCCTCCCAGTTCCTCTTGGTGATTTGTGCTGCTGCATCTGCCGCAGTGAACGTCATCGTGTCCCTGTCGTCCCTCCCGTCCCAATGAAGTCCCTCCCGTCGTAGGCGATTTGCCAATACCCCCTGGTGCTACCGTCCTCCAGGAGGTCACAGCTGTGCATGTGCTGCAGTGTGTGAGCCCCTGAAACATGACCAGGGAGATGGAGCTGAGGGGCTGCTGCAGCCCTGGGCCTTCAGTGGGGCAAGGCCCCCTGGCAGTACCCCCCACTCCAGCCCTGTGTGAGGCCCAGGGAAATGAGGAACCAACACGAGAGCTGCCCCCACCATGCCCAGAACTCTGGGCATCATATAAAGACCCCCTGTGCCCAGGGCGTGGCTGGGCTGGCACTCAGCCCCACAGCACCCTGCGACAACAAGGGATGGGACAGAGCCCTGGATGGCTGGGTGGCTAGGTGATGGGATGGGTTGAGGGAGCCCCTCTGGCTCTGGGGTGGGTGTACAAAGTACCAATAAGGAATGTGGAGGGGCTGGGATATGGGGCGGGCGCCCCTCTGGTTCTGTGGCATCTCCAATGCCACAGAGATGGTGATGGGTGGGATGTGGTGGCCTGTCCTGAGATAGGGTGGTGAGTACTGAGTGGGAGGGGATACGCTTGGTGGGGCACCCAGAAGCTTCCCCAGCTTTGGAACAAAGGATCCCAAGGACTGTATGGCTTGGACAGGCAGCCAGACCCCCTCCTGTTGCAGGACAGGTGGGCTGGGAGCCCTCAGAAAGTGGCACCAGGTAGGGAAGAGCTGTCACAGGGCAGTAGTGTGGGGAAGGGCACAGTCTGGGGGGGAGTTGGGTCTTATGAGTTCTGTCCCATGGAGCTGCATCCCAGCTCATACTCACACCCACTCTGGTTGTAGCGGCTCTGCAGCGTGTCCAGGTTCACTGTGCAAATCTCCTGATTGTTCTGCTCAATCTGGGTCTGCTGGTCCCAGTACTGCTGGTCCAGGTTGTGCTCCATCCACTCTGCCCGGGGCACCATCCTCCCCGTGTCGCTTTCGTAGCGTGAAATGAGGTTCCCGTCCACATACCCCAGGGACACAAACTGGGGTACTCCCGGGCTGGGCTCTGACACTGCAGTGTGGAAGTAGCGCAGGGAGTGGAGCTCTGTGGGGATACAGGGGACGATGAGGGGTGGGGGTGTGGGGGTCCAGGTTTAGGCATCCAGGCTGGTTGGGGGTCCCAGGGCAGGTGGCAGCTTCAGGGGGCATGTGACAGGTGGGGGGATGTTGGTTGCAGTCAGGTGTGTCCAGGAGGGGGTCCTGCTTGCCGGGATGGGAAGGCCCAAGGTCCCTGTTGTCAATGGCAGGGGAGCCCAGCGGTGTCTTGGGAGGGGGGTCCACAGGGTCAGTGAGCAGCAGATCAGGGTGAGGCGCTGTGGGGGCCTAGGGATGCAGAGCCGCAGGTTGCGGTGGGATGATCCCAGGGGTACCCAGTGTGCACCAGGGATTCCCTGATCCCGGAGGGGTTCCCGTGGCACCGGCAGCTGAACCGGGGGCGGTCCCTGATGTACAGGTATAGGAGCAGGTATAGCATAGAGCTTGAAATTTAGCTAGATGATTGTGGTTTCGGTGGGGGAAGCAAGACAAATCTGTTTTTCTCTCATAGCAAAGGGCCTGTGATAACTTCATGCTAACTCGAGGAAAAGGTAAAAGGCAAGAACTCGAGGACAGAATGGTGTCACCCCACGGCTGCTCCCTCGGGCGAGCAGAGCCAAGGCGCGTCCCATATTTCCTCGACAAAGAAAAACAGATGGCTGAAATATGTCCATGGGCCCCTCACAAGGACATCAATTAGCACAGACTGATAGAGGCACTGCAAGCTGGCAAGATCCTCGCATTCCAGGCGAGAGGGGAAAGTACATCACGAGGAAGACATACAGCCTTCCTCCCAGAGACCCCTGTCTGCGACCCTTACAAGGATCTGCACAAGCGCCAAGGGCTGATAAGCTGATTAGCATGAGAAGCGAGAGTAGGCGGATTCAGGTACTGACTATGTACAGGCGTTGATAGAATGTTCATAGTTTTATTGTATAAATGTAAGATCGGTCGACTGCTTCGGGATGCACGCTTGTGGAGGAGAGATCCCCCGTGCATCTGCGCGCAATAAACATCCCTACTGTAGAACTTCCCAGTTATAGAGTCGATTTCCCTACGTCATTTGGAGAGCCAGGCAGGAGATCTCTGCTCGTCCGAGGGAGCAGCCGAGGAGCGGACGCTTCTAGGCGCCCCGAGCACTTTCCTCGGAGGAGCCCCCGCTCCCAGCCACTCACCCAGAGAACAGACAACAACCTCCTGAAGCTGCAGATATAAACGGTGTGTTTGGAAAAGGGGACCAAGGGGTCCAAGGGAGCCTGTAAGTCGTACGCGTGGCTGGGACAGCTGATAAGTTGCGCAGAGACGTCTGGCGTACAGCACCATCCCCGTGGGAAGGGTACCCTGGTGTGGTAAAGGGGGATTTGCTGACCAATAGGGGTGGCCGCTAGCGATCTTGGGAGTAGATCGAGCAAATCTGGGGTCATCGCTGCATCCCGATCGGGAGCCATAACAGACCTGTCAACGGGTATATAACAGTATATATAACGGCTGGTATAAGGGACAGGAACGGGTAAGCGAACTCCAGGTAATTATGTCTGGTTTTATCTTTTCTATCCTTTGCGCAGCTGCTCAGCAAACATTCGTTGTAACGAAATCATAGAGTTTTACGTGCACGTGTAGAATAGGATCGTTGTCTTGTTGTTCTGTTGTTATGGTGCATTTGTTGTGGAAGTTTGGTGTTCATGTGTCTATGCTACGTGAATGAGAGATCACAAAACTAAGCCTCACTTAAAACCAAGTGCTCAGAGTGCCATCTAGCGTTTAACAGTTTCTTGTGCTTCAGTGCCTTGACCACATCTGTAGAATAGAGGAAAACAGGTAATAACTGGCTCTGACTAAAATCATGGGCAATAATCAAAGTAGTGTCTCGAAAAAGAACCCCCTAGGGTGTGTGCTAGCCCATTGGAAGGAATTGGTGGGATCAGGGGCACTGAAAATAAGAAAACACCGCTAACCTAACCCTAACCCTAACCCTAACCCTAATTTTTTTCTTTTTTTTTTTTTTTTTTAAACCCGGGCCACCTGGGTGAAAACCAGGAATCCTAACCACTGTATTGTAATCAGTGGTGGCCTCTTTACAAATTGGAGGGTGGGGCTAAATGGCCACTTAATGGGACATTAGATTACAACACTTTGTTACAACTAATGTTGTTTCTAAGAAGGGAAGGAAAATGGGACGAAGTAACATATCTGGATATGTTTTACACCCTCCAAAACCATCCGGAGTGGCAAAGAGATTGTGGACTAGTCCCACCACAAGATCCTATGGTACTTGCACTCGAGAAGGAAAGTAGGAAACACCAAGGTAGGATGAAGCGGTGCTGCTCGGCGTATAGCATAGGGCAGAGGTGTACTAGACCCGACAAAACTTATCAAGTACCTGAACAAGACCAAGATCTAACCGATTTGTTTAAGCCTCCCCCTCGACCACAGAAACAGGATGGGGACTTAGATGAGACCTCCACTTCTTCAGACGACCCTGTGTCCTCACAAACTCAAAAGAAAATCTCAACGGTCTTACAGGCACCTCTTCGAGAGGCGGTAGGACCTGAAGGGGGAACCATGTTAATTAAGGTACCTTTACCACTGCTGATTTAGATGCTTGGAAGAAGGTGGCTCTGGTGTATCGGGCTGACCCAGTAGGTGTCGCCAAACGCTTTAAATTTATGATGAAACAACATAATCCTGATTGGGATGATATACAGTTATTATTAGAACATATGACCGAAACAGAAAAGCAGCTAATTCTGAAAACTGCAGGAGGTTTGGCTACTGATTACTATGAGAAAAGGGGAGAGGACGTTAAAGATTACTTCCCTCTTCAGGACCCAAGATGGGATCCTAATAGATCGGCCCATATGGAAAGGCTAAAAGCATACCAGGATTGGATTTCTAGAGGGATGGAAAGAGCTATCCCCAAAACTATAAATTGGTCAGCCTTATATGCAATAAAACAGGGTCCTTCCGAATCCCCATCCGAATTCCTGGATTGACTGAGGGATGTGATGTGCCGCAAAACACCATTAGACCCTGAGTCAGAGGTAGGAATACAGCAATTAGTGTCAGGAGATTCATCCATCCTGGCTTGTTTTTTTCCTCTATAATTAAACTGAACACAAAAATCCATTTTTACTGACCCAAGAAGCTCAATGTCTTGTGGTCCTAGGGTAGTCTGTGGGAGAGAAGGAACCCAAGTATCCCACATATCTGTCAAATTTGGTGAGAGGGCAGGAAAAATCCTTACAAGACTCTCAGGTATCGGCCATCTATCTAACAACTGCGGTCAGTTTCACCATGTGGGGGGAGCCAGGTACAGTTTCAAAGTCCGATTTCCATTGTCCACGCTGGCTGTCCCACCAAAGAATGACTGATTTGTGTGATTTTCCAGATCCATCCGTAAACACTGGTAGGGCCTGCAAAGGTTGGTCACTCCTTTTGTAGATTGATTTGGCAACAAAATCCACTGGATAATCAAGAGTGGGTCTGATTTCTGTGGATCCCACTGAAATATCAATGCATGCGGTTTTCGTGCGGGATTTAAAATCATTAGATAAGAAGGTAAATCAGGGATGCAGCGGTGTGCTTGTCTGTTGGTGATTGCTGCAGCAACCTTTGGCAAAGAATCAACAGCCTCGGGGCTTCGGCTGCGAGGGGAGCACAAATTGACATCCCATTTAAGCAGTTCAAATAGAGCTCTCAAATCTGTATTAGAAATTCCCAACAGTGGTCGGACCCAGTTAATGGTTCCCAGCAATTTCTGTACATCATGTAAGCTTTTTATGTCTGTTTGTATCTGTAAGGGCTGAGGAGCTATAGTTTGAGCTCTGATGCGCCATCCTAGGTATTTCCAAGGGGGTGTGTTTTGGACCTTTTCTGGTGCAATGCAAAGGCCCACTGAATTAACAGTGGCCGTGACAAGGGCTACAGCTTTCTCCATGACCTCGAGATGTTGTGTGGCTACCAGGATGTCGTCCATATAGTGATACAACAATACATCAGGCATCACAACTCTAACAGGGTTAAGCATCTTAGCTACATCCCACTAACAAATTGTGGGACTGGTTTTCATCCCTTGTGGCAGCACAACCCACTGGTACCTTTGCAACGGGGCTTGCATGTTGATGCTTGGAACTGAAAAAGCAAATTTAGGAGCATCATCCGAACGCAGTGGAATATTAAAAAAGCAATCTTTTAGGTCTGTCACAGTCAAATGCCAGTCCCGAGTTAAGGAAATGGGTTGCCAACAGAAAAATTTGAAACATTAATCCTAAAGTGGCCCAAAAATCCACAAGTAAGTGTTAAAAATCCTATCCCTAGTGCTCCTGCACTGGATGTAACTGCCTCCTCTAAGCCACCCGAAAACTAATTCCTTCGCCTCCTGGTAGTGGGCGGGGCGGCGAAGGTTGGATTCATATTAGAAGGCTCACAGAAAACCGTTGAGGTGATTTACTGATTACTTGCTTTGTAGGACCTAAGTTAACACCAGTGACATTTTTGATAGACACAGGAGCCCAAATCTCTGCCCTTAGGACAGAGAATGTAATGCAAAGCAGCATCGGCTTGTCTAAGCAATGGATGTTTGTGGCAGATGCTTTTGGGAACACTCAAGCACAGCATGTGGCTATTGTTGGTTTACGGCTGCCTGGGGAGGATGCAGTTACTTCAGTACCAATGGTTGTGGGATCATTTCTACTGAACCTGCTGGGGCTAGATGTGTTAAAGGGCAAAGTGTGCCTGGATGATAAGGGGAGAAATTGGACTTTCGGCGTCCCACCAATTAATATACGACTGCTACACCCTGCACCTTTGCTCCCCCCTCACAACTAACAAACATTAAACCTTACCCATTGCCTTTCGGGGCACGGAAAGGAATCACCCCAGTCTTGGAGGAACTGAAAGGGCGAGGAATTATAGTGCCAACCCACTCCCCTTTCAATTCTCCCGTGTGGCCTGTTCGTAAATCAAATGGCACATGGAGATTGACTGTGGATTATCGGAAACTTAACGCTAATACTGGTCCACTCACAGCTGCAGTGCCAAACATTGCTGAGCTCATAGCAACAATTCAGGAACAAGCTCATCCCATTATGGCAACTATTGATGTTAAAGACATGTTCTTTATGGTCCCCCTGCAACCGGAGGACCAGGAACGCTTTGCATTCACCTGGGAAGGACAACAGTTCACTTTTACTTGCCTTCCCCAGGGATACAAACATTCCCCCACCCTGGCTCATCATGCTCTAGCACGGGAATTGGAGCTAATCCTCTTGGAAAATAGTGTAAACATTTATCAGTATATTGATGATGTACTTATTGGGGGAAATCAGATTAACACAGTTCAAACAATGCAAGACAAAATAATTTCACATCTGAAAGGTTTAGGATTGGAAATTCCACCTCAAAAGATTCAGGTACCGGCAAATGAAGTAAAGTTTTTATGTATATGGTGGAAAGGAGGGATGACATGTATCCCCCAAGATACCCTCTCCACATTAGACCAGCTAAAAATGCCTGAAACCAAAAAGGAATTGCAGCATGCCCTAGGGTTGCTTGTATTTTGGAGAAAACACATTCCTGATTTTTCTATCATTGCCAGGCCTTTACATAACTTGTTGCGAAAAGGGGTATTGTGGGACTGGACCCCACTTCGCGATGAAGCCTTACAGTTACTAGTGTTTGAGGCTAACAATTATCAGGCTCTGGGTCCAATCCACCCTTCTGACCCAATCCAAATTGAATGGGGGTTTGCCCACTCAGGCCTATCAGTGCACTTCTGGCAAAAGGGCCCTGACGGACCCACCCGACCTATAGGGTTTTCTTCTCGAAGCTTTAAAGATGCCGAGAAACGATACTCAACCTGGGAAAAAGGCCTGTTTGTGGTCAGCCTAGCCCTGAGGGAAGCTGAACGCACAATACGTAACCAACCAATTGTGCTTAGAGGCCCATTCAAAATAATAAAACCCGTGTTAGCTGGAACACCGCCCCCTGAAGGGGTGGCCCAGCGATCTTCAGTGAGAAAATGGTATGCTCAGATTGAACATTACTGTCACGTCTTCGCAGTCACAGAAGGTACCGCCAAAATCCTGGTTATCCAGGAAAGAACTGCAACAGAAATCAAAACCAACACAGAGTCCCCCGTAGTACAAGTTGTCGCCCCATTTACAGAAGAATTGCAAAATGTCTGGTTCACAGATGCTTCAGCAAAAAGAGAGGGCAAAATTTGGAAATATCGGGCTGTTGCTTTGCAGATAAAAACTGAACAGACAATCATTACTGCAGGGGAAGGTAGTGCCCAAGTAGGGGAATTAGTAGCAGTATGGAGTGTATTTCAACATGAAGCGCAATCTACCTATCCTGTTTTTATCTATACTGACTCTTTTGCTGTCTTTAAGGGGTGTACTGAATGGCTTCTATTCTGGGAACAGAATGGGTGGGAAGTTAACCGAGTGCCTGTTTGGCAAAAAGAAAAATGGCAAGACATACTGGCTATTGCAAGACAAGGGAACTTTGCTGTGGCATGGGTAGCTGCCCACCAAAACAGTCAAACCCCTGCCTCCCAATGGACCAACCAGGCGGATGAGCTAGCAAGATTAGCTTCCCTACAGAGCGATCCTCAGTCAAAGGACTGGGACAGACTATTAGAATGGTTGCACCTCAAAAGGGGACACACAGGGGCAAAAGATCTCTACCAAGAAGCCCAGGCTAGGGGATGGCCAGTCACTCGAGAGAACTTCCGCACCTGCTTTTCTGCTTGTGGGCAATGCCGTAGTCGCCTAGAAAAACATCCACTGGAAGAGGCCCCCCTACATTTGAGGCAAGGAAAGGGACTGTGGGAGGCCTGGCAGGTAGATTACATTGGTCCATTCCGAAGGTCGGAAAACAAATATTAGGTTTTAGTAGGAGTTGAAATAATATCAGGTTTAGTTCAAGCCACAGCGTTCAGACAAGCTAACAGAGAAAATGCAGTTAAAGCTTTGGAAATGTGGTTCAGCTACCTCCCTAAACCACATTCAATTCAGTCAGATAATGGTTCTCACTTTACTGCCAAAGTAGTTCAGGACTGGGCAAAGAGAGAGGGAATCGTATGGGTTTTGCACACCCCCTACTATCCCCAGGCAAATGGAATAGTAGAAAGAACAAATGGACTTCTCAAATGCTTTCTGAAACCCCACGAATCGGGCTGGTCAGATAGATTATGGACTGCTGTTACTCATGTGAATAACCGATGGGGAACAAATGGGTGCCATAAAATCACTGCATTCTGTCCAAAGCCTCCAACCCTCATCTCGAGTCCTAATGACTCTGACAAACCCCAGAACACTTTTCATTTTCCTGGTCAGCCAGTACTGGTAAAATTACCCACTATTGGAACTGTACCACTCGTACTTGAAACCCCTCTGAACAAATTCGCTTGGAAAGCAAAAGATGCTCATGGGAAAGAATACAAGATCAGTACTAGGTGGATTATTCCATCCTTCTAATAACCACCTAGTGTCAGTTCCCTAGAAGGAACCAAGTTCAGTTTTGTCTCCCACTGCCTCCTTTTTTTTTTTTTTATTTGTTTGGTTTGGTTTGTTTTTTGTTTTTTATCTGCTGGAAGAGAGTGCAAACTCTCTCTCTCTATCCAGTAACTAACCCTGCTCACCCCTCCTCCCCCTCCTCCCCCTCCACTCTGCCGCAAAAGCGGTGACACAGGCTCGCCCATTTCCTCCCTCCCCCTCCCCTCTGCCACGGAAGTGGTGGCACAGGCTCACCTATTTCCCCCCTCCTCCTCCCCTCTGCCACAGAAGCAGCGAGAGAGTGCTCTGCTCGCACATCCTCCCCATCGCCCCCCCCCCCCCCCGCCCCTCCACACTGCCTTCCTTGGACTTTAACACCTTTTTTTTTTCTCTCCTTCTCTTTCTCTTCTCTCCGAGAAGTGAGTTTGTTTTTTCCATTTTTTTTTTCAGGAAAATATTTTTTTTCAGCAATTATAGCAAAATCAATAACGCCTCCTGGAAACATGAAGAAACGTGGCCAGTTCAGTTCCCCTCCAAAGGGATATACTGTTTAAACCGCACCCAAAAGGGGGGAATCAGTGTAGGAGAGAGCAAATGCCAATGGACACTGACATACCGCATTGAGCATGGCATTGGCATATGGCTCTGGCTTAATGAAGTTGGGCATAGCAGAAAAATTTACAAATACTGGTCCAACAAAAATGAGTCTTCTGACCATCAGGGGCAGGATGGCCACCGTTATGTCCAAACTTGTGAATGGCAAAATCAAACGGGTGCGTGGCGTTGTACCGGACGAACGCATATTCCCTGGTGGAAAAATATCGCCTTTCGTGGCCCTCTGGGAGACCGCAACACATCTTATTTTCAGTTCCCAAGGACTGCAGTTGGACCCTTTGCTTACAGGGGCTCAGAAGGGACATTACTGGATTTGTGGATACAAGGCCTACACAACACTACCTGCAAATTGGTCAGGGGTTTGCTATATTGGAATCATTAGGCCTCTATTTTTTCTTCTGCCAGGGGACGAGGGTCCTCAACTGGGAGTGAGACTTTATGACAATCTGGGTGATGAAGGTTTTGCACGACGCAAAAGATCTCTTGGGTTTGAAATAGGTGAATCACAAAAATGGGGCAAAGATGAATGGCCTTCCGAAAGAGTAATACAATATTATGGGCTGGCAATCCGCTGCAAATCCGTGATGTGGGTGAAGTAGTCACACAACTGACAACAGATATCTGAGAGCTAGCCCATGTTCCTGTCCAAACATGGAACGCCTGGGACATCGACCTGTGGTCCTGGTTGCCAGGAGCCCCGTGGCTAAAATGCCTTTTATTCTATATGATGTGTGGATTAGCAGCTCTGATGTTTTTGCCTTGTGAGATACCATGACTGATTCAGTTGATTCAAACTGTAGTGAACCGCATGCAAATAATCACTGTAAACTCACCCAATGATGTTAAACATCTCAGATTGATAAAGCCAACCAAACATGCAGCTGTTAGAATTATATAATCAAATTGATTCTGTTTTATGTACACTGAAAAACCTTTGAATGATTGAACAATGAAACTTTTATTAAAAAACATAACTAAACAAGAAACTATTAACAAGAATTAGAAAACAACTATTTATGGTCAAAACAACAAAACAAACTAGTAAGGAATATGGAAATAAGAGCAAGTAGAGAAACCCCGAACAAAGCATAAAGTAATATTGTAGAACGCCTTTTGTAAGATTCCATCTCCGTCTTAAGTTCTTGATATTTGTTATCAACATTTTGCCTAAAAGTAAACGACAAGGAAAGAAAAGGTTTTAATCCTGGCCATAATTGACCATACAGGTTAACTGCTTTCAGTAACACCCACCTTGATGCTTGCTCTGGAGGGAAAATCTGCACTTTCGTCCTTTCCTCTCCAGCAAGTGATGCCACAATCTAATGGTGAAAAACATTGCACCACTGTAACTACCAGGCCATATTTATTGGCCATAAATGGTACCATTAACACACTCACTACGGTGGCAAGCTCAGGGAACGGGTCCGGGATCTCACACTCTGAGATCTCACCCTCACATGTGGTCGCCATCTCTCACCCCCACACGATTTGCGCATGGGTTTTTTTTTGGTTTTGTTTTGTTTTGTTTTGTTTTATATTGTCTGCGCATGCGCGATTTCTCTCCACAGAAAGCACTGGAAAGTTCTAGAAGGTGGCGCATGCGAAATCCCTATAGTGTAGCCATAATAGTGATGCAGGATGTATATGAAATTGCTTCTACGTTATTAAGTGTTAAGAATATTGTAACCCAACTTAGATATTGTTTATGTACCACTAAACACTTTTGATTTTACAGAACTTATGTAAAGTCAAACTGAGTGTCGGACAGCGCAACAAATTCAATGAACCACTAAAGTTTGACACAGTCCTTTAAATGGTGTCGGAGTGGTAGAAGTGTCCCACTTCTGTTGCTCACACCACTCTGGATCTGATACAGAAATCAGACAAAAACAAACGACACGCTATAGCAGTAACTCTGCCAATGATTAACCTTCTTTTGTTTATAAATTAATCTCCTGCACCTCAGTTTGATATTATACAAATCTTGTTAATCGTGGAAAATTGCAAGGAGGAAGTGACGTTCATCACTTACAGTAGATGTGTTACCCTTGTGGTCTGAACCAAAACTAGAATTCATCTGCACAATAAGGGCCAATTTTGTCCCCCCCAAAATGCATGATCAGCCAAAATTTGGATCTAGACTAAATGGGGCATGGAAATCTATGTTACACCCAGCTTCCACCTCCCAATTCTCCCAAACTATATTTACATTATATATACTGTAAAATTGTTATTATTAATGTAACAAGGAGTTACATTTCCAAGGTCTGGACAAAGAATAGACCTTAGTCTTTATCAACAGAAGCCCTGTGCAAAGGAATTTAAGGAGGAAACATTTCCAAGGACAAATAACTTTAATGCCAACTACGAAGGACCATTTGGCACTTGGAGGTTGTTAGAGGAGATACCTCTGATAGTGACAATGTCCAGCTGGGATACTGGTGACTACGCACGCGTCAAGACGAGAGGTGAAAAGTTTAACCCAATGAAGACTACAGGCCTTCATTCTGAAGACCCCAACTCACGACCACCAGAGAGCATTGCGCCATCAGGAGGGATTTATGGAAATGAAGCCATGAAGTTAATTTGAATATGAAACGTGACAGGTCATGCATATGTACAGGTGTTACAAATTCCAAACACCTCTCCTCTATAAAAAGTCAAACAACAATTCATTCAGCGGAACTTCCCCCACCTGACATGAAGTGAAGTCGAGTCGGTCCTGCGAGACGTTGTGGGAACCCGTGGTGGTAGATATAACTTTCCTGTAACTTTAAGATCCTTACCTTTCTTTCTCTTTTTTTTTCCTTCTCTCCCACTCTCTAACACCTTTCGTGAATTTTGCTGTAATAATTAAACTTCCTTATGATACGGCATTTGACCTCGTTTGTGTCTTAATCTCACTCTGGGAATTATAAAAGAATCTTGCCCCTGACTGGGCTATTCCAGAACAGGACAACTGCATAGAGCATTTCAACTCGAGCACTTATGACAGAGCAGTCAGAGCTGAAGCAGACCTCCAAATCCTTCTTTGACATGGGAGAAGCCCCCCAAACTCCAGGAACTTGACAGGCCTGTAAGCCTAGCTATGTCAGACAGCTTGTGCCAAAAATACCTGGGCAGGGGAGAGGGTCCATCCCCAAGCCGATCTCCCAGAGATGCCCACCCTCCCAGGTACATCACTTCACCCTTTCCCAGATTCACGGGTACAGGGATGGAGAGGATGGGTGTCCTGGTTCTGGCCAGGCCAGAGTCAACCTCCCCAAGTAGCCAGCACAGATGAGCCTGGGCTGTTTGCCACACCACCTGACATCACTTGCCCCTAAAAGGGGCTGGCTGGGGAGGGACAGGGCCTGGCTGCCTGCAGAGCAGTCTGAGTGTGCCCGGGGTATCTGGTCAGTAGGTTGGTGGGCTGGTCATTGTGTCACTTGGTCGGTCCTTCCTTGTGACATGCAGTGCTTTGTAATCCTTGGGTTGGTAAGGCACTGTGTTATCACCGAGTGTGAGTGTAATTGGCCGTTATTGTTCCCTTCAATGGTGATTTTGCCAGTAGACTGTCCTTATCCCCGCCAATGGAGACTCTGTCTGTTACTCCTCCAGGAGTGAGCGAGCAGCATGTGGTGCTCAGCCACTGGCTGGGGCTGAACCACCACAATGGGAAAGGAGGGAAAGGGCTGATCTCAGAGCACCTGGGACAGGATGCCACATCACGTCCAAACTCAAGCAGACTCACTCAGATCTTCAGCGTAAAAGTCTGAAAAGAAAAAAAACCCACAACATTTGATAATAACAGTTATGGGATGCCTTGTAATCCCATAACTGCTCATGAAGATCAGTCAGAGCTTGGGCAGAGCCAAATTGCTTATTCAGGAAATGGGAAAAGCCCTGAAAAAGAAGAGAATGGCTTGCTCCTGCCTGGTCACGTCCCATGGCTGGTGCACAGGATGTCATGCATGGGAGAGGGTCCAGCCCCACACTGTTCTCCCTTTGCTGGTCATTCTCCCCGACAGAAGGCCTTGGGCTTTCCCAGACCTAGGAATGCTGGGATGGAAAGGATTGGCAAGGAGAGAAAGGGCCAATCACAGAGCACCCACAACAGGACCCCACACCATGCCAGAGCCCATGGACACTCACCCTGCTGAACCTCATTCCTCTGCAAAGAAAACCAAAAAGCAACATTTATCAGGTAGGACACCTAGTCATCCCAGAAATGTTCAAGAAGAGCAGGAAGAGCTCTTGCAGATCCCAAATTGCTGTTTGGGAAATGAAAAAAACCCAAACCCCAGTCATGTACCTGTGCAAGACTCACCCAGTTCTGTACCTTGTTCCTCTGGGAAGGAAGGAAATAATAATATTTAACTTGGTAGGACATCTTGTCATGCCATAACTGTGCATGAAGAGCAGTCAGAGCTCAGGCAGACCCCAAATTACAGTTTGGGAAGTGGAAAAAGCCCCAAATGCCAGGAATCTCGCCACAAGACTCACCTTGTGCTGCACCTCATTCCTCTGAAAAGAAAACCAAAAGGCCATGTGTGATCAGAGGGAACAGCTACTCATCCCATGGCTGCTCCACAGTAGCAGGTAGAGCTCGGGCTGATGCCCAACTCATTCTTTTTGGGGAATAGGAAAAGACCGCATTGCTCCCAGGAATGGCTCCCTGCCAGCCCATTTCCCCATAAGCCAACCCAGGCTCTCTGGAGTTCAGCCTGGACAGCAACAACTACCCAACCCAAGTCCCTGCTGGGGGCTCCTGTGCCAGGAGGTTTTGCTGAGGGAAGGGGCCAGAAGGACTCACCTACTCTCTGGACAGCAGCACTGAAAAGCAGGAGGTTAGGAGAGCAGCTTGCTTCCTCAATGGGAACAGCTCCAGAGGGTCTCTGGGACTTTCCCACCAGCCAGGCACCCTGGCCATGCTCCCTGTCCTCCCGCCCACCGTGTCCTTGTCCCCTTCTGTTCTTGGCCCAAGGGGCATTTTAATGAAGGCAAAACATCCCCTGGGGGCAAACGTACCTCTTCTTCTCCAGAGATAAGCACTGAGGCCAAGGAGCCCAACAGAGAGCAGGAGGAGCACACCCAGAGTGGCCATCCAGGGACGGGCATTGTGGAAAAAGGGAGCTGGGAAACAAACAGACCCACAGGGAAAGGGACCGATTTACACTCGTGTCTGTGGGGAGAAGGACCAAGAGACCCCCGCCCCACACCTCCCAGCCCTTGTCCCAGGAGTCCTGGGTTCAAGGGGACAGAGTCCTCCCGTGCCCACACACCTCCAAGCTGCACCCCAAGCCCAGCCCAAAGCTGCTCCAAGCCAGGCAGCCAAACCCCGCCCTGCTCTGGCACCGCAGGGGCTGGCTGCAGCCGTCTCACCAGAGATGTGCAGGGACGCCTCCTGCTCCTGCTCCAGGCGGCTGCTCCTGACCACACAGGACCAGATCAATGTTCCCTTCAATGGTGAAGGTCCCCGTCACCACGATGGCATCTTCAGTGTCAAACAGGCCCCTGGCATCAGGGGAACGTCTCTGGGAGACCGAGGGGACACGGTGCCCGTCGGGGTCTTTCCACAGCACCTCCGGCTGTGGGAACCATCCGGCCGATCGACACAGCACCCGGATGCCTCCGGCCTCGTAACCCTCCAGAGAGATCTGAGGGCAAGAGCCTGTGGCTGGGGAAGAGCCCGGGCTTGGGGTCAGGGAGGGATGGGCTCGGCTCCAAGGCCACCACCGCATCCCTGAGCAGACCCCTCACAGCTCCCACCAAACCCACCCCACCCTGTGCAGGAACCACCCAGCTTTGATGCCCAACGACCCCAGATCTCCCACCAAACCTCCCTGCACAGCAAGACCCAGCTGCCCAGCTTCAGCGCCTCCAGGCAGTGTCTGCACACCCCCAAGGCTACCAGACACCATGCCAGCTCTCCTGGGGCACCAAATCACAGGAGAGACATCTGGGAGTGACAAACAAGCCCAGGGACACCACAACTACCCCTGCAAACACCACACCAGACACAAACCTGATACCTCCAGCTCCACCAAAGCTTCTCCATAAGAGGCACCATCTGTCACAGTGCAGACGTACTGACCATCATCAGAGGGTCTCAGCCCAGAGATTCGCAAGTCCAGGCTTCCTCTGGAGAGACCATCTCTGGCCAGCTCTGTCCTCCCAACATATTCCTCCAGCTGCTCCCTGGACACGTCCTCCCCATTTCGGTAGTGATGCACCGTTTCAGAGACCCTGTGCCGGATCCACCTAATGTCCCAGCTCTGAGCGTCCATGGCTGGGGACAAGTGACACGGCAGCACAACGTCCTGCCCCAAGGTGACACGGAGAGGCCGGTCTGGTCCCACCACTCTGAAGTCAGCTTGGCCATGGAGAAGGACACAGAGACAGAGAGATTGCCCCTACGTTAATTGAGGCTGTTGCAGGCCAGGGCTGAGCTTGGTGTGAGCGGGGCACGCTCCATGCCACGGGTGTTGCTTTGCCCTCCCATGGTCCAGAGACTCTGGAGGAACTGGAGCGGGACTGGGAGGACTGGAAGGAGAAGGAGTTTTCCCAGGAGCAGGAACCTCCTCCATAAAATGACCTCCACCCCAGCCAGACCCAAGATCCATTTGCAGGGAAACCCAGGGTGAGGGACATATAGTGAAAGAGCCCAAGGAAAATGAAGCCATGCGGGGCCAAACACTGGACTGGGGTCCCCCCACTCCACAGGAGCTCCCTGCCCCACATCTGCCGCCCAGAGCAGGTGAAAGCCCCCACCAGCCCTGCAGGATCCCTACCTGATCCTAGATGGAGCACGTGGAGAGTCACCCAATACATCAGGAGGTCCCTGGAGCTCGCCGGGAGACTCATCTGTGGCTGTGCAGCCCCTGCTCTGCCCCACATCCACTTACCACAATTCATGGTGAAGCCATTACTGATTGTAAATGGCAGGAATTATTCAACCCTCCTGTGAAAAGAGAGGTCCCTTCTAGGAGAGAACGATTTGCTGAATGCAACACGCTCAAAGTCAGTCATCATTCTGTATTTGTTGTTTCCTTCTTGGCTGGGGGGTGGGGCACTCATTCCCCTCCTGCTGCACTGTGGGATCCCACCCACGGCAGACAGTCCTCCAGCAACTTCTCCAGAGTGAGTCCTTTCCCACAGGGCTTCAGCTCCTTATCAGCTGTCCCAGCGTGGGTCACTGCTATGGTGGGCAGTGATAAATCACAATGTCTCTCCAGTACTCCATGGGGTCACAAGCCTCCCCCAGCAAACCTGCTCTGGCACAAATCTCTCCCTTGCTCATCTCTGTGTCTCTGTCTCTCTCCATGGGCTGCAAGTGCTGGCAGGGGCTTGTTCTAATGTGGGTCACAGCATCTCCTGTCTGTCTCCCCTTGCTCCAGTGTGGGGCCTCTCCACAGGCTGCAGGTGGGGTCTGGGCCTTGTCCATGGGCTGTGGGGGGGACACCAGCTCCCCCATGGGTTTCTCCAGGGGCTGCAGGGGCATCTTTCTCTCTGGCGCCTGGGACATGTCCTCCCCCCTTCCCCAGCCTTGGTGCCTGCACAGCTCCTCACATCTTCTCACTCCCTTCTCCGGTGGCAAAATGCAGCTGCTTGCAGTTTTCTTTCTCCTCACTGTGATTCCCAGAGGCCCTGTGACCATCACTGATGAGCTCGGCCTTGGTCAGCAAAAACTCTGGCCTTGAATCGGCCAGTGTTTACAGTCTGGGATGTGCAGAGAGCTTCTAGCTGCTTCTTGCAGCAACAATCTCTGCACCCCCCTCCCCTCCACCAGAACCCAGCCACAAAAAAATGTGACACCCTGGTGTCCCATGTTTCACAGCTTCTGGTTGGAGTGCAGGTTACTCCCCAGCACCCACATGCCCCATGTTGATGTTGAGGAGCATGGTACCTGCTCTAGACATTGCCAGATCCAGCTGGAGATGGAGGGCTGTCACAGCCCAACCAAATTCTCTGTGGTGTATTTTGAAGGTGGCATTGTAAAAATCCGATGAGAGACAGTGAGCACAAGGGGGAAATCAGGGAAGGAAACTCCACATCCAATAAAAACAGATGAGGCAAATGGACCAATCCCTGGTGGGTACAGAGACCCCCCGGGTTCAGGACAGGCTTTTCTTAAAATAGGCAAATGGTTTTGGAGGTGGGAATCTAAAAAAGCTTTTTAGCCTCTGAAGTAGAACCTGGACGTTCCACTCCATCGGGTTCCCAATGCACAAGCCATGCTGAGTGTTGCCCAAACCCCACAGCCCTCCATCCCAGTGGGACAGCAGCATCCCTGCAGCCACCCCTGTCCATTATCTTACGACCCGGCAACTCTAAAGCCACTTGAACCAGAGCTCAAAGCCTTCCTCATCCACCCAACTGCCCCAGAAACTGAATTGGGGGCAACTTTCCACCTTGCCCACTCCCCTCCTGGACCCACAACTGGGTCCCGTTCTGGGACCAGTGCTGTTGGATATCTTCATCAATGACAATGGCAGTGGGATCGAGTGCACCATCCACAAGTTGCAGATGGCACCAAGCTGAGGGGAGGGTCAACGTGCCAGAGGGATGAGATGTTATCCAGAGCCACCTGGACCAGCTGGAGAGGTGGGCCCATGCAAACCCCATGGAGTTCTACAAGGCCAAGTGCAAGTTCCTGCCCTTGGGTTGGGACAATCCTTGGTCCCAATACAGGCTGGGGGTGATGTGATAGAGAGCAGCCCTGCAGAAAAGCACTTGGGGCTACATAACACAAGGCACCCTGGGCTGCATCACAAGAAGTGTGGCCAGCAGGTCAAGGGGTGATTCTCCCTCTCTGCTCTGCTGAGATCTCAGCCCCACTGCACTGCTGTGTCCAGCTCTGGAGCCCTCAGCACAAGAAGGACATGGATCTCTTGGAGTGGGTGCAGAGGACGTCACAAGGATGATTAGAGGACTCAAGCCCCTCTCCTCCGAAGACAGGCTGAGAGAGTTGGGGTGGTTCAGCCACCAGCAGATCACCTCCCAGAAGTGTGTCCAGAAACATCCAGGTGTGATATCAACTGGGGCGTCTCACTGTGCTGCCTCTGGCTGCAGATCCTGCTGGAGCTCCAGCATGTCCAGCACAGCAGCGCTCGTGGGCAGCGTGACTCCATCCAGCCCACGACAGCTGCTGTCAGCCTCCACTCTGCCCTGGGCTTCACACTGCCCTTCACAGAGGAATCGCTCTGTGCCTGCACACATCAAGGGTCCGAGTCCAAGGCAGCGCAGAACGTCCAGCGCCCACCTGAGCAGGGGGTACCCAGGCCAGGTCTCACCTCCCTGGTACCCAGGGCCGAGCGCCCAGAGCCCAGGGGGACAGGAGGGCAGGGCTGCTGCCCGGCCATCCCAGAGCCGGCTCAACAGGCACAGCTCTGGCAGCACAGCCAGCAGTTCAGAACTGATCCTTGTTGGGACAGGAACAAGCCATTTGGGGAAAGGTTTTGCCATGTTTGGTTTTCTCTCACTGGATGGCTCAGTGTCTCCTTCAGCCTTTGAGGATGCCTGTAGCTCCAGCAGTTGCAGCTTGCATTAGAATCAGTTGTATTCAGCATGCCATAGTAAGGTCAGTGTCACTTGTACAATACACTCCCTTAGGACCTGGTGATCAGACCCCCCCCCCAACCACAATGAGTGTTATGACTCAGCAAAGCTGCACTCCCTTTTAACGGCAGAGACAGGTGCTGATGATGGAATCCCGAGAGGGACATTCTGAGTCACTCTCTCTCAGAGCACTGGTCTGTGGTCAGGGGCTCTCTCCATGGGTTGGGATGGCACCTGCAGTTCATGTTCTGCAGCGATCAAGACACCTCATCTCCCAAGGCTGAGTGCTTATGCACTCTGTGTCATCAACCACAAATACCAAGAACTCTTAATGAAGTGGTGACATTCTAACAGACATCTTGAAAGGTTGGGTTGTTACAGTGAAATGGAGCCTGAGTGGTTTCACAGTTTCTGTGTGTCTTTTTTTCCTGTCAATCTGTGCTGAGCTGTTGTGTGAGGTTCTGTGACAGTTGCTGTCCTGTTTTCCGCAGGGTTGGAGTTCATGTTAATCTTCCAGTGAGTGTAGTGCTGTGTTTGGGATTTAGGGTGTTGGTACTGCCCTGATGGTTTAGTTGTTGCCAAGTACTCAAGGACTTTCCAGCCTCTCATCCTGCCAGGTCTCTGTGGAAGGGGAGGCAGTCAAGAAGCTGGGAGCACAGCTCCTCCTGGCACCCCAACTGCCTCTGCTGGGCTGGATGTTCAAAGCCCTCACGGTCCCCATGGCAGACAAGACCCGCAGAACCAGAGGGGCTCCTACACCCTGGGTGCTGGGGGTCTGTGTCACAGCTTTATATGACACCCCGAGTGCTGTGGGCTCTGGGCAGGGTGGGGGCAGTTCATGTGTCGGTGCCTGATTCCCCCAGGCCTCACACGGGGCTGGAGTGGGGGGTGCTGCTGGGGAGCCTTGCCCCACTGAAGGCCCAGGGCTGCAGCAGCCCCTCAGCCCATCTCCCTGGTCGTGTTTCAGGGGCTCACACACTGCAGAGCATAGTCAGCTGTGACCTCCTGGAGGACAATAGCACCAGGGGGGATTGGCAAATTGCCTACGACGGGAGGGACTTCATTGCCTTCGACAGGGACACGATGACGTTCACTGCGGCAGATGCAGCAGCACAAATCACCAAGAGGAACTGGGAGGCAGACGGGACTGTCGCTGAGCACCTGAAGCAATATCTGGAGAACGTCTGCCCTGAGTGGCTGAGGCAATACCTGAGCTACGGGCAGGCTGTGCTGGAGAGGAAAGGTGAGGGGAGATGGGGAGCCTGGGGAGGGGCCAGCGTGGATGTGTGTGCCAGCCCTCACTGCCACCCCCTCCCCAGAGCCCCCCACGGTCCGAGTGTCGAAGAAGGAGACCCAGGGGATCCTGACCTTGCACTGCCGCGCTTACGGCTTCTACCCACGGCCCATCACCATCAGCTGGCTGAAGGACAGGAGAAAGGGAGAGCCCAGGGGTCTGGCAGAGGCTGTGGGAATGAGCCGCAGCGCTCTGGGGAGCCCCAAATGGGATAGAAGAAAACACCACTTGCACTCCCCCTCCCTCAATCAACCTCCCAAACCGCGAAGTCTATTTTGATACTTCACAGGTTTTTCATCTCTGCTGCCTGAGCAATGAGTAATGGGTTGTGGTTTTCCCCCGCTGAGAGCCGAGCACCACACAGTCTTTAAAAGAGAGGAGAGGGGGGAAGGGAAAGGAAAAAACAAACCCAAGAAACCCAAACCCCATTGGCTGGGATGAGGAGAGTTTACTAGAATATCAGAAAGATAGTGTGGTTTTGGCCCTGGCTAGAAGCCAAATGCCCACCAAGGCGCTCGCTCACTCCCCCCTTCAGCCAAAAAGGGGAGAAAATATGTCTTTGGAGGCTCAGGCCCTGAGCGAAGGCCAGAGGGATCACTCTGCAATTAGTGCAATGGGCAAAACAGACTCGGCACAGAATAAAGGAAAGAAAAGTGATTGATTCCAACTACGACTGATACACCCAGGGAACCGGGACGAGATGAGAGTGAGAAGCGGCCAGGTCTGACAGCGCCTTCCCCCCACCCCTCCCTTTATTAGCAAACTCAAACTCCATCATGATTTTACTCCCTTCTTCCCCCCCAACATGGCGCGGGGAGGGGCAGGGAATGGGCAGTGAGGTTCCAGAGGTACCAGTTGCTCCTTCCCCAGATCTCAACACGTCTCCTTCCCCCCACCCCTCGCCTCTTCACACCCTCAGCTTTAATTATCAATTCACTCCCTTCTTCCCTCCCATCGCAGCACCAGGAGGGGCAGGGAATGGGGAGTGGGGGGGTTTCAGTCCATTCCACCTGAGCTGTCTTCTGTCTCAGCTGGGGAGGCATTACACACACACACACACACACACACACGCACACACTCTCTTCCCTTACAGCGCCGTGGGGTCCCACCCACGCCAGAGTCGTATCCAGGAACTTCTGCAGCGTGAGTCCTCTCCATCGGGGAGTCATCTCCTCACCACAGGCCTCTCAGCAGGACTCCCTTCCATGCCTGCTGATGTTCAGGCCCAGACTCCCCCAGCCTGGCTCCCCACAGAGTCACAAGTCCCCTGGCAAACCTGCTGAGGTGTGGATCAATCTCTGCACAGGGTGTAGATGTCTCTGCTCCCCATCACATCCATGGGCTGCGAGGGGACATCCCGCTTCACCATGGGCTTCTCCATGAGCTGCATGGGAAACTTTCTCTCCACTTTTTTTCCCCCACCTCTCCTCCTGGGCCTGGCCTTGGCCATCGCTGCAGCTGGTCACATCTTCCCACTCTGCGTGCCGGTGGCAAAGTGTGCCAGCCAGGAGTTTTTTTCCTCAAATATGTGATTCCCAGAGGTGCTATGAATCCATCTGGGATTGGTCAATAGTGACTTTGGCCTTGAATTGGCTCTTGTTTACTGTTAGGATCTCACAACAAACTGTAACTGCTGCTTTGCAAAAGCCATCTCAACAGCACAGCTACAGCAAACTGCAACAAGGGGAAAAGGATTTAGATCTATGGGTCAACTAAATATTGACTTAGTCATGGAGATACACAAAGCAAAGCCCATAGAAAAAATAGCTTTCACTACCCCTGAACAAGAAAAATGTACCCTTAACATGTTGATTGATACAGGTGCGGATGTAACACTCATTAGTCAGGACCTATGGCCCTCGCACAGGCCCCTAGAGATGCCAGGAGCGACCGACATGGGGGTGGGGGGAATACAGGCTACAAAAATCAGTGCTTGTGTTTTGCAGTGTCATTTGTCTGATGGGTCGGTTTGCAGCATTCATCTGTACGTGATACAGGTTCCTATTTGTCTGTTGGGAAGGGATGTGCTTAGTCAGCTAGGAGCAAGGCTGGTTACTAAGCAAAAGGATTTCTGATGGCGGCCATTGAAAGTGGGCAACCCCCTTTAAAATTACCCTGGAAAACAGAAACCCTGTTTGGGTCGATCAGTGGCTGCTTACTAAAGAAAAGCTTGCCCACTTACAAGATTTAATACAGGAGCAACTAAGGGACATGTCTACCCTTCCACAAGTCTGAACATGCCTATTTTTACCATTCCTAAAAAGGACGGTACATGGTGCCTGTTGCACGATTTAGGAAAAGTCAATGACGTGATGGAAGACAGGGGAGCTCTGCAGCCCACTCTGCCATCTCCAAACATGATACCTAAAAACTGGGGCGTTTTAGGCATTGATGTAAAAGATTGTTTTTTCACTATTCCTTTACACCCTGATGATTATGAAAAATTTGCTTTTCCAGTCCCTACTATAAACAAAAATGAACCTATGGAAAGGTATCATAGGGTAGTGCTCCCACAAGGCATAAAAACTTCACCAACTGTGTGTCAGGCTTATGGAGCCTGGGCACTTGCTCCAGCATGAAAAGTACATCCTGATCTAATCCTTTATCAATACATGGATGAGATACTGATTGGGGAAAAAAACTTGGACATTGAAAGTTTGATTCATGAGTTAACAGTGCATTTGAAAAGCAAGGGGGTGCAGATAGCTCCAGAGAAAATTCAAAAAGAGCCAGTGTGGAAATATCTGGGGTGGCAGATTGATAAAAGCACCATAACACCCCAAAAGATTGAGATCTGAGCTGAGGTCAGCATGTTAAATGATGTTCAAAAGCTGCTTGGAGATATTAGCTGGGTTAGATCACTGTGTGGCATTATGAATAGGGAATTGGAACCTTTAGTGTCATTGCTAAAGGGGGAAGGTGGTGCAGGAGCACCGAGAATCCTGTCAGAAGCAGCTAAAAAGGCCCTGGAAGTTATTAGTAATAAAATCAAAAATACATATACCCACCGCTGGGATCCTGACTGGGACGTAGGAGTCACAGTCGTTAATCAAACAGAGCAGGTGTTTGCTATTAGAATGCAGTGGACTAATGACAAAGATCCCTCAAGGCTGTTGGAATGGGTGTTCTTGCCCATGCAGCCAAAGGGAACTGTAACTGCGTGTTGGGAGGCGACAGCCCAGGTCAGTGTAAAAGGCTGCAATCGTGTAGTAGAGATTGCAGGAACAGAACCTGCAGTTACTGATGTTCCAGGAGCAGCAGAGTATTTAGCTTGGGCCTTGAGGAACAGCACTGCCCTGCAAATAGCTTCATTAGACGATGCAGGGGGAATGAAAGTGCATTACCCACCACACAGAATCTTTCCAGCAGCACAGAGCTGTCACACAGAAGAAAAGCCCTTGGTGTCTGGGGCCCGGTTCGGGGTGTTACAGTATTGACTGATGCGGGAGGTGGAACTCAGAAGGCTGCAATTAAATGGCAAGAGAATGGGAAATGGCAGGATTTGATACGAAAAGGAGCCCTGGCCTCAACTCAGCAGCTGGAGTTGCAGGAGGGTGTAAAAGTGTTTGACAGGTGGAAAGCAGAACCGGTTCCTGTAGTCGGTGATTCCCTGTGTGTGGTGGGAATAGTGACCCGAATGGAACAGGCACTACTGGAAGGACTCTCAGAGGAAAGATTGTAGAGGTTGTTTAAAGAATTATGGCTCCTACTGTCTAACCAACAGCATCAGTATTTTATTACCCATATTGGCAGCCACACTGGGTTAACTCAAGGTCTGGCAGAAGGAAATCAGAGAGCAGACAGGCTGGGGGCACCAGCATGGGCTGCTCCCTCAGCAGAGCGCTGTGCACAGGCTTGAATGTCTCAGGAATTCTTTCATCAACCTGCCAAGGTGCTTCAAAGACAACACCACCTGTGTGTTGTGGCAACCAACAATGAGCAACATGCAACTCAATATGAATTTTAGGTGAAGCCATTTATTCAGTGCCCCACACCTGTGACTGTTTCCCTGCAGGCTGCAGGCACCCAATGCCCTTCCCACCTTGTTCTCACCCCATGATTACAGCCTAGACTGCTCTATCTGCTATTTCACCAGCTGTTCCCACAAACACAAAGCCACCAGCTCATCCACACTTCTTCTGAGTGCCATTTTACACTGCAGCACTACCCTCAGAATGACATTTATTTATTTTCACATCAATTCTGACCATCAAAGCAGCAGTTTCAGGTGAACTTCCTTTCTTATGTTCTTTCCATGTAGCACAAAGAGGGCTTCCCTCAGCCTCCCCTTCCCCAGGACAAAGAAGCCTGGGTCTCTCAGCCTCTCCACACAGGACCCCTAACCACATCTTAACAGACTTTCTCTGACCATGCAAAAGTTCCTCCCCATCCCTCCAGACTGGGGAGCCCCACACTGGGACTGACTGCTTGTCCTAGTTTTGCCTGGCTGGCTTCTGGCTGAGAAGGGGAACTGCAGGGGGGGCTTCTGCAAGAAGCAGCTAGACATTCTCTGCCAGCTTGACACAGTGAGTATTAGCTGATTCAATGCCCGAGTCTTTGCTGACCAAGGCCGAGCCCATCAGCAATGGTCACAGCACCTTGGGAATCACATTTGGGAGATAACAAAACCTGCAAGCAGCTGTATTGTGCCCCCAGAGAAGGGAGTGAGAAGATGTAAGGAGCTGTGCAGACACCAAGGCCAGGGAAGGGGGGAGGACATGTCCCAGGTGCCAGAGAGAATGATGCCCCTGCAGCCCCTGGAGAAACCCATGGTGCAGCGGGTGTCCCTCCACAGCCCATGGGAAAGGCCCAGACCCCACCTGCAGCCCGTGGAGAGGCCCCAGGCTGGAGCAGGGGGAGACAGACAGGAGATGCTGTGACCCACATTGGAGCCAGCCCCTGCCAGCACTTGCAGCCTGTGGAGAGAGACAGAGACCCAGAGATGAGTGAGGGAGACATCCGTGTCCAAGCAGGTCTCCTGGGGGCAGACTCGTGACCCCGTGGAGGACTGGGACTGAAAGACATTGTGATTTATCACTGCCTGCCACAGCAGTGACCCAGGCTGGGGCAGCTGGGGAAGAGCTGAAGCCCTGTGGGGAAGGACTCAGGTTGGAGAAGTTCCTGGAGGACTGTCTGCCCTGGGTGGGACCCCAGGGTGCAGCAGGGGAAGGGGGTGTGAGGAATGTCCCCCTGGCCAAGAAGGAAACAAACGTGTGAGGAACTGACTGAAACTCTGCAGAACCAAAACACGAAGAAGCAGCACACAGAACAATCAGTATTGACAAATTACTGAGTTGCGTCCCTCTGCCTGGGCAGGGCCGAGAAGGACACCTGCTCCCACAGCACTGAGGAGAAAAGCATGGACTGTGTCTGCAGCAGGGCTGGGGCTCTGTGGGGTTCCAGGGGGATGGAAGGAGAGCAGGGTATGTCCCAGAGGCACAGCTTGGTTCCCTCTATCCCCACTCCAAACCATGGTCGGATGGTCTCTGCATTGAACGAGGCTGGTGGGAAAGTGAAGATCTCGACCCCACTGTGCCCATCGATGAAAGTCACCAGCCCCCGCGGGCAGTCCAGACAGACCCAGACTCTGCTGGGGACCAGGGACAGGGGGGTGGGAGGAGAGGTGAGAGAATGAAACTGCTTCTTAGTGCCTCACACACCAGATCCCTCCTCCAGGGCTCAGCTCCTTTTTCCCCTTCCTGTTCTGAGAGTCCCTGAACACCCCCAGAGCCCAAAAGGAATCACCCCCCCTTCACCTCCACTTCCCAGCAGTGCCTCCCCTCCACAAACCCCTCCCAGCCCAGCAAGCTGCAGAAATAGGTACATTTCTAAGTGGTTTCAAGCAGGTTCTGCTGTGCTCTTTCCCATCTCACACTTCTGCTGCTTGCTGACAGATTTTTTTTTCTATTATGAGAGCTCATTATCACCCACTGACCTACCCCACCCTCATAACACCTCGCTGTGGGCTTCATTTCCTCCTCTTCATTACATGTCCTTTTTTGGTGAATTTTAGCCTTTATCTTGCTAACAAAGCCACTGACCTGGTCCTGCAGACTTGAGGCCCCTCCTATTGTTGCTCCCTTGTCCTCTCTATCCTTCCCTTCTCAGGGAGAAGTTGTTTCTCCTGAGCTATCACAACACACACACTGTGCTAACATTGCATTCTTTAGGCAGAACTTCCTGTACATCGTTGGTTTGTGACCAACCAATACTTTTTATCTCATTCTCCACTTCACAGGAACTGGTGGAGCTGCAGCCCCAGCATGGAGACACAGGATGGGGAGACAGCAGCTGGCTGGATCTGGGAAGTGCATGGGGGAGATGGCTCCTCTTGGCCCCAGTGATGGAGCTCACAAGGGGTGGATAGGCCAGAAGACAGTGAGGGAACAGCCCAGCACCACAGTCTAATGCAGCCAGGCACAGCTTTACCCCAGAGGATCACCTCCTTTGACCTGCTGGCCATGATCCTTTTGATGCCCCCAGGATCTCATTGTCTCTCTCAGCCCCCAGGACACACTGCTGGCTCATGGCCAACCTGTTATCCACCAGGACCCCCAGGTCCTTCTCCACAGATCTCCTCTCCAGCAGCTCCCCCCCAGACTGTACTGATACATGTGGTTATTCCTTCCCAGGTGCCAGACTCTACACTTGCTTTTAGTAAACCTCACCTGATTTCTCCCTGCCCAGCTCTCCAGCGTGTCCAGGTCTCACTTAGCTCCACCTGTCAGCGACTTCTCAACCCACCTCACTGTCCACTCACCTATCCTGCCCTTTCTCAGCTTTGCTATCAGGATGTCATGGGAGACAGTATCAAAAGCCTTGCTGAAGTCAAGGCAGATGACATCCACTGCTCTCCCTCCATCCACCCAGCCAGTGATGAGATCATAGAATGCTATGTGTGACTTGGGGGCTTCAGCAGCAGAGCAGACCTCACATTTCCTGTGTTTTGCTGCAGGAAGCCTCAAGCAAATGGTACAGGCAGGCTCCTGCTAGTCAGGGTGGACTATCACCTTAGGATGGACTAGCTCTCCCTACCTCAGAAACATCTTGGAAAGCCTTTTCTGGAGCCATCTGGACCAGGATCACCAATGGTGGGGACATCCCCAGCAGGTGTAGCCCCAGTCCGTCCCAGAATCTGCAGATGCTGGGAGTTGTGTTACAAGGATTATGGCGGAGGAACCTTCCATGGGCTGGGTGGGAGGATGGACATGATGTCTGAGGGCAAGAACACAGACCCTGGGGAATTTTTTTGTTTGTACCACATGTCTGTTATTTTCCTCTTCATTCCCAATCCAATAATTCCCAGAAACCACAGAAGATAATTTCTGCCAGTGAAGATCCCTGCCTTGCTGTGGGTGGCCATTATCTCATGCCTCCCTGACCATCCAAAGATGTTTCCCACTGGTTCAGGGTGTCGGTCAGGATGTCAATACTACGCCATTGACTTAGGAGCTCCCAAGGTTTATGGCTGATGACCCAAAGATTGCATAAGCACTCAGCCATGGGAGATAAGGTCTCTCTATCCCTGCACAACATGAACTGCAGGTGCCATCCCAACCCATGGAGAGAGCCCCTGACCACACACCAGTGCTCTGAGTGTGACTCAGAACAGCACTCCTGGGAATTCCATTTCTACCATCAGCTCCTGCCTCTGCCCTTAAAAGGGACTCAGCCCTGCTGAGTCTTCATGCTCATTGTGATTGGGGTGTCCCACTTGTCCTCTGGCTGTATTGGGATGGCATTTACATCACCAGGTCCTAAGGGAGCATATTGTACAAGTGACACTGACCTTACTATGGCATGCTGAATACAACTGATTCTAATGCAAGTTGCACCTGCTGGAGCTACAGGCATCCTCAAAGGCTGAAGGAGACACTGAGCCATCCAGTGAGAGAAAACCAAACATGGCAAAACCTTTCCCCAAATGGCTTGTTCCTGTCCCAACAAGGATCAGTTCTGAACTGCTGGCTGTGCTGCCAGAGCTGTGCCTGTTGAGCCGGCTCTGGGATGGCCGGGCAGCAGCCCTGCCCTCCTGTCCCCCTGGGCTCTGGGCGCTCGGCCCTGGGTACCAGGGAGGTGAGACCCGGCCTGGGTACCCCCTGCTCAGGTGGGCGCTGGGCGTTCTGCGCTGCCTTGGACTCGGACCCTTGATGTGTGCAGGCACAGAGCGATTCCTCTGTGAAGGGCAGTGTGAAGCCCAGGGCAGAGTGGAGGCTGACAGCAGCTGTCGTGGGCTGGATGGAGTCACGCTGCCCACAAGCGCTGCTGTGCTGGACATGCTGGAGCTCCAGCAGCATCTGCAGTCAGAGGCAGCACAGTGAGACGCCCCAGTTGATATCACACCTGGATGTTTCTGGACACATTTCTGGGAGGCGATCTGCTGGTGGCTGAACCACCCCAACTCTCTCAGTCTCTCTTCATAGGAGAGGGGCTTGAGTCCTCTAATCATCCTTGTGACCTCCTCTGCACCCACTCCAAGAGATCCATGTCCTTCTTGTGCTGAGGACTCCAGAGCTGGACACAGCAGTTCAGTGGGGTGAGATCTCAGCAGAGCAGAGAGGGAGAATCACCCCTTGACCTGCTGGCCACACTTCTTGTGATGCAGCCTAGGATGCCTTGTGTTATGTAGCCCCAAGTGCTTTTCTGCAGGGCTGCTCTCTATCACATCACCCCCAGCCTGTATTGGGACCAAGGATTGTCCCGACCCAAGGGCAGGAACTTGCACATGGCCTTGTTGAACTCCATGGGGTTTGCATGGGCCCACCTCTCCAGCTGGTCCAGGTGCTTCTGGATAACATCTCATCCCTCTGGCATGTTGACCCTCCCCTCAGCTTGGTGCCATCTGCAACTTGTGGATGGTGCACTCGATCCCACTGCCATTGTCATTGATGAAGATATCCAACAGCACTGGTCCCAGAACGGGACCCAGTTGTGGGTCCAGGAGGGGAGAGGGCAAGGTTTCTGGGGCAGTTGGGTGGATGAGGAAGGCTTTGAGCTCTGGTTCAAGTGGCTTTAGCGTTGCTGGGTCGTAAGATAAAGGATTCCCACCTTCAAAACCATTTGCCTATTTTAAGAAAAAGCCTGTCTTGAACCCAGGGGGTCTCTGTACCCACAAGGGATTGATCCTTTTGCCTCATCTGTTTTTACTGGATGTGGCGTTTCCTTCCCTGATTTCCCCCTTGTGCTCACTGTCTCTCATCGGATTTTTACAATGCCACCTTAAAAATACACCACAGTGACTTTGTCTGGGCTGTGACAGCCCTCCATCTCCAGCTGGATCTGGCAATGTCTAGAGCAGGTACCATGCTCCTCAACATGAACATGGGGCATGTGGGTGCTGGGGAGTCACCTGCACCCCAACCAGAAGCTGTGGAACATGGTAGACCAGGGTGTCACATTTTTTTGTGTCTGGGTTCTGGTGGAGGGGAGGGGGGTGCAGAGATTGTTGCTGCAAGAAGCAGCTAGAAGCTCTCTGCACATCCCAGACTGTAAACACTGGCCGATTCAAGGCCAGAGTTTTTGCTGACCAAGGCCGAGCTCATCAGTGATGGTCACAGGGCCTCTGGGAATCACAGTGAGGAGAAAGAAAACTGCAAGCAGCTGCATTTTGCCCCCAGAGAAGGGAGTGAGAAGATGTGAGGAGCTGTGCAGGCACCAAGGCTGGGGAAGGGGGGAGGACATGTCCCTGGCACCAGAGAGAAAGATGCCCCTGCAGCCCCAGGAGAAACCCATGGTGCAGTGGGTGTCCCCCCACAGCCCATGGACAAGGCCCAGACCCCACCTGCAGCCTGTGGAGAGGCCCCACACTGGAGCAAGGGGAGACAGACAGGAGATGCTGTAACCCACATTGGAACAAACCCCTGCCAGCACTTGCAGCCCATGGAGAGAGACAGAGACACAGAGATGAGCAAGGGAGAGATTTCTGCCAGAGTAGGTTTTCTGGGGGGAGGCTTGTGACCCCATGGAGTACTGGAGAGACATTGTGATTTATCACTGCCCACCATAGCAGTGACCCATGCTGGGACAGCTGATAAGGAGCTGAAGCCCCGTGGGAAAGGACTCACTCTGGAGAAGTTGCTGGAGGACTGTCTGCCGTGGGTGGGATTCCACAGTGCAGCAGGAGGGGAATGAGTGCCCCACCCCCCAGCCAAGAAGGAAACAACAAATACAGAATGATGACTGATTTTGAGAGTGTTTCATTCAGCAAATCATTCTCTCCTAAAAGGGACCTCTCTTTTCACAGGAGGGTTGAATAATTCCTGCCATTTACAATCAGTAACGGATTCACCATGAATTGTGGTAAGTGGATGTGGGGCAGAGCAGGGGCTGCACAGCCACAGATGAGTCTCCCGGCGAGCTCCAGGGACCTCCTGATGTATTGGGTGACTCTCCACATGCTCCATCTGGGATCAGGTAGGGATCCTGCAGGGCTGGTGGGGGCTTTCACCTGCTCTGGGTGGCAGATGTGGGGCAGAGAGCTCCTGTGGAGTGGGGACCCCAGTCCAGTGTTTGGCCCCGCATGGCTTCATTTTCCTTGGGCTCTTTCACTATATGTCCCTCACCCTGGGGTTCCCTGCAAATGGCTCTTGGGTCTGGCTGGGGTGGAGGTCATTTTTTGGAGCAGGTTCCTGCTCTTGAGAAAACTCCTTCTCCTTCCAGTCCTCCCAGTCCCGCTCCAGTTTCTCCAGAGTCTCTGGACCATGGGAGGGCAAAGCAACACCCATGGCATGGAGCGTGCCCCGCTCACACCAAGCTCAGCCCTGGCCTGCAACGGCCTCAATTAACGTAGGGGCAATCTCTCTGTCTCTGTGTCCTTCTCCATGGCCAAGCTGACTTCAGAGTGGTGGGACCAGACCAGCCTCTCCGTTTTACTGTGGGGCAGGACGTTGTGCTGCCGTGTCACTTGTCTCCAGCCATGGATGCTCAGAGCTGGGACATCAGGTGGATCCGGCATAGGGTCTCTGAAACGGTGCATCACTACCAAAATGGGGAGGACGTGTCCAGGGAGCAGATGGAGCAATATGTTGGGAGGACAGAGCTGGCCAGAGATGGTCTCTCCAGTGGAAGGCTGGACTTGCGAATCTCTGGGCTGAGACCCTCTGATGATGGTCAGTACGTCTGCACTGTGACAGATGGTGCTTCTTATGGAGAAGCTTTGGTGGAGCTGGAGGTGTCAGGTTTGTATCTGGTGTGGTGTTTGCAGGGGTAGTTGTGGTGTCCCTGGGCTTGTTTGTCACTCCCAGATGTCTGTCCTGTGCTTTGGTGCCCCAGGAGAGCTGGCACAGTGTCTGGTAGCCTTGGGGGTTGCAGACACTGCCTGGAGGTGCTGAAGCTGGGCAGCTGGGTCTTGCTGTGCCGGGAGGTTGGGGGGGAGATCTGGGGCCGTTGGGCATCAACGCTGGGTGGTTCCTGCACAGGTTGGGGTGGGTTTGGTGGGAGCTGTGAGGGGTCTGCTCAGGGATGCGGTGGTGGCCTTGGAGCTGAGCCCATCCCTCCCTGACCCCAAGCCCGGGCTCTTCCCCAGCCACAGGCTCTTGCCCTCAGATCTCTCTGGAGGGTTACGAGGCCCGAGGCATCCGGGTGCTGTGTCAATCGTCCGGATGGTTCCCACAACCGGAGGTGCTGTGGAAAGACCCCGACGGGCACCGTGTCCCCTCGGTCTCCCAGAGACATTCCCCTGATGCCAGGGGCCTGTTTGACACTGAAGATGTCATCGTGGTGACAGGGACCAGAGAGGGGAACTGGTCCTGTGTGGTCAGGAGCAGCCGCTTGGAGCAGGAGCAGGAGGCGTCCCTGCACATCTCTGGTGAGACGACTGCAGCCAGCCCCTGCGGTGCCAGAGCAGGGCAAGGGTTGGCTGCCTGGCTTGGAGCAGCTTTGGGCTGGGCTTGAGGGGCAGCGTGGGCGTGTGGGGGCACGGGAGGACTCTGTCACCTTGAGGCCAGGGCTTGTGGGACAAGGGCTGGGAGGTGTGGGGCGGGGGTCTCTTGGTCCTTCTCCCCACAGACACGAGTGTAAATCGGTCCCTTTCCCTGTGGATCTGTTTGTTTCCCAGCTCCCTTTTTCCACAATGCCCGTCCCTGGATGGTCGCTCTGGGTGTGCTCCTCCTGCTCTCTGTTGGGCTTCTTGGCCTCAGTGCTTATCTCTGGAGAAGAAGAGGTACGTTTGCCCCCAAGGGATGTTTTGCCTTCATTAAAATCCCCCTTGGGCCAAGAACAGAAGGGGACAAGGACACAGTGGGCGGGAGGACAGGGAGCATGGCCAGGGTGCCTGGCTGGTGGGAAAGTCCCAGAGACCCTCTGGAGCTGTTCCCATTGAGGAATCCAGCTGCTCTCCTCACCTCCTCTTCCTCTGGCTTTGCTTTTCAGCGCTGCTGTCCAGAGAGCTAGGTGAGTCCTTCTGGCCCCTTCCCTCAGCAAAACCTCCTGGCACAGGAGCCCCCAGCAGGGACTTGGGTTGGGTAGTTGTTGCTGTTCAGGCTGAACTCCAGAGAGCCTGGGTTGGCTTATGGGGAAATGGGCTGGCAGGGAGCCATTCCTGGGAGCAATGCAATCTTTTCCTATTCCCCAAAAAGAATGAGTTGGGCATCAGCCCGAGCTCTACCTGCTACTGTGGAGCAGCCATGGGATGAGTAGCTGTTCCCTCTGATCACACATCGCTTTTTGGTTTTCTTTTCAGAGGAATGAGGTGCAGCACAAGGTGAGTCTTGTGGAGAGATTCCTGGCATTTGGGGCTTTTTCCACTTCCCAAACTGTAATTTGGGGTCTGCCTGAGCTCTGACTGCTCTTCATGCACAGTTATGGCATGACAAGATGTCCTACCAAGTTAAATATTATTTTTTCCTTCCTTCCCAGAGGAACAAGGTACAGAACTGGGTGAGTCTTGCAGAGGGACATGACTGGGGTTTGGGTTTTTTTTCATTTCCCAAACAGTAATTTGGGATCTGCAAGAGCTCTTCCTGCTCTTCTTGAGCATTTCTGGGATGACTAGGTGTCCTACCTGATAAATGTTGCTTTTTGTTTTTCTTTGCAGAGGAATGAGGTTCAGCAGGGTGACTGTCTATGGGCTCTGGCATGGTGTGGGGTCCTGTTGTGGGTGCTCTGTGATTGGCCCTTTCTCTCCTTGCCAATCCTTTCCATCCCAGCATTCCTAGGTCTGGGAAAGCCCAAGGCCTTCTGTCAGGGAGAATGACCAGCAAAGGGAGAACAGTGTGGGGCTGGACCCTCTCCCATGCTTGACATCCCGTGCACCAGCCATGGGACGTGACCAGGCAGGAGCAAGCCATTCTCTTGGTTTTCATGGCTTTTCCCATTTCCTGAATAAGCAATTTGGCTCTGCCCAAGCTCTGACTGATCTTCATGAGTAGTTATGGGATTACAAGGCATCCCATAACTGTTATTATCAAATGTTGTGGGTTTTTTTTCTTTTCAGACTTTTACGCTGAAGATCTGAGTGAGTCTGCTTGAGTTTGGACGTGATGTGGCATCCTGTCCCAGGTGCTCTGAGATCAGCCCTTGCCCTCCTTTCCCATTGTGGTGGTTCAGCCCCAGCCAATGGCTGAGCACCACATGCTGCTCGCTCACTCCTGGAGGAGTAACAGACAGAGTCTCCATTGGTGGGGATAAGGACAGTGTACTGTCAAAATCACCATTGAAGGGAACAATAACGGCCAATTACACTCACACTCGGTGATAACACAGTGCCTTACCTACCCAAGGATTACAAAGCACTGCATGTCACAAGGAAGGACCGACCAACTGACACAATGACCAACCCACCAACCTACTGACCAGATACCCCGGGCACACTCAGACTGCTCTGCAGGCAGCCAGGCCCTGTCCCTCCCCAGCCAGCCCCTCTTATGGGCAAGTGATGTCAGGTGGTGTGGCAAACAGCCCAGGCTCATCTGTGCTGGCTACTTGGGGAGGCTGACTCTGGCCTGGCCTGGCCTTGCCAGAACCAGGACACCCATCCTCTCCATCCCTGTACCCGTGAATCTGGGAAAGGGTGAAGTGATGTACCTGGGAGGGTGGGCATCTCTGGGAGATCGGCTTGGGGATGGACCCTCTCCCCTGCCCAGGTATTTTTGGCACAAGCTGTCTGACATAGCTAGGCTTACAGGCCTGTCAAGTTCCTGGAGTTTGGGAGGCTTCTCCCATGTCAAAGAAGGATTTGGAGGTCTGCTTCAGCTCTGACTGCTCTGTCATAAGTGCTCGAGTTGAAATGCTCTTTGCAGTGAAGCTGGGGAGGTGAGGTGAGGTTGGGTGGGATTTGGTGGGGTGGGTTTGGATGGGGTGGGATTGGGTTGGATGTAATGGAGGTCACATGTGATGGCTTGGGATGGGATAGGATGCTGCTGGAAGTGGGGTCCTGGAGTGGTGAGCCCTCCAGAATATGGCAATGGGCAGGTGGTGTGCACAAAGGGGCTTGGGCTGGGGCTGCGGGAGTGTAGTGGGGGTGCAGGGCAGTGTAATAAATTAGAGTTTCCTTTCCTTTATTTGGTGTTGAGTCTGTTCTGCACGTGATGCTGATTGCAGAATGATCTCTCCCTGCCCTCACCTCCACTCCTGAGCCTCTCAATATCTAGCTTCTCCCCTGTCCATCTGAAAAAGCCAGTGATAGACTGACTTTGGTGGGCTTCTGGCCTCCAACCCGGGTCAAACCACCACAGTCAGACACTGATCCTTCCCTCTGGCACCATTGTACCCTGTGCTGCTTGCACACAGCTCATTTCCCGCCCCACAACCTTCACCGTGCCCATCCACCCAGCACCTAGCACTTTCTCCCCAGTCCCTGCAGCACATGGGTTGGGGCTGCCCATGGGACGCAGAGCAGAGGTTCACATGGATGTGGGGTGCTGGGCGGACCACGCTGAAGAGATTGGAAAAGACCTTTGAGATCATTGAGTCCTAGGATAAAGCTGTCTACCACTGAACTGTGGGGGCCTCATTCTGCTCCTGGGGACGAGCAGTGTTGGGATCCAGGGTCACCAACATCTGCAGTGGACAGGAGAAGCCAGAGCATCAGGGACAGAACTCGAGAAATGTGTGGCCTGCAGGTTAAGGGAGGTTCTCCTGCCCCCCTGGTTGGCCCTGGGCAGCTTTCACCACCCTTAGGCCAGGATCTGCCCCACGGGGCAGGAGACAGGACATCTCCTTCCTCTGAGTGATCCCATCCCAGAGCCGGCCCAAGCACAGCAATGATCCAGCTCGGTCTCATGGGAAGAAGTGATGCCATGAAAGGCCAGAAACAAGACTCAATATCCTTGTGACCATGAAGCAGGTATTCTTTATTGCAGTGCTGGGCGCACAGGGGATCGCTCCTCTGAATGTGTGCCCAGTAAAGGGTCAGTGACACAGCTTTTATCCAAGACATATATATGCATATTCATGCTACATGCATATTGATAGTTTCCAAGGAATGGTTAATTTTTCCATTATAAGAGGTCATTATCCCCCAGTCACCTACCCCACCCTGATAATTTCTCAGTGGGCTTCATTTACTCCTCCTCATTACAAGTCCTCTTGTTGAGTTTTAGCCTTTGTCTTGCTAACAAAGCCACAGAGCTGGTCCTGCAGACTTGAGGCCCCTCCTGTTCTTGCTCCCTTGTCTTCTCTATTGCTCCCTTCTCAGAGAGAAGGTGTTTCTCCTGGGTTATCACAACACACACACTGTGCTAACATTGCAGTCCTTCAGGAGGAACACCCTTTACATTGTTGGTTAGTGACCAACCAATACTTTTTATCAATTCTTTTTTGGCAATCCAATCACCAATTACTTGGGGCAGCAGAAACTTCCCCCAGGCTGCAAGGAGAGAGGAGAGCTGGTCCCATCCCAGAGCCCGTTCCCAGCAGGAACACGGCAGGGCAGAAATTCCAACCCATGGCTGGTCTGCCCGAGCTACTCACACTCCCAGGCACATCACCTTGGGCTTTTCTAGACCTAGGAATGCCAGGATGGAAAGGATGGAAAGAGCTCAGTACAGAGTTGCTGGGACAGGACCCCGTGCCATGCCAGAGCTCATGGAGACTCACCCAGTGCTGCAACTCGTTCCTCTGGAAGGCAAAAGCAAAAAGTGATGAATGATCAGAAAGAACAACTACTCACCCCATGGCTGATCCTGCAGGAGCAGCCAGAAATCAGGGTTGTTCCCTAATTCCATCTTTTTGGGGAATAGGACAAGACCACCGGGAATGGTTCCCTGCCAGCCAATGCCCCCATCAGCCCACCCAGGCTCTCTGGAGCTCAGGCCGAATGTCAGGAACCCCCCAAAGTGAAGTTCCAGACCCCAATAGGCAATGTGGGCCCTTGATCTCCCAGAGACATTCCCCTGACATGAGTGGCGTAGGAAGGGGACAGCCCCGGGGGTGTCAGGCAGGGGGAACCCTTGGACCCTGAGCAGACAGGGGGGAGGGGGTCTGGCTGTGGAGAGGAGGCCTGACCTCAGAGCTGGGGCTTACTGCAGGGGGAACATTGGGGCACCAAGTTTTTCCTTTGCATTAAAAAATTCTTCATGTCCAAATTCAGGTTTTGAAGTTTAGTTCTTACTTTGGGTTTTTTATTTTCATTAATTCTTTGGTTTTAATTTTATTTCGTTGGCTTTTATTTTGGGCTTTGGGCTGGGTATAGGCCCTGAGGATGGGTCTGGGGGCCTGATCCTTGTGGCCTGAGGATGGAGCCTGGGCCTGGTTGCCTGGGAAAAGGGTGTGGTTCTGGGGCCCTTCCACGCCCTGCTCCATGGGCCTGATTCCCTGAGGGTAGGGCCTTGCTCCCAGGGCCTGGTCCTGGGCGGCTGAGGATGAGGCCTGTTTGCCTGGGCCTGGGGCCAGAGGGATGGGCCTGAGGACCTGGGAGTGGGCCAGGGCCTGGGGGGCCTGGTTCATTGGGCTGGGGCCTGAGAATAGGGCCTGAAAGTCTGAGGGTATGGCCTGAGGGCCTGGGACAGAGGGATGGGCTTAAGGACCTGGGGGTGGGTCCCTTGGGCCATCTTCCCCTGGATGTGTGTGGGGCCTGAGGGCCTAGTTGCCTGGGGATGGGCCTGAGGCTGGGGCCAGGATCTGGGGCCAGGGTCTGGGGCCTGGAACTGGTCCTTGCTTTGGCCCTGGTCCTGGTCCCAAGCCTGGGGCTGGGGCTGAATCTGTGGCTGGGCCTGGCCATTTGGCTTAGGCCTGGGACTGGTCCTTGGGCATAGGCCTGGGACTGGTCCAGGGCTGGGCCTGGAGCTACACTTAGGGCTCAGGCTGAGCCTGCAGCTGGGTTTGAGGCCTGAGGATGGTCCTAGAGGTGGGGCCTGCGGATGTGGCTCAGGCCTGGTGATTGGGTCTGGCCATGGGGCCTGGGGATTGGGCCTGGTTCCCCTGTCCTGGGGACCTGGGTACAGGCCTGACAATGGGGCTGGGGCTCTGGGGAACAGCTGTGGGTCTGTGTGGCAGTATGGGGCAGGGTGGTGGTGGCTGCAGGTCCAACAGAGCCAACACTTGCCGGGCTCAAGGCCGGCCCTGCTGCTCACCACATCCGAGCCCATCAGTGCTGGTGGCAGCGCCTCTGTGATAGGAAAGAAATGCAACTGGCTACTTTCTGCTGCCAGAGAAGGGAGTGGGACGGTGTGAGACACTTGGCAGGCACTGAGGTTGGTGCAGAAAAGGGGGGATGAGGTGCTCCAGGCACTGGAGAAGATCATAGTGAAGCTGTTCCCCTGCAGCCCATGGAGGATGATGATGGAACAGAGATTCCACCTGCAGCCCATGGAGAAGACCATGGTAGAGCCGGCTGAGGACTGAAACAAAGGGTCTTCCACAGGCAGCTGCTTCCAGCAGGGAACAGCGGTGATGAAGAATCCCTCCCGAGGATAGGGCCTGAGAGCCTAGGGGTATGACTTGAGGGCCTAGGCCAGAGGGACAGTCTTGACGACCTGGAGATGGGCCCTGCTTCCCTTAAGCCATCTTCCCCTGGAGGTAGGGCCTGGGAGACTGGTCTGCTGGGGATGGGCCTGAGGCTGGAGGTGGTCCTGGGCCTGGGCCTGGAGCAGAGCTAAGGCCTGGGCTTAGGGCTGAGCCTGGGCCAGGGCCTGGGCAAAGGCCTGGGGTTGGGCCTGCAGGAGGAGCAGCTGCCCCAGCACTGGTAGGTCCTCAGCACCCAACAGCCCTCAGACACCCATTCAGATGCTCTAAGCATCCCAGCCTGGGCAGGAGGATGCTCTGCTGGGAGGTGATCTGCTGGTGCTGCCTGGGAGCTGGAGCTCAGCGGCTCTTCTGGGCTCACACTGCCCTCTCCTGACACTTGGGGGTGGAGATGTCCCCAGAGCTCCTCCAGCCCTGCCTTGTGAGTCAGAGAATAACAGAATCAAAGAAGGCGTTGGGTTGGAAGGACCTCTGGCCAAGGAACCTCTGACTAGATCAGGTTACTCAGAGCTTCATCCACCCTGACCTCGAATGTCTCCAGGGATGGAGCCTCCACCACCAAGCTGGGCAGCCTGGGCCAGTGTCCCATCACCCTCAGAGGGAAGAACTCTTCCCAATATCTAATCTAAAGGTGCTTGAAGGTCTCCCCAGGGCCTTCTCCAAGCTGAACAAGCCAGGGACTGGAAGGAACTTTCCTACTCTGAAACCATGTAGGTGGCACTTCGAGGCCATGTGGACAAACGGTCACTGACTAAAGCAGGGACTCACCTCTGTACTATAATCACTGCTCTTGCAGTCTTCCTTGTGCTGCTGATGGATCTGAAGAAGCCCTTCTTCTTCTCCTGAACATCCCTTGCCATTTTAATTCCAAGTGGGCCTTAGCCTTCCTTGCTGCTTGTTCCTACATTCTCTGACTACATCCCTATAGTCCTCCCAAGTGGCCGCTCCCTCTTTCCACATGCTGTAAGCTTTCTTCTTGGAGATTTTCTGGGGCTCTCTTCTCCTCCATGAAGGTCTCCTGCCTACTTTACTTGATTTCCTAGTCTTCAGGAATCATGAGTCTTCACCAATCATGAGCTCAGAAGAAATGGTGCTCGAATACTCTACCTTCTAGAGCCTGAACCCATGGGATTCTCCTAAAGTGGTCTTTGAAGAGGCCAAAGTTAATTCTCCTCTAATCCAGGGTTGTAATCCTCCTCACTGCCCTGCTCCTTCCACTCAGGATCCACAACTCTGCCATCTCATGGTCACTGCAGCCCATGATTCCCCTCTCCAACCTTCACATTCTCAACAATGAAGCTGTTAGTACAAGCTCCAGCTGCACCTCTCTCCTCTCTCTTTCTGTCCCATGTCTCCCCAGTCCTCTGTCCCTCCCCTGTCCCTCATGTCATGTCCCCTGTGCCCCTGCCGTGTCCGTTCTCCCTGCAGCACTCCACCGCCTCTCCCCCTTTGTCCCCAGGCAGGAGCAGCTGCCCCAGCACCGGTAGGTTCTCAGCACCCAACAGCCCTCAGACACCCATTCAGATGCTCCAAGCAGCCCAGCCTGGGCAGGAGGATGCTCTGCTGGGAGGTGATCTGCTGGTGCTGCCTGGGAGCTGGGGCTCAGCAGCTCTTCTGGGCTCACACTGCCCTCTCCTGACACTTGGGGTGGAGACGTCCCCAGGGCTCCTCCAGCTCTGAGGATTCACAGACTGCTTTAGGTTGGAAGGGATCTTTAAAACCATGTAGTCCAACCCCCTGCAGAGAGCAGGGACACCTTAAACTAGAGCAGATTGCTCACTTTCATCAAGCCTGACCTTGAATGTTTCCAGGGATTGAGTGCAGAAGCAATCCTCACAACCTCAGAAAGGTTCTAAAGCAGGGATATTTACTACATCCAGCTGGGTGCCAGCTGGGGCTGTTTAATCTGGAGGAGATTGAGAGGGGATCTGATCAATGCTCATCAAGATCTAAAGGTGGGTGTCAAGGGGATGGGGTCAGACTGTTCTTAGAGGTTCCCAGCAACAGGACAAGTGGCAGTGGGCACAAACTGGAACACAGGAAGGTCCATCCCAATATGAAGAAGAACTTTACTCTGCAGGTGCCCAAGCACTGGTGCAACCTGCCCAGTTATGGATTCTCCTTCTCTGGAGAGATCCCAAACCTGCCTGGATTCAATGCTGTGCAACCTGCTCGAGGTGATCCTGCTCTAGCAGAGGGGTTGGACTAGACGATCTCCAGAGGTCCCTCTCAACCCCAACTGCTTGGTGAAGCTGTGCAGCTATGATATATCAGAAAACTTCCATAGTGGGTGGTGAGGCACTGGCACAGGTTGCCCTGAGAAGCCTCATGGATACCCCATCATTGGCAGTGTTCAGGATCAAGTTGGACAGGACCTGTGAGTAACCTGGTCTAGGGGAAGACATCCCTCTCAAATCCATGGAATCCATTTGCCCCTTTCCTCTGCTTGGCTGGAGGCAGGACTCCTCCTCCTTACCAGAGCATTTGTGACACAGCTCCTGTAATTGCAAACCAGGCAGCTTTTTACCCGGAGAGGAGCCCACGTCTCTTGCCTGGCTAAAGTGCAAGGACTGGTCACAGGGGTGATCCTACAGCAGCCCAACATGGCCTTTCCATGGCACTGGGTGTGAGGTTGACCCCACAGAGACATACAGCCACCAGGTCAGGATAGGGAGGGGAGGTGTCCTCAACACATCTGTCCCGCCCTGGGGAATTGCTCAGCAGCAACCAGAGCAGGAATCTTCCTGGGCGGTGCCTTTTCAGCCAGTTTTCATGCTGCAGTTCTTGTACCTGGGCTTCCATGATCAAGGTAGGGGCACCATCCAGGTTCTCATGTCCTCCTCCTGGTCATGGACAGTTGGTGCCTCATTACACACACACACACACACACACACACACACACACACACACACACACACTCTCTTCCCTTACAGCACCGTGGGGTCCCACCCACGCCAGAGTCGTATCCAGGAACTTCTGCAGCGTGAATCCTCTCCATCGGGGAGTCATCTCCTCACCACAGGCCTCTCAGAGGGACCTTCTGAGCAGACCTCTCAGTAGACCCCTGTCTGCGACCCTTACAAGGATCTGCGCAAGCGCCAATGACTGATAAGCTGATTAGCATGAGAAGCGAGAGTAGGTGGGTTCAGGTACTGACTATGTACAGGCTTTCATAGAATATTCATAGTTTTATTGTATAAATGTAAGATCAGTCGACTGCTTCGGGATGCAGCTTGTGGAGGAGAGATCCCCCGTGCATCTGCGCGCCATAAACATCCCTACTGTAGAACTTCCCAGTTATAGAGTCGATTTCCCTACGTCATTTGGCGAGCCAGGCAGGAGATCTCTGCTTTTCCATGGGAGCAGCTGAGGAGCAGACGCTCCTAGGTGCCCCGAGCACTTTCCTCGGAGGAGCCCCTGCTCCCGACCGCTCACCCAGAGAACAGACAACAACCTCCTGAAGCCACGGATAAACGGTATGTTTGGAAAAGGGGACCAAGGGGTCCAAGGGAGCCTGTAAGTCTTATGCGTGGCTGGGGCAGCTGATAAATCGTGCAGAGACGTCTGGCGTGCAGAACCGTCCCCGTGGGAAGGATACCCTGGTGTGGTAAAGGTGGTTTTGCTGACCAATAGGAGTGGCCGCTAGCGACATTGGGAGTAGATCGAGCAAATCTGGGGTCATTGCTGCATCCTGATCGGGAGCCATAAGGGACCTGTTGATGGGTATATATATATATATGTAACGGTATATATAACGGCTGGTATAAGGGACAGGAACGGGTAAGCGACCTCCACGTAATTACGTCTGGTTTTATCTTTTCTATCCTTTGCGCAGCTGCTCAGCAAACATTCGTTGTAACGAAATCATAGAGTTTTATGTACATGTGTAGAATAGGATCGTTGTCTTGTTGTTCTGTTGTTATGGTGCATTTGTTGTGGAAGTTTGGTGTTCGTGTGTATGTGACGTGAATGAGTGATCACAAAACTAAGTTCATTGTAAAGTAAGCAGAAAAGTTATACAACCCCCCTTAATAGGGCCAGTAGCCTCACTTAAAACCAAGTGCTCAGAGCACCATCTAGTGTTTAACAGCTTCTTGTGGTTCAGTGCCTTGACCGCATCTGTAGGACAGAGGAAAACAGGTAATAACTGGCTCTGACTGTGGCCGCCGGAGACTAATTCTAAAATCATGGGTAATAATCAAAGTAGAGCCTCAAAAAAGAACCCTCTAGGGTGTGTGCTGGCCCATTGGAAGGAATTGGTGGGATCAGGGGGCACTGAAAATAAGAAAACACTTATTAAGTATTGTAATCAGTGGTGGCCTCTTTATAAATTGGAGGGTGGGGCTAAATGGCCACTTAACGGGACATTAGATTACAACACTTTATTACAATTAATGTTGTTTCTAAGAAGGGAAGGAAAATGGGATGAAGTCACATATCTGGATATGTTTTACACCCTCCAAAACCATCCGGAGTGGCAAAGAGGTTGTGGACTAGTCCCACCACAAGATCCTATGGTACTTGCACTCAAGAAGGAAAATAGGAAACACCAAGGTAGACTGAAGCGGTGCTGCTCGGCGTGTAGCATAGGGCAGAGGTGTACTAGACCCAACAAAACTTACCAAGTACCTGAACAAGACCAAGATCTAATCGATTTGTTTAAGCCTCCCCCTCGACCACAGGAACAGGATGGGGACTCAGATGAGACCTCCACTTCTTCAGACGACCCTGTGTCCTCACAAACTCAAAAGAAAATCTCAGCGGTCTTACAGGCACCTCTTCGAGAGGCGGTAGGACCTGAAGGGGGAACCAAGTTAATTAAGGTACCTTTTACCACTGCTGATTTAGATGCTTGGAAGAAGGCGGCCCGGGAATATTGGGCTGACCCAGTAGGTGTCGCCAAACGCTTTAAATTTATGATGAAACAACATAACCCTGATTGGGATGATATACAGTTATTATTAGAACATATGACCGAAACAGAAAAGCAGCTAATTCTGAAAACTGCAGGAGGTTTGGCTACTGATTACTATGAGAAAAGGGGAGAGGACGTTAAAGATTACTTCCCTCTTCAGGACCCCAGATGGGATGCTAATAGATCGGCCCATATGGAAAGGCTAAAAGCATACCAGGATTGGATTTCTAGAGGGATGAAAAGAGCTATCCCCAAAACTATAAATTGGTCAGCCTTATATGCAATAAAACAGGGTCCTTCCGAATCCCCATCCGAATTCCTGGATCGACTGAGGGATGTGATGCACCGCAAAACACCATTAGACCCTGAGTCAGAGGTAGGAATACAGCAATTAGTTTCTCTGTTTCTGGGCCAGTCTGCAGGAGACATTAGGCGCAAACTCCAAAAGTTACGTACCACAGAAAGTCGCAATTTGGAGGTTTTGTTGGAGGAGGCATGGAGAACATTTAGTAACAGAGAAGAAGGTTACAAGCAAGATCAGAAAAGGATACTAGCAACAGTGAGAAATGATGAAAATTGAAAATTTAAAGCCAGATCAGCTCAGGGGTTGAGACCTCTGAGTAGAGACCAGTGTGCAATATGTAAGAAAAAAGGACACTGGAAGAACAAGTGCTCTGAGTGCACTAACCGACACAACAATCAAAGGAAAATGATAGCCCAGATTGAAACAGAAAAATGACTAACCGACCTGGATGATCCCCTGGTAAAAATAAAGCAAAGGGAAGAACAAGAGGAAGTTGAATTCTAGTAGACATGGGAGCAACTTATTCAGTCTTAAATCAAGCTTTAATCCCCTTGGAAAATAACTATGTTTCAGTAAAGGGTGCGACTGGCCAGGCTGAGAAGTCCTACTTTTGCAAAGCTTTAAAAAACAAATTTGGGAAACAAGTAGGTTTTTGTATATGCCAAATTCACCAAGGGCCCTTCTCGGCAGAGACTTATTAGAACAATTGGAAGCAACAATTAAATTTAGGCAAGGAGAAGTTACTCTGGAGGTAAATGATCACCAATATGTTCAAATAATGAGCTTATCCTTAATGGATACTCCTGTAGCTGGGAAAATCGATACGAGGATTACTGATCAGGTATATCCTGGAGTCTGGGCAACTGATGTACCGGGGCGGGCAAAGATAGCACCACAAATAATAATAAAATTAAAGGAAGGACAGAGTGCAGTAAGAATTAAGCAATACCCACTGAAAAAGGAGGATAGAGAAGGAATTTGCCCAATTATAGAACGGTTTATAAAACTAGGGTTACTAAGGGAATGCCAATCAGAATTCAATACACCTCTCCTCCCAGTTAAGATACCTGATGGGTCCTATAGAATAGTCCAAGACTTAAGAGCTGTCAACAAAATCACAGAAGTTTCAAGACTCCATCCTTAAGCTGTTGAATGCTAGCATAAACAGACTCAGAATGATCTGAGAGATTCATACAACACATACCCTCAAGATCCTCACAACCACGGCCTTGTGCTAAAAGCAAAAACACTATAGCACCTCTATTTGGCAGCGTCGCATGACGAACACTACCCACATCTAATAAAAGGCCAGTTAGTGCGCGGCTGGTAGCGTTTGTTTGCTTGTTGTGTTAGGGGTCAGAACAGAAAGCCGACCTACGCTACATGCACCCCCTATCATGTATGAGGGGATAATTTGCCAAGCCCTATCCCCACAGATAGAAAATATCCCAGATGGTAACAAAAAGGGGGATCGCTGGATCTCGAGAAATTTGTCGCTGTATAGTTACACCACGTACTGGCATTTCTAAAGACAGGGTGGTCAGGAGAAACATCCATCCTGGATTGTTTTTTTCCTGTATAATTAAACTGAACACAAAAATCCATTTTTACTGACCCAAGAAGCTCAATGTCTTGTGGTCCTAGGGTAGTCTGTGGGAGAGAAGGAACCCAAGTATCCCACATATCTATCAAATTTGGTGAGAGGGCAGGAAAAATCCTTACAAGACCCTCAGGTATCGGCCATCTATCTATTGGTAGACCAACAAGGCATGTAGAGAAAGGGTTATTGGGAGAAGCAGTAGCAAGACATAGAACATCTTGTCCTGTCAAATTTGCTAATGTAACCCATGCATTAGTTTTTGGTAAAGGAGGGGGAAACAGTCCTCCCCAAAGGGGCAAAGGTCCTGGGCTCATTATCAACAACCCTGTGCCCCACACTGTAACAAACATGAGGGCTCGCGAAATCGCCCGCAAAATCGCCAGTCACTCGGGAGTGTCGGGGATGTGGTCACCCAGATTAGGATCCCTTGGCATCTTGGTCACTTGAAGCCTCAGGGTGTCGCTGTTCCACAGGGTGTTCTGGGTTGCTAGTCACCCACTGCCACAGTGGCTCATGAAAAGGACGCACGCTCTTTGCTGGAATCCACCTGGGGCCTTGTTCTGTGCAGACACAAGCATACCCTCTCCCCCATGTTACAAGAGGATATGGCCCCACAGTCTTACCTGTTTCTGGGTCACGAACCAAAACTGGCCCTTTGATTTGTGCCTGAAGTGAAGTGTTCACATTAAAGTGTTGGACTATGGGAGGATTACTGTCTAACAGAGAACTGTTCAAAAAGGTAAAACCGTACAAAGGTTTCTGTAGCCGCTCCTCAGGAGTAGCAGTCCCTACCCCCTCTTTTTGCTGTTGTAATAAAGGTTTCAAAGACTGGTGAGAACGTTCAATTAGAGATTGACCCGTAGGGGAATCAGGGATGCCAGTGGTATGAGTCACACCCCAGGAGTCCAGAAAGGCTTTTGTTGCACTTGAAACATATGCAGGACCATTGTCTGTTTGTATCTGGGAGGGAATGCCCAAGGTAGCGAAAGCACTCATCAAGTGTTTCCGGACATCACGTGCTTTCTCCCCTGTGTGACAAGAAGAAAATAAGGCACCTGAAAATGTATCAATAGAAGAATGGACATATTTCAATTTACCAAACTCTGGAGAACGTGTAACGTCCATTTCCCATAATTGTAGGCTTTGGAGTCCTCTAGGATTAATCCCACCCAAGGGAAATGAGTGTCGTTGACAATCAGGACATACAGCAATGATATTAGATGCTTGTTGGGAGGTAATTCCAAACTCCAGCATTCTGGTGAAAAAAGGAAGGACTGAGCTTAGCTTGTGCTAAGCGATCCGGCAATACCTGTACCCGCAGTGTCAAGAGATCAGCTTGTCGATTCCCTTCTGCAATAAAACCTGGTAAAGAAGTATGTGATCTGACATGCATAACAAAATAGGGGTGAGGACCAGAGTCCAGGAGAAAAATGAGTTCTTGTAACAAAGCAAAGAGTTCAGAGTGTGAAACGTTACGCAGTAGAGATGCTTCAGCTCCTTCAACAATTCCTGCAACGTAAGCTGAATCAGGAACCAGTTGAGCGGTATGGACCATTTAGGAAAGACTCGAACAACTGCGGTCAGTTCCACCATCTGGGGGGAGCCAGGTACAGTTTCAAAGTCCGATTTCCATTGTCCACGCTGGCTGTCCCACCAAAGAATGACTGATTTGTGTCATTTTCCAGATCCATCCGTAAACACTGTTAGGGCCTGCAAAGGTTGGTCACTCCTTTTCGGTTTAACTGTTAAAGAAAAGTTCGTGTTCAACAACTTATGCGAAGGTGGGTGGGGTGTGAGTTGACCTGGACAGTCAGCTAATGCCATAGCAAAGGCGTCCGATTGCTGATACACCCATTGTAAATACATGCTCGGTACAGGTAAGCAGATATATACAAAATCCAATCCTGATTACATTAACAAGCGCTGCCCAGCTTTAATTATCAAGGAAGCAAACATGTCGTGCTGTGTTGAAAGAGTTTTTGTAGATTGATTTGGCAACAAAATCCACTGGATAATCAAGAGTGGGTCTGATTTCTGTGGATCCCACTGAAATATCAATGCATGCGGTTGTCGTGTGGGATTTAAAATCATTAGATAAAAAGGTAAATCAGGGATGCAGCGGTGTGCTTGTCTGTTGGTGATTGCTGCAGCAACCTTTGGCAAAGAATCAACAGCCTCGGGGCTTAGGCTGCAAGGGGAGCACAAATTGACATCCCCTTTAAGCAGTTCAAATAGAGCTCTCAAATCTGTATTAGAAATTCCCAGCAGTGGTCGGACCCAGTTAATGGTTCCCAGCAATTTCTGTACATCATGCAAGCTTTTTATGTCTGTTTGTATCTGTAAGGGCTGAGGAGCTATAGTTTGAGCTCTGATGCGCCATCCTAGGTATTTCCAAGGGGGTGTTTTTGGACCTTTTCTGGTGCAATGCAAAGGCTCACTGAATTAACAGTGTCTGTGACAAGGGCTACGGCTTTCTCCATGACCGCGAGATGTTGTGCGGCTACCAGGATGTCGTCCATGTAGTGATACAACAATACATCAGGCATCACAACTCTAACAGGGTTAAGCACCTTAGCTACATCCCACTGACAAATTGTAGGACTGTTTTTCATCCCTTGTGGCAGCACAACCCACTGGTACCTTTGCAACGGGGCTTGCATGTTGATGCTTGCAACTGAAAAAGCAAATTTAGGAGCATCATCCGAATGCAGTGGAATATTAAAAAAGCAATCTTTTAGGTCTGTCACAGTCAAATGCCAATCCCGAGTTAAGGAAATTCCTTGGTGCAAGCCACAGGGTTTCCAAAAACTCTGAAAATCCTTCAATAGATGCCTGTCTCTGACTGATGGTGGGATGAGCATCCATAAATAATAGGATGCTTTGCAGACAGAAGTTTAAGGAGTTACATTTCCAAGGTCTGGACAAAGAATAGACCTTAGTCTTAATCAACAGAAGCCCTGTGCAAAGGAATTTAAGGAGGAAACATTTCCAAGGACTAAATAACTTGAATGCCAATTACGAAGGACCATTTGGCACTTGGAGGTTGTTAGAGGAGATACCTCTGAGAGTGACAATGTCCAGCTGGGATACTGGTGACTACGCATGTGTCAAGAAGAGAGGTGAAAAGTTTAACCCGATGAAGACTACAGGCCTTCATCCTGAAGACCCCAACTCACGACCACCAGAGAGCACTGCGCCTGCGCCATCAGGAGGGATTTATGGAAATGAAGCCATGAAGTTAATTTGAATATGAAGCGGGACAGGTCATGCATATGTACAGCTGTTACGAATTCCAAACCCCTCTCCTCTATAAAAAGTCAAACAACAATGCATTCAGCGGAACTTCCCCCACCTGACATGAAGTGAAGTCGAGTCGGTCCCGTGAGATGTCGTGGGAACCCGTGGTGGTAGATATAACTTTCCTGTAACTTTAGGCTCCTTACCTTTCTTTCTCTTTTTTTCCTTCGCTCTCTCACTCTCTAACACCTTTCGCGAATTTTGCTGTAATAATTAAACTTCCTTATGATGCAGCATTTGACCTCGTTTGTGTCTTAATCTCACTCTGGGAATTATAAAAGAATCTTGCCCCTGACTGGGCTATTCCAGAACGGGACAACTGCATAGAGCATTTCAACTCGAGCACTTATGACGGAGCAGTCAGAGCTGAAGCAGACCTCCAAATCCTTCTTTGACATGGGAGAAGCCTCCCAAACTCCAGGAACTTGACAGGCCTGTAAGCCTAGCTATGTCAGACAGCTTGTGCCAAAAATACCTGGGCAGGGGAGAGGGTCCATCCCCAAGCCGATCTCCCAGAGATGCCCACCCTCCCAGGTACATCACTTCACCCTTTCCCAGATTCATGGGTACAGGGATGGAGAGGATGGGTGTCCTGGTTCTGGCCAGGCCAGAGTCAACCTCCCCAAGTAGCCAGCACAGATGAGCCTGGGCTGTTTGCCACACCACCTGACATCACTTGCCCATAAAAGGGGCTGGCTGGGGAGGGTCAGGGCCTGGCTGCCTGCAGAGCAGTCTGAGTGTGCCCGGGGTATCTGGTCAGTAGGTTGGTGGGTTGGTCATTGTGTCAGTTGGTCGGTCCTTCCTTGTGACATGCAGTGCTTTGTAATCCTTGGGTTGGTAAGGCATGGTGTTATCACCGAGTGTGAGTGTAATTGGCCGTTATTGTTCCCTTCAATGGTGATTTTGCCAGTAGACTGTCCTTATCCCCGCCAATGGAGACTCTGTCTGTTACTCCTCCAGGAGTGAGCGAGCAGCATGTGGTGCTCAGCCACTGGCTGGGGCTGAACCACCACAATGGGAAAGGAGGGAAAGGGCTGATCTCAGAGCACCTGGGACAGGATGCCACATCATGTCCAAACTCAAGCAGAGTCACTCAGATCTTCAGCGTAAAAGACTGAAAAGAAAAAAAAACCCACAACATTTGATAATAACAGTTATGGGATGCCTTGTAATCCCATAAATGCTCATGAAGATCATTCAGAGCTTGGGCAGAGCCAAATTGCTTATTCAGGAAATGGGAAAAGCCCTGAAAACCAAGAGAATGGCTTGCTCCTGCCTGGTCACGTCCCATGGCTGGTGCACGGGATGTCAAGCATGGGAGAGGGTCCAGCCCCACACTGTCCTCCCTTTGCTGGTCATTCTCCCCGACAGAGGCCTTGGGCTTTCCCAGACCTAGGAATGCTGGGATGGAAAGGATCGGCAGGGAGAGAAAGGGCCAATCACAGAGCACCCACAACAGGACCCCACACCATGCCAGAGCCCATGGACACTCACCCAGTGCTGAATCTCATTCCTCTGCAAAGAAAAACAAAAAGCAACATTTATCAGGTAGGACAACTAGTCATCCCAGAAATGCTCAAGAAGAGCAGGAAGAGCTCTTGCAGATCCCAAATTACTGTTTAGGAAATGAAAAAAACCCAAACCCCAGTCATGTCCCTCTGCAAGACTCACCCAGTTCTGTACCTTGTTCCTCTGGGAAGGAAGGAAAAAATAATATTTAACTTGGTAGGACATCTTGTCATGCCATAACTGTGCATGAAGAGCAGTCAGAGCTCAGGCAGACCCCAAATTACAGTTTGGGAAGTGGAAAAAGCCCCAAATGCCAGGAATCTTTCCACAAGACTCACCTTGTGCTGCACCTCGTTCCTCTGAAAAGAAAACCAAAAAGCGATGTGTGATCAGAGGGAACAGCTACTCATCCCATGGCTGCTCCACAGTAGCAGGTAGACCTCGGGCTGATGCCCAACTCATTCTTTTTGGGGAATAGGAAAAGACCGCATTGCTCCCAGGAATGGCTCCCTGCCAGCCCATTTCCCCATAAGCCAACCCAGGCTCTATGGAGTTCAGCCTGACAACTACCCAACCCAAGTCCCTGCTGGGGGCTCCTGTGCCAGGAGGTTTTGCTGAGGGAAGGGGCCAGAAGGACTCACCCAGCTCTCTGGACAGCAGCACTGAAAAGCAAAGCCAGAGGAAGAGGAGGTGAGGAGAGCAGCTGGATTCCTCAATGGGAACAGCTCCAGAGGGTCTCTGGGACTTTCCCACCAGCCAGGCACCCTGGCCATGCTCCCTGTCCTCCCGCCCACCGTGTCCTTGTCCCCTTCTGTTCTTGGCCCAAGGGGCATTTTAATGAAGGCAAAACATCCCTTGGGGGAAACGTACCTCTTCTTCTCCAGAGATAAGCACTGAGGCCAAGGAGCCCAACAGAGAGCGGGAGGAGCAAACCCAGAGCGACCATCCAGGGACGGGCATTGTGGAAAAAGGGAGCTGGGAAACAAACAGACCCACAGGGAAAGGGACCGATTTACACTCGTGTCCGTGGGGAGAAGGACCAAGAGACCCCCGCCCCACACCTCCCAGCCCTTGTCCCAGGAGTCCTGGCCTCAAGGGGACAGAGTCCTCCCCTGCCCCCACACGCCCACGCTGCCACCCAAGCCCAGCCCAAAGCTGCTCCAAGCCATGCAGCCAACCCCCGCCCTTCTCTGGCACCGCAGGGGCTGGCTGCAGCCGTCTCACCAGAGATGTGCAGGGACGCCTCCTGCTCCTGCTCCAGGCGGCTGCTCCTGACCACACAGGACCAGTTCCCCTCTCTGGTCCCTGTCACCACGATGGCATCTTCAGTGTCAAACAGGCCCCTGGCATCAGGGGAACGTCTCTGGGAGACCGAGGGGACACGGTGCCCGTTGGGGTCTTTCCACAGCACCTCCGGTTGTGGGAACCATCCGGCCGATCGACACAGCACCCGGATGCCTCCGGCCTCGTAACCCTCCAGAGAGATCTGAGGGCAAGAGCCTGTGGCTGGGGAAGAGCCCGGGCTTGGGGTCAGGGAGGGATGGGCTCAGCTCCAAGGCCACCACCGCATCCCTGAGCAGACCCCTCACAGCTCCCACCAAACCCACCCCAACCTGTGCAGGAACCACCCAGCGTTGATGCCCAAGGGCCCCAGATCTCCCCCCAAACCTCCCGGCACAGCAAGACCCAGCTACCCAGCTTCAGCACCTCCAGGCAGTGTCTGCAACCCCCAAGGCTACCAGACACCATGCCAGCTCTCCTGGGGCACCAAAGCACAAGACAGACATCTGGGAGTGACAAACAAGCCCAGGGACACCACAACTACCCCTGCAAACACCACACCAGATACAAACCTGACACTGACAGATCCACCAAAGCTTCTCCATAAGAGGAACCATCTCTCACAGTGCAGACGTACTGACCATCATCAGAGGGTCTCAGCCCAGAGATTCGCAAGTCCAGCCTTCCTCTGGAGAGACCATCTCTGGCCAGCTCTGTCCTCCCAACATATTCCTCCAGCTGCTCCCTGGACACGTCCTCCCCATTTCGGTAGCGATGCACCGTTTCAGAGACCCTGTGCCGGATCCACCTGATGTCCCAGCTCTGAGCGTCCATGGCTGGGGACAAGTGACACGGCAGCACAACGTCCTGCCCCACGGTGACACGGAGAGGCTGGTCTGGTCCCACCACTCTGAAGTCAGCTTGGCCATGGAGAAGGACACAGAGACAGAGAGATTGCCCCTACGTTAATTGAGGCCATTGCAGGCCAGGGCTGAGCTTGGTGTGAGCGGGGCACGCTCCATGCCACGGGTGTTGCTTTGCCCTCCCATGGTCCAGAGACTCTGGAGAAACTGGAGCGGGACTGGGAGGACTGGAAGGAGAAGGAGTTTTCCCAGGAGCAGGAACCTCCTCCATAAAATGACCTCCACCCCAGCCAGACCCAGGAGCCATTTGCAGGGAACCCCAGGGTGAGGGACATATAGTGAAAGAGCCCAAGGAAAATGAAGCCATGCGGGGCCAAACACTGGACTGGGGTCCCCCCACTCCACAGGAGCTCCCTGCCCCACATCTGCCGCCCAGAGCAGGTGAAAGCCCCCACCAGCCCTGCAGGATCCCTACCTGATCCCAGATGGAGCATGTGGAGAGTAACCCAATACATCAGGAGGTCCCTGGAGCTCGCCGGGAGACTCATCTGTGTCTGTGCAGCCCCTGCTCTGCCCCACATCCACTTACCACAATTCATGGTGAATCCGTTACTGATTGTAAATGGCAGGAATTATTCAACCCTCCTGTGAAAAGAGAGGTCCCTTCTAGGAGAGAACGATTTGCTGAATGAAACACCCTCAAAATCAGTCATCATTCTGTATTTGTTGTTTCCTTCTTGGCTGGGGGGTGGGGCACTCATTCCCCTCCTGCTGCACTGTGGGATCCCACCCACGGCAGACAGTCCTCCAGCAACTTCTCCAGAGTGAGTCCTTTCCCACAGGGCTTCAGCTCCTTATCAGCTGTCCCAGCGTGGGTCACTGCTATGGTGGGCAGTGATAAATCACAATGTCTCTCCAGTACTCCATGGGGTCACAAGCCTCCCCCCAGAAAACCTGCTCTGGCACAAATCTCTCCCTTGCTCATCTCTGTGTCTCTGTCTCTCTCCATGGGCTGCAAGTGCTGGCAGGGGCTTGTTCTAATGTGGGTTACAGCATCTCCTGTCTGTCTCCCCTTGCTCCAGTGTGGGGCCTCTCCACAGGCTGCAGGTGGGGTCTGGGCCTTTCCCATGGGCTGTGGGGGGACACCCGCTGCACCATGGGTTTCTCCAGGGGCTCCAGGGGCATCTTTCTCTCTGGCGCCTGGGACATGTCCTCCCCCCTTCCCCAGCCTTGGTGCCTGCACAGCTCCTCACATCTTCTCACTCCCTTCTCCGGTGGCAAAATGCAGCTGCTTGCAGTTTTCTTTCTCCTCACTGTGATTCCCAGAGGCCCTGTGACCATCACTGATGAGCTCGGCCTTGGTCAGCAAAAACTCTGGTCTTGAATCGGCCAGTGTTTACAGTCTGGGATGTGCAGAGAGCTTCTAGCTGCTTCTTGCAGCAACAATCCCTGCACCCCCCTCCCCTCCACCAGAACCCAGCCACAAAAAAATGTGACACCCTGGTCTACCATGTTCCACAGCTTCTGGTTGGGGTGCAGGTGACTCCCCAGCACCCACATGCCCCATGTTCATGTTGAGGAGCATGGTACCTGCTCTAGACATTGCCAGATCCAGCTGGAGATGGAGGGATGTCACAGCCCAGACAAAGTCACTGTGGTGTATTTTTAAGGTGGCATTGTAAAAATCCGATGAGAGACAGTGAGCACAAGGGGGAAATCAGGGAAGGAAACGCCACATCCAGTAAAAACAGATGAGGCAAATGGATCAATCCCTTGTGGGTACAGAGACCCCCTGGGTTCAAGACAGGCTTTTTCTTAAAATAGGCAAATGGTTTTGAAGGTAGGAATCCTTTATCTTACGACCCAGCAACGCTAAAGCCACTTGAACCAGAGCTCAAAGCCTTCCTCATCCACCCAACTGCCCCAGAAACCTTGCCCTCTCCCCTCCTGGACCCACAACTGGGTCCCGTTCTGGGACCAGTGCTGTTGGATATCTTCATCAATGACAATGGCAGTGGGATCGAGTGCACCATCCACAAGTTGCAGATGGCACCAAGCTGAGGGGAGGGTCAACATGCCAGAGGGATGAGATGTTATCCAGAAGCACCTGGACAAGCTGGAGAGGTGGGCCCATGCAAACCCCATGGAGTTCAACAAGGCCAAGTGCAAGTTCCTGCCCTTGGGTCAGGACAATCCTTGGTCCCAATACAGGCTGGGGGTGATGTGATAGAGAGCAGCCCTGCAGAAAAGCACTTGGGGCTACATAACACAAGGCATCCTGGGCTGCATCACAAGAAGTGTGGCCAGCAGGTCAAGGGGTGATTCTCCCTCTCTGCTCTGCTGAGATCTCACCCCCACTGCACTGCTGTGTCTAGCTCTGGAGCCCTCAGCACAAGAAGGACATAGATCTCTTGGAGTGGGTGCAGAGGAGGTCACAAGGATGATTAGAGGACTCAAGCCCCTCTCCTATGAAGACAGGCTGAGAGAGTTGGGGTGGTTCAGCCACCAGCAGATCGCCTCCCAGAAATGTGTCCAGAAACATCCAGCAGTGATATCAACTGGGGCGTCTCACTGTGCTGCCTCTGGCTGCAGATCCTGCTGGAGCTCCAGCATGTCCAGCACAGCAGCGCTCGTGGGCAGCGTGACTCCATCCAGCCCACGACAGCTGCTGTCAGCCTCCACTCTGCCCTGGGCTTCACACTGTCCTTCACAGAGGAATCGCTCTGTGCCTGCACACATCAAGGGTCCGAGTCCAAGGCAGCGCAGAACGTCCAGCGCCCACCTGAGCAGGGGGTACCCAGGCCGGGTCTCACCTCCCTGGTACCCAGGGCCGAGCGCCCAGAGCCCAGGGGGACAGGAGGGCAGGGCTGCTGCCCGGCCATCCCAGAGCCGGCTCAACAGGCACAGCTCTGGCAGCACAGCCAGCAGTTCAGAACTGATCCTTGTTGGGACAGGAACAAGCCATTTGGGGAGAGGTTTTGCCATGTTTGGTTTTCTCTCACTGGATGGCTCAGTGTCTCCTTCAGCCTTTGAGGATGCCTGTAGCTCCAGCAGGTGCAGCTTGCATTAGAATCAGTTGTATTCAGCATGCCATAGTAAGGTCAGTGTCACTTGTACAATATGCTCCCTTAGGACCTGGTGATGTAAATGCCATCCCAATACAGCCAGAGGACAAGTGGGACACCCCAACCACAATGAGCGTTAAGACTCAGCAGGGCTGAGTCCCTTTTAATGGCAGAGGCAGGAGCTGATGGTAGAAATGGAATTCCCAGGAGTGCTGTTCTGAGTCACACTCAGAGCACTGGTGTGTGGTCAGGGGCTCTCTCCATGGGTTGGGATGGCACCTACAGTTCATTTTGTGCAGGGATCAAGAGACCTCATCTCCCAAGGCTGAGTGCTTATGCACTCTGTGTCATCAACCACAAATACCAAGAACTCTTAATGAAGTGGTGACATCCTAACAGACATCCTGAAAGGTTGGTTTGTTACAGTGAAATAGAGCCTGAGTGGTTTCACAGTTTCAGGAGGTTTTCTTTGAGTTGTTTTTTTTTTTTTGGGGGGTGGTGTGTATTTTTTTCCTGTCAATCTGTCCTGGCCTGTTGTGTGAGGTTCTGTGACAGTTGCTGTCCTGTTATGAGCAGGGTTAGAGTTCATGTTAATCTTGTAGTGAGTGGGTCTGGCCCCACCTGGTCTTTTGGTCAGGCCTCACCTGGAGTACTGTGTCCAGTTCCTTGGATAAAAAAGACAGGGACCTTCTGGAGAGAGTCTAGAGAAGGGCAACGAAGATGATTAGGGGCCTGGAACATCTCCCCTATGAGGAAAGGCTGAGTGAGCTGGGTCTGTTCAGCCTGGAAAAAAGAAGACTTAGGGGGGACCTGATTAGTGTTTATAAATATCTTAGACTTGGGATGCAGGGGGAATTGGCCAGCCCGTTTTCAGTGTCTGTGGGGACAGGACTGGGGGCAATGGCTGTAAGCTGGAGCATAGGAAGTTCCGCACCAACATGCAGATGAACTTTTTCACAGTGAGGGTGAGGGAGCAGTGGAATAGGCTGCCCAGGGAGGTGGTGGAGTCTCCTTCTCTGGAGACATTCAAGTCTTGTCTGGATGCCTATCTATGTAATATGAGATAGGGAGCCTGCTTTGGCAGGGGGGTTGGACCCGATGATCTCTTGAGGTCCCTTCCAACCCCTAAGATTCTGTGATTCTGTGATTCTGTGAGTGTGGTGCTGAGTTTGGGATTTAGGGTGTTGGTAATGCCCTGATGGTTTAGTTGTTGCCAAGCAGTCAAGGACTTTCCAGCTTCTCATCCTGCCCTGTCTCTGTGGAAGGGGAGGCAGTCAAGAAGCTGGGAGCACTGCTCCTCCTGGCACCCCAACTGCCTCTGCTGGGCTGGATGTTCAAAGCCCTCACGGTTCCCGTGGCAGACAAGACCCCCAGAACCAGAGGGGCTCCTACACCCTAGGTGCTGGGGGTCTGTGTCACAGCTTTATGTGATGCCCAAGTGCTGTGGGCACTGGGCAGGGTGGGGGCAGCTCTTGTGTCAGTGCCAAGGTCCCTCAGGCCTCACACCGGGCTGGAGTGGGGGCTGCTGCCGGGGGGCCTTGCCCCACTGAAGGCCCAGGGCTGCAGCAGCCCCTCAGCCCCATCTCCCTGGTCGTGTTTCAGGGACTCACACACTGCAGAGCATAGTCAGCTGTGACCTCCTGGAGGACGGTAGCACCAGGGGGTACCTGCAGTTCACCTACGACAGGAGGGACTTCATTGCCTTCGACAGGGACACGATGACGTTCACTGCGGCAGATGCAGCAGCACAAATCACCAAGAGGAACTGGGAGGCAGACGGGACTGTCGCTGAGCACATGAAGCAATATCTGGAGAACATCTGCCCTGAGAGGCTGAGGCAATACCTGAGCTACGGGCAGGCTGTGCTGGAGAGGAAAGGTGAGGGGAGATGGGGAGCCTGGGGAGGGGCCAGCGTGGATGTGTGTGCCAGCCCTCACTGCCCCCCCTCCCCAGAGCCCCCCATGGTCCGAGTTTCGAAGAAGGAGACCCAGGGGATCCTGACCTTGCACTGCCGTGCTTACGGCTTCTACCCACGGCCCATCACCATCAGCTGGCTGAAGGACGGGGAGCTCAGGGACCAGGACACCGAGCGGGGCAGCATCGTGCCCAACAGCGATGGCACCTACTACACCTGGGTGTCCATCGAGGCCCATCCTGGGGAGCAGGACAAGTACCGGTGCCGTGTGGAGCACGCCAGCCTGGCTGAGCCAGGGGTCTTTGTGTGGGGTGAGTCTGGTGGCCTTGGGCACGTGGAGGGGTGGGCTGGGGGGTTCCCCTTCCCCTCCTCATCACCCTGCTCTTCCACAGAGCTGGAGTCCAACTCATCAGCCATCGTGCTGTGGGTGTTTGTTCCCCTTGCCATCCTGTCTGTCATTGCCAGCACTGGATTCATCACCTCGAAGTGCAGATCAGGTAAAGCCCCAGGGTGTGGGAGGAAGGCAGAGCCAAGGGGGCTGGTAGGGACTGTGAGCACAAGCCACAGCGCTCTGGGGAGACCCCAAGCCTGAGGGTGAAGCTCAGTGGACACTGATGCCTCTTTCTCCCTTCTCTTATGTGCACTGTGACCACAGAGAGCAGGAGGTGGCAGCTCGCAGCTGTTTCTCCCCCATAGGCACAGATGGGAGCTCTGGCAGCTTGGCCAAAGGTATGACATGGGACTGGGGGGTGTTTGGGGCAGGCCCAGCTCTCTGTGCTCCCCCTTGAGACCCATGGTTGCAGCAACACTGGGCTGCTGGTGAAGGACACTGAGACCACCACAGCAGAGGGTTGGGGACATGGACTTTTCCCTGGGTGACACAGTCTCTTCCTCCCATCTTTGCAGTGATCTCGGTCTTACTGCTCCACAAGTGACTGGGGGGCCTGGATGTGGCCCCTACGCTCACACTGGCTGGAGAGGCTGGGAGCTGCCTGCAGAGAGCTGATGATGCTGTGCCAGCACACGGTGCTACGCTGGTGGCTCTCCTGGCTGGGGGAAATGCCTTGTTTCCTTTACTTCATTCCTGTGCTTCTTGCCCAGCCTTAGATCATGGGTTAGAGCTGGGTTTCTCCCCAGCAGCCCAGTATGGTGCCATGTTTAGGACTGTGTTGGGTCTGGCTCAGGTAAGTTCATTTCCCCCCAGCAGCCCTGGCCGTGCTGAGCATCAGGAGTGAGCAGGGTGTTGGTATCAGCCCAGGGATTTGGCTGCTGGGGAGCAGGGCTGGCCCAGCATCCAGGCTGTCTCTCCAACATGCCCCTCACCAGTGGGCTGTGGGTGGGCAAGGCCTTGGGAGGTGATACAGCCAGGACAGCTGACCCCAATAACCACAGTGATATTCCAAACCCTGTGACATCTGCTCGCTTATAAAAGATGAGAGGAAGGAGGATGAGCAGAGGGTGTTTGTTATTTACAGGGTTGGCTTTCTAGAGCAACTGCTGCTCATACTGGAGCCCCTTTTCCTGGGAAGTGGCCAGACATCACCTGCTGATGGTGAATAAATGCTGATGGAGAAATGGTGAATACAACTTTTGGTTTTCCTTTTCTTCTGCCTGGGGCTTTTGCTGTATTCAACTGCCTTGGTATGGAGTTTGTTCCTGTTCCATCTTTTCTTCCTCCCCTCCCTGCCCTGCTGAGGAGAGGGGTGATGGAGAAGCTTGATGGGCACCTTCTGTGCAGCCACAGCCAACCCCTTACAAGGATTTTGATACAACCTGGATTGGTGTCACAGGGATGGGTCTCAGCAGTGGTGGCACAGTGTGATGGCATAAGCAGACACAACCACGCACGTGCCCCAGTCTGATGAGAAATATCCCAGGCTGTAGCACATCTTGCCTGATGTTACAGAGGGAAAAGAGAGGGGTTGGGGGTTTGGCCAACTCTTCTTGGGCCATGGCTGGTCATCCATCTCCCCGTGGAGGTGATGAGCTCTGAGCCCTCACAGACAGGTACTGAGAGGAGAATTTCTTCCTCTGGAACCATCTAGGTGTGCACTAAGGAGGCCTCCTGCTTGGAGGCCACACAGACAGTTATTGCAAAGAAGTCTCTTGCCCTGAGGTCTTGCAGATGGGCACTGAGAAGAAAGGCTCCTGCCCTGAGGCAAATGAGGAGACATGGTGGATGTCCACCCAATGGACTCTTGGCCTGAGAGGGAGCAGAGGCAGAAGCAACCTGGTCCCATCCCTGACAGGGCTGTGAGATGTGGGCAACACTTCATCCATCAGGCAGGTGGAGACATCTGTTCCCTGGTGGCTCCCATGCTGGCATGGTGGGGCTAAGACGGGGGAACAAGAAGGCAGGGAAAGCCCAGCATTCATCTCTTGCTGGGGACTATGGGATTGCTGGATCAGAAGGGGGCAGCCTCTGGAGATGGCTCCAGCTGAGCGTGAAGGCAAAGTATCCTCTCCAGGAAGATCCTGTAACCCAGAGAGGGAAGTGTTCCACCAGTGTGGAACCAATTGAGGCACCAACTGTCCATGACCATGGAGAGAACATGAGAATATGAATGGTGCCCCTACCTCAGTTTTGGAAGCCCAGGTACAAGAACTGCAGCATGAAAACTGGCTGAAAAGGCACCATCAGGATGATTCCTGCTCCAGTTGCTGCTGAGCAGTTCCCCAGGGCTGGTGGATGTGCTGAGGACACCTCTCCTCATCCTGAACAGGTGGCTCTAAGTCTCTGATAAAGCAGGATCACCTCCAGTAGGTCACACAGGATCGTGTCCCAGCAGGTTTGGGATCTCTCCAGGGAAGGAGAACCCATAACTGGGCAGCCTGCTGCAGCCCTCAGGCACCCACAAGGGTGAAGCACTTTTCCCTCGTGTTGGGATGGACATTCCTCTGTTCCAGTTTGTGCCCGTTGCCCCTTGTCCTATTGCTGGGTCCCACTGAGAAGAGTCTGGTCCCTTCCCCTTGACACCTGCTGTTAGATATTGATGAGCATTGATCAGATCCCCTCTCGGTCTTCTCCAGATTAAACAGCCCCAGCTCCATCAGCCTTTCCTCATAGGAGAGATGCTCCAGTCTCCCCATCATCTGCACACCCTCTGCTGGACTAACTCCAGCAGTTCCAGTAGTTGGTGAATCCATGCTGACCATTCCTGATAACCTTTGTTTCCTCTACATGGTTACTGATGACCCCCAGAAGAAGCTGTTCCATCATCTTTCCAGGGATGGAGGTGAGACTGACTGGCCTGCAGTTTCCTTCATCCTCCTCCTTGCCCTTCTGGAAGGCTGGAGTAACGTTGGCTTTCCTCCAGTCTTTCTTCAAGGGGAGCCTGTGCTGTGAGGGCCCCCCACCTCCTACCCCTGTACGATGCTCATCCTGTCAGGAGCTGTTCCCCGGCTCCTGCTCCAACCACTGCTCCAAGCCCACTGCAAATCCCCTTCAGCAGCAGCCAGGAATCAGCACAAACCCCCCAGGAACCCCCACGGCCAGACTCCATGTGCACAAGGAAAGCTTTATTGAAGTCTGTCCTGCTCTGCCTGGGCAGGATGGGCTGGGGCAGGGCTGAGAGGGACATCTGCCCCTGTGGTGCTGGGGAGAGGAGCACGGGCAGGGTCTGCAGAAGGGCAGGGGCTCTGCAGGGGACTCTGCCGGCCCCAGATGCTTCAGGCTGCCCTGATCTTGTGAGGACTCATCCACAGATCACCCGTCCCTTTGACTTGAGGTGACACTGGAGTTGCAGCCTGTGCAGTGCAGCGGCACAGGAACAGCCACAATGCCCTGGACATTGGGCAGCCCAGGGGTATGTACAGCCATTGCTGTCACCAAACTCTTCCCAGGCACAGCACGGGACACTGATCAGCTCAGCAGCACTGCAGCCAGCAGCAAAAGGGAAAAGCAGCCGTTGAACGGGAAACTGATATCCAGGAGGGCAAGCAAGCCCCATGGCAGGCCCCATGCCTGCCACTGAGAGATAACAGCAGTGACAGTTGGAAATACAATCTAGCACAGGGTGAGCAGACCTGTCCTGGCTATGCCCTGCCTATCCCCACATGGCTACTGACGACTGCATCATCACACTGTTCTCAGCTCTGCCTGCAGCAGGAATACAACACACAGCCCATACCAGGGACCTGGGGAAATGAGCTCCAGCCCAGCCAAAAGCCTCAGAGCCCCCTCAGTGCCCCCCTGCTCCCTGGGCTGGGGCAGGGCAGGGAGAAACATCTGCTCCTGCACCTCTGAGAAGCAGAGCATGGACAGTGTCTGCAGAAGGACAGGGGCTCTGCAGGGAGGGTAGAAGGGTTGCAGGAGGTGTTGTCTCTATAGCACAGCTTTGTGACCTCTGTCCACAATGAAAATAATGTACCAAACCCAGAGTCAGAAAATAATATTGAGAGCAGGAACCAGAGACCAGACAGCAAAGGGAAACCTACCGCCTCTCGAGCCCCACCTGGGTGCAGGTGCTGGAGGTGGCTTTTCCCAGAGCTGCACCTCTCCATGCAGCCTGTGCTGGGGAACAGCATTAAGTGAGGTTTGGCACGGTCGGTAGCTGTTTCCCATCCAAAATAGGGCTGATCTTTCTGTGTGCGACCACTGTCACTGAAGCAATGAGCTAAGGCCCAACCAGACCCTGGTGAATTGTCCATCTGAGCCAGGGCCACTGGGTCCATCTCTATGGGTTTGGGGATTTCAGGACATATTGGTCTGTTCTTAAAAAAATGCAGGAGCCCGTCAGTCCCAGGAACCAAAAAAGGAGGGGAAGGAAGGGAAAAGAAGCTGTGAGGTTGTGAGGAGAGGGGGAGGAGGGGACAAGACAGTGTGTGTGGGGGTCTTGAAGTGTCAAGACATGCCAGCTGTGTCCTGTCCCTCTGCCATGTCCCCTCAAGAACCTCAGATTGCCAAGGAGGATGTGTCCCCAGCTTCCCATCCCCATACATGAGCAGCCCATCCCCAAGAGGTCCTGGTCATTCCAGGTGGCTATACCCAGAGAAGGGGGCAGTTACAAGGGTTCCTCAGGACCTAGGTTTGGGGACCAGAGGGAGCCCCATCGACACCTGGTTTGTCAGGGAGCACTGACCCAGCCCTAGGTGGATCTGGGAGGGGCAGAAGGGGTTTGGGAGGCAGGAGGAGGGCCAGCAAAGCCCCAAGGTGGGTGCAGCAGTGGGGTCCCATCCCCAATCTTGGCCATCTGCTGCATGTTACCTGCGAGGTGGCAGGAGCATCACCATGAGCAGCTCAGAGAATCAGTACCGGCTCCAAGCAGCCCCGTGCCTGGGCCAAGCTTTGTTCTTTGTTTCTGCAGCTCCAGACCTTCCCTGCTTGTCCCCACCCCTTCCTGTTCCCTGGAGGGCTCGGCCAACCCGAGACCCCACTCACAGCCCTACCCCATCCCTCCCCAACTAAGCCCAACTCATTCAATCCCAAGCCAAGCCACCCATTTCCCAACACAACCCATCCAAGCCCACACCACCCCATTGCCCCAGGCTCTGCTGCAGCACCAAACCCCATAGCAGCAGCCACAGCAGTCAGCACTGCTAAATGTCACTTTGCTAAATAGCACCTCAGTTTGGGAAATTCTCTCCCTGCTCAGGAGTTTCCTCTTGTGACACCCCTAAAGCCACTGTTACAAAGAGGCTTTTGTGCATGGACCCCAACCCCCAAAAGAAGCACAGAGATGACGCTCAGTGAGTGCCCAGCTCAGAAGGGCAGTAGGGAAAGACAACACAGTCTTGCCCCTGACAGGACTGCACAGTGCAGAAGGATGCAGACAGGGCAGGGATGTCTCTGCGACACAGAGAGCTGGCAGAGTTGGGTGCTACCCAGAACCAAGACAAGAGGGGCCTCAGTTGTGAGTGCCCTCAGCCTCCCCACCTCTGCCCTGTCCTCACCCTGCCAGGAGCTGCCCTCAGTCTCCTGCTCCAACCACTGCTCCAAGCCCACTGCAAATCCCCTTCAGCAGCAGCCAGGAATCAGCACAACCCCACCCCCCCCCCCCCCCCAAGAACATTCATGCCTGGAATCCATGGTCAGCCACAAAGCTTTATTGAGTCCTGTCCTGCTCTGCCTGGGCAGGATGGGCTGGGGCAGGGCTGAGAGGGACATCTGCCCCTGTAGCGCTGGGGAGAGGAGCACGGGCAGGGTCTGCAGAAGGGCAGGGGCTCTGCAGGGGACTTTGCCGGCCCCAGATGCTTCAGGCTGCCCTGATCTTGTGAGGACTCATCCACAGATCACCCGTCCCTTTGACTTGAGGTGACACTGGAGTTGCAGCCTGTGCAGTGCAGCGGCACAGGAACAGCCACAATGCCCTGGACATTGGGCAGCCCAGGGGTATGTACAGCCATTGCTGTCACCAAACTCTTCCCAGGCACAGCACGGGACACTGATCAGCTCAGCAGCACTGCAGCCAGCAGCAAAAGGGAAAAGCAGCCGTTGAACGGGAAACTGATATCCAGGAGGGCAAGCAAGCCCCATGGCAGGCCCCATGCCTGCCACTGAGAGATAACAGCAGTGACAGTTGGAAATACAATCTAGCACAGGGTGAGCAGACCTGTCCTGACCATACCCTGCCTATCCCCACATGGCTACTGACGACTGCATCATCACACTGTTCTCAGCTCTGCCTGCAGCAGGAATACAACACACAGCCCGTACCAGGGACCTGGGGAAATGAGCTCCAGCCCAGCCGAAAGCCTCAGAGCCCCCTCAGTGCCCCCCTGCTCCCTGGGCTGGGGCAGGGCAGGGAGAAACATCTGCTCCTGCACCTCTGAGAAGCAGAGCATGGACAGTGTCTGCAGAAGGACAGGGGGTCTTTGGGGCTGGGGGGTGGGTGGAAGGGGGTCAGGAAGTGGAATCCCTGAGGCACAGCTCGGTTCCCTCTGTACGCAGCCATAACCAGGGACGGATTGTATCTCCATTAAATGAGGCTGGTGGGAAAGTGAAGATCTCAGCCCCACTGTGCCCATCGATGAAAGTCACCAGCCCCCGCAGGCAGTCCAGACAGACCCAGACTCTGCTGGGGACTGGGGAAAGGGAGAGTGGTGTGGGAGGAGAAGTGAGAGACACAAACTGCCCAAACCAGTGCTCCACAGCCCATATCCCTCTTTCAGGACTCATGTCTGTATCATCCTCCTTGTTCACAGAGTCCCGGGCCACCCCACAGCCCACCCTGAATCACCTCCCACCTCCCCCTTCACCTCCACCTCCCAGCAGTGCCTCCCCTCCCTGAACCCCTCCTGGCCCAGCACACAGCAAACACGGGTGAATTTCTGAGAGGTGTTGAGCACTCCCTGCCATGCTCTTCCCCATCTCACACTTCTCCCATCCTGGGACAGGACAAGTTGGGGATGAGCCGTGTTGGGATCCAGGGTCACCACATCTGCAGGAACAGGAGGAGCCAGAGCATCAGGGGCAGAGCTCAGCGCTGGGGAGGTTTCACCACCCTGGGGACAGGATGTGCCCCCTTGGGCAGGAGACTGGGCATCTCCTTCATCCTAGAGACCTTGTCACAGGGTCGGGCCCAGCACAATCTGGCCATGTACGAGCTCAGTCCCATGGGACCAGGCAACAGTGGGGCTCTGGCCCCTGTGGGGAGGAGCAGGATGGGGTGTCATTAGGTGGGTCTGTGCAGTGCCTGGGGTGTCACTGGGGAGAAGGCTCCTCTTGGCCCCACTGATGGAGCTCATAACAGGTAGAACAGGCTCACAAGGGGTAGAACAGGCAAGAACACAGTGGAGGAACAGGCCAGTACCTGTTCCTGTACACGATGACGTTCACTGAGGTGGATCCAGCAGCACAAATCACCAAGAGACGTGGGAGATGGACAGGACTGTCCCTGAGGACATGAAGCACTACCTGGAGAACACCTGCCCTGAGTGGCCGAGGAAATACTTGAGCTACGGGCAGGCTGTGCTGGAGAGGAAAGGTGAGAGGATCCTGACCTTGCTCTGCCATACTTACAGCTTCTACTCACAGCCCATCACCAGCAGCTGGCTGAAGGACAGGAGAAAGGCAGCGCCCAGAGGGTTGGCAGGGGCTGTGTGGGCTGTATGAGCCGCAGTGATCTGGGGAGGCCCCAAGCCCTGGGGGTGGATGCAGATGCCTCTTTCTCTCTGCAAGGAGGAAGGGCTACATCAAGGCATCAAGTGAGTCTTTGGGCCAGGTCTGGCTCCAGCCACTGCCCAGTGCTGGGACAGTCTCATGGATCTGGTTTCTGGCCATTCACAGCATTCCCCATCCCCTTCCTCCCTGTGCCACCCCTCTGTAGCAGGGACATATGGAAGGGGCTGTGTGTCCCCTCTGGTGCTCGCGGTGCCATCCTCCTCTGCCCGTGGCTGCAGTGAGGTGATGGCTGCTGGGCCAGCTCCTGGCACATGCACTGAGCCTGCAGTGAGCACAGGGCTGGCAGCTCACGGCTGTTTCTCCCTCACAGGCACAGACAGGAGCTCTGGCAGCTTGGCCAAAGGTACAGCATGGGACCAGGGGCTGGATGTGGCTGTGCCAGTTCTCCCCTGTGCCAATGTGCTCCCTATGGACCCATGGCCTGAGTCACATCGGGCTGGTGGAGGGGGATGTTGAGGCCCCCAGCCCAAGTGCTGGGGACAGGGAGGTGGCCCTGCAGGACACTGTTTCTTCGTCCGGTCCCTGCAGTGATCCCTGACTGACTGTTCCACAACTGTTCCTGGGCAAGGGGCATCTGAGCTGACCAGTATGCCAGACTGGCCATGCCTGGGTGTGTTTGGTGACCCTCACACCCCAGATCATGGCACTAATCTCTTCCCCGTCTGTGTTCTTGCCTGTTCTACCCCTTGTGAGCTCCATCAGAGGGGCCAAGAGGAGCCCCAACAGCCCAGGCAGTGCCCGGACCCAGCTGCTGCCTCCCCACCCTGCTCCTCTGCACTGGGACTGAAGACCTACCAGTACCTGTTGCCATGGGATCAAGCTTGGCTGTGGCCATGCTGGTGCTCTCTCAAGGATGGGGTGTCTGGGAGGAAGATGTCCCATCTCCTGCCCAGCGCTGAGCTCTGCCCCTGATGCTGTCTACTCCTGTCCTCTGCAGCTGTGGTGACCCTGGATCCTCAGGGCCCTTTGGGAGCAACAGCTGTGGCCATGCTGGAGACGAGGAAGGGGGAGGCAGAGGAGAGCAATGGGGGTTGCAGGTGCCCCAAATGGGACAGCAAAACGGGCTGCCCATGCCCTAAAGAGGCTCCAGTACCCCTTAAATGCCCTGCATGAGCACCCCAACAGTGAAAGAAACAAGTCCTTGAGGACAGGATGGGACCACACACAGGTCCCTGGTGCAGCCCCTGCTCTGCCCACTGCCCCTCCCCAGGAGTTACTGCAAATCCCTTTCTGACTCTACAGGGCAGGAAATATAAATCTCCTGTGCAAAGAGAAGTTGCTCACCGGGTGCTCAGGAGCTGCCGGATGCACCAGGCTGCTTTAAAACCCCCTCCTTTGCTGGCTGTCAGTGTAGATTTATGTCTGTGGGCAGGGTTTGAGGCCCCACTGCCAGGCAAGGAGCTGAAATTCTGCTTTTTAGCCTCTAAAGTAGAACCTGGATGTTCCACTGCATCGGGGTTCCCAATGCACGAGCCATGCTGAGTGTTGCCCAAACCCCACAGCCCTCCATCCCAGTGGGACAGCAGCATCCCTGCAGCCACCCCTGTCCTTTATCTTACGACCCAGCAACGCTAAAGCCACTTGAACCAGAGCTCAAAGCCTTCCTCATCCACCCAACTGCCCCAGAAACTGAATGGGAGCCAACTTTCCACCTTGCCCACTCCCCTCCTGGACCCACAACTGGGTCCCGTTCTGGGACCAGTGCTGTTGGATATCTTCATCAATGACAATGGCAGTGGGATCGAGTGCACCCTCCCCAAGTTGCAGATGGCACCAAGCTGAGGGAAGGATCAACACGCCAGAGGGACGAGATGTCATCCGGAGGGCCTGCAAACTCCCCAGGTCAGTGAAGCAGGAGGGTCCCAGCCCTGGCCATTCTTTGTAGATTTACCAGTGTGGTGGCAACAGCATCACCAGGAGTGGCTCCAAGCATTGGCACGTGCTCTGGGCAGCTGGGTTCCTGGACTCCACACTGTTCTTGGTTCCTGCAGCCCCAGACTCTTCTCTGTCTCCCCCACCCCTTTCTATGCCCTTCAGGTCTCCTCCACCACCGCACCCTTCTCACAGCAGCATCCTATCGCATCCTACCCACCTTGTGCCATCCCCACCCCATCCCACACTGCCCAGCTGTGGGTATTGTGGGCCCCAGCATCCATACCCAGACCTGGGGAAGGGGTCCAGGGTCAGGCCCATTGACCCACAGGCTGTCAGCTGCACCCAGCTCTGGGGGCCCTGGGAAGGGCAGAAGGGGGTTGGGAAGCAGAAGCAGGGCTCACAAGCCCCCAAGGTCAGTGCAGTGGTTGGGTCCCATCCCTGGTCTGGACCAGCTCTGAGCAGCTCGGTGCCCAGGCTCCACTTTGTTCTTGGTTCCCACAGCTCAAGCCCCTTCCTGTGCACTGCATCCCCCTTCCCGTACCCTGGAGAGCTCAGCCAACCCCACTCAGAGCCGTATCCCATCCCTATCCTGCTCAACCCAACCCATTAAAACCAAACCCAAGCCACCCACATCCAAACCCACCACATCCCCATCCAACACCACTGCCCCCAGGCCCTCAGCTCCACTGCAGAACCAAATCCCACAGCAGCAGCAACAGCAGCAGCAGCAGCTACAGTGATCAATAGGGCTAAATGTGGCTTTCCAAGAGCCCCAGGCTGGGAAATTCTTTCCCTGCCCAGGAGTTTCCTCTTCTGCTGCCTCTGAAGCTGCTCTGGTACAAAGAGGCTTTCATGAATGGAGCCCAGTCCCTACACCAGCCATGAGGCATGTGTGAAGGATCTTGACCCCACTGTGCCCATCGGTGAAAGTCACCAGCCCCCGCGGGCAGTCCAGAAAGACCCAGACTCTGCTGGGGACCCGGGACAGGGACAGGGGGGTGGGAGGAGAGGTGAGAGATACAAACTGCCCTTTAGAGTGTTGCAAACCCCAGATCCCCCCTTCAGGGCTCAGGTCAATATCCCCCTTCCTGTTCACAGAGTCCCTGGCCACCCCCAGAGCCCACTCTGAATCACCTCCCTCCTCCACCTTCACCTCCACCTTCCAGCAGTGCCTCCCCTCCCTGAACCCCTCTTGGCCAAGCACACAGGACCAATAAGTAAATCTCTGAGGGGTGTCGGGCAGGTCCTCCCCTGCCCACACACCCCCGCGCTGCACCCCAAGCCCAGCCCAAAGCTGCTCCAAGCCAGGCAGCCAACCCCCGCCCTGCTCTGGCACCGCAGGGGCTGGCTGCAGCCATCTCACCAGAGATGTGCAGGGACGCCTCCTGCTCCTGCTCCAGGCGGCTGCTCCTGACCACACAGGAACAGTTCCCACCTCTGGTTCCTGTCACTATAATCATAGAATCTTAGAGGTTGGAAGGGACCTTGAGAGATCATAGGGTCCAACCCCCTGTCAAAGCAGCTCCCCAGCTCATACTGCACAGGGCGGTGTCCAGACAGGGCTGGAATCTCTCCAGAGAAGGAGACTTCACACCCCCTGGGCAGCCTGGCCCAGGGCTCCCTCACCCTCGCTGGGGAAAAGTTATGTCCCATGTTGGTGCAGAACTCCCTGTGCTCCAACTTGCAGCCATTGCCCCTTGTCCTGTCCCCACATACACTGAAAAGGGGCTGACTAACTCCCCCTGCATCCCATGCTTAAGATAATTACAAATATTAATTAGGTCTCCCCTTAATCTTCTTTTCTCAAGGTTGAACAGCCCCAGCTCCCTCAGCCTTTCCTCACAGGGGAGATGCTCCAGGCCCTTCATCATCTCCACAGCCTCCTCTGGACTCTCTCCAGGAGATCCCTGTCTCTTTTATCCCGGGGAGCCCAGCACTGGACACAACACTCCAGCTGGGGCCTGAGCAGGGCAGAGCAGAGGGGGAGGATCCCCTCCTGTCACCTGCTGCCCACACTCCTCCTGATGAACCCCAGGATCCCATTGTCTCTCTCAGCCCCCAGGACACACTGCTGACTCATGGCCAACCTGCCACCCACCAGGACCCCCAGGTCCTTCCCCACAGAGCTCTTCTCCAGCAGGTCACCCCCAGCCTGTCCTGATTCCAGCAGTTATTCCTTTCCAGGTGCCAGACTCTCCACTTGCTTTAGCTGCACCTCATCTGGTTTCTCCCTGCCCAGCTCCCCAGCCTGTCCAGGTCTCTCTGGGTGGCAGCGCAGTGTCCTGCATGTCAGCCACTCCTCCCAGCTTTGTATCATCTGGTACCTGCTGAGAGAGGATGCTGTTCCCTCATCAAGGTTGTCAGTGAAGATATTAAACAGGACTGGGACAATGACATCTTCAGTGTCAAACAGGCCTCTTGCCTCAGAGGAACATCTCTGGGAGACCAATGGCAGACATTACCTGTCAGGGTCTTTCCACAGCACCACAGGTTGCAGGCACCATCCAGCCAAATGACACAGCACCTAGATGCCTCTGCCCTTGGAACCATCCAGAGAGAGCTGAGAGCCACGGCCTGTGGCTGGGCAAGGATCAGAGACACTACCACTGCTGTGGATTCTCTCAGCATTAGGCAGCAGTGAGTTTGTCCTTGAGCTGGCTGGTTGGAGCTGGGGGAAGCTTCTTGCAGAAGCCACCCCTGCAGCTCCCCTTCTGCAGACCCTTGCATGCAAACCCACAACAGTCAGGTAGGGATGGCCTCAGCTCAAAGGGGAGGGACACATCTGACAGCAGATCCATCATAGGTCCCAACAGACTGATCACCAAACTCACCCCAACCTATGCAGGAACAACACAGCATTAATGCCCAACAGCCCCAGATCTCCCCCGAAACATCCCAGAGAGCAAGCCCAAGCTGTCGAGCTTCAGTGCCTGAAGGCACTGTCTGCACTGACCTGTCTCTGTTCAAGAAGCCCCGAGGCTGCCAGGAAATGTGCCAGGTCTCCAGTGGCAAAGAGGGACAGGACGGAGGTCTGGGAGGGACAGACAACTCTAGGGACATGAGGACCGACCCCTGGAAACACTGCATTGGCCACAAACCTGACACTGACAGATGCAGCAAAGCTTCTCCATAAGAGGCACGGTTTCTTAATGTGCAGACGTACTGACCATCATCAGAGGGTCTCAGCACAAAGATTCACAAGTCCAGCCTTCCTCTGGAGAGACCATCTCTGGCCAGCTCTGTCCTCCTAACATATTCCTCCAGCTGCTCCCTGGACAGATCCTCCCCATTTCAGTCATGATGCACCGTTTCAGAGACATGGTGATGGATCCACCTGATGTCCAAGGTCTGAGCATTCACAGGAGTGGGACAAGTGACATGTCAGCATGACATCCTGCCCCACGGTGACATGGAGAGGGTGTCCTGGTCCCACCACTCTGAATTCAGCTTGACCACAGGGAGGGATACAGAGACATGGAGATTGTGTGTTGACTGATTTAGGACGTTGCAGACAAGGGTGAAGATTGGCATGAGCAGTGCCCTGTGCCACTGGTGTTGCTTTGCCCTCCAATGGTCCAGAGACTCTGGAGAAACTGGAGCAGGTGTGGGAGGAATGAAAAGAGAAGGAGTTTTCCCTGGAGTGGGAACCTGCTCCAGGAAACAACCTCCACCCCAGCCAGCCCCAGTGCAAGCGAGAAACTTTTCAGGGGAGCACTGCAGGGCAGGACTGAAGGGGAACCCAGGGCAAGGGATGTACAGAGCAAAGAGCCCAAAGGAAAGTGAAACCCATGTGGAGCTCAGCTCTGGGCTCAGCTCCCCCTGCCGCATGGCAGCTCCTGCCCCACATCTGTTACCTGGAGTGGGTGAAAGCCCCCACCAGCCCTGCAGGATCCCTTTCTGCAGGAGCACATGGAGAGTCACCCAGTACCTCAGGGAGGTCCCCAGGGCTTGCCAGGAGCCACATCAGCATCTGTGCTGGATAGGAGGGAGGGGAAGGGGGGCAGAGGTTGGTGATGGGGATTACACCTGCCCAAGAGGGGATGGCCAAGAAGGGTCGCACCTGCCCCTAAAAGAGGCTCTGAAGTCCCCAACCCCCCTGCACAAGCACCCCAGTGGTGGAAGAAACCAGAGCTCAATGGCAGGACAGGACCGTGCATGGGTCCCTGGTGCAGCCCCCTGCTCTGTCCCACTGTTGATCACCAGGATTTATTGCAAATCCGTTACTGGCCCTAAATGAAAGGAAATATTCTTAACCCCTGTGGGAAGAGAAGTCGCTCAGCACATGGCCACAAGCTGCCGGATGCACCAGGCTGAATAAAACCTGAACAACCGTTAAGCCACTGTCAGGTGCAGATTTACTGTCTGTAGCTGACATGTCAGTCACCTTGTGCTTCTCACAGCAACTTGTGCTGGGTAGTTGCACTAGGGGAGTTTAAGCACTTTTAGAAGATGTTTCCTTCCCAAAATGGGCTGATGTTCTCATGTATGACCATTGTTGCTGAGGGAATGAGCAGAGCCCTGACCAGACCCTGACAAATTGTTCACCTGAGCCAGTTCCACTGAGTCCATCTCTTTCACATTGGTGGTTTTAGGGCATTTGGGGATTCAGGACAATGGAGGAGAAAGGCAGGAGACCAAAGAAAAATAAAGGAGAAGAAGGAAGGGAAAAGAAGCCCAGAGGTCTTGGGGAGATAGGGAGAAGGGAACACCGTGGCCGCAAACCCCCAGAGTGTCAGAGCCGGATGGGGGGAGCCATGGGACACCAGACGTCTGGGTCCCCCCGGGACAGGCAGATCTGGGGGTGTTGGGGTCCCCTGGGGACAGGAATACACAGATTGGAGAGAACAATCAGGAGATTTACCGTGTGGACCTGGACACGCTGCAGAGCCGCAACAACCAAAGCAGCAGTGAGTATGGGCTGGGACGGTGCCCCATGGGATGGGAGAGCTCCCACCCCCATGAAGACCCTGCCCTTCCCTACACTATTGGCCTGGCCTGTGCTGACCCTTCCCTGTCCAGCGCCATTGTCAGAGGGCTCCCAGACCCCCTGTCCCCCAGCTCAAAGGATGCTGGCTGTCTGTCCCAGCCACACGGTCTTTGAGATCCCTTGTCCCAGAACTGGAGAGGCTTCTGGGTGCCCCACACAGCATGTTTTCCCCCACAACTCTCCCCCCACTGCCCAGCACTCCATCCCAGGACTGGCCACCACATCCCACACCTCACCATCCCTGTGGCATTGGAGACTGCTGGAAGGCAGGAAGGCTCTGCAGAGGGACCTGAACAGGCTGAATCAGTGGGCAGAGGTAATTTTATGGGGTTCAACACAGCCAAGTGCTAGATGCTGCACTTTGGTTGCAATAACCCCAGTCAATGGCACAGGGTTGGGGCAGAGTGGCTGGAGAGCTCCCTGAAGGAAAAGAACCTGGGGTGTTAGAGGACAGCTGGCTCAACATGAGTTGGCAGTGTGCCCATGTGGCCAAGAAGGCCAACAGCATCCTGGCATGTGTGACCAGCAGGAATAGGGAAGTGATGGTTCTGTTATACTCCGCTCTGGTGAGGCCGCACCTCAAGCACTGTGTCCAGTTTTGGGCCCCTCACTACAAGAAGGATGTGAAGATGCTGGAGCACATTCAGAGAAGGGTGATGAAGCTGGTGAAGGGTCTGGAACACAAGTCCTATGAGGAGTGGCTGAGGGAACTGGGGTTTTTAGTCTTAAGTAAAGGAGGCTGAGGGGAGACCTTACCGCTCTCTATAATTACCTGCAAGGAGGGTGTAGGGAGGTGGGGGTCAGTCTCTTCTCTTCGGTAAAAAATGACAGGATGAGAGGAAATGGTTTCAAACTGCACCAGGGGAGGTTAAGTATCAGAAATAATTTCTTTGCTGAAAGGGTAGTTAAGTATTGCAACAGCATGGAGTCACCATCCCTGGAGCTATTTCAAAGGCGTGTAGATACTGTGCTTGGGAACATGGTCTAGAGGTGGACTAGGCAGGGTTAGGCTGTGGTTGGACTCCAAAGTCTTGAAGGTCTCTTCCAACCCAAGTGATTCTATGAGAGGCTCCAACCACATATCCCAGCACCTGGAGGTCAGCCATGCTGAGAGGGATTTGAGGATCTTGGTTGACAGCAAGTTACCCATGAGCTAGCAGTGTGCCCAGGCAGCCAGGAGGGCCAAGCTCATCCTGGGGTGCATCAAGCAGATTGTCCCACTCTGCACTGCTCTGGTGTGGCCTCACTTTGAGTACTGGGTGCAGTTTTGGGCGGCACAGTACAAGAGAGACACAAAACTGTTGGAGAGTGTCCAAAGGAGGGCAACGAGAATGAGGAAAGGGCTGGAGGGGAAGTCTTATGAGGAGAGGCTGAAGTCCCTTGGCTTTTTCAGCCTGGAGAAAAGGAGGCTAAGGGGAGACCCCATGGCCATCTGTGGCTTCCTGAGAAGGGGGAGTGAAGGGGCAGGCACTGATCTCCTCAATTTGGCTATGATGGAACCCAAGGGAATTACATGACCCCCGCTGTGACAGGGGAGGTTAAGGTTGGCTGTCAGAAAGAGGTTCTGTACTGAGAGGGGATTGGGCACTGGCACAGGCTACCCAGGGAAGTGGTCACAGCCCCGAACTTGGCTAAGGTCAAGAAGTGTCTGGACGATGCGCTCAGTCCCTTGTCCTGTGTAGAGCCAGGACTTGGAATCTGTGATTCTGATGGGTCCCTTATAACTCAGAAGATTCTATGATTTGTACTTCCCAACATAGAGGCACAGGGGTTCCCCAACCCATCCCACCTCCTAACCCCACTCCCACAACATTCAGGACCCCGACCCATCCCCTTGCTGTCACAGGGTGCTGTGGGGATGGGTGCCAGTCCAGCCATGCCCTGGGTGCTGGGGGTCTGTGTCACAGCTTTATGTGATGCTGAGTGCTGTGGGCCCTGGGCAATGGAGAGGCAACACTCTTGCTGATGCCCAAACCCCCTGTGCCTCACAGGGCTGGAATAGTGGGTGCTGCCAGGGGGCCTTGCCCCACTGAAGGACCAGGGCTGCAGCAGCCCCTCAGCCCCATCTCCCTGGTCGTGTTTCAGGGGCTCACACACTGCAGAGCATAGTCAGCTGTGACCTCCTGGAGGACAATAGCACCAGGGGGTATTGGCAAATCGCCTACGACGGGAGGGACTTCATTGCCTTCGACAAGGACACGATGACGTTCACTGCGGCAGATGCAGCAGCACAAATCACCAAGAGGAACTGGGAGGCAGATGGGACTGTCGCTGAGCACGTGAAGCAATATCTGGAGAACACCTGCCCTGAGTGGCTGAGGCAATACCTGAGCTACGGGCAGGCTGTGCTGGAGAGGAAAGGTGAGGGGAGATGGGGAGCCTGGGGAGGGGCCAGCGTGGATGTGTGTGCCAGCCCTCACTGCCACCCCCTCCCCAGAGCCCTCCACGGTCCGAGTGTCGAAGAAGGAGACCCAGGGGATCCTGACCTTGCACTGCCGCGCTTACGGCTTCTACCCACGGCCCATCACCATCAGCTGGCTGAAGGACGGGGAGCTCAGGGACCAGGACACCGAGCGGGGCAGCATCGTGCCCAACAGTGACGGCACCTACTACACCTGGGTGTCCATCGAAGCCCATCCTGGGGAGCAGGACAAGTACCGGTGCCGTGTGGAGCACGCCAGCCTGGCTGAGCCAGGGGTCTTTGTGTGGGGTGAGTCTGGTGGCCTTGGGCACGTGGAGGGGTGGGCTGGGGGGTTCCCCTTCCCCTCCTCATCACCCTGCTTGTCCCCAGAGCTGGAGTCCAACTCATCAGCCATCGTGCCGTGGGTGGTTGTTCCCCTTGCCATCCTGGCTGTCATTGGCATAACTGGATTCATCATCTGGAAGTGCAGATCAGGTAAAGCCTCAGGGTGTGGGAGGAAGGCAGAGCCTGGGGGGCTGGTAGAGATTGTCAGCACAAGCCACAGCGCTCTGGGGAGACCCCAAGCCTGAGAGTGAAGCTTGGTGGATGCTGATGCCTCTTTCTGTCTTCTCTTATGTGCACTGTGCCCACAGACAGCACAAGGTGGCAGCTCGCAGCTGTTTCTCCCCAATAGGCACAGATGGGAGCTCTGGCAGCTTGGCCAAAGGTATGACATGGGACTGGGGGCTGGATGGGGCAGGCCCAGATCTCTGTGCTCCCCCTTGAGACCCATGGTCGGAGCAACACTAGGCTGCTGGTGAGGGACACTGAGACCACCATAGCAGAGGGTTGGGGACATGGACTTTTCCCTGGGTGACACAGTCTCTTCCACCATCTTTGCAGTGATCTCAGTCTTACTGCTCCACAAGTGACCGGGGGGGCTGGATGTGGCCCCTGCGCTCACACTGGCTGGAGAGGCTGGGAGCTGCCTGCAGAGACGTGATGATGCTGCACCAGCACATGGTGCTACGCTGGTGGCTCTTCTGGCTGGGGGAAATGCCTTGTTTCCTTTACTTCATTCCTGTGCTTCTTTCCCAGCCTTAGATCATGGGTTAGAGCTGGTTTTCTTCCAAGCAGCCCAGCATGTTGCCGTGTTTAGGACTGTGCTGGGTCTGGCTGAGGTGAGTTCATTTTCCCCCCAGCAGCCCTGGCCATGCTGAGCATCAGGAGTGAGCAGGGTGTTGGTACCAGCCCAGGGATTTGGCTGCTGGGGAGCAGGGCTGGCCCAGCATCCAAGCTGTCTCTCCAACATGCCCCTCACCAGTAGGCTGTTGGTGGGCAAGGCCTTGGGAGGTGATACAGCCAGGACAGCTGACCCCAATAACCATAGTGATATTCCAAACCCTGTGACATCTGCTCGCTTATAAAAGCTGAGAGGAAGGAGGATGAGCAGAGGGTGTTTGTTATTTACAGGGTTGGCTTTCTAGAGCAACTGCTGCTCATACTGGAGCCCCTTTTCCTGGGAAGTGGCCAGACATCACCTGCTGATGGTGAATAAATGCTGATGGAGAAATGGTGAATACAACTTTTGGTTTTCCTTTTCTTCTGCCTGGGATTTTTGCAGTATTCAGCTGCCTTGGTTTGGAGTTTGTTCCTGTTCCATCTTTTCTTCCTCCCCTCCCTGCCCTGTGAGGAGAGGGGTGATGGAGAAGCTTGGTGGGCACCTTCTGTGCAGCCACAGCCAACCCCTTACAAGGATTTTTGATACAACCTGGATTGGTGTCACAGTGATGGGTCTCAACAGTGGTGGCACAGTGTGATGGCATAAGCAGACACAACCACGCACGTGCCCCAGTCTGATGAGAACTATCCCAGGCTGTAGCACATCTTGCCTGATGTTACAAAGGGAAAAGAGAGGGGTTGGGGGTTTGGCCAACTCTTCTTGGGCCATGGCTGGTCATCCATCCCCCCATCTCCCTCTTGGCCTGAGAGGGAGCGGAGGCAGAAGCAACCTGGTCCCATCCCTGACAGGGCTGTGAGATGTGGGCAACACTTCATCCATCAGGCAGGTGGAAACATCTGTTCCTGGTGGCTCCCATGCTGGCATGGTGGGGCTAAGAGGGGGGAATAAGAAGGCAGGGAAAGCCCAGCATTCATCTCTTGCTGGGGACTATGGGATTGCTGGATCAGAAGGGTGCAGCCTCGTGCAGCCTCTGGAGATGGCTCCAACTGAGCGTGAAGGCAAAGTAACCTCTCCAGGAAGATCCTGTAACCCAGAGAGGGAAGTGTTCCACCAGTGTGGAAGGTACCTGGTACCTGAGGGCATTTGTGGTGGGCTGCAGTGACCCAGACAATACTCAGGCCCCCAAAGATCAGGATGACACCCAGCATGCAGAGTCTGTACAGCAGATGTTGGTGTGCTGTACAGTGATGGGTGCCAGCAAACTGGCTGTGGTGGACTGGGACGACATTGAGCCACCAACTGTCCATGACCATGGAGGGAACATGAGAACATTGATGGTTTCCCTACCTCAGGTGTGGAAGCCCAGCTGCAAGAATTGCAGAGAAAAACTGTCTGGAAACAGACCATCAGGAAGATTGAAAGATCCCTGCTCTGGTTGTGGCTGAGCAACTCCCCAGGGCTGATGGATGTGCTGAGGACCCCTCTCCTCAACCTGACCAGGTGGCTGTATGTCTATAGAGAGTCAACCTCACACCCATTGCCATGGAAAGGCCATGTTGGGCCACTGTAGGATCATCCCTGTGACCAGTCCTTGCACTTTAGCCGGACAAGAGACATGGGCTCCTCTCCGGGTGAAAAGCTGCCTGGTTTGCAATTACAGGAGCTGTGTCACAAATGCTCTGGTAAGGAGGAGGAGTCCTGCCTCCAGCCAAACAGAGGAAAGGGGCAAATGGATTCCATGGATTTGAGAGGGATGTCTTCCCCTAGACCAAGTTACTCACAGGTCCTGCCCAACCTGATCCTGAACACTGCCAATGATGGGGTAGCCATGAGGCTTCTCAGGGCAACCTGTGCCAGTGCCTCACCACCCACTATGAAAGTTTTCTGATATATCACAGCTGCTCACCTTCACAGAGCAGTTGGGGTTGAGAGGGACCTCTGGAGATTGTCTAGCCCAACCCCTCTGCTAGAGCAGGATCACCTCGAGCAGGTTGCACAGCATTGAATCCAGGCAGGTTTGGGATCTCTCCAGAGAAGGAGAATCCGTAACTGGGCAGGTTGCACCAGGGCTTGTGCACCTGTAGAGTAAAGTTCTTCCTCATATTGGGATGGACCTTCCTGTGTTCCAGTTTGTGCCCACTGCCACTTGTCTTGTTGCTGGGAACCTCTAACAACAGTCTGACCCCATCCCCTTGACACCCACCTTTAGATCTTGATGAGCATTGATCAGATCCCCTCTCGGTCTCCTCCAGATTAAACAGCCCCAGCTGGCACCCAGCTGGATGTAGTAAATATCCCTGCTTTAGAACCTTTCTGAGGTTGTGAGGATTGTTTCTGCACATCAGCTCCATCCCTGGAAACATTCAAGGTCAGGCTTGATGAAAGTGAGCAATCTGCTCTAGTTTAAGGTGTCCCTGCTCTCTGCAGGGGGTTGGACTACATGGTTTTAAAGGTCCCTTGCAACCTAAAGCAGTCTGTGAATCCTCAGAGCTGGAGGAGCCCTGGGGACATCTCCACCCCAAGTGTCAGGAGAGGGCAGTGTGAGCCCAGAAGAGCCGCTGAGCCCCAGCTCCCAGGCAGCACCAGCAGATCACCTCCCAGCAGAGCATCCTCCTGCCCAGGCTGGGCTGCTTGGAGCACCTGAACGGGTGTCTGAGGGCTGTTGGGTGCTGAGGACCTACCAGTGCTGGGGCAGCTGCTCCTGCCTGGGGACAAAGTGGGAGAGGCGATGGAGTGCTGCAGGGAGAATGGACATGGCAGGGGCACAGGGGACATGACATGAAGGACAGGGGAGGGACAGAGGACTGGGGAGACATGGGATAGAAAGAGAGAGGAGAGAGGTGCAGCTGGAGCTTGTACTAACAGCTTCATGGTTGAGAATGTGAAGGTTGGAGAGGGGCATCATGGGCTGCAGTGACCATGAGATGGCAGAGTTTGGGATCCTGAGTGGAAGGAGCAGGGCAGTGAGTAGGATTACAACCCTGGACTGGAGGAGAGCTAACTTTGGCTTGCAAAAAAAAAAAAAAAAAGAGACTGTGGGAAGACTGGACTGTCCTACACCGGATGGGATAAGGGGACTAGACAGCCTTGAAGCGGGAACAAGGGAAGACACAAAAAGCAGAACCAGAATGAGTACAGAGGGTTGTGCTGCTAGGCCTAAGTTGCTGTTTTTAATGATGCCTGTAAGTGTTTTTAAACCACTCAGCAAGGAGTAAAATGTAAAAACGGCTTCTGTGCTCCAATGAAACTAAGGCACACGTGAGCTTGGCAAAGTACATCAACTTGTGATTTTCTCCCATAAATGGCCAGTTGCTTGCATCAAGCTGTGTCTGGTCTCAATCGCCGCACACGCTGTCCATGGTGCTGCAGTGTTGTACATGCTGGAACTGCAGAATGAAAGAGAGTCAAAAGCAGCCAACTGTCGTGCTGTGTTGAAATAGTTTTTGTAGATTGATTTGGCAACAAAATCCACTGGATAACCAACAGTGGGTCTGATTTCTGTGGATCCCACTGAAATATCAATGCATGCGGTTGTCGTGCGGGATTTAAAATCATTAGATAAAAAGGTAAATCAGGGATGCAGCGGTGTGCTTGTCTGTTGGTGATTGCTGCAGCAACCTTTGGCAAAGAAACAACAGCCTCGGGGCTTCGGCTTCGAGGGGAGCACAAATTAACGTCCCCTTTAAGCAGTTCAAATAGAGCTCTCAAATCTGTATTAGAAATTCCCAAGAGTGGTCAGACCCAGTTAATGGTTCCCAGCAATTTCTGTACATCATGTAAGCTTTTTATGTCTGTTTGTATCTGTAAGGGCTGAGGAGCTATAGTTTGAGCTCTGATGCGCCATCCTAGGTATTTCCAAGGGGGTGTTTTTGGACCTTTTCTGGTGCAATGCAAAGGCCCACTGAATTAGCAGTGGTCGTGACAATGGCTACGGCTTTCTCCATGACCTCGAGATGTTGTGCAGTCACCAGGATGTCGTCCATATAGTGATACAACAATACATCAGGCATCGCAACTCTAACAGGGCTAAGCACCTTAGCTACATACCACTAACAAATTGTAGGACTGTTTTTCATCCCTTGTGGCAGCACAACCCACTGGTACCTTTGCAACGGGGCTTGCATGTTGATGCTTGCATCTGAAAAAATTAGGAGCATCATCCCTTTGCAGTGGAATATTAAAAAAGCAATCTTTTAGGTCTGTCACAGTCAAATGCCGATCCCGAGGAATCATAGTAGGGGATGGGAGTCCTGGCTGAAGGGCTCCTGTATCTTCTAGAGCATTGTTAATTTTTCGGAGGTCATGGAGCAAGCGCCACTTGCCTGTTGGTTTCCTGATAACAAAAACAGGTGAATTCCAGGGGCTGGTAGAGGGTACAATATGTCCCTTTATTAACTGTTCAGTGACCAATTTTTGGAGGGCGCAAAGCTTTTCCAGTGGCAGGGGTCATTGATCTACCCAAATAGGGGTGTCAGTTTTCCATGTCAATTTAAGGGTGTTTCGCGCTTCAATGGGTTTGAATAGACATTTCCCACTGGGAGAGCACATCCCGCCCCCACAAAATCACTGGTACAGGTAACACAAAAGGTGCCCCTCAGGACCTTGAATTTGAATTAATGCCAAGCTTTGATGGCCGTCACCAGTCCCCCCAATTCCAGCTAGAGCCTGGGAAACACTGTCAGAATCGATGACTCCTGGCAAGACAAAAAGCCCTGATAAGGTGGTAGATGATCTTCCTAACATGGTAGATGATCTTCCTGTGTTTTAGGGGGTAATGGTGCTGATATACCTGTTGACAATAAGTGGACCGAAGAATCAAGCAACGTTACTGCATGGGTGGTTGCCAGGTCCAGCCCTGCACTTCCAATTGTTCCTAGGCAAAGGCTTGTGGCACTGCCCTTTCCCTCTGTGGCAGTGGGGGTGTTGGCTGTGGCATTTGTGTCTGCGCCTGTCTCTGCCCCGCGCTCCGCGATCGGTTTCCCTGAATCAGTCTGCCCTGGATGTTACACTTTGATCTACACTGATTCACACAGTGACGCCCTTTTCGGCATCTGGGGCAAATCGCAGGCATGGGGTATTTAATCCCCGTGTTCGCAGTCGGGCAATTCCTCTTAAAATGCCCTGGTTTGCCACAGCCATAGCAAAACTCCTGGGCTGCTAGCCATTGCATAGCTGCAAAGCAGAAGCCATGGCTTCAAAGTTGTGATCCGTTGCACCAATTCTGTTGCAGGCTTCCCCCATTTCTACCAGTGTGGGGTTCTGCTTAGGGAGTGACTGTAATAATTTTTTACAGTCAGCATTCGCATTTTCCACAGCCAATTGTAAGAGTCAAATGTCTCGTGCTTCCGTATTATCTATTTGGTATTCCAAAGCTAGCTTTAGCCTGTCTATAAACTGCATCTGAGGCTCCCCAGGCTCCTGTGTAATAGTTGTGAAAGCCTTATGTGGCTTTCGGGTGTCTGGGGCTTTACAGAGAGCCTTTTCTGCTTCTCCCCGGGCGGCTTCTAATGCCTCCCGAGGTATGTCTCGAGCCTGTGTCTCTGAATCAGCATAGGACCCCGTTCCGGTAAGATGTTCAAGAGTCAAAGCTTGGAAACAGCATCACTCTGATTGGCATAAGTAAGTAAAAGTGTTTGAAGCCCCTCTTTCCAATGTGATTCCCATAACGAATATTGAGTCGGAGTTAATAACAAGTGTGCTAAAGATTTGAGATCATGAGGAGTCATAGCATAAGTCTCAAAAGCAGATGAAAGCAAGCTTGCGAAACAGGGAGAGGAAAGACCATGTTCAGTAGCCGTACGGCGCAGTTCCTTAATCACAGGGAAGGTAAGTGATTCCCCCTGCGGCTTCCTTCCCCTTTTGGGATCTATTACAGGGGCCACAATAGTTTTTGCAGTGTCCACATCTCCCTCCTTTAAAGCCTGACGTTTCATAGTGACCCATGTGTTATGTGAGTTCGGGGGATATCAATCTGATTCCCCTTCTGAGTTTACCAGATCCACATGGAAAGGATGGTGGGAGGTGGAGGTCTCAGAGCAGGGAACAGAGGGAGCGGAGTTAATAGCCCAGTCGGGCGGCAGAGGCGCCGCTGGGCCGGGGCTGGTGAGCGCCGGGGCCAGGGTAGGGGGTCGGGGGGCGCACAGGGCTCGGGAGACCCAGCAGTCAGTAAAGGAATGTTAGAGGCCGCCCCCTCTGTAGTCTGTTCATCGTCAGGAGTCTTAGTCTGAGCAGAACGAGTTTCAAAGATTATCCTCCACCACGGAAGCATCCGCTGAGCCTCAGAGTCCCCCCTCGTGGCTCAGTCCCACCATTTGACTCCTACCTCATCCCAGATTTCTTTTGTGAAAAGACTAGAGGCGGTGACGGTGGGTATCTTCATTTGTCCACATGTAAGCGTTGCCTTAAGATCATGACTAGAAATATCTTTCCCGTGCTTTTGCAAAAGAGCCTTCATGAGCTCATATCCGCCTCTCTCTCAGGGAGACATCTGATTGCCCCTGTTCCCCACAGCTCACCTCTCTTTCTCCAGTAGAGGGATTGTCGGCCGGCGGTTGCTGCTCCCTTTCAGCAGATTCCTCTCAGCTCTGTGGGCTCGCAGCCTGCTGCCAGGTTAGGCAGTTCCTTCGCCCGCTGGTCTCCAATGTGGGGATCACGTCGGGGTCACCAATTTGCCACGATTGAGACCGGACACAGCTTGATGCAAGCAACTGGCCATTTATGGGAGAAAATCACAAGTTGATGTACTTTGCCAAGCCCACGTGTGCCTTAGTTTCACTGGAGCACAGAAGCCATTTTTACATTTTACTCCTTGCTGAGTGGTTTAAAAACACTTACAGGCATCATTAAAAACAGCAACTTAGGCCTAGCAGCACAACCCTCTGTACTCATTCTGGTTCTGCTTTTTGTGTCTTCCCTTGTTCCCGCTTCAAGGCTGTCTAGTCCCCTTATCCCATCCGGTGTAGGACAGTCCAGTCTTCCCACAGTCTCTTTATTTATTTTTTTTTGCAAGCCAAAGTTAGCTCTCCTCCAGTCCAGGGTTGTAATCCTACTCACTGCCCTGCTCCTTCCACTCAGGATCCCAAACTCTGCCATCTCATGGTCACTGCAGCCCATGATGCCCCTCTCCAACCTTCACATTCTCAACCATGAAGCTGTTAGTACAAGCTCCAGCTGCACCTCTCTCCTCTCTCTTTCTGTCCCATGTCTCCCCAGTCCTCTATCCCTCCCCTGTCCCTCATGTCATGTCCCCTGTGCCCCTGCCCTGTCCATTCTCCCTGCAGCACTCCATCGCCTCTCCCACTTTGTCCCCAGGCAGGAGCAGCTGCCCCAGCACTGGTAGGTCCTCAGCACCCAACAGCCCTCAGACACCCGTTCAGGTGCTCCAAGCAGCCCAGCCTTGGTAGGAGGATGCTCTGCTGGGAGGTGATCTGCTGGTGCTGCCTGGGAGCTGGGGCTCAGCAGCTCTTCTGAGCTCACACTGCTCTCTCCTGACACTTGGGGCTGGAGACATCCCCAGGGCTCCTCCAGCTCTGAGAGTTCACAGACTGCTTTAGGTTGGAAGGGACCTTTAAAACCATGTAGTCCAACCCCCTGCAGAGAGCAGGGACACCTTAAACTAGAGCAGATTGCTCACTTTCATCAAGCCTGACCTTGAATGTTTCCAGGGATGGAGTGCAGAAACAATCCTCACAACCTCAGAAAGGTTCTAAAGCAGGGATATTTACTACATCCAGCTGGGTGCCAGCTGGGGCTGTTTAATCTGGAGGAGATTGAGAGGGGATCTGATCAATGCTCATCAAGATCTAAAGGTGGGTGTCAAGGGGATGGGGTCAGACTGTTCTTAGAGGTTCCCAGCAACAGGACAAGTGGCAGTGGGCACAAACTGGAACACAGGAAGGTCCATCCCAATATGAGGAAGAACTTTACTCTGCAGGTGCCCAAGCCCTGGTGCAACCTGCCCAGTTATGGATTCTCCTTCTCTGGAGAGATCCCAAACCTGCCTGGATTCAATGCTGTGCAACCTGCTCGAGGTGATCCTGCTCTAGCAGAGGGGTTGGACTAGACGATCTCCAGAGGTCCCTCTCAACCCCAACTGCTTGGTGAAGCTGTGCAGCTGTGATATATCAGAAAACTTTCATAGTGGGTGGTGAGGCACTGGCACAGGTTGCCCTGAGAAGCCTCATGGCTACCCCATCATTGGCAGTGTTCAGGATCAAGTTGGACAGGACCTGTGAGTAACCTGGTCTAGGGGAAGACATCCCTCTCAAATCCATGGAATCCATTTGCCCCTTTCCTCTGCTTGGCTGGAGGCAGGACTCCTCCTCCTTACCAGAGCATTTGTGACACAGCTCCTGTAATTGCAAACCAGGCAGCTTTTCACCCAGAGAGGAGCCCATGTCTCTTGCCCAGGCTAAAGTGCAAGGACTGGTCACAGGGGTGATCCTACAGCAGTCCAACATGGCCTTTCCATGGCACTGGGTGTGAGGTTGACTCTATATAGACATACAGCCACCTGGTCAGGATGAGGAGAGAGGTCCTCAACACATCTATCCCACCCTGGGGAATTGCTCAGCAGCAACCAGAGCAGGGATCTTTCAATCTTCCTGATGGTCTGTTTCCAGACAGTTTTTCTCTGCAATTCTTGCAGCTGGGCTTCCACAGCTGAGGTAGGGGAACCAACAATGTTCTCATGTTCTCTCCATGGTCATGGACAGTTGGTGCCTCAATGTCGTCCCAGTCCACCACAGCCAGTTTGCTGGCACCCATCACTGTACAGCACACCAACATCTGCTGTACAGACTTTGCATCCTGATCTTTGGGGCCCTGAGTATTGTCCGGGTCACTGCAGTCCACCACAAATGCCCTTAGGTACCAGGTACCTTCCACACTGGTGGAACACTTCCCTCTCTGGGTTACAGGATCTTCCTGGAGAGGATACTTTGCCTTCACGCTCAGTTGGAGCCATCTCCAGAGGCTGCATGAGGCTGCACCCTTCTGATCCAGCAATCCCAGAGTCCCCAGCAAGAGATGAATGCTGGGCTTTCCCTGCCTTCTTGTTCCCCCGTCTTAGCCCCACCATGCCAGCATGGGAGCCACCAGGGAACAGATGTCTCCACCTGCCTGATGGATGAAGTGTTGCCCACATCTCACAGCCCTGTCAGGGATGGGACCAGGTTGCTTCTGCCTCTGCTCCCTCTCAGGCCAAGAGTCCACTGGGTGGACATCCACCATGTCTCCTCACTTGCCTCAGGGCAGGAGCCTTTCTTCTCAGTGCCCATCTGCAAGACCTCAGGGCAAGAGACTTCTTTGCAATAACTGTCTGTGTGGCCTCCAGGCAGGAGGCCTCCTTAGTGCACACCTAGATGGTTCCTGAGGAAGAAATTCTCCTCTCAGTACCTGTCTGTGAGGGCTCAGAGCTCATCACCTCCACGGGGAGATGGATGACCAGCCATGGCCCAAGAAGAGTTTGCCAAACCCCCAACCCCTCTCCTTTCCCTTTGTAACATCAGGCAGGATGTGCTACAGCCTGGGATATTTCTCATCAGACTGGGGCACGTGCGTGGTTGTGTCTGCTTATGCCATCACACTGTGCCACCACTGCTGAGACCCATCCCTGTGACACCAACCCAGGTTGTATCAAAAATCCTTGTAAGGGGTTGGCTGTGGCTGCACAGAAGGTGCCCACCAAGCTTCTCCATCACCCCTCTCCTCACAGGGCAGGGAGGGGAGGAAGAAAAGATGGAACAGGAACAAACTCCAAACCAAGGCAGCTGAATACAGCAAAAGCCTCAGGCAGAAGGAAAACCAAAAGTTGTATTCACCATTTCTCCATCAGCATTTATTCACCATCAGCAGGTGATGTCTGGCCACTTCCCAGGAAAAGGAGCTCCAGTATGAGCAGCAGTTGCTCTAGAAAGCCAACCCTGTAAATAACAAACTCCCTCTGCTCATCCTCCTTCCTCTCAGCTTTTATAAGCGAGCAGATGTCACAGGGTTTGGAATATCACTATGGTTATTGGGGTCAGCTGTCCTGGCTGTATCACCTCCCAAGGCCTTGCCCACCCACAGCCCACTGGTGAGGGGCATGTTGGAGAGACAGCCTGGATGCTGGGCCAGCCCTGCTCCCCAGCAGCCAAATCCCTGGGCTGGTACCAACACCCTGCTCACTCCTGATGCTCAGCACGGCCAGGGCTGCTGGGGGGAAATGAAGTCACCTGAGCCAGACCCAGCACAGTCCTAAACACGGCACCATGCTGGGCTGCGGGGAAGAAACCCAGCTCTAACCCATGATCTAAGGCTGGGAAAGAAGCACAGGAATGAAGTAAAGGAAACAAGGCATTTACCCAGCCAGAAGAGCCACCAGCGTAGCACCATGTGCTGGCACAGCATCATCAGCTCTCTGCAGGCAGCTCCCAGCCTCTCCAGCCAGTGTGAGTGCAGGGGCCACATCCAGGCCCCCCGGTCACTTGTGGAGCAGTAAGACTGAGATCACTGCAAAGATGGGAGGAAGAGACTGTGTCACCCAGGGAAAAGTCCATGAGGTTCTCCCCCTCTACTCTGCTCTGCTGTGACCCCACCTGCAGTGCTTCTCTTACAAAGACAGGCTGAGAGGGTTGTGGTTGTTCAGCCTGGAGAAAAGAAGGCTCAGGGGAGACCTCAGAGCCCCTTCCAGTCCCTGAAGGGACCTACAGGAAAGCTGGGAAGGACTGTTCCCAAGGACACAGAGCGATAGGATGAGGGGGTGATGGTTTTAAACTAAAGCAGGGCAGGTTTAGATGAGACATGGGGAAGAAGCTCTGCCCTCTGAGGGTAGTGGGACACCGGCCCAGGTTCCACAGAGAGGTGGTGGAGGCTCCATCCCTGGAGACATTCAAGGTCAGGCTTGATGAAGCTCTGAGCAATCTGGTGGAGTGAAAGGTGTCCCTGCTCACTGCACTACCTGAGCTGGTAGCAGCACCCTGCTCACTCCTATTGCACAGCATGGGCAGGGCTGCTGGGGGGAAATGAACTCACCTCAGCCAGACCCAACCCAGTCCTAAACACAGCACCATGCTGGGCTGCTGGGAAGAAAACCAATTCTAGCCCAGGGAAAACCAGCTCCAGCCCAGGCAGAACAGGTACAGCCCACGACCCAAGTCTGGGAAACAGGCATAGGAATGAAGTAAGGAAAACAAGGCATTTCCCCCAGCGTAGCACCGTGTGCTGGCACAGCATCATCAGCTCTCTGCAGGCTGCTCCCAGCCTCTCCAGCCAGTGTGAGCACAGAGGCCACATCCAGGCCCCCGCTCGCTCACGGAGCAGTAAGACTGGGATCACTGCAAAGATGGGAGGAAGAGACACTGTCACACAGCGAAAAGTTCATGTCCCCAGCCCTCTGCTATGGTGGACCCAGCATCCCCCACCAGCAGCCTCATTTTTGTGTGACCATGGGTCTCAAGGGGAGCACAGAGATCTGGGCCTGCCCCATCCAGCCCCCAGTCCCATGTCATACCTTTGGCCAAGATGCCAGAGCTCCCATCTGTGCCTATGTGGGAGAAACAGCTGCGAGCTGCAACTGTGTGCTCTCTGTGGGCACAGTGCACATAAGAGAAGAGAGAAAGAGGCATCAGCGTCCACCAAGCTTCACCCTCAGGCTTGGGAGATCCCCAAAGTGCTGCAGCTCATGCCCACAGCCCTTGCCAGCTCCCCAGGCTCTGCCTTCCTCCCACACCCTGGGGCTTCACCTGATGTGCGCTTCCAGATGATAAATCCAGTGATGGCAATGACAGACAGGATGGCAAGGGGAACAAACACCCACAGTATGATGGTTGTTGAGTTCGACTCTGTCTCTGGGAATGAGCAGGGTGATGAGGAGGGGAAGGGGTACCCCCCAGCCCACTCCTCCACATGCCCAAGGCCACCAGACTCACCCAACACAAAGACCCCTAGCTCAGCCAGGCTGGCGTGCTCCACACGGCACCGGTACTTGTCCTGCTCCCCAGGATGGGCCTCGATGGACACCCAGGTGTAGTAGGTGCCATCGCTGTTGGGCACGATGCTGCCCCGCTCGGTGTCCTGGTCCCTGAGCTCCCCGTCCTTCAGCCAGCTGATGGTGATGGGCCGTGGGTAGAAGCCGTAAGCGCGGCAGTGCAAGGTCAGGATCCCCTGGGTCTCCTTCTTCGACACTCGGACCGTGGGGGGCTCTGGGGAGGGGGGTGGCAGTGAGGGCTGGCACACACATCCATGCTGGCCCCTCCCCAGGCTCCCCATCTCCCCTCACCTTTCCTCTCCAGCACAGCCTGCCCGTAGCTCAGGTATTTCCTCAGCCACTCAGGGCAGGCGTTCTCCAGGTAGTGTTTCACATGCTCAGTTATAGTCTCATGTGCCTCCCAGTTCCTCTTGGTGATTTGTGCTGCTGCATCTGCCGCAGTGAACGTCATCGTGTCCCTGTCGAAGGCAATGAAGTCCCTCCCATCATAGGCGTACTGCAGGTACCCCCTGGTGCTACCATCCTCCAGGAGGTCACAGCCGTACATGTGCTGCAGTGTGTGAGCCCCTGAAACACGACCAGGGAGATGAGGCTGAGGGGCTGCTGCAGCCCTGGGCCTTCAGTAGGGCAAGGCACCCCGGCAGCTCCCCCTATTCCAGCCTTGTGAGGTCCAGGGAGATTGAGCACCAGCAAGAGCAGTGTCCCTCTCCTGCCCAGGCCACACAGAACTCAGGGCATCACAGAAAGCTTTGACTCAGACCCAGGGAGTCTCTGGGCTGCTCCCAGCCCCACGGCACTCTGCGACAGCAACTGGCTGAGTCAGAGTCCTGAATGCTGGGGAGAGCATCTAGGAGCTGGGATGGGTTGGGGGAGCTCCTATGCCTCTAGGTTGAGCGGTACAATTCATAGAATTTCCTGAGTTGTAAGGGACTCATAAGCATCACTGAGTCCAACTCCTGGCTCCACACAGGCCAGCCAAGTCAGAGCACGGGACTGAGGGCATTGTCCTGATGCTTCTTGAACTCAGCAAAGTTCAGGACTGTGACTACTTCCCTGGGGAGCCTGTTCCAGTGCCCAACCCCCCTCTCAGTACAGAACCTCTTCCTAATATCCAACCTAAACCTGCTCTGTCACTGCTTGGGTTCTATCATAGCCAAAGAGAGGAGATCAGTGCCTGCCCCTTCACTCTCCCTAGTCAGGAAGACACAAATGACCCCTTAGCCTCCTTTTCTCCAGGCTGAACAAACCAAGGGACTTCAGTCTCTCCTCCTAAGACTTCGCCTCCTGACCATTCCCCATCCTCGTTGCCCTCTTCTGGACACTCTCCAATAGTTTTGTATCTCTCTTTTACTGTGGGCACCCCAAAACTGTGCCTAATACTCAAGGTGAGGCCACACCAGTGCAGTGCAGAGCAGGACAGTCCCCTCCTTGAACTGGCTGGCCACACTATGCTTGATGGACCCCAGGAGAAGCTTGGTTCTCCTGGCTGCCTGGGCACGCTGCTGGCTCCTGGGTAACTTGCTGTCAACCAAGACCCCCAAATCCCCCTTCAGCATGTCTGGCCTCCATCGGAAGTACCAGAGGAAGGGGGTGGGACCCTTGATACTAGGTGGGAGCGTCTCTGGTTTTGGGGGTCTTGTTCACCGTGGGGATGGGGAGGTGTGGGACTTGGCCGCCAGTCCTGGGATGGGGTGCTGGGCAGTGGGGGGAGAGTTGTGGGGGGAAAACATGCTGGGGGGGGCACCCAGAAGCCTCTCCAGGTCTGGGGCAAGGGATCCCAAAGACCGTGTGGCTGGGACAGACAGACAGCATCCTTTGAGCAGGGGGACATGGGGCTGGGGGTCCTGTTACAATTGCACTGGACAGGGAAAGGTCAGCACAGGCCAGGCCAATAGTGTAGGGAAGGGCAGGGTCTTCATGGTGGTGGGAGCTCTCCCATCCCATGGGGCACCGTCCCAGCCCATACTCACTGCTGCTCTGGTTGTAGCGGCTCTGCAGCGTGTCCAGGTCCACACGGTAAATCTCCTGATTGTTCTCTCCAATCTGTGTATCCCTGTCCCAGTACTGCTGGTCCAGGTTGTGCTCCATCCACTCTGCCCGGGGCACCGCCCTTCCCGTGTCGCTGTCGTAGCGTGAAATGAGGTTCCCATCCACGTACCCCACGGACACAAACTGGGGCACTCCTGGGCTGGGCTCTGACACTGCAATGTCAAAGTAGCGCAGGGAGTGGAGCTCTGTGGGGATAGAGGAGATGATAAAGGTTGGGAGCTGAGGGTGCCCAAGGTGAGGGGCTCCAGGGGTGGGCAGTGAGGTTGGGTGGGGGTCCCAGAGAGCAGATCAAAGGGTGTGGGGGACAGCTTCAGGGGAAATGTGACTGGTGGGGGGGATGATGAGGGAGCAAGGTGTGTCCAGGAGGGGGTCCTGCTTCTTGGGATGGGACAGCCAGGGGTCCCTGGGGTCAATGAAAAGGGGGCCTGAGGTATCGAAGAAGGGGGATCAATGGTGTCCAGGAGAAGTAGATCCTAGGAAAGTTCCAAATGGGAGTGGGGGAAGGGAGTGTTCTGAGGGGGCATGTGGTCTGCAGTGAGGGGGACCAGGCAGTCCCTGAGCCAGGAGGGGTTCCCATGCCAGGGGAAGGGGAGCCCAGGCAGCTTCTGGTGCCCCAGGGTGGAGGGGGATAAAGAAGGATTCCACTGCTCCTGGAATGGAGCACCGGTGTCAGCAAAGGGGGTCCAGGGGTTTCCAGCACCCAGAAGATCACCCGGGTCCCCGCCTGTACTCACCACATGCCAACCTGTGGAGAAGCCCCAGCAGCTGCAGCAGCCGCAGCCCCAGCACCCAGCCCAACCCCATCGCTCTGATCCAGGTCCCTACCGAAAGGGTTAATCAACCCCAGCACCCTACAAACCATTCTGTAAGCCCCGCCTCCTGCCGCCTCTGACACCTGCCTGACAATGATGACTCATTTCTTACCTGAGACTGCCAAGGGTGCACCCAGCCCTCAGCCCCTCCAACCCCTCCTCAGGGCCCCAGACCCCCCACGGCCCCTTTTTGCCAGTATCCCTTAGCCTGGGGTCACCCCTGGTCCCCCAAGTCGTGGTTCTTCCCCCCCACCCTGGCACCACTCTCATCCCCTTCTCCCAAGGGACCCCAACACCCCCAGAACTGCCTGTCCTGTGGGGACCCAGATGTCTGGTGTCCCGTGGCTCTCCCCATCCGGCTCTGACACTCTGGGAGTTTGTGGGTGAAACTGATGGAACAATGGTAAAATCCTCCTTGGGAGTGTGGGGACCCGCCAGGGCTTTGGGGGGGGTGTGTGTCCCTTGTGCCCCCACTGTCCCTCATGCCCAGTGCCTCCCATGCCCAGGGCTTGACAGTGCTTCTGCCTGGCACTGCTTCTACTGCATCTCCTGCACAGGTCCATCAACTTACCAGTTCAAACCAGCACAAACACCTTCCAGAAGGAGCTGGACTGTCTTCTGCCCTGTCTCAGAGAATTCCTCTGCTCTCTTGCCCCATACGATGATGGCATCAGCGTCCTGCAGGTGCTCTGGGGCTTCTCCCCTTCCAGCACAGTCGGCATCAGCCCAGGGCAGATGGTGGGGCTGTGTTTCCACCCCTGGGGCAGTCGATTGCAGGTGGGCTGGGCACCCTCCCAGGCACAGCAAACTCTGCCCTGCTGTCTGCTGCCAAAGGCATCCAGAAACATCCAGCAGTGATATCAACTGGGGCGTCTCACTGTGCTGCCTCTGGCTGCAGATCCTGCTGGAGCTCCAGCATGTCCAGCACAGCAGCGCTCGTGGGCAGCGTGACTCCATCCAGCCCACGACAGCTGCTGTCAGCCTCCACTCTGCCCTGGGCTTCACACTGTCCTTCACAGAGGAATCGCTCTGTGCCTGCACACATCAAGGGTCCGAGTCCAAGGCAGCGCAGAACGCCCAGCGCCCACCTGAGCAGGGGGTACCCAGGCCGGGTCTCACCTCCCTGGTACCCAGGGCCGAGCGCCCAGAGCCCAGGGGGACAGGAGGGCAGGGCTGCTGCCCGGCCATCCCAGAGCCGGCTGGGTGGGCACAGCCACAGGACACGGGGAAAGCTGGGAACTGCGAGCGGGTTGGTACGGTGTGAGACGAGGAGGACACGGGCACAGCCCGGTGCCTGGATACTCCCCGCTGCTGGCGCACGGGCTGAGCCCGCCCCAGGGTCAGACTGTTCCCCCCAGGGGGGCTGGGGGCGGCCGGGCAAAGCAGCTCCCGCCAGGACCCTGCCCGGAAGGGCTCCCGACTCCCACTGACTCGGCACGGCTGAGCCACAGCGGGAAGCGGGGAGTCACCAGCAGTGGCTGCCAGCAGGCAGAGGGGGAAGGGAAGGGAAGGGAAGGGAAGGGAAGGGAAGGGAAGGGAAGGGAAGGGAAGGGAAGGGAAGGGAAGGGAAGGGAAGGGAAGGGAAGGGAAGGGAAGGGAAGGGAAGGGAAGGGAAGGGAAGGGAAGGGAAGGGAAGGGAAGGGAAGGGAAGGGAAGGGAAGGGAAGGGAAGGGAAGGGAAGGGAAGGGAAGGGAAGGGAAGGGAAGGGAAGGGAAGGGAAGGGAAGGGAAGGGAAGGGAAGGGAAGGGAAGGGAAGGGAAGGGAAGGGAAGGGGGGGCATGGGGAGCACTGAGGGCTTAGGGAACCAAACACACAGAAACAGACCCCACACAGAAACAGACCCCAAACACCTTCCCCACACCTGACCACATCCTTAACGTACACCACACCCACAACCGACACCAGACAACACACAGCTCCAGGAAACCGCAGAGGAGCAGCACAGCCCGTGGTTAAGAACCGATCCCTGCCTGGCCAGGAACCAACCGTTTGGGAAGGTTTTGCCATGTTTGGTTTTCTCTCACTGGATGGCTCAGTGTCTCCTTCAGCCTTTGAGGATGCCTGTAGCTCCAGCAGGTGCAACTTGCATTAGAATCAGTTGTATTCAGCATGCCATAGTAAGGTCAGTGTCAGTTGTACAATATGCTCCCTTAGGACCTGGTGATGAGACCCCCCCCAACTACAATGAGTGTTATGACTCAGCAAAGCTGCACTCCCTTTAACGGCAGAGACAGGAGCTGATGATGGAATCCCGAGAGGGACATTCTGAGTCACTCTCTCTCAGAGCACTGGTCTATGGTCAGGGGCTCTCTCCATGGCAACTGCAGTTCATGTTCTGCAGGGATAGAGAGACCTCATCTCCCATGGCTGAGTGCTTATGCAGTCTTTGGGTCATCAACCATAAACCTTGGGAGCTCCTGAGTCAATGGTGTAATATTGACATCCTGACCGACACCCTGAACCAGTGGGTTGTTAATGCCAGATGGAGCCAGGGCCATTTCATAGTTTCAAGGATTTTTTTAAGCTGGGTTTATTTAATTTATTGTATTGTATTGTATATTATTTTATTTCTTTTTCCTGTCAATCTGTCCTGGCCTGTTGTGTGAGGTGCTGTGACAGTTGCTCTCCTGTTTTCAGGCAAATTGCTTACTACAGGAGGGACTTCATTGCCTTCGACAGGGACACCATGACGTTCACTGAGGTGGATCCAACACCACAAATCACCAAGAGACGTGGGAGATGGACAGGACTGTCCCTGAGGACATGAAGCACTACCTGGAGAACACCTGCCCTGAGTGGCTGAGGCAATACCTGAGCTACAGGCAGGCTGTGCTGGAGAGGAAAGGTGAGAGGATCCTGACCTTGCTCTGCCATACTTACAGCTTCTACTCACAGCCCATAACTAGCAGCTGGCTGAAGGACGGGAGAAAGGCAGCGCCCAGAGGGCTGGCAGGGGCTGTGTGAGCTGTATGAGCCGCAGTGATCTGGGGAGGCCCCAAGCCCTGGGGGTGGATGCAGATGCCTCTTTCTCTCTGCAGGGAGGAAGGGCTACATCAAGGCATCAAGTGAGTCTTTGGGCCAGGTCTGGCTCCAGCCACTGCCCAGAGCTGGGACAGTCTCGTGGATCCAGTTTCTGGCCATTCACAGCATTCCCCATCCCCTTCCTCCCTGTGCCACCCCTCTGTAGCAGGGACATATGGAAGGGGCTGTGTGTCCCCTCTGGTGCTCGCGGTGCCATCCTCCTCTGCCGGTGGCTGCAGTGAGGTGATGGCTGCTGGGCCAGCTCCTGGCACATGCACTGAGCCTGCAGTGAGCACAGGGCTGGCTGCTCACGGCTGTTTCTCCCTCACAGGCACAGACAGGAGCTCTGGCAGCTTGGCCAAAGGTACAGCGTGGGACCAGGGGCTGGATGTGGCTGTGCCACTTCTCCCCTGTGCCAATGTGCTCCCTGTGGACCCAGGGCCTGAGTCACATCGGGCTGGTGGAGGGGGATGTTGAGACCCCCAGAGCCAAGTGTTGGGGACAGGGAGGTGGCCCTGCAGGACACTGTTTCTTCCTCCTGTCCCTGCAGTGATCCCTGCCTGACTGTTCCACAACTGTTCCTGGGCAAGGGGCATCTGAGCTGACCAGTATGCCAGACTGGCCATGCTGGATCGTGGCACTAATCTCTTCCCCGTCTGTTTCTTGCCTGTTCTACCCCTTGTGAGCTCCATCAGAGAGGCCAAGAGGAGCCCTAACAGCCCAGGCTCTGCCCAGACCCAGCTGCTGCCTCCCCACCCTGCTCCTCTGCACTGGGGCTGAAGACCTACCAGTACCTGTTGCCATGGGATCAAGCTTGGCTGTGGCCATGCTGGTGCTCTCTCAAGGATGGGGTGTCTGGGAGGAAGATGTCCCATCTCCTGCCCCGCGGAGCAGATCCTGGCCCCAGGGTGGTGAAACCTGCCCAGCGCTGAGCTCTGCCCCTGATGCTGTCTACTCCTGTCCTCTGCAGCTGTGGTGACCCTGGATCCCCAGGGCCCTTTGGGAGCAACAGCTGTGGCCATGCTGGAGATGAGGAAGAGGGAGGCAGAGGAGAGCAATGGGGGTTGCAGGTACCCCAGATGGGACAGCAAAACGGGCTGCCCATGCCCTAAAGAGGCTCCAGTACCCCTTAAATGCCCTGCATGAGCACCCCAACAGTGAAAGAAACAAGTGCTTGAGGACAGGATGGGACCACACACAGGTCCATGGTGCAGCCCCTGCTCTGCCCCACTGCCCCTCCCCAGGAGTTACTGCAAATCCCTTTCTGACTCTACAGGGCAGGAAATATAAATCTCCTGTGGAAAGAGAAGTTGCTCACCGGGTGCTCAGGAGCTGCCGGATGCACCAGGCTGCTTTAACACCCCCTCCTTTGCTGGCTGTTAGTGCAGATTTATGTCTGTGGGCAGGGTTTGAGGCCCCACTGCCAGGCAAGGAGCTGAAATTCTGCTTTTTAGCCTCTAAAGTGGAACCTGGATGTTCCACTGCATCGGGGTTCCCAATGCACGAGCCATGCTGAGTGTTGCCCAAACCCCACAGCCTTCCATCCCAGTGGGACAGCAGCATCCCTGCAGCCACCCCTGTCCTTTATCTTACGACCCAGCAACGCTAAAGCCACTTGAACCAGAGCTCAAAGCCTTCCTCATCCACCCAACTGCCCCAGAAACTGAATGGGAGTCAACTTTCCACCTTGCCCACTCCCCTCCTGGACCCACAACTGGGTCCCGTTCTGGGACCAGTGCTGTTGGATATCTTCATCAACGACAATGGCAGTGGGATCGAGTGCACCCTCCCCAAGTTGCAGATGGCACCAAGCTGAGGGAAGGATCAACATGCCAGAGGGACGAGATGTCATCCGGAGGGCCTGCAAACTCCCCAGGTCAGTGAAGCAGGAGGGTCCCAGCCCTGGCCATTCTTTGTAGATTTACCAGTGTGGTGGCAACAGCATCACCAGGAGTGGCTCCAAGCATTGCCACGTGCTCTGGGCAGCTGGGTTCCTGGACTCCACACTGTTCTCGGTTCCTGCAGCCCCAGTCTATTCTCTGTCTCCCCCACCCCTTTCTATGCCCTTCAGGTCTCCTCCACCACCGCACCCTTCTCACAGCAGCATCCTATCGCATCCCACCCCACTGCATCCCAATACAACCCATCCAATCCAATCCCAACCCAACGCAGAGCAACCCACCTTGTGCCATCCCCACCCCATCCCACACTGCCCAGCTGTGGGTATTGTGGGCCCCAGCATCCATACCCAGACCTGGGGAAGGGGTCCAGGGTCAGGCCCATTGACCCACAGGCTGTCAGCTGCACCCAGCTCTGGGGACCCTGGGAAGGGCAGAAGGGGGTTGGGAAGCAGAAGCAGGGCTCACAAGCCCCCAAGGTCAGTGCAGTGGTTGTGTCCCATCCCTGGTCTGGACCAGCTCTGAGCAGCTCAGTGCCCAGGCTCCACTTTGTTCTTGGTTCCCACAGCTCAAGCCCCTTCCTGTGCACTGCATCCCCCTTCCCGTACCCTGGAGAGCTCAGCCAACCCCACTCAGAGCCGTATCCCATCCCTATCCTGCTCAACCCAACCCATTAAAACCAAACCCAAGCCACCCACATCCAAACCCACCACATCCCCATCCAACACCACTGCCCCCAGGCCCTCAGCTCCACTGCAGAACCAAATCCCACAGCAGCAGCAGCAGCAGCTACAGTGATCAATAGTGCTAAATGTGGCTTTCCAAGAGCCCCAGGCTGGGAAATTCTTTCCCTGCCCAGGAGTTTCCTCTTCTGCTGCCTCTGAAGCTGCTCTGGTACAAAGAGGCTTTCGAGCATGGAGCCCAGTCCCTACACCAGCCATGAGGCATGTGTGAAGGATCTTGACCCCACTGTGCCCATCGGTGAAAGTCACCAGCCCCCGCGGGCAGTCCAGAAAGACCCAGACTCTGCTGGGGACCCGGGACAGGGACAGGGGGGTGGGAGGAGAGGTGAGAGATACAAACTGCCCTTTAGAGTGTTGCAAACCCCAGATCCCCCCTTCAAGGCTCAGGTCAATATCCCCCTTCCTGTTCACAGAGTCCCTGGCCACCCCCAGAGCCCACTCTGAATCACCTCCCTCCTCCACCTTCACCTCCACCTTCCAGCAGTGCCTCCCCTCCCTGAACCCCTCTTGGCCAAGCACACAGGACCAATAAGTAAATCTCTGAGGGGTGTCGGGCAGGTCCTGGCCTTCTCTTCCCCTTCTCATGCTCCTCCCATCCTTGGACAGGACAAGCCTGGGATGAGCCGTGTTGGGCTCCAGAGTCACCATGTCTGGTGACGTGGTGTCTTGCGAGCTCTGGTCTCAAGGGGACAGAGTCCTCCCCTGCCCACACACCCCCGCGCTGCACCACAAGCCCAGCCCAAAGCTGCTCCAAGCCAGGCAGCCAACCCCCGCCCTGCTCTGGCACCGCAGGGGCTGGCTGCAGCCGTCTCACCAGAGATGTGCAGGGACGCCTCCTGCTCCTGCTCCAGGCGGCTGCTCCTGACCACACAGGAACATTTCCCACCTCTGGTTCCTGTCACTATAATCATAGAATCTTAGAGGTTGGAAGGGACCTTGAGAGATCATAGGGTCCAACCCCCTGTCAAAGCAGCTCCCCAGCTCATACTGCACAGGTCGGTGTCCAGACAGGGCTGGAATCTCTCCAGAGAAGGAGACTCCACACCCCCTGGGCAGCCTGGCCCAGGGCTCCCTCACCCTCACTGGGGAAAAGTTCTTCCCCACGTTGGTGCAGAACTTCCTGTGCTCCAACTTGCAGCCATTGCCCCTTGTCCTGTCCCCACAGACACTGAAAAGGGGCTGACTAACTCCCCCTGCATCCCATGCTTAAGATAATTACAAATATTAATTAGGTCTCCCCTTAATCTTCTTTTCTCAAGGTTGAACAGCCCCAGCTCCCTCAGCCTTTCCTCACAGGGGAGATGCTCCAGGCCCTTCATCATCTCCACAGCCTCCTCTGGACTCTCTCCAGGAGATCCCTGTCTCTTTTATCCCGGGGAGCCCAGCACTGGACACAACACTCCAGCTGGGGCCTGAGCAGGGCAGAGCAGAGGGGGAGGATCCCCTCCTGTCACCTGCTGCCCACACTCCTCCTGATGAACCCCAGGATCCCATTGTCTCTCTCAGCCCCCAGGACACACTGCTGACTCATGGCCAACCTGCCACCCACCAGGACCCCCAGGTCCTTCCCCACAGAGCTCTTCTCCAGCAGCTCACCCCCAGCCTGTCCTGATTCCAGCAGTTATTCCTTTCCAGGTGCCAGACTCTCCACTTGCTTTAGCTGCACCTCATCTGGTTTCTCCCTGCCCAGCTCCCCAGCCTGTCCAGGTCTCTCTGGGTGGCAGCGCAGTGTCCTGCATGTCAGCCACTCCTCCCAGCTTTGTATCATCTGGTACCTGCTGAGAGAGGATGCTGTTCCCTCATCAAGGTTGTCAGTGAAGATATTAAACAGGACTGGGACAATGACATCTTCAGTGTCAAACAGGCCTCTTGCCTCAGAGGAACATCTCTGGGAGACCAATGGCAGACATTACCTGTCAGGGTCTTTCCACAGCACCACAGGTTGCAGGCACCATCCAGCCAAATGACACAGCACCTAGATGCCTCTGCCCTTGGAACCATCCAGAGAGAGCTGAGAGCCACGGCCTGTGGCTGGGCAAGGATCAGAGACACTACCACTGCTGTGGATTCTCTCAGCATTAGGCAGCAATGAGTTTGTCCTTGAGCTGGCTGGTTGGAGCTTCTTGCAGAAGCCACCCCTGCAGCTCCCCTTCTGCAGACCCTAGCATGCAAACCCACAACAGTCAGGTAGGGATGGCCTCAGCTCAAAGGGGAGGGACACATCTGACAGCAGATCCATCATAGGTCCCAACAGACTGATCACCAAACTCACCCCAACCTATGCAGGAACAACACAGCATTAATGCCCAACAGCCCCAGATCTCCCCCGAAACATCCCAGAGAGCAAGCCCAAGCTGTCGAGCTTCAGTGCCTGAAGGCACTGTCTGCACTGACCTGTCTCTGTTCAAGAAGCCCCAAGGCTGCCAGGAAATGTGCCAGGTCTCCAGTGGCAAAGAGGGACAGGACGGAGGTCTGGGAGGGACAGACAACTCTAGGGACATGAGGACCGACCCCTGGAAACACTGCATTGGCCACAAACCTGACACTGACAGATGCTGCAAAGCTTCTCCATAAGAGGCACGGTTTCTTAATGTGCAGACGTACTGACCATCATCAGAGGGTCTCAGCCCAGAGATTCACAAGTCCAGCCTTCCTCTGGAGAGACCATCTCTGGCCAGCTCTGTCCTCCCAACATATTCCTCCAGCTGCTCCCTGGACAGATCCTCCCCATTTCAGTCATGATGCACCGTTTCAGAGACATGGTGATGGATCCACCTGATGTCCAAGGTCTGAGCATCCACAGGAGTGGGACAAGTGACATGTCAGCATGACATCCTGCCCCACGGTGACATGGAGAGGGTGTCCTGGTCCCACCACTCTGAATTCAGCTTGACCACAGGGAGGGATACAGAGACATGGAGATTGTGTGTTGACTGATTTAGGACGTTGCAGACAAGGGTGAAGATTGGCATGAGCAGTGCCCCGTGCCACTGGTGTTGCTTTGCCCTCCAATGGTCCAGAGACTCTGGAGAAACTGGAGCAGGTGTGGGAGGAATGAAAAGAGAAGGAGTTTTCCCTGGAGTGGGAACCTGCTCCAGGAAACAACCTCCACCCCAGCCAGCCCCAGTGCAAGCGAGAAACTTTTCAGGGGAGCACTGCAGGGCAGGACTGAAGGGGAACCCAGGGCGAGGGATGTACAGAGCAAAGAGCCCAAAGGAAAGTGAAACCCATGTGGGGCTCAGCTCTGGGCTCAGCTCCCCCTGCCGCATGGCAGCTCCTGCCCCACATCTGTTACCTGGAGTGGGTGAAAGCCACCACCAGCCCTGCAGGATCCCTTTCTGCAGGCGCACATGGAGAGTCACCCAGTACCTCAGGGAGGTCCCCAGGGCTTGCCAGGAGCCACATCAGCATCTGTGCTGGATAGGAGGGAGGGGAAGGGGGGCAGAGGTTGGTGATGGGGATTACACCTGCCCAAGAGGGGATGGCCAAGAAGGGTCGCACCTGCCCCTAAAAGAGGCTCTGAAGTCCCCAACCCCCCTGCACAAGCACCCCAGTGGTGGAAGAAACCAGAGCTCAATGGCAGGACAGGACCGTGCATGGGTCCCTGGTGCAGCCCCCTGCTCTGTCCCACTGTTGATCACCAGGATTTATTGCAAATCCGTTACTGGCCCTAAATGAAAGGAAATATTCTTAACCCCTGTGGGAAGAGAAGTCGCTCAGCACATGGCCACGAGCTGCCGGATGCACCAGGCTGAATAAAACCTGAACAACCGTTAAGCCACGGTCAGGTGCAGATTTACTGTCTGTAGCTGACATGTCAGTCACCTTGTGCTTCTCACAGCAACTTGTGCTGGGTAGTTGCACTAGGGGAGTTTAAGCACTTTTAGAAGATGTTTCCTTCCCAAAATGGGCTGATGTTCTCATGTATGACCATTGTTGCTGAGGCAATGAGCAGAGCCCTGACCAGACCCTGACAAATTGTTCACCTGAGCCAGTTCCACTGAGTCCATCTCTTTCACATTGGTGGTTTTAGGGCATTTGGGGATTCAGGACAATGGAGGAGAAAGGCAGGAGACCAAAGAAAAATAAAGGAGAAGAAGGAAGGGAAAAGAAGCCCAGAGGTCTTGGGGAGATAGGGAGAAGGGAACACCGTGGCCGCAAACCCCCAGAGTGTCAGAGCCGGATGGGGGGAGCCATGGGACACCAGACGTCTGGGTCCCCCCGGGACAGGCAGATCTGGGGGTGTTGGGGTCCCCTGGGGACAGGAATACACAGATTGGAGAGAACAATCAGGAGATTTACCGTGTGGACCTGGACACGCTGCAGAGCCGCAACAACCAAAGCAGCAGTGAGTATGGGCTGGGACGGTGCCCCATGGGATGGGAGAGCTCCCACCCCCATGAAGACCCTGCCCTTCCCTACACTATTGGCCTGGCCTGTGCTGACCCTTCCCTGTCCAGCGCCATTGTCAGAGGGCTCCCAGACCCCCTGTCCCCCAGCTCAAAGGATGCTGGCTGTCTGTCCCAGCCACACGGTCTTTGAGATCCCTTGTCCCAGAACTGGAGAGGCTTCTGGGTGCCCCACACAGCATGTTTTCCCCCACAACTCTCCCCCCACTGCCCAGCACCCCATCCCAGGACTGGCCACCACATCCCACACCTCACCATCCCTGTGGCATTGGAGACTGCTGGAAGGCAGGAAGGCTCTGCAGAGGGACCTGAACAGGCTGGATCAGTGGGCAGAGGTAATTTTATGGGGTTCAACACAGCCAAGTGCTAGATGCTGCACTTTGGTTGCAATAACCCCAGTCAATGGCACAGGGTTGGGGCAGAGTGGCTGGAGAGCTCCCTGAAGGAAAAGAACCTGGGGTGTTAGAGGACAGCTGGCTCAACATGAGTTGGCAGTGTGCCCATGTGGCCAAGAAGGCCAACAGCATCCTGGCATGTGTGACCAGCAGGAATAGGGAAGTGATGGTTCTGTTATACTCCGCTCTGGTGAGGCCGCACCTCAAGCACTGTGTCCAGTTTTGGGCCCCTCACTACAAGAAGGATGTGAAGATGCTGGAGCACATTCAGAGAAGGGTGATGAAGCTGGTGAAGGGTCTGGAACACAAGTCCTATGAGGAGTGGCTGAGGGAACTGGGGTTTTTAGTCTTAAGTAAAGGAGGCTGAGGGGAGACCTTATCGCTCTCTATAATTACCTGCAAGGAGGGTGTAGGGAGGTGGGGGTCAGTCTCTTCTCTTCGGTAAAAAATGACAGGATGAGAGGAAATGGTTTCAAACTGCACCAGGGGAGGTTAAGTATCAGAAATAATTTCTTTGCTGAAAGGGTAGTTAAGTATTGCAACAGCATGGAGTCACCATCCCTGGAGCTATTTCAAAGGCGTGTAGATACTGTGCTTGGGAACATGGTCTAGAGGTGGACTAGGCAGGGTTAGGCTGTGGTTGGACTCCAAAGTCTTGAAGGTCTCTTCCAACCCAAGTGATTCTATGAGAGGCTCCAACCACATATCCCAGCACCTGGAGGTCAGCCATGCTGAGAGGGATTTGAGGATCTTGGTTGACAGCAAGTTACCCATGAGCTAGCAGTGTGCCCAGGCAGCCAGGAGGGCCAAGCTCATCCTGGGGTGCATCAAGCAGATTGTCCCGCTCTGCACTGCTCTGGTGTGGCCTCACTTTGAGTACTGGGTGCAGTTTTGGGCGGCACAGTACAAGAGAGACACAAAACTGTTGGAGAGTGTCCAAAGGAGGGCAACGAGAATGAGGAAAGGGCTGGAGGGGAAGTCTTATGAGGAGAGGCTGAAGTCCCTTGGCTTTTTCAGCCTGGAGAAAAGGAGGCTAAGGGGAGACACCATGGCCATCTGTGGCTTCCTGAGAAGGGGGAGTGAAGGGGCAGGCACTGATCTCCTCAATTTGGCTATGATGGAACCCAAGGGAATTACATGACCCCCGCTGTGACAGGGGAGGTTAAGGTTGGCTGTCAGAAAGAGGTTCTGTACTGAGAGGGGATTGGGCACTGGCACAGGCTTCCCAGGGAAGTGGTCACAGCCCCGAACTTGGCTAAGGTCAAGAAGTGTCTGGACGATGCGCTCAGTCCCTTGTCCTGTGTAGAGCCAGGACTTGGAATCTGTGATTCTGATGGGTCCCTTATAACTCAGAAGATTCTATGATTTGTACTTCCCAACATAGAGGCACAGGGGTTCCCCAACCCATCCCACCTCCTAACCCCACTCCCACAACATTCAGGACCCCGACCCATCCCCTTGCTGTCACAGGGTGCTGTGGGGATGGGTGCCAGCCCAGCCATGCCCTGGGTGCTGGGGGTCTGTGTCACAGCTTTATGTGATGCTGAGTGCTGTGGGCCCTGGGCAATGGAGAGGCAACACTCTTGCTGATGCCCAAACCCCCTGTGCCTCACAGGGCTGGAATAGTGGGTGCTGCCAGGGGGCCTTGCCCCACTGAAGGACCAGGGCTGCAGCAGCCCCTCAGCCCCATCTCCCTGGTCGTGTTTCAGGGGCTCACACACTGCAGAGCATAGTCAGCTGTGACCTCCTGGAGGACAATAGCACCAGGGGGTATTGGCAAATCGCCTACGACGGGAGGGACTTCATTGCCTTCGACAGGGACACGATGACGTTCACTGCGGCAGATGCAGCAGCACAAATCACCAAGAGGAAGTGGGAGGCAGACGGGACTGTCATTGACCACATGAAGCAATATCTGGAGAACATCTGCCCTGAGTGGCTGAGGAAATACCTGAGCTACGGGCAGGCTGTGCTGGAGAGGAAAGGTGAGGGGAGATGGGAACCCTGGGGAGGGGCCAGCGTGGATGTGTGTGCCAGCCCTCACTGCCACCCCCTCCCCAGAGCCCTCCACGGTCCGAGTGTCGAAGAAGGAGACCCAGGGGATCCTGACCTTGCACTGCCATGCTTACGGCTTCTACCCACGGCCCATCACCATCAGCTGGCTGAAGGACGGGGAGCTCAGGGACCAGGACACCGAGCGGGGCAGCATCGTGCCCAACAGTGACGGCACCTACTACACCTGGGTGTCCATCGAGGCCCATCCTGGGGAGCAGGACAAGTACCGGTGCCGTGTGGAGCACGCCAGCCTGGCTGAGCCAGGGGTCTTTGTGTGGGGTGAGACTGGTGGCCTTGGGCACGTGGAGGGGTGGGCTGGGGGGTTCCCCTTCCCCTCCTCATCACCCTGCTTGTCCCCAGAGCTGGAGTCCAACTCATCAGCCATCGTGCCGTGGGTGGTTGTTCCCCTTGCCATCCTGGCTGTCATTGGCATAACTGGATTCATCATCTGGAAGTGCAGATCAGGTAAAGCCTCAGGGTGTGGGAGGAAGGCAGAGCCTGGGGGGCTGGTAGAGATTGTCAGCACAAGCCACAGCGCTCTGGGGAGACCCCAAGCCTGAGAGTGAAGCTTGGTGAATGCTGATGCCTCTTTCTCTCTTCTCTTATGTGCACTGTGCCCACAGACAGCACAAGGTGGCAGCTCGCAGCTGTTTCTCCCCAATAGGCACAGATGGGAGCTCTGGCAGCTTGGCCAAAGGTATGACATGGGACTGGGGGCTGGATGGGGCAGGCCCAGATCTCTGTGCTCCCCCTTGAGACCCATGGTCGGAGCAACACTAGGCTGCTGGTGAGGGACACTGAGACCACCATAGCAGAGGGTTGGGGACATGGACTTTTCCCTGGGTGACACAGTCTCTTCCACCATCTTTGCAGTGATCTCAGTCTTACTGCTCCACAAGTGACCGGGGGGTCTGGATGTGGCCCCTGTGCTCACACTGGCTGGAGAGGCTGGGAGCTGCCTGCAGAGAGCTGATGATGCTGTGCCAGCACATGGTGCTACGCTAGTGGCTCTTCTGGTTGGGGTAAATGCCTTGTTTCCCTTACTTCATTCCTGTGCTTCTTTCCCAGCCTTAGATCATGGGGTAGAGCTGGGTTTCTTCCCAGCAGCCCAGCATGTTGCCGTGTTTAGGACTGTGCTGGGTCTGGCTCAGGTGAGTTCATTTCCCCCCAGCAGCCCTGGCCGTGCTGAGCATCAGGAGTGAGCAGGGTGTTGGTACCAGCCCAGGGATTTGGCTGCTGGGGAGCAGGGCTGGCCCAGCATCCAAGCTGTCTCTCCAACATGCCCCTCACCAGTAGGCTGTGGGTGGGCAAGGCCTTGGGAGGTGATACAGCCAGGACAGCTGACCCCAATAACCATAGTGATATTCCAAACCCTGTGACATCTGCTCGCTTATAAAAGCTGAGAGGAAGGAGGATGAGCAGAGGGTGTTTGTTATTTACAGGGTTGGCCTTCTAGAGCAACTGCTGCACATACTGGAGCCCCTTTTCCTGGGAAGTGGCCAGAAATCACCTGCTGATGGTGAATAAATGCTGATGGAGAAATGGTGAATATAACTTTTGGTTTTCCTTTTCTTCTGCCTGGGGCTTTTGCTGTATTCAGCTGCCTTGGTTTGGAGTTTGTTCCTGTTCCATCTTTTCTTCCTCCCCTCCCTGCCCTGTGAGGAGAGGGGTGATGGAGAAGCTTGGTGGGCACCTTCTGTGCAGCCACAGCCAACCCCTTACAAGGATTTTTGATACAACCTGGATTGGTGTCACAGTGATGGGTCTCAACAGTGGTGGCACAGTGTGATGGCATAAGCAGACACAACCACACACGTGCCCCAGTCTGATGAGAACTATCCCAGGCTGTAGCACATCTTGCCTGATGTTACAAAGGGAAAAGAGAGGGGTTGGGGGTTTGGCCAACTCTTCTTGGGCCATGGCTGGTCATCCATCCCCCCATCTCCCTCTTGGCCTGAGAGGGAGCGGAGGCAGAGCAACCTGGTCCCATCCCTGACAGGGCTGTGAGATGTGGGCAACACTTCATCCATCAGGCAGGTGGAAACATCTGTTCCTGGTGGCTCCCATGCTGGCATGGTGGGGCTAAGAGGGGGGAATAAGAAGGCAGGGAAAGCCCAGCATTCATCTCTTGCTGGGGACTATGGGATTGCTGGATCAGAAGGGGGCAGCCTCGTGCAGCCTCTGGAGATGGCTCCAACTGAGCGTGAAGGCAAAGTAACCTCTCCAGGAAGATCCTGTAACCCAGAGAGGGAAGTGTTCCACCAGTGTGGAAGGTACCTGGTACCTGAGGGCATTTGTGGTGGGCTGCAGTGACCCAGACAATACTCAGGCCCCCAAAGATCAGGATGACACCCAGCATGCAGAGTCTGTACAGCAGATGTTGGTGTGCTGTACAGTGATGGGTGCCAGCAAACTGGCTGTGGTGGACTGGGACGACATTGAGCCACCAACTGTCCATGACCATGGAGGGAACATGAGAACATTGATGGTTTCCCTACCTCAGGTGTGGAAGCCCAGCTGCAAGAATTGCAGAGAAAAACTGTCTGGAAACAGACCATCAGGAAGATTGAAAGATCCCTACTCTGGTTGTGGCTGAGCAACTCCCCAGGGCTGGTGGATGTGCTGAGGACCCCTCTCCTCAACCTGACCAGGTGGCTGTATGTCTATAGAGAGTCAACCTCACACCCATTGCCATGGAAAGGCCATGTTGGGCCACTGTAGGATCATCCCTGTGACCAGTCCTTGCCCTTTAGCCGGACAAGAGACGTGGGCTGCTCTCTGGGTGAAAAGCTGCCTGGTTTGCAATTACAGGAGCTGTGTCACAAATGCTCTGGTAAGGAGGAGGAGTCCTGCCTCCAGCCAAACAGAGGAAAGGGGCAAATGGATTCCATGGATTTGAGAGGGATGTCTTCCCCTAGACCAAGTTACTCACAGGTCCTGTCCAACCTGATCCTGAACACTGCCAATGATGGGGTAGCCATGAGGCTTCTCAGGGCAACCTGTGCCAGTGCCTCACCACCCACTATGAAAGTTTTCTGATATATCACAGCTGCTCACCTTCACAGAGCAGTTGGGGTTGAGAGGGACCTCTGGAGATTGTCTAGCCCAACCCCTCTGCTAGAGCAGGATCACCTCGAGCAGGTTGCACAGCATTGAATCCAGGCAGGTTTGGGATCTCTCCAGAGAAGGAGAATCCGTAACTGGGCAGGTTGCACCAGGGCTTGTGCACCTGTAGAGTAAAGTTCTTCCTCATATTGGGATGGACCTTCCTGTGTTCCAGTTTGTGCCCACTGCCACTTGTCCTGTTGCTGGGAACCTCTAAGAACAGTCTGACCCCATCCCCTTGACACCCACCTTTAGATCTTGATGAGCATTGATCAGATCCCCTCTCGGTCTCCTCCAGATTAAACAGCCCCAGCTGGCACCCAGCTGGATGTAGTAAATATCCCTGCTTTAGAACCTTTCTGAGGTTGTGAGGATTGTTTCTGCACATCAGCTCCATCCCTGGAAACATTCAAGGTCAGGCTTGATGAAAGTGAGCAATCTGCTCTAGTTTAAGGTGTCCCTGCTCTCTGCAGGGGGTTGGACTACATGGTTTTAAAGGTCCCTTGCAACCTAAAGCAGTCTGTGAATCCTCAGAGCTGGAGGAGCCCTGGGGACGTCTCCACCCCAAGTGTCAGGAGAGGGCAGTGTGAGCCCAGAAGAGCCGCTGAGCCCCAGCTCCCAGGCAGCACCAGCAGATCACCTCCCAGCAGAGCATCCTCCTGCCCAGGCTGGGCTGCTTGGAGCACCTGAACGGGTGTCTGAGGGCTGTTGGGTGCTGAGGACCTACCAGTGCTGGGGCAGCTGCTCCTGCCTGGGGACAAAGTGGGAGAGGCGTTGGAGTGCTGCAGGGAGAATGGACATGGCAGGGGCACAGGGGACATGACATGAAGGACAGGGGAGGGACAGAGGACTGGGGAGACATGGGACAGAGAGAGAGAGGAGAGAGGTGCAGCTGGAGCTTGTAATAACAGCTTCATGGTTGAGAACGTGAAGGTTGGAGAGGGGCATCATGGGCTGCAGTGACCATGAGATGGCAGAGTTTGGGATCCTGAGTGGAAGGAGCAGGGCAGTGAGTAGGATTACAACCCTGGACTGGAGGAGAGCTAACTTTGGCTTGCAAAAAAAAAAAAAAAAATAGAGACTGTGGGAAGACTGGACTGTCCTACACCGGATGGGATAAGGGGACTAGACAGCCTTGAAGCGGGAACAAGGGAAGACACAAAAAGCAGAACCAGAATGAGTACAGAGGGTTGTGCTGCTAGGCCTAAGTTGCTGTTTTTAATGATGCCTGTAAGTGTTTTTAAACCACTCAGCAAGGAGTAAAATGTAAAAACGGCTTCTGTGCTCCAATGAAACTAAGGCACACGTGAGCTTGGCAAAGTACATCAACTTGTGATTTTCTCCCATAAATGGCCAGTTGCTTGCATCAAGCTGTGTCCGGTCTCAATCGCAGCACACGCTGTCCATGGTGCTGCAGTGCTGTACATGCTGGAACTGCAGAATGAAAGAGAGTCAAAAGCAGCCAACTGTCGTGCTTTGTTGAAATTGTTTTTGTAGATCGATTTGGCAACAAAATCCACTGGATAACCAACAGTGGGTCTGATTTCTGTGGATCCCACTGAAGTATCAATGCATGCAGTTGTTGTGCGCGATTTAAAATCAATAGATAAAAAGGTAAATCAGGGATGCAGCGGTGTGCTTGTCTGTTGGTGATTGCTGCAGCAACCTTTGGCAAAGAATCAACAGCCTCGGGGCTTCGGCTTCGAGGGGAGCACAAATTAACGTCCCCTTTAAGCAGTTCAAATAGAGCTCTCAAATCTGTGTTAGAAATTCCCAAAGGTGGTCAGACCCAGTTAATGGTTCCCAGCAATTTCTGTACATCATGTAAGCTTTTTATGTCTGTTTGTATCTGTAAGGGCTGAGGAGCTATAGTTTGAGCTCTGATGCGCCATCCTAGGTATTTCCAAGGGGGTGTTTTTGGACCTTTTCTGGTGCAATGCAAAGGCCCACTGAATTAACAGTGGCCGTGACAAGGGCTACGGCTTTCTCCATGACCTCGAGCAGTTGTGTGGCTACCAGGATGTCGTCCATATAGTGATACAACAATACATCAGGCATCACAACTCTGACAGGGTTAAGCACCTTAGCTACATCCCACTGACAAATTGTAGGACTGTTTTTCATCCCTTGTGGCAGCACAACCCACTGGTACCTTTGCAACGGGGCTTGCATGTTGATGCTTGGAACTGAAAAAGCAAATTTAGGAGCATCATCCGAATGCAGTGGAATATTAAAAAAGCAATCTTTTAGGTCTGTCACAGTCAAATGCCAATCCCAAGGAATCATAGTAGGGGATGGGAGTCCTGGCTGAAGGGCTCCTGTATCTTCTAGAGCATTGTTAATTTTAGGAGGTCATGGAGCAAGCGCCACTTGCCTGTTTCCTGATAACAAAAACAGGTGAATTCCAGGGGCTGGTAGAGGGTACAATATGTCCCTTTGTTAACTGTTCAGTGACCAATTCTTGGAGGGCGTGAAGCTTTTCCAGTGGCAGGGGCCATTGATCTACCCAAATAGGGGTGTCAGTTTTCCATGTCAATTTAAGGGTGTTTCGCGCTTCAATGGGTTTGAATAGACATTCCGCACTGGGAGAGCACATCCCGCCCCCACAGAATCATTGGTACAGGTAACACAAAAGGTTTAACAGAGGCTCTATGCCCCTCAGGACCTTGAATTTGAATTAATGCCAAGCTTTGATGGCTGTCACCAGTCCTCCCAGTTCCAGCTAGAGCCTGGCAAACATCAGTCAGAGGCCACCGTGGGGGCCATTTGGCTTGAGAAATGACTGTAACATCAGCTCCTGTGTCAATAATTCCACTTAACAGCACCTGTTGTTTTCCACGGATGAGAGTACATTGACAAACAGGTCGCTTTTGAGAAATAGATTGCACCAATAAGATTTGGGGGTCCCCTGTAGATCCAAACCCTCCATGCCTCTTACCCTGTTGGCTAGAGATGGGAGGATTAACTCCTGTCGGAATCAGTATTAGTTGTGCTGTACGACTCCCTTTAGCTATTGTGCAAGGAGGAAACGGAGTCCATGCCATGAATTTGATTTCACCAACACTGTCAGAATCGATGACTCCTGGCAAGACAAAAAGCCCTGATAAGGTGGTAGATTATCTTCCTAACATGGTAGATGATCTTCCTGTGTTTTAGGGGGTAATGGTGCTGATATACCTGTTGAGAATCAAGCAAGGTTACTGCATGGGTGGTTGCCAGGTCCAGCCCTGCACTTCTGATTGTTGCTGGGAAAGGCTTGTGGCACTGCCCTTTCCTTCTGTGGCAGTGGGGGTGTTGGCTGTGGCATTTGTGTCTGCGCCTGTCTCTGCCCCGTGCTTTGTGCTCGGTTTCCCTGAACCAGTCTGCCCTGGATGTTATACTTTGATCTACACTCATTCACACAGTGACGCCCTTTTCGGCATCTGGGGCAAATCGCAGGCATGGGGTATTTAATCCCCGTGTTCACAGTCGGGCAATTCCTTTTAAAATGCCCTGGTTTGCCACAGCCATAGCAAAACTCCTGGGCTGCTAGCCCTTTCATAGCTGCAAAGCAGAAGCCATGGCTTCAAAGTTGTGATCCGCTGCACCAATTCTGTTGCAGGCTTCCCCCATTTCTATCAGTGTGGGGTTCTGCTTAGGGAGTGACTGTAATAATTTTTTACAGTCAGCATTCGCATTTTCCACAGCCAATTGTAAGAGTAAAATGTCTCGTGCTTCCGTATTATCTATTTGGTGTTCCAAAGCTGGCTTTAGCCTGTCTATAAACTGCATCTGAGGCTCCCCAGCCTCCTGTGTAATAGTCGTGAAAGCCTTCTGTGGCTTTTGGGTGTCTGGGGCTTTTAAAAAGAGCCTTTTTTGCTTCTCCCCGGGCTGCTTCTAATGCCTCCTGGGGTATGTCTCCAGCCTGTGTCTCTGAATCAGCATAGGACCCCGTTCCGGTAAGATGTTCAATAGTCAAAGCTTGGAAACAGCATCACTCTGATTGGCATAAGTAAGTAAAAGTGTTTGAAGCCCCTCTTTCCAATGTGATTCCCATAATGAATATTGAGTCGGAGTTAATAACAAGTGTGCTAAAGATTTGAGATCATGAGGAGTCATAACATAAGTCTCAAAAGCAGATGAAAGCAAGCTTGCGAAACAGGGGGAGGAAAGACCATGTTCAGTAGCCGTACGGCGCAGTTCCTTAATCACAGGGAAGGTAAGTGATTCCCCCTGCGGCTTCCTTCCCCTTTTGGGATCTATTACAGGGGCCACAATAGTTTTTGCAGTGTCCACATCTCCCTCCTTTAAAGCCTGACGTTTCATAGTGACCCATGTGTTATATGAGTTCGGGGGATATCAATCTGATTCCTCTTCTGAGTTTACCAGATCCGCATCGAAAGGATGCTGGGAGGTGGAGGTCTCAGAGCGGGGAACGGAGGGAGCGGAGGCGCCGCTGGGCCGGGGCCGGTGAGCACCGGGGCCGGGGTTAGGGGGTCGGGGGGCGCGCAGTGCTCGGGAGACCCAGCAGTCAGTAAAGGAACGTTAGAGGCCGCCCCCTCTGTAGTCTGTGTATCGTCAGGAGTCTTAGTCTGAGCAGAACGAGTTTCAAAGATTATCCTCCACCACGGAAGCATCCGCTGAGCCTCAGAGTCCCCCCTCGTGGCTCAGTCCCACCATTTGACTCCTACCTCATCCCAGATTTCTTTTGTGAAAAGACTAGAGGCGGTGACGGTGGGTATCTTCATTTGTCCACATGTAAGCGTTGCCTTAAGATCATGACTAGAAATATCTTTCCCGTGCTTTTGCAAAAGAGCCTTCATGAGCTCATATCCGTCTCTCTCTCGGGGAGACATCTGATTGCCCCTGTTCCCCACAGCTCACCTCTCTTTCTCCAGTAGAGGGATTGTCGGCCGGCGGTTGCTGCTCCCTTTCAGCAGATTCCTCTCAGCTCTGTGGGCTCGCAGCCTGCTGCCAGGTTAGGCAGTTCCTTCGCCCGCTGGTCTCCAATGTGGGGATCACGTCGGGGTCACCAATTTGCCACGATTGAGACCGGACACAGCTTGATGCAAGCAACTGGCCATTTATGGGAGAAAATCACAAGTTTATGTACTTTGCCAAGCCCACGTGTGCCTTAGTTTCATTGGAGCACAGAAGCTGTTTTTACATTTTACTACTTGCTGAGTGGTTTAAAAATACTTACAGGCATCATTAAAAACAGCAACTTAGGCCTAGCAGCACAACCCTCTGTACTCATTCTGGTTCTGCTTTTTGTGTCTTCTCTTGTTCCCGCTTCAAGGCTGTCTAGTCCCCTTATCCCATCCGGTGTAGGACAGTCCTGTCTTCCCACAGTCTCTTTATTTTTTTTTTTGCAAGCCAAAGTTAGCTCTCCTCCAGTCCAGGGTTGTAATCCTACTCACTGCCCTGCTCCTTCCACTCAGGACCCCAAACTCTGCCATCTCATGGTCACTGCAGCCCATGATGCCCCTCTCCAACCTTCACATTCTCAACCATGAAGCTGTTAGTACAAGATCCAGCTGCACCTCTCTCCTCTCTCTGTCCCATGTCTCCCCAGTCCTCTGTCCCTCCCCTGTCCCTCATGTCATGTCCCGTGTGCCCCTGCCCTGTCCATTCTCCCTGCAGCACTCCATCGCCTCTCCCACTTTGTCCCCAGGCAGGAGCAGCTGCCCCAGCACTGGTAGGTCCTCAGCACCCAACAGCCCTCAGACACCTGTTCAGGTGCTCCAAGCAGCCCAACCTTGGTAGGAGGATGCTCTGCTGGGAGGTGATCTGCTGGTCCTGCCTGGGAGCTGGGGCTCAGCGTCTCTTCTGGGATCACACTGCCCTCTCCTGACACTTGGGGCTGGAGACGTCCCCAGGGCTCCTCCAGCTCTGAGAGTTCACAGAGTGGTTTAGGTTGGAAGGGACCTTTAAAAACATGTAGTCCAACCCCCTGCAGAGAGCAGGGACACCTTAAACTAGAGCAGATTGCTCACTTTCATCAAGCCTGACCTTGAATGTTTGCAGGGATGGAGCTGATGTGCAGAAACATCCAGCTAGGTGCCAGCTGGGGCTGTTTAATCTGGAGGAGACCGAGAGGGGATCTGATCAATGCTCATCAAGATCTAAAGGTGGGTGTCAAGGGGATGGGGTCAGACTGTTCTTAGAGGTTCCCAGCAACAGGACAAGTGGCAGTGGGCACAAACTGCAACACAGGAAGGTCCATCTAAATATGAGGAAAAACTTTACTCTGCAGGTGCCCAAGCACTGGTGCAACCTGCCCAGTTATGGATTCTCCTTCTCTGGAGAGATCCCAAACCTGCCTGGATTCAATGCTGTGCAACCTGCTCGAGGTGATCCTGCTCTAGCAGAGGGGTTGGACTAGATGATCTCCAGAGGTCCCTCTCAACCCCAACTGCTCTGTGAAGGTGAGCAGCTGTGATATATCATAAAACATTCATAGTGGGTGGTGAGGCACTGGCACAGGTTGCCCTGAGAAGCCTCATGGATACCCCATCATTGGCAGTGTTCAGGATCAAGTTGGACAGGATCTGTGAGTAACCTGGTCTAGGGGAAGACATCCCTCTCAAATCCATGGAATCCATTTGCCCCTTTCCTCTGTTTGGCTGGAGGCAGGACTCCTCCTTCTTACCAAAGCATTTGTGACACAGCTCCTGTAATTGCAAACCAGGCAGCTTTTCACCCAGAGAGGAGCCCATGTCTCTTGCCCGGCTAAAGTGCAAGGACTGGTCACAGGGGTGATCCTACATTGGCCCAACATGGCCTTTCCATGGCAATGGGTGTGAGGTTCACTCTATATAGACATACAGCCACCAGGTCAGGATGAGGAGAGGGGTCCTCAGCACATCCACCAGCCCTGGGGAGTTGCTCAGCTGCAACCAGAGCAGGGATCTTTGAATCTTCCTGATGGTCTGTTTCCAGACAGTTTTTCTCTGCAATTCTTGCAGCTGGGCTTCCACACCTGAGGTAGGGGAACCAACAATGTTCTCATGTTCTCTCCATGGTCATGGACAGTTGGTGGCTCAATGTCGTCCCAGTCCACCACAGCCAGTTTGCTGGCACCCATCACTGTACAGCACACCAACATCTGCTGTACAGACTCTGCATGCTGGGTGTCATCCTGATCTTTGGGGGCCTCAGTATTGTCCGGGTCACTGCAGCCCACCACAAATGCCCTCAGGTACCTTCCACACTGGTGGAACACTTCCCTCTCTGGGTTACAGGATCTTCCTGGAGAGGATACTTTGCCTTCACGCTCAGCTGGAGCCATTTCCAGAGGCTGCACGAGGCTGCCCCCTTCTGATCCATCAATCCCATAGTCCCCAGCAAGAGATGAATGCTGGGCTTTCCCTGCCTTCTTGTTCCCCCGTCTTAGCCCCACCATGCCAGCATGGGAGCCACCAGGGAACAGATGTCTCCACCTGCCTGATGGATGAAGTGTTGCCCACATCTCACAGCCCTGTCAGGGATGGGAACAGGTTGCTTCTGCCTCTGCTCCCTCTCAGGCCAAGAGGGAGATGGGGGGATGGATGACCAGCCATGGCCCAAGAAGAGTTGGCCAAACCCCCAACCCCTCTCCTTTCCCTCTGTAACATCAGACAAGATGTGCTACAGCCTGGGATATTTCTCATCAGACTGGGGAACGTGCGTGGTTGTGTCTGCTTATGCCATCACACTGTGCCACCACTGCTGAGACCCATCCCTGTGACACCAACCCAGGTTGTATCAAAAATCCTTGTAAGGGGTTGGCTGTGGCTGCACAGAAGGTGCCCACCAAGCTTCTCCATCACCCTTCTCCTCAGCAGGGCAGGGAGGGGAGGAAGAAAAGATGGAACAGGAACAAACTCCAAACCAAGGCAGCTGAATACTGCAAAAACCCCAGGCAGAAAAAAAGGAAAATCAAAAGTTGTATTCACCATTTCTCCATCAGCATTTATTCACCATCAGCAGGTGATGTCTGGCCACTTCCCAGGAAAAGGGGCTCCAGTATGAGCAGCAGTTGCTCTAGAAAGCCAACCCTGTAAATAACAAACACCCTCTGCTCATCCTCCTTCCTCTCAGCTTTTATAAGCGAGCAGATGTCACAGGGTTTGGAATATCACTATGGTTATTGGGGTCAGCTGTCCTGCCTGTATCACCTCCCAAGGCCTTGCCCACCCACAGCCCACTGGTGAGGGGCATGTTGGAGAGACAGCCTGGATGCTGGGCCAGCCCTGCTCCCCAGCAGCCAAATCCCTGGGCTGGTACCAACACCCTGCTCACTCCTGATGCTCAGCACGGCCAGGGCTGCTGGGGGGAAATGAACTCACCTGAGCCAGACCCAACCCAGTCCTAAACACGGCACCATGCTGGGCTGCTGGAAAGAAACCCAGCTCTACTCCTTGATCTAAGGCTGGGAAAGAAGCACAGGAATGAAGTAAAGGAAACAAGGCATTTCCCCCAGCCAGAAGAGCCACCAGTGTAGCACCATGTGCTGGTGCAGCATCATCAGCTCTCTGCAGGCATCTCTCAGCGTCTCCAGCCAGTGTGAGCACAGGGGCCACATCCAGGCCCCCCGGTCAATTGTGGAGCAGTAAGACTGGGATCACTGCATAGATGGGAGGAAGAGACAGTGTCACCCAGGGAAAAGTCCCTGTCCCCAACCCTCTGCTATGGTGGTCTCAGTGTCCCTCACCAGCAGCCTAGTGTCGCTCTGACCATGCATGGGTCTCAAGGGGGAGCACAGAGAGCTGGACATGCCCAAACCACCCCCCAGTCCCATGTCATACCTTTGACCAAGCTGCCAGAGCTCCCATCTGTGCCTAAAGGGAAAAAACAGCTGCGAGCTGCCACCTCCTGCTCGCTGTGGGCACAGAGCACATAAGAGAAGAGAGGAAGAGCATTAGCATCCACCATGCTTCATCCTCAGGCTTGGGGGATCCCCAAAGTGCTCTGGCTTATGGCTACAACCCCTGCCAGCCCCCCCAGGCTCTGCCTTCCTCCCACACCCTGGGGCTTTACCTGATCTGCGCTTCCAGATGATGAATCCACTGATGCCAATGACAGACAGGATGGCAAGGGGAACAAACACCCACAGCACGATGGTCAGTGGATTGGACTCCAGCTCTGGGGAAGAGCAGGGTGATGAGGAGGGGAAGGGGAACCCCCCAGCCCACCCCTCCACATGCCCAAGGCCACCAGACTCACCCCACACAAAGACCCCTGGCTCAGCCAGGCTGGCGTGCTCCACACGGCACCGGTACTTGTCCTGCTCCCCAGGATGGGCCTCGATGGACACCCAGGTGTAGTAGGTGCCGTCGCTGTTGGGCACGATGCTGCCCCGCTCGGTGTCCTGGTCCCTGAGCTCCCCGTCCTTCAGCCAGCTGATGGTGATGGGCCGTGGGTAGAAGCCGTAAGCGCGGCAGTACAAGGTCAGGATCCCCTGGGTCTCCTTCTTCGACACTCGGACCGTGAGGGGCTCTGGGGAGGGGGTGGCAGTGAGGGCTGGCACACACATCCACGCTGGCCCCTCCCCAGGCTCCCCATCTCCCCTCACCTTTCCTCTCCAGCACAGCCTGCCCGTAGCTCAGGTATTTCCTCAGCCACTCAGGGCAGATGTTCTCCAGATATTGCTTCATGTGGTCAATGACAGTCCCGTCTGCCTCCCAGTTCCTCTTGGTGATTTGTGCTGCTGCATCTGCCGCAGTGAACATCATCATGTCCCTGTCGAAGGCAATGAAGTCCCTCCCGTCGTAGGCGATTTGCCAATACCCCCTGGTGCTATTGTCCTCTAGGAGGTCACAGCTGACTATGCTCTGCAGTGTGTGAGCCCCTGAAACACGACCAGGGAGATGGGGCTGAGGGGCTGCTGCAGCCCTGGGCCTTCAGTGGGGCAAGGCCCCCCAGCAGCACCCCCACTCTAGCCCTGTGTAAGGCCTGAGGGACTTTGGCACTGATACAAGAGCTGCCCCCACCCTGCCCAGGGCCCACAGCACTCGGGGTGTCACATAAAGCTGTGACACAGACCCCTTGTAACCAGAGCATGGCTGGGCTGGTACCCATCCCCATGAATGCTGGGGGAGGGAGCACATAGGAGATGGCATGGGTTGGGGAAGCCCCTCTGGCTGTGGGGTTGGAGTGGATCCCATGGAGTGTAGGGCTGGGGAACAGGGGTGCTTGGAGCCCTCTGCCAACAGCACTGGGCTAGGAAAGATAGTGTCTTCATGAGGGAGGAGGGGGTGGAGATTCCCATCCCACAGAGCCCCTTCCCAGCCCACACTCACCCCCACTCTGGTTGTAGCGGCTCTGCAGCGTGTCCAGGTTCACTGTGCAAATCTCCTGATTGTTCTGCTCAATCTGGGTCTGCTGGTCCCAGTACTGCTGATCCAGGTTGTGCTCCATCCACTCTGCCCGGGGCACCATCCTCCCCGTGTCACTGTCGTAGCGTGAAATGAGGTTCCCGTCCACGTACCCCAGGGACACAAACTGGGGCACTCCTGGGCTGGGCTCTGACACTGCAGTGTGGAAGTAGTGCAGGGAGTGGAGCTCTGTGGGACATGGGGGCAACAAGGGGTGGGGGGTTCAGGGTGAGGATGCCCATAGTGATGGGGTGCAGGAGTGGGTGGTGAGCCTGGGTGGGAGTCCCAGAACAGAAGATTTGGGGGGTGTGGGGCAGCTTCAAGGGGTAGTCTGGTGGGGGGGGAATATGTGTTCAGACAGGGGTCCTGCTTTCCATGAAGAGAAGCCGAAGATCCTGGTGATGATGAAAGGGGGGTCCTGGCAGTGAAGAACCCGAAATGCCCAGGAAGGAGGTCCCTGAGACCAAGGAGAAACAGACCTGTAGGAGAATCTGGACGGGGATGGAAAGTGATGGAAAAGGATGGAAGGAGGGTATTCCGAGGGGGCACCTGGTGTTCAGGGAGTGTGAGCAGGAGACCCTGTGCCCCAGGGTGGTCTGGTGCATGGGGAATGGAGAACCCTTGTGAAGAAACAGGATTCAGGGAGTTTCCTGGGTTTCTGCCCACACTCACCACACGCTGCCCAGCCAAGGACCCTCAGCAGCAGCAGCCCCAGTGCCCAGCCCGGCCCCATCGCTCATCGCTCCACTCTGGGTGCCCGATGTCATGAGCCAAAGGAGCCCGGCTCTGGAACAAACTTTGCTGCAAGCCCCGCCCCTCAGCCCACGAGAGGCTCCCCTCACCTGGCCTTGACACCCTGGGGTTTGTGGGTGAAATAGTTGGGACAATGATAAAAACCATTGTGGGCACACCCTAGGGATTATGGGGGTGTCCCTTGCCCCCGCTGTCCCTCATGCCCTGGGTCACTTGTGCCTGCCATAGCCTGTGCCCAGCGTGCCTCAGGCCTGGTAGTGCTCCTGCCTGGCACTGCTTCTACTGCATCTCCTGCACAGGTCCATCAAGATGATAAAGGTTGGGAGCTGAGGGTGCCCAAGGTGAGGGGCTCCAGGGGTGGGCAGTGAGGTTGAGTGGGGGTCCCAGAGAGCAGATCAAAGGGTGTGGGGGACAGCTTCAGGGGAAATGTGACTGGTGGGGGGATGATGAGGGAGCAAGGTGTATCCAGGAGGGGGTCATGCTTCTTGGGATGGGACAGCCAGGGGTCCCTGGTGTCAATGAAAAGGGGGCCTGAGGTTCCCAGGAAGGGGGATCCATGGGATCCAGGAGAAGTAGATCCGAGGAAGGTTCCAAATGGGAGTGGGGGAAGGGAGTGTTCTGAGGGGGCATGTGGTCTGCAGTGAGGGGGACCAGGCAGTCCCTGAGCCAGGAGGGGTTCCCATGCCAGGGGAAGGGGAGCCCAGGCAGGTTCTGGTGCCCCAGCATGGAGGGGGATAAAGAAGGATTGCACTGCTCGTGGAATGGAGCACCGGTGTCAGCAAAGGGGGTCCAGGGGTTTCCAGCACCCAGAAGATCACCCGGGTCCCCGCCTGTACTCACCACACACCGACCTGTAGACAAGCCCCAGCAGCTGCAGCCCCAGCACCCAGCCCGACCTCATCACTCTGATCCAGGTCCCTACTGAAAGGGTTAATCAACCCCAGCACCCTACAAATCATGCTGCAAGCCCTGCCTCCTGCCGCCTCTGACACCGGCCTGACAATGATGACTCACTTCTTACTTGAGACTGCCAAAGGTGCACCCAGCCCTCAGCCCCTGCAACCCCTCCTCAGGGCCCCAGACCCCTCACGGCCCCTTTTTGCCAGTATCCCTTAGCCTGGGGTCACCCCTGGGCCCCCCAAGTCGTGGTTCTTCCCCCCCACCATGGCACCACACTCATCCCCTTCCCCCAGGGGATCCCAACACCCCCAGATCTGCCTGTCCTGGGGGGACCCAGATGTCTGGTGTCCCGTGGCTCCCCCCATCCGGCTCTGCACTCTGGGGGTTTTTGGGTGAAACTGATGGAACAATGGTAAAATCCTCCTTGGGAGTATGGGGACCTGCCAGGGCTTGGGGGGGGGTGTGTCCCTTGTGCCCCCACTGCCCTCATACCCAGAGCCTCCCATGCCCAAGGCTTGACAGTGCTCCTGCCTGGCACTGCTTCTACTGCGTCTCCTGCACAGGTCCATCACCTTACCAGTTCAAACCAGCACAAACACCTTCCAGAAGGAGCTGGACTGTCTTCTGCCCTGTCTCAGAGAATTCCTCTGCTCTCTTGCCCCATACGATGATGGCATCAGCGTACTGCAGGGGCTCTGGGGCTTCTCCCCTTCCAGCACAGTCGGCATCAGCCCAGGGCAGATGGTGGGGCTGTGTTTCCACCCCTGGGGCAGTCGATTGCAGGTGGGCTGGGCACCCTCCCAGGCACAGCAAACTCTGCCCTGCTCTCTGCTGCCAAAGGCATCCAGAAACATCCAGGAGTGATATCAACTGGGGCGTCTCACTGTGCTGCCTCTGGCTGCAGATGCTGCTGGAGCTCCAGCATGTCCAGCCCAGCAGCGCTCGTGGGCAGCGTGACTCCATCCAGCCCACGACAGCTGCTGTCAGCCACAGGACACGGGAAAAGCTGGAAACTGCGAGCGGGTTGGTGCGGTGTGAGACGAGGAGGACACGGGCACATCCCGGTGCCTGGATACTCCCGGCTGCTGGCACACGGGCTGAGCCCGCCCCAGGGTCAGACTGTTCCCCCCAGGGGGGCTGGGGGCGGCCGGGCAAAGCAGCTCCCGCCAGGACCCTGCCCGGAAGGGCTCCCGACTCCCACTGACTCGGCACGGCTGAGCCACAGCGGGAAGCGGGGAGTCACCAGCAGTGGCTGCCAGCAGGCAGAGGGGGAAGGGAAGGGAAGGGAAGGGAAGGGAAGGGAAGGGAAGGGAAGGGAAGGGAAGGGAAGGGAAGGGAAGGGAAGGGAAGGGAAGGGAAGGGAAGGGAAGGGAAGGGAAGGGAAGGGAAGGGAAGGGAAGGGAAGGGAAGGGAAGGGAAGGGAAGGGAAGGGAAGGGAAGGGAAGGGAAGGGAAGGGAAGGGAAGGGAAGGGAAGGGAAGGGAAGGGAAGGGAAGGGAAGGGAAGGGAAGGGAAGGGAAGGGAAGGGAAGGGAAGGGAAGGGAAGGGAAGGGAAGGGAAGGGAAGGGAAGGGGGGGCATGGGGAGCACTGAGGGCTTGGGGAACCAAACACACAGAAACAGACCCCACACAGAAACAGACCCCACACACCTTCCCCACACTTGACCACATCCTTAACGTACAGCTCGCACACAACCGACACCAGACAACACACAGCTCCAGGAAACCGCAGAGGAGCAGCACAGCCCGTGGTTCAGAACCGATCCCTGCCTGGCCAGGAACCAACCGTTTGGGAAGGTTTTGCCATGTTTGGTTTTCTCTCACTGGATGGCTCAGTGTCTCCTTCAGCCTTTGAGGATGCCTGTAGCTCCAGCAGGTGCAACTTGCATTGAATCAGTTGTATTCAGCATGCCATAGTAAGGTCAGTGTCAGTTGTACAATATGCTCCCTTAGGACCTGGTGATGAGACCCCCCAACCACAATGAGTGTTATGACTCAGCAAAGCTGCACTCCCTTTTAACGGCAGAGACAGGAGCTGATGATGGAATCCCTCGAGAGGGACATTCTGAGTCACTCTCTCTCTGAGCACTGGTCTGTGGTCAGGGGCTCTCTCCATGGCAACTGCAGTTCATCTTCTGCAAGGATTGACAGACTTCATCTCCCATGGCTGAGTGCTTATGCAATCTTTGGGTCATCAACCATAAACCTTGGGAGCTCCTGAGTCAATGGCGTAGTATTGACATCCTGACCGACACCCTGAACCAGTGGGTTGTTAATGCCAGATGGAGCCAGGGCCATTTCATAGTTTCAAGGATTTTTTTAGGCTGGGTTTATTTCCTTTATTTTATTGTATTGTATATTATTTTATTTCTTTTTCCTGTCAATCTGTCCTGGCCTGTTGTGTGAGGTGCTGTGACAGTTGCTCTCCTGTTTTCAGGCAAATTGCTTACTACAGGAGGGACTTCATTGCCTTCAACAGGGACACGATGACATTCACTGAGGTGGATCCAGCAGCACAAATCACCAAGAGACGTGGGAGATGGACAGGACTGTCCCTGAGGACATGAAGCACTACCTGGAGAACACCTGCCCTGAGTGGCTGAGGAAATACTTGAGCTACGGGCAGGCTGTGCTGGAGAGGAAAGGTGAGAGGATCCTGACCTTGCTCTGCCATACTTACAGCTTCTACTCCCAGCCCATCACCAGCAGCTGGCTGAAGGACAGGAGAAAGGCAGCGCCCAGAGGGCTGGCAGGGGCTGTGTGGGCTGTATGAGCCGCAGTGATCTGGGGAGGCCCCAAGCCCTGGGGGTGGATGCAGATGCCTCTTTCTCTCTGCAGGGAGGAAGGGCTACATCAAGGCATCAAGTGAGTCTTTGGGCCAGGTCTGGCTCCAGCCACTGCCCAGAGCTGGGACAGTCTCGTGGATCTGGTTTCTGGCCATTCACAGCATTCCCCATCCCCTTCCTCCCTGTGCCACCCCTCTGTAGCAGGGACATATGGAAGGGGCTGTGTGTCCCCTCTGGTGCTCGCGGTGCCATCCTCCTCTGCCGGTGGCTGCAGTGAGGTGATGGCTGCTGGGCCAGCTCCTGGCACATGCACTGAGCCTGCAGTGAGCACAGGGCTGGCAGCTCACGGCTGTTTCTCCCTCACAGGCACAGACAGGAGCTCTAGCAGCTTGGCCAAAGGTACAGCGTGGGACCAGGGGCTGGATGTGGCTGTGCCAGTTCTCCCCTGTGCCAATGTGCTCCCTGTGGACCCATGGCCTGAGTCACATCGGGCTGGTGGAGGGGGATGTTGAGACCCCCAGAGCCAAGTGCTGGGGACAGGGAGGTGGCCCTGCAGGACACTGTTTCTTCCTCCTGTCCATGCAGTGATCCCTGCCTGACTGTTCCACAACTGTTCCTGGGCAAGGGGCATCTGAGCTGACCAGTATGCCAGACTGGCCATGCCTGGGTGTGTTTGGTGACCCTCACACCCCAGATCATGGCACTAATCTCTTCCCCATCTCTTTCTTCCCCTTGTGAGCTCCATCAGAGGGGCCAAGAGGAGCCCAAACAGCCCAGGCTCGGCCTGGACCCAGCTGCTGCCTCCCCACCCTGCTCCTCTGCACTGGGGCTGAAGACCTACCAGTACCTGTTGCCATGGGATCAAGCTTGGCTGTGGCCATGCTGGTGCTCTCTCAAGGATGGGGTGTCTGGGAGGAAGATGTCCCATCTCCTGCCCCACGGAGCAGATCCTGGCCCCAGGGTGGTGAAAGCTGCCCAGCGCTGAGCTCTGCCCCTGATGCTGTCTACTCCTGTCCTCTGCAGGTGTGGTGACCCTGGATCCCCAGGGCCCTTTGGGAGCAACAGCTGTGGCCATGCTGGAGAGGAGGAAGAGGGAGGCAGAGGAGAGCAATGGGGGTTGCAGGTACCCCAGATGGGACAGCAAAACGGGCTGCCCATGCCCTAAAGAGGCTCCAGTACCCCTTAAATGCCCTGCATGAGCACCCCAACAGTGAAAGAAACAAGTGCTTGAGGACAGGATGGGACCACACACAGGTCCCTGGTGCAGCCCCTGCTCTGCCCCACTGCCCCTTCCCAGGAGTTACTGCAAATCCCTTTCTGACTCTACAGGGCAGGAAATATAAATCTCCTGTGCAAAGAGAAGTTGCTCACCGGGTGCTCAGGAGCTGCCGGATGCACCAGGCTGCTTTAACACCCCCTCCTTTGCTGGCTGTCAGTGCAGATTTATGTCTGTGGGCAGGGTTTGAGGCCCCACTGCCAGGCAAGGAGCTGAAATTCTGCTTTTTAGCCTCTAAAGTAGAACCTGGATGTTCCACTGCATCGGGGTTCCCAATGCACGAGCCATGCTGAGTGTTGCCCAAACCCCACAGCCTTCCATCCCAGTGGGACAGCAGCATCCCTGCAGCCACCCCTGCCCTTTATCTTACGACCCAGCAACGCTAAAGCCACTTGAACCAGAGCTCAAAGCCTTCCTCATCCACCCAACTTCCCCAGAAACTGAACGGGAGTCAACTTTCCACCTTTCCGAGTCCAAGGCAGAGCAGAACGCCCAGCACCCACCTGAGCAGGGGGTACCCAGGCCGGGTCTCACCTCCCTGGTACCCAGGGCCGAGTGCCCAGAGCCCAGGGGGACAGGAGGGCAGGGCTGCTGCCCGGCCATCCCAGAGCCGGCTCAACAGGCACAGCTCTGGCAGCACAGCCAGCAGTTCAGAACTGATCCTTGTTGGGACAGGAACAAGCCATTTGGGGAAAGGTTTTGCCATGTTTGGTTTTCTCTCACTGGATGGCTCAGTGTCTCCTTCAGCCTTTGAGGATGCCTGTAGCTCCAGCAGGTGCAACTTGCATTAGAATCAGTTGTATTCAGCATGCCATAGTATGGTCAGTGTCAGTTGTACAATATGCTCCCTTAGGACCTGGTGATGAGACCCCCCCAACCACAATGAGTGTTATGACTCAGCAAAGCTGCACTCCCTTTTAACGGCAGAGACAGGAGCTGATGATGGAATCCCGAGAGGGACATTCTGAGTGACACTCAGAGCACTGGTCTGTGGTCAGGGGCTCTCTCCATGGGTTGGGATGGCACCTGCAGTTCATGTTCTGCAGGGATCAAGAGACCTCATCTCCCATGGCTGAGTGCTTATGCAATCTTTGGGTCATCAACCATAAACCTTGGGAGCTCCTGAGTCAATGGCGTAGTATTGACATCCTGACCGACACCCTGAACCAGTGGGTTGTTAATGCCAGATGGAGCCAGGGCCATTTCATAGTTTCAAGGATTTTTTTAGGCTGGGTTTATTTCATTTATTGTATTGTATTGTGTTGTCTTGTATTTCTTTTTCCTGTCAATCTGTCCTGGCCTGTTGTGTGAGGTGCTGTGACAGTTGCTCTCCTGTTTTCAGGCAAATTGCTTACTACAGGAGGGACTTCATTGCCTTCAACAGGGACACGATGACGTTCACTGAGGTGGATCCAGCAGCACAAATCACCAAGAGACGTGGGAGATGGACAGGACTGTCCCTGAGGACATGAAGCACTACCTGGAGAACACCTGCCCTGAGTGGCTGAGGAAATACTTGAGCTACGGGCAGGCTGTGCTGGAGAGGAAAGGTGAGAGGATCCTGACCTTACTCTGCCATGCTTACAGCTTCTACTCACAGCCCATCACCAGCAGCTGGCTGAAGGACAGGAGAAAGGCAGCGCCCAGAGGGCTGGCAGGGGCTGTGTGGGCTGTATGAGCCGCAGTGATCTGGGGAGGCCCCAAGCCCTGGGGGTGGATGCAGATGCCTCTTTCTCTCTGCAGGGAGGAAGGGCTACATCAAGGCATCAAGTGAGTCTTTGGGCCAGGTCTGGCTCCAGCCACTGCCCAGAGCTGGGACAGTCTCGTGGATCTGGTTTCTGGCCATTCACAGCATTCCCCATCCCCTTCCTCCCTGTGCCACCCCTCTGTAGCAGGGACATATGGAAGGGGCTGTGTGTCCCCTCTGGTGCTCGCGGTGCCATCCTCCTCTGCCGGTGGCTGCAGTGAGGTGATGGCTGCTGGGCCAGCTCCTGGCACATGCACTGAGCCTGCAGTGAGCACAGGGCTGGCAGCTCACGGCTGTTTCTCCCTCACAGGCACAGACAGGAGCTCTGGCAGCTTGGCCAAAGGTACAGCGTGGGACCAGGGGCTGGATGTGGCTGTGCCAGTTCTCCCCTGTGCCAATGTGCTCCCTGTGGACCCATGGCCTGAGTCACATCGGGCTGGTGGAGGGGGATGTTGAGACCCCCAGAGCCAAGTGCTGGGGACAGGGAGGTGGCCCTGCAGGACACTGTTTCTTCCTCCTGTCCATGCAGTGATCCCTGCCTGACTGTTCCACAACTGTTCCTGGGCAAGGGGCATCTGAGCTGACCAGTATGCCAGACTGGCCATGCCTGGGTGTGTTTGGTGACCCTCACACCCCAGATCATGGCACTAATCTCTTCCCCGTCTGTTTCTTGCCTGTTCTACCCCTTGTGAGCTCCATCAGAGGAGCCAAGAGGAGCCCCAACAGCCCAGGCTCGGCCCGGACCCAGCTGCTGCCTCCCCACCCTGCTCCTCTGCACTGGGACTGAAGACCTACCAGTACCTGTTGCCATGGGATCAAGCTTGGCTGTGGCCATGCTGGTGCTCTCTCAAGGATGGGGTGTCTGGGAGGAAGATGTCCCATCTCCTGCCCCACGGAGCAGATCCTGGCCCCAGGGTGGTGAAAGCTGCCCAGCGCTGAGCTCTGCCCCTGATGCTGTCTACTCCTGTCCTCTGCAGGTGTGGTGACCCTGGATCCCCAGGGCCCTTTGGGAGCAACAGCTGTGGCCATGCTGGAGAGGAGGAAGGGAGAGACAGAGGAGAGCAATGGGGGTTGCAGGTACCTCAGATGGGACAGCAAAACGGGCTGCCCATGCCCTAAAGAGGCTCCAGTACCCCTTAAATGCCCTGCATGAGCACCCCAACAGTGAAAGAAACAAGTCCTTGAGGACAGGATGGGACCACACACAGGTCCCTGGTGCAGCCCCTGCTCTGCCCCACTGCCCCTCCCCAGGAGTGTTGCAGTTTTGCATAGTTGGCTACTGAGAGAGGGCCATGTGCTACTGAGCATGGCTGCTAGAGTCTTCTGCAGTCCTGCTGATAGCACCTCTGAGAATCACACTTAGGAGACAAAGACTCCACCAGAACATGGAGTGCCAGGAAGGCTGCAAAGCTTGGCCTGTTCAGGGCATTGGGATGTCTATTTGCATATGAATGTGAGCAGTTGACAGACATACAAGGCCGGGAAGGCTGGGGGAGGGGTAGGCACCCAGGTACCCAGGCGACAGAGATTGCACCCACAGCCAGAGCTGAAGCATGTGGAGTAGCCTGAGGAAAGGTCTCATGGAGGAGGCAGAGACCCGACCTGCAGCCCAGGGAGAGGCTCCACACTGGATGGAGCCTGTAGAGACTTAGAGAAGATGCCGTGACTGACGTTGGGATGAGCCCCTGCCAGCACCAGCGACCTACAGAGATGAGCCAAACAGGTTTGCTGGGGGAGGCATCACAGCCCCGTGCAGGACTGGGCCTGAGAGACACTGGGATTGATTGCTGCCTGCCAGAGCAGAGATGAAGCCCGATGGGAAGAGATTTGCCTTGTAGAAAGTTCCTGGAGGACTGGCTCTGGGGGGTGAGATCCTAGGGTGCAGCAGGGGGAGGGGGTGTGGAATGGATGCCCCATCCCGGCCCAGAAGGAAACCATCTTGCAAGGGACTGACCGAAGCCCCCATCTCCCAGTCCCTGCCCCCCTGTCCTGTGCTGCGAGCAGGAGAGGGGAAGAAGGGAGCAAACTCCTGGCTAAAGGGCAGTCTGCTTTAGAATGGAGGGGTGGGGGGAAGGTGTTACCCAGACCCCCATTGCCCCAGTCCCTGCCCCTCCCGGGCTGCAACCGGGAGGGAAGAAGGGAGCAAACTTCTAACTCCAGCTGCTGAGGAGGGAGTGGGGGGGAAAGTGTTTGCCTGGTTTGCATTTGTTTCAAGAGAGCTGGTTGCACTCCTGACTCTGGTTTTTCACTCTTTCTCTTTAGTGTAGTGTAATAAATCAGATCACTTTCTCTCCTGCACTCAGGGTTGAGTTTGTTTTGCGTCATTAACGAGTTTTCCTCTTGAGCTGCCCAATTATATTATTTCTCCCCTGTCCAACTAAGGATGGGAGCAATGGACTGATTTTGGTGGGCGTCTGGCCTTTGGCCAGGGCTCAACCACCACAAAGAGTTACTGCAAATCCCTTTCTGACTCTACAGGGCAGGAAATATAAATCTCCTGTGCAAACAGAAGTTGCTCACCGGGTGCTCAGGAGCTGCCGGATGCACCAGGCTGCTTTAACACCCCCTCCTTTGCTGGCTGTGAGTGCAGATTTATGTCTGTGGGCAGGATTTGAGGCAAGGAGCTGAAATTCTGCATCCTCCTACCAAAGGCCAGAGGCAGAAAATAATACTGCTGCAATACCTGGGTGCAGGTGCTTGAGGCGGCTTTTCCCAGAGCTGCACCTCTCCTGCAGCCTGTGCTGGGGAACAGCACGTCACAGCATCCCCACTGTGAGCTCTGCCAAGGGTGGGGTGCAGAACTCCAGGGCACCACCCTGGATGATTTTCATAACAGCAAATCCCACCTTCCCCAAACTCCCCCTTGTCCCTCTCACAGCCACTGGCCCCACTACCCTGCAGTGCCCAACCTGGGGTCCCTGTTGGACCTGTGCCACACCATGGGTAAGATGCCTGGGATGTGACATATCTGCTTGTGGTTGTCCTGCCATCCTGGAGAAGGGAAGCACACCCACAGTGATGCAGGAGCCACCCAGGCTGGGGCATATCTCTGAGCCTATCCTCACCATCCTACAACCCCCAGTGTGCCATCAATGGTGGGATGCATGAGAATTCAGACCCATCACAGCCCTCCCCACACACAGCAACACCCCAAGGCCACCCCAACTTCAGTCATGTCCCGTCCAGCTCCAGTATCAGGGTGGTCCAAGCTCTCCAGACGGAGGTCCATCAAATTCTCCAGTGACAAATTCACAGTGCTTTATTTTGAAGGTAACATCATAAAAATCAGATGAGAGACAAGGAACACCAGGGAAATCAGGGAAAGAAACTCCACATCCAATAAAAAGAGACGAGGCAAAAGGATTGAACCTTGGGGGTACAGAGAGTCCTTGGTTCAGCATAGACTTTTTCTAATATACGCAAATGCTTTTGAAGGTGGGAAGATAAAAAGATGCTTTTTAGCCTCTAAAGGAGGACCTAGACATTCCCCTCTGTCAGGTTCCCAACAGACAAGCAATGCTGAGCAGTCCCCAAACCCCACAGCCCTCCATCCCAGTGGGCTAGCAGCATCCCTGCAGCCACCCCAGGGTTGGCGACTGACCAGCCACCCCTCTCCTTTATTTTATCACATAGCAACTCTAAAGCCACATGAACAACAGTGCAAAGCCTTCCTCATGGACCCAGCTGCCCCAGAAACTCAACCGGGGTCAACTTTCCACTTTATCTGCTCCCCTCCTGGACCCACAACTGGGTCCTGTACTGAGACCAGTGTTGTTTAATATCTTCATCAGTGACAGGAGATCGAGTGCACTCTCTGCAAGTTTGCAGATGACACCAAGTCAAATGGTGGATTGACATACCAGAAGGACAGGATTGTCATCCAGAGAGATGTGGACAAGCTGGAGAGGTGGGCCTGTGTAAACCTCATAGAATTCAACACGGCCAAGCACAAGGTCCTGCATTTGGGTCAGGACAAACCTCACTACCAATAAAGCCTGGGGGATGATGTGATAGTGAGCAGCCCTGTGGAAAAAGGACATGGGGTACATGACACAATGCATCCTGGGCTGCATCCCAAGTATGGCCAGCAGACTGAGAGGTGATTCTCCCTCTCTGCTCTGCTGAAACTCCACCTGCAGTGCTGCCTCCATCTCTGGAGCCCTCAACACAAGAAGGACATCTTTGAGTAGGTGCAGAGGAGGTCACAAAGACTATCAGAGGACTTGAGCACCTCTCCTATGAAGACAGGCTGAGAGAGTTGGGATTGTTGAGCCTGGAGAAGAAAAGGGGAGAACTCAGAGCCCCTTTCCAGAACCTGGCACAGGTTTCCCAGAGGTGGTGGAGGCTCCATCCCTGGAGACATTCAAAGTCAGGGTTGATGAAGCTTTGAGCAATCTGCTTTAGAGAATGGTGTCCTTAATCACTGCAGGGGGTTGGACTAGATGGCCTTTAAAGGTCCCTTCCAACCCAGAGCACTCTGTGATTCTACAACTCCTGTTTCAGGGCTGGATAAGCCCTGGAGATATCTCCACCCCCAAGTGTCAGGAGAGGGCAGTGTGAGCCCAGAAGAGGCACTGAACCAGACCCCCCCAGCTCTCAGGCAGGACCAGCAGATCATCTCCCAGAAGAGCATCTGCCTGTACAGGCTGGGATGCTTGGAACATGTGAACAGATTTTCTGAGGGACATTGAGTGCTGAGGTCCTACCAGTGTGGAGCAGCTGCTCCTCCTGCTTGGGTATATGGGGGGAAGGAGGACACAAGGGGACATGGAAGGGACAAGGGGTGACATAGAATATGGGGAGAAACAGAACATGGTGGACACAAAGGCACATAAGAAAGACATGTGTGGGACATCAGGACACAGGAAGGCATGGGGTACATGGGAAGACATGGGGGCACAGAGAAACATGGGGGGGGCATAAGGGGGATCAGGGGGACGGACACTGGAAGGACATGGGAAGATATGGGGATCTGTGGTGGTTTGCCCTGGACTGGAGGCCAGACACACACCAAAGTCAGTCTATCATTCCTCTTTCATCTGGTCTGGGGAGAAAATAGCTATTGTGAGGCTGAGGAGTGGAGATAAGGCCAGGGAGAGATCATTCTGCAATCAGCATCACAGGCAGAACAGACTCAGCACAGAATAAAGGTCAGAAACTCTCTAAGTGCTGGCCCTGCCCTGCACCCCCAGGGACACCAGAGTTGGGGGATGAGAAGTGGGACCAGAGCTTAAAGCAGGTCTCCCCACCCCTCCCTTCTCAGCAGACTGCACTGGAGTGAGGATTTTGCTCCCTTCTTCCCCTCACTGTGGCCCAGGGAGGGGCAGGGACTGGGGGATGGGGGTTTGGGCCAGTTCCTCACGAGTTGGTTTCCTTCTCGGCCAGGGGGGCATTCATTCCTCACCCCCTTCCCCTGCTGCACCCTGGGGTCCCACCCACGGCAGACAGTCCTCCAGGAACTTCTCCAACCTGAGTCCTTCCCCACGAGGCTTCAGCTCTTCCCCAGCTGCCTCAGCCTGGGTCACTGCTATGGATGCACTCATCAATCACAATGTCTCTCAGTGTCTCACTCCCAGTGCTCCACGGGGTCACCAGCCTCCCCCAGCAAACCTGCTCCAGCACAAATCTCTCTCTCTCTCATCTCTGTTTCTGTCTCTTTCCACGAGCTGCAAGTGCTGTCAGGGGCTGGCTCCAACATGGGTCACAGCATCTCCTGTCTCCCCCTGGTCCAGCTTGGGGCCTGTCCATGGGCTGCAGGTGGGGTCTGGGCCTTTCCCATGGGCTGTGGGGGGACACCCGCTGCACCATGGGTTTCTCCAGGTGCAGTGGGTATCATTCTCTCCATCACCTGGGGTGCCTCCTCCCTCCTTTCACTGGCCTTGGTGTCCACACAGTTTCTTCTCTGGGGGCAAAAAGCAGCTGCTCCAGGTTTTTTCTACTTAAATGTGATTCCCAGAGGCGCTGTGACCATCGCTGATGGGCTCGGCCTTGGTCAGTAATGACTCTGGCCTTGAGCCAGCTGGTGTTTACTTTGTTGGGCCTGAGGGAAGCTTCTCTCTGCTTCTTGCAGAAGCCACCCCTGCAGCCCCCCTTCTCTACCAGAACCCAGCCAGGCAAAACTGCGACAGTAACCTGATTGAGTTAGAGGTTCCTTGGCCTAGATGACCTCCAGAGGTCCTTCCAACCCAACACCTTCTTTGATTCTGTTATTCTCTGATTCACATCTCAGGGCTGGTGTAGCCCCGGGGATGTCTCCACCCTCAAGTGTCAGGAGAGGGCAGTGTGAGCCCAGAAGAGCCGCTGAGCCCCAGCTCCCAGGCAGCACCAGCAGATCACCTCCCAGCAGAGCATCCTCCTGCACAGGCTGGGCTGCTTGGAGCACCTGAACGCGTGTCTGAGGGCTGTTGGGTGCTGAGGACCTACCAGTGCTGGGGCAGCTGCTCCTGCCTGGGGACATGAGGACAGGGAGTGATTGGGGTGCAAGGGCACTGGAGTGGCACAGGGGGACATGGAGGATACAGGGAGACATGGAGAGGAACAGGAGGAATGGGAGAACATGGGGGGCACAGAGACATGGGGGGGACATGGGGAACAGAGGAAGACATGGAGGGGGACACAGTGATGTGGTGGCTGAAGACAGGGCTCAGGTGTTTCTACCAAGGTCTCAGCCAAGTGTGTGGGACAGAGCTAATTAAAACCACCTCATTATCGAGCACTGCGCTCAGTGGAGCTGCAGAAGCTCTGTGAGATGCCACCCCCCAGAGCTGGAGAAGGGAAACCCAATGAGATTTGAGGTTGACCCTCCCATCCCATGAGCACAAACAGCAGTTTCTCCTTCTTAAATTAAACCAAAATGGAAGAAAGGGAAAAATAACACTAAGAAAAACAAAAAAAAAGCAAAGAACTAAATTATTTTCAAAAAGCAAACTTTAGAAACTCCAAGGAAAACCAAAGAAATGATGAGAGCTAAAATAAAACCCCAAACCCCCAAAATTTTAATGAATATTATATAGTCAAAGAATGATTTTTTTAAAAAGTAAGAAATAAAATGA